>CM036319.1:12098631-12698631 GCA_020567845.1 Rhododendron henanense subsp. lingbaoense
CAGATTTTGCAGAAAACCAGGAGGAGACTCAGGACCTTAAAGGAGGACCGTATTATCCAGAGATGTATTCGGAGATGGAGACTGAGCCCGTGTATGCTTGGGACCCGTATCAAGTTTAGGAATCAGCTCTGAGCTAGTTAAATTCAATACCATAGTCAAATTTAGGATTTCCACTTTTGGTTGTAATAAACAATTTCTTATGTCGAAATATCTGTTTTAGCCATTAATAAAGTAAAATTTTTCTGAAATTAATATTTAATGCCTCCGATTTTATTCCGAAAATCGGGGCGTTACAGAACCAAGCATAATTGAAATTTTTTGAAATTGAACTTAACAAATAGAACTGGACAAAAAAAAAATATGAAGAACTCTTAAAAAATTTATTCTCCTTGTTCGCTGGCGCCGGACAGAATTCATTCTTTATTTAAACAAAGCAAAATCTGTTATAGAATACCATAACCGTGTGGAAAATCATTATGTGAGGGCAATCATGATTAAACTTTTACCAAATCTTATATCCTGATTTGTTGTGAGGGTAAAAAAAAAAACTTCATTTCAATCCTATAGAATGAACTTCTTTATTACCAATGCACTTTTGGATGGCTCAGATTGAAACCTTCTCCCACCTTGTATGTTCTAAAAAAAAATAGATTCAAACATTATACTCAGGACAGCCGTCACTCCGATTTGAACTGAGCGTAATCGAAATTTTTGGAGTTGAACTTAACAAATAGAACTGGACAAAAAAAAAACATGAAGAACTGGAAAAAAAAATTATTCTCCTTGTCTGCCGGCGCTGGATAGAATTCATTCTCTATATAATTTATTCTCCTTCCAGTAATGAGCTAGAATTCTCGTTATGAAATTTTCTTTAAAAGTGAACCCACCACTTCTTCCACGTTTTGATGAAACTTGATCCTTTTAACTCCAAGGATAACTCCCAACTAATGGACCTTTTAAATATCATTGGCATGAAAGCTTCTTTGTTTGTCACTACTTTTTATTTAGCTTTACAGTAGATCGCAAATTTAGTGAGAATAGTAGTAAAAATGTCAGCTCTAAATTAATTACGTGATTAGTGTAGACACCCCAATTTGGCCTAACGATTATTTCAAGTCCCACCTTGGGACAATCCCGATGATGAAATGGATACAATGATTGATGATTGCTTCCTTGAGGACCTTAGGACTTTCGGTGAGAACTTTGACCACTTAGATGACCCAATTCAAAGCCATACAGCCTTTCAGACAGAAATACAGAAGCCTAGGAGAATCCATCTGACGGCAGTGATATCGATCTAACGGCCATAACATCAAACCCTCACCCGAGCAACCTGTTGTCAGCAAAATCTCCCTGAGAGATCAATTCCTCGGCCGCAAGATCTATCCTTCGGCCGAGACATCCATTCCTCGGCCGTGTGATCTATTGCTCGGCCGCCAGATTGACCTTTTTCCAGACTCTAGAACGTTCTGTCAGACGTTTGGTTTGATCCAACTACACTACCTTTCCGATGCGTTCGGGCTACGTTCGGAGATCACGACGTAGAGTTAGAGATGCATTGCAATTGCAATTGCCATCTCGTGATTTGATTGGCCGGAGTGAGTCATCCCTATGCCTATATAAAGGAGCCTTTGGGTTCCGAAATAAACACAGAAATTGAGATACCCACACACTCAATCAAACCTCGAAACTCTGCAGAAATACTCCCTCAATCCCATACTCCAAAAGCCCTAACCTTCCGAAGGCAGCCGTCAATCCGGCGATCAAACCCTGAAGTTCAAACCCTAACTCTAGGGTTCTCGATCAAGCAATCAATCAATCACACCCAATCTAAAGCAATCAAGCAACTGAGGGATCAAGGTGGTGAGGCCCAACGGCCTCTGGTTTGTCTATATTTACTGTATTTCTAACTAACCGTAGCATTTCGATTATCGGTTAATCTTTTTGTCTGGTGTGAGGAAGAACACCGACCGGGGCTTCGATCCCTCGGCCGGTACATCAAATCAGGAGGATCCCTCGGCCGTGACATCTATTCACCGGCCGCGAGATCCATCTCCCTGGGACATTATGTTTGTTTTATTTTCTTTCTGACGCATGCTTCAATTATCGCACTGGCTCACTTTGCTTACTGTTTAAAGGAATAATTAAACAGACTATGTGTTAGGATTAGACAAAGCATCTATACGTCTTATGTTGAACGATTATGGGCCAGTCTCACGACTGGGCAGAGAGGGGTGCTTAACACCTTCCCCTTACTGTACTTTTGGCTCCCGAATCCAGAATCTCTATCTATTTTCCCAGTTTTAATAAACTGGGTGGCGACTCTATTTGATGATAACCGTTATCATGTGGCGATGTTCCTAGCCATGGGAATGTCCATGATTTTGGTTTATGAAGTGAGCAACCAATTGAGCAAACACAAACGTGATCAATCTGTATGGCGATGCCCCGCTTGGGAGGTGTCTACAGTTTTTGGCGACTCCGCTGGGGATTTGAGAGCCATAACCAAAAAGTTCAACATAAGACTAATACATGCCTTGTCTAATTCATTTATCATATGCATCGAGCGGGCAACCCGTTGAGTTCACCTGATATCCCGGCATGACACGGGCTATGTTTGGGGTTCCAGCAAACTCCACAGTCACTCGTACCTAGTGGTATATCAAAAAGGAAATCACCCAATCACCGCCTATGATGGGCTGGTGAGAGGATCGGTGCCCTTTGACAACGGAGCACCCTGAAACTACCAAAAATCTTGCATGCTTTAGAAAGCCATAGAACTTATCAAACTAAGACAGGAACCTACAGGCTAGGAACCTACTTGCATTCTACTTGCAAAAGTTCTTCCTCACACCTTGTACCATCTGTTGTTGTAATTAACTCTTTCTGTGCAGAAGGGTTGGGATTTTCAGCTAAAATCTTAACCCTACACAGGCAAAATACTGACTTCCAGGTATTCTACTTTTCAAGCAGGCACAATAGGTAAATCAAAGAAGCAACCACAGCCAACTTTGTACTCTTATAACACCCGAAGCTACGCCAAACAAAGGTCTCTGCAACCCTCCCGTCTGTCATCTTCATCTGACAAAACACCCTCACCACAACAGTTCCGACCGCTCTTAGAAACTTCCCGGTCACCCTCTCAACGAATCCAGTCATCCACTAAATCTCAAGCTTCATCAAGCAACCCTTCTACCTTCATGGCAGACAACGACGCCACTATTGCCAACCTCCAAGCTCAAATCGCTGCACTACTAGCAGAAAAGGCAGCTAGAGATGCTGAAGATGAGGAAAAATCAATGGAAGACAAGAATCCTCATAAAGTGATATTGGCAGAAAGTCCTGAGTTAACCAAACAAGTCAAGGAAATCAAACAAGCCTTGGCCCGTTCACAAGGGGATCAAATTCTGGATTTCGAAGGACTTTGCCTCTTCCCAGAATCCAAGCTGCCTGAGAATTTCAAAATGCCCAACATCGAGAAATTCAATGGAACTGGCAACCCGACCAGTCATGTCCGCCATGTTATCAACACCCTGAAGCCTATGGGCTTAAATGACGAGCTCATCGCTCAGTTGTTCCAACGAACCCTCACCGGAAGCGCCCTCGACTGGTTCCTCACTCTGGAGTTTGTACATTATCAAACTTGGCCAGAAATTGCCAATGCTTTCGTCAAGCAGTATGCATACAACGTCCAAATTGAGTTAACAACTCGAGATTTGGAAATGACCAAACAGGATTCCAATGAGGACTTTGCTACCTTTGTGGCAAGATGGAGGGAAAAGGCTGCCAAAATGAAGAACCGTCCCTCCGAGGAAGACCAAGTGAGGATAGTTGTCAAAAATTTGCAACCCAAATATCTCAGGCATATCTACACGCAGGCTATCACCGATTTCAAGCGCTTGCATGCCACTGGATTACAAATCGAAGATGGAATCAAGCTAGGACTCATTGGGAAAGAAGAGGCCACTCCTCCATCTAAGAAAACCTTCTCTAGCCGCACATATCACGCCTCCGTAAATGCCCTTGGCACATCCTTGTCTCAAGACCCTTTCCAAACTAGCCCATCCCGAAGCTCAAATCGACCTCGTCGCAACTTTGATCCCCTCTATATGACCTTATCCCAAGCCTTAACCATTCTCAGCCGTCAAGGGCATCTCAAACCTCTAAACAAGCCACTTCCTCCACCGCCCTACGGCCCAAACCATGATCCAAACAAACAATGCACCTACCACCAACATCCTGGGCACGAAACAGACAATTGCATGCGTCTTCGTCACGACATTCAAGACCTTATTGATAGTCGAACCATAAAGCCACCAAAACCTGACGGGCAAGCCAACCAACTCCCTACTCACAATGCTGAGCCGCCACCTCGAAATATCAATCTCATAAATCTATCTCACAACCCCACATACAATCCCAGCCAATACATTGTCCAAGACAACCAAACCAAACCTACCTTAACCTTCCCCGAGGAGCACGAATGTTCCATGATGGAGGAGGAAGAAGATGATAATTCTGATCAGTCAGAAGTAATCGACATGGATATGTCCGACATAAGTAGCAAAGATCAGGCAGAAGAGGAAAAGCTAAGGAAATGGAAGGAACACTCTTGGGCGAAACACAATTTGGAAGATCCAGACATTCCATTTGTAGAAGATGACGAATGGCTTCGTATCTGGTTTGAGAATAGGAAGAAGGAAAAAGAAAGAGTCATCATGATGAGAAGGCACGCTCGCTTCGAGCCTGCCCAAATAGTGGTACGCATCAACCGTCCCAAAATTCCAATACCGCCCATTGTTTGGGATACAATCAATCTCATTGAGAAGGTAGAGGAGTTTCAAATGCAACCATGGGTCAACCCTTACGACGAGTGCGATTATAGTCAATGGATAGAGGAAAGAGAAGATCTAGATTTCATGTGCACAGAACCCTATAAAACAGGGGAAAGCGACTTTGACGAAATGGGAGAAGAGTGCAATGATCCGCTAGATAAGACCTCCTTAGCATCACTATTTAATCAGGAGGAAATAGCTGATGACCACGCAATCAATGAGGAAAGGGAAAGGGAGTTTCCTGCCTACACATCCATCTGGGGATTACTCATCGCTCAAGGAGATAGCTATCATGCAAGAGATGAACCCGGTTCAAAGGCTCTGTTTGGCAAGGAAGAAGGTGGGAAAGAGTACAAAGTTGCAAAAGACAAGAGGAATGACCCCGACATGCTGCAGTAGCTGAGAAGTCACAACATGGCAAATAAGAAACATTAAAACATTGTTTTTGCATTAAACAAACTAGAATGAGTTTTGGGCCCCTGTTTGGGCATTTTATTTCTGCTAAGAGAATTCCTTTTTCATCTTCCAGATTATGCTTATCTAAAAATCCAAATTTCTAAAATTGCAATTGCCATGCACTATGCTCTCATTGCCGAAACAAGAGAAGAATTTGAAGGAATCAAAATCTTTGTATCCCCGACTTTTGGGAAGGAAATGATGAACTCTAATTACTTAGAACTAGGTTTTTTATCAAAACCCAGGAAGAAGACGCTATCTCCGTGAGAACACTTAGGGTTAGCTTGCCCATTATGAAAGTACAAACGCAACAGGAGATTCATCTCCATCAGCTTCCTCTCCAAAATACAAACCCCCCATTTGAGAGAAAAATGCTCGTTGGGCAACCTACATGCCCAAGCAAAAGTAAGAGCAGAGCCTGCTAGGACAAGAAAAGCGAAAAACGCGACCTAGGCAAAAGTCAAGGCATTTGAAGGAAAAGCTCGCTAGGGACTCAACCTCTATCAGGTAACCTAGGCAAAACTTAGAGCATGAAAGAAAGAAAAAACCAAGAGTGAAAACTCAGCCCCCAAAGATGGTGGTCTTGGAACTACGTAAAAGGTCTGATTCCCTGATTGGGATACGTAGGCAATCTCACGTCGAGATACGGCCCAAACATTTGGAGAGAGGAAAACATCAACATATTTGTACTCAATGATGGGCATAGCTAAACCTGCGTATTGAGCTCGCAAAAGATGAGTTAGTCATTTTCCAAGGAATTGGCAAAAACAAAGACACATAGGAATTAAAGTTCATCCCCTCTAACCCAAAAGTCGTCAACGCAATGGTATGATCTTTCAAAAGACTCTTAAAATTGGCAATCAGGCTGAAAAGCATGGCAAAGGCAAGAGACAGCAAATCAAAGGCTAAGCATAGGAAAGGATAGGAAACAGGATGCCATTTGGCTGAAAGCAAAACCTATCGTCCTTAGGAAGATAGACATAACGGCCGGACAATCAATACCTCGGCCGCAACAAAGATCCTTCGGCCGAGTAATCGATTCTTCGACCAAATGTTTTTTAACTGTCTATCAGCAAAAACTTGTTCAAAAAGCCATGTTTTGACTATCGCATGCAAACTCAAGACATTTAGGGGCATGAAAGGCATTCCTCATTTCTCAAACAAAAACTTGCTTATAAAACTGTTGCTGTGATTGCTTTTACTATACAAATATAGTTTCTGCCTATCATCTACTAACTATGAACAGGGAAAAGAAAAGCCCTAAAAACTAGGCGATCTCTGAGAAGAAGGTAAAGGCTGCTCACTGGTCCCCACATTCCCCTCAGCAGCCGGTACTCTCTCAGCCTCAAGCTGCAACCAAGGAAGATATAAACATTCAGACTCAAGGGATAATACATAGCAGATAAAGCTCATAAGGAAAGTCATACCTCGAGGATCCTACGGCGCTGTCTCCGAACCAAAACCTCTGTACTCTGATAGGCGTGAAGCCATTCATGCACTATCTCAGCAGGCACCTGTGAAATAGCCAAGTATTACAAACATCTAAAGCAAGGATACAATGCGAAGTGATGAAAGCTAATACAGGAAGCTAAAAATACCTGTGAAGCCCCGACTGGCAAAGTATAGAGCAGCGTCGTGCAAGGAGTCAGCGTCAGGCGCTCCTCCTCCCCATCGTCTGAATGGAAGGAGACAAACGAAGGAGCCCGTGGCCAGACAGGAGCAACGGGAGGAGCCTCCACGGAGGGGGTCAAGAAAAGACGGCAGTACTCCATATAGTCACCTGCCTGGAGGAGTAAACCTGCCCAATCTTTGATCCGGGCGTTCTTCAGATCTTCCTTCGACATCAAGGAAGTGGACCTCATGGATACTGGAGGAGAAGGAGGAACAAGCTGAAGAGCCTCAGTGCGTGGCCGCCACTGGCTGGCCACTCGATCACCTAAGTACCAAGCTCGGCAAAACGGACCCTCGAGCAAACTACGGGTCCGATCTAGGACTCTACAACGAGCAAGAGGGGCATCCTCTGGTACACCACCCCAAGGGTCAAACCGTACCTGTAAGAGCAAGGACAAATCAGTCTCGACACAAAAATAGGGAAGTCAAAAGGGCAAGAGGTACAAAAGAAAAGGTACCTGATCAACCGTCAGTCGGTCCAAAACTCGCCGCCACTCGGGAAGGCTCAAAACTGGTGACCGTGGCCTCCGTTGCCCCATCAACCATCGCTCGTAACGAGGTACGCAGTTCGCATCACCGTGCCTGGTCTCAGGAGGGAACTGGAGAAGGTGCTCAAAAGCCCAGAGCTGAAAAGCAGGTTAACCAAAGCAAGTTCAGGACTGGGAAAAAGCCAAAGTAAAAGCAGAAGTACAAAGGAATGATACGTACCTCAAGCACTCGAAAGTGGCCGCAAAGAATGGGACTCTTGTCCCGCGAACAAGCTCCAAGACCGCCGTACAAAGTGGCCAAAGCAGACGAGCCCCAGTCAAATTCCCTAGTAGCTCCCAGGTGCTGCAGAGGAGCCAAGAACTGCGTGTGTACTGAACCATCCTTGTTGGCAAACAACGTTTGCCCAAGGAGGTAAAGAAGGAAGGCCCGTGTCAACTGCTCGACGCTCACCTGGGTCAAGATATCAGCCACCGCGAAAGTCTTGCTTAGCCAAGCAAGATCAATGTGACCCCGAGAACGAACAAGGGGCACCTTGCCCAGAAACCACCTCAAAGCACCATCTCGCTCCCAAAGCCGAGGGTCAACTCGAAGAGCCACCTCGCCTACCCGCAGGCCAGTCAGCAAAGAAAAATCACCCGGAGTGATGGTCATCTCACCAGCAGCAGGAAAGTGGAAGGTATTGGTGGTATCCCACCACCTCTCAACTAGCGAGGTCATCAGTGACCAATCCATCTTCGGAAGATCGAGGCCCAGAATGAACGTCTCGAAACCTGCAGCACGTACTAATTCCCGAGCCTGCTCTGGCAGCTTCAAGAACCATCTGTGCACCTCTTTGCCTCCACCGCGAGCTTCCAGCCTCCTATTTCTCTGCCAAAGACAAAAGGGAGTTAATCTCATGATTACATAAACAAAGAAAATGCTAAGGGGCGTCAAATTAACATCTAAAAGCATGCATTGCCTAGACAGGGGGCATAGTTATTTTAATTTCCTTAAATAAAAATAAATTCAACCCGAACATGGGTTCCTCACATTCACGCTCCTAGCCAAAGGGGATTTTTGTCCCGCAAGCAAAAAATTTATTCTAAATACAAAGGATTTTCAAAACTCCGAAACTAAAGTAAACTTTTTACTTTTTCAGGAAACTCACCGGCACGTTCAGAACGCTCAGGTGAAACTCAGGCTCTCGACGAACCACCTCGGCCTCTGGGCCACCAACAGGAGGGCGGTACTGCAGGAAACCGCCATAACCCAACCTACGCAAAGGACGAATATAGGTAGCAGCATCAAACAAACCAGGCTCCTCAATCGCCTCCTCATCGGAAGACGAATGCTCGCACCTACATGGAGGGTGCGAGGATGAACCTGCAACACCCGAAGATGGCGTGGCCATCACGTCCAAGCCAAGAAAGAAAGAAAACCAACGGTTTCGGACAAACGAAGCCGGCAGCAACGGTAATGACGGCGGTGGTCGGAGAGGATGGTCGCCGGAGATGATGGTGGCCGACGGTAGTAGAGGAGGGCGGCGGCGTACGGTGTTCGGGCGAGAGGAACGGAGGAGAATGGGAAAGGAGGAGAAGAAAAGATTAAATGGGCCGTGAGATCGATTTAACTGAACTTAAATTGATTTCCTGACTTTTGGCGTTCTCACGGCCGAGACATCAATTTCTCGGCCGAGACATCAATCCTTCGGCCGAGAAATCGATCTCTTGGCCCCTTAATCAAGTTCTCTTAGCAACAATGGATTTTGCTCAGTACACCAACTCAAGCGATTACAGACTTCTAAGTCCTCAACCAACCAAGTAGCCTTGGGGGCATCCCCAAGCCAACATAACATAATCAAAACTAGCCTTGGGGGCATGCCCAAGCATGAGGAAAATCTCTCTCCACAAACTGCTGGCCGAAGCTCCTACTACGGCAAAACAAGACACCTGGCAGCTCTACGCCTCCACGGCTCCCAGCCCACCATTTCAACAGGCTCGAAGCCATGACAACCAATCTCAGCGGCTCTATGCCCATTGCTTCAACATGCTCGAAGCCTATGTCTACCGTCCCAGTAGGCTCTATGCCTATATTCAAGTAAACCCAGCGGCTCTATGCCCGTATCAAGTCAGCGGCCCTGTGCCTACCGTCTTTGCCACCTTAGCGGCTCGAAGCCCATTATCGACAGGCTCTACGCCCTTTATCACAAATCAGTGGCTCAAATGGCTCCAAGCCATCACCTCAACAGGCTCGAAGCCTATGTTTACCATCCCAGCAGCTCTACGCTCACTATCACAGCAACAGGCTCTACGCCCGTTATCACAACTCAATGGCTCCAAGCCATCACCTCAACAGGCTCAAAGCCTATGTCTACCATCTCAGCGGCTCCAAGCCCACCGTTTCAACTGGCTCGAAGCCGTAAATAAGCAATCTTAGCGGCTCAAAGCCCATTATCTCAGCGGCTCTAAGCCCTTAACACAGCAGGCTCTACGCCCGTTATCTCACCAAAGCGGCTCTACGCCTTCTACTCAGCGGCTCGAAGCCCATTACCTCAACAGGCTCGAAGCCTACGTCTACTATCACCCAGCGGCTCGAAGCCCCTTATCTCAGCAGCTCTATGCTCGCTATCACAACAACAGACTCTACGCCTGTTATCACTCAACTTGGCGGCTCCAAGCCCCTTATCTCAACTGGCTCGAAGCCGTAACAAACCAACCCAGCGGCTCTAAGCCCATTGTCTCAAACTGGCTCGAAGCCGTACCCAATCAAGTTCTTAACAAGCTCGAAGCCTGCGTTCATCATCTCAACTGGCTCGAAGCCGTAAACAACCAGTCTCAACGGCTCAAGGCCCGTTATCAAAAGGCTCTATGCCTGTTATCTCAAACTCAGCGGCTCAAAGCCCATCATCTCAACTGGCTCGAAGCCGTAAACAAGCAACAGGCTCTAAGCCGCCCCAACAATCAAGACGTTTATTCTCAGGCTCTACGTCTGAATGCTCAAAAATCTAACATTTTTGAATGCTCAAGCTCTACGCTTGGATGCCCAACCACTGTGTACTGGATGCTCAAGTCATATACTTGAATGCTCAAGCTCTACGCTTGGATGCCCAACCACTGAGTACTGGACGCTCAAAGCCTGTACTTTGAATGCTTGGATTCTTCCGTCCGAATGCTCGAGCTCTACGCTCCGAATGCTCAAGTCCGGAACTTGATAGAAGCTCTAAGCTTAAAACAAACACACACGCACGGGCCCGTGCACATTTGCATCAACATTTTCACATCGAGTCTGCGTCACATCTATTCACATCTAACAACCATCATCACACATATACACTTTGCATATCTCTCATGAAACAGGTCAACCCTGCAATCAACCGGCACTATGCCTCGGTTTTGTTGATCGGCCCAACGCCTCGATCTTTTGGCTCCGCGCCAACACTTATGATGGAAAAGCTCCGTGCGCAGACCATCAGAATGCAACCAGCTCTACGCTTCGGTTCAAATCACGTCAAGCTCTAAGCTCCGACAACTTAGGCCCTTGCCTCAAGACTGCATGCAGGCTCCACGCCTCAATCACTTCAGGCTCCACGCCTCAGTTCCTTCATCTCAGGCCCTTGCCTTATACCAGCTCCGCGCTTCGGTTCATCATGTCAAGCTCAAAGCTCTGACACTACAGGCTCTCGCCTTATGATCAACACCAGCTCCGCGCTTCGGTCCTAGCAATCACCTCAGGCTCTCGCCTTATGATCAACACCAGCTCCGCGCTTCGGTCCTAGCAATCACCTCAGGCTCTCGCCTTATGATCAACACCAGCTCCGCGCTTCGGTCCTAGCAATCACCACAGGCTCTCGCCTTATGATCAACACCAGCTCCGCGCTTCGGTCCTAGCAAATCACCTCAGGCTCTCGCCTTATGATCAACACCAGCTCCGCGCTTCGGTCCTAGCAATCACCTCAGGCTCTCGCCTTATAATCAACACCAGCTCCGCGCTTCGGTCCTAGCAATCACCTCAGGCTCTCGCCTTATAATCAACACCAGCTCCGCGCTTCGGTCCTAGCAATCACCTCAGGCTCTCGCCTTATGATCAACACCAGCTCCGCGCTTCGGTCTTATCAATCCCATCCCCTCAGGCCTTCGCCTCAAGATTGCAACAGGCTCCACGCCTCGATTCCATCACTCTCCAGGCTCTCGCCTCATGACTACAACCGGCTCCGTGCCTCGGTTTCCTCATCACCAAAGCTCCGTGCTCCAGCTACTGGCCCTGCGCCTCCCCTACATCTCAAAAACAACCGGCGTCCAAATTCATCCCCAGTAGATGGTTTGGATTCCGCCCCATTACATCAATTCCTTCCAGCTCATTCGCAAGGATAGGCTACTCTACCGAGCTCCTTTCAGTCAAAGTAAGGATGATCAAGAAAAGCAAACGCACCTGCAGTGTACTGATCTACCCCAAAATAACTAAGGAAGCTCTCCGCAAAAGTTCCCCCGACAGCCCCGCGCTCCTTCAACTATCTTACGCCAAAACCCTGGCTCAGTCTAGGTACGTCACACTACAGCTTTTTAAGCCCTAACGTACGTCTTCTGTCTCTAACCCTCCAAACTTGTACTTTTCTTTATTGCCTGAACTACGGTTGGTCTGAATTTCCCTTGTGGAATACGTAGGCAGCCTCCGGGCCCGACCATAACAAAACTTCTTTTGCCCGAACTACGGTTGGTCTGAATTTTCCTTGTGGAATACGTAGGCAGCCTCCCGGCCCGACCATAACAAAACCTTTTTCGAAAACCCCTTGGAATAGTGGTTGGACCAAATTGAGTTGCTTTTTACAGCTTTGACTCTTACTCAAACATGTCTCGCGATCCGTCTGAGTTCAGTCAAAGAGGGGCATCTGTAGACACCCCAATTTGGCCTAACGATTATTTCAAGTCCCACCTTGGGACAATCCCGATGATGAAATGGATACAATGATTGATGATTGCTTCCTTGAGGACCTTAGGACTTTCGGTGAGAACTTTGACCACTTAGAGGACCCAATTCAAAGCCATACAGCCTTTCAGACAGAAATACAGAAGCCTAGGAGAATCCATCTGACGACCGTGATATCGATCTAACGGCCATAACATCAAACCCTCACCCAAGCAACCTGTTGCCAGCAAAATCTCCCTGAGAGATCAATTCCTCGGCCGCAAGATCTATCCTTCGGCCGAGACATCCATTCCTCGGCCGTGTGATCTATTGCTCGGCCGCCAGATTGACCTTTTTCCAGACTCTGGAACGTTCTGTCAGACGTTTGGTTTGATCCAACTACACTACCTTTCCGATGCGTTCGGGCTACGTTCGGAGATCACGACGTAGAGTTAGAGATGCATTGCAATTGCAATTGCCATCTCGTGATTTGATTGGCCGGAGTGAGTCATCCCTATGCCTATATAAAGGAGCCTTTGGGTTCCGAAATAAACACAGAAATTGAGATACCCACACACTCAATCAAACCTCGAAACTCTGCAGAAATACTCCCTCAATCCCATACTCCAAAAGCCCTAACCTTCCGAAGGCAGCCGTCAATCCGGCGATCAAACCCTGAAGTTCAAACCCTAACTCTAGGGTTCTCGATCAAGCAATCAATCAATCACACCCAATCCAAAGCAATCAAGCAACTGAGGGATCAAGGTGGTGAGGCCCAACGGCCTCTAGTTTGTCTATATTTACTGTATTTCTAACTAACCGTAGCATTTCGATTATCGGTTAATCTTTCTGTCTGGTGTGAGGAAGAACACCGACCGGGGCTTCGATCCCTCGGCCGGTACATCAAACCAGGAGGATCCCTCGGCCGTGACATCTATTCACCGGCCGCGAGATCCATCTCCCTGGGACATTATGTTTGTTTTATTTGCTTTCTGACGCATGCTTCAATTATCGCACTGGCTCACTTTGCTTACTGTTTAAAGGAATAATTAAACAGACTATGTGTTAGGATTAGACAAAGCATCTATACGTCTTATGTTGAATGATTATGGGCCAGTCTCACGACTGGGCAGAGAGGGGTGCCTAACACCTTCCCCTTACTGTACTTTTGGCTCCCGAATCCAGAATCTCTATCTATTTTCCCAGTTTTAATAACCTGGGTGGCGACTCTATTTGATGATAACCGTTATCATGTGGCGATGTTCCTAGCCATGGGAATGTCCATGATTTTGGTTTATGAAGTGAGCAACCAATCGAGCAAACACAAACGTGATCAATCTGTATGGCGATGCCCCGCTTGGGAGGTGTCTACAATTAGTCTTATTTGTTTTCTTGCATGTCCAAATTAATGATTTTATTGGGCTGTTGCATTTTATATCCTAAGAGTTCAATACATGCAAGTTTCTTCCCAAAAAATCAAACAAACAATTAGGGTTCCGACTAAATCCATCGAGACCAATGCAAATGTTAGGAAACAATAAAAGATAAGTAAAACAATTGTTAATCATCGGTACCATACTCTCATGAATTGAAACCCAAAATGAACCAAAAGTCATTTTCAAAAAAAAAAAAAGAAGAAGAAGAAAAGTTGAAGGAATTAGCAATACAATATGCAATAATTTAATTTGTGCTTACCACTAAAGTCGTAGATGCACCATGGTGCCACCTCCAGGATCAAAACTCCATGGGACAGAATTTGATCAAAACCATTGATGACCAAATGTAGCCTGTTCAAAATCATTACACACCCACCAAGTCAATTGCCAAAAATCAAAATATAAGAAGAACAAAACAGAAAGAAAAGTTCAAATCAGTGGGATGTGAATGAATAGGAAAGTGATCCAATATATGAGAGAACCAAACATTGAAATGTTAGACAACAATGATTCTACATTGAAATCTAATGGCTTTCAAGAAAAAGAACTCGAACACTTACAGGGAGTTTGTTGAAAAATTGATACTGAGAAATGCAATCGAGAGAATTAAAGAACACTAGCGTTTTTATGTCCATACATAAATGTGATGTTTTTTAAACTTGAAATTTGAAAATCTTAATTGGAATCTATAAATTAACTTAAAAGGATTTTTTTGTTTTGGCTATTACGTAAAAGGAAATTAGAAAGGTCAACTTACTCATTACTGCCGTAAATGTTTTATTTGGTTTCATTCATTCCACAAAATACAAATCATGCCTTAATATTAGATTACCATGATTGATTAGGATATTTCAATTCAAATGAGCTCCTTTTGTGGTCTTGAAGTTTCCAATATTTACCAAAATACCATGTTGTAGAAGGAAGGATGAAGATAAATATGGACCGTCGGATTTGTTTGTATGGGTAGATAAATTTTGGACAGGGATAATTCTGAACCGTTGAGAAAGAATATTTTGTAAGATACCCGTCCTGTTTTATAATATAGTTTTTTCTATTCGCTTCTGCATTTTTTAAAACACTGTTGGTAAAAATTGAATCCCTTTTTTATTGGATTTGATTCATGGCATGCTTGTGCCCCATGGTTATGATGGCCATCGATAAAAAAAAATGGGATTCAATTATTGTGTTCAGTGGTAATCTTGTTGGTAAAAAACTAAAAATTGAATCACTTCCGCATTTTGTGTTTAGTGTTATCTTATATACTCCCTCCGTCAATTTTTAAAGTTCAGTATTCCATTTTGGGCTGTCCCTTAATAAGTGTCTATTTTGTAAAGTTAATGGGTAAAAGTTGGTGCATTTTCTATTTTGCCCCTAAAAGTGGATTCCATTTTGGAAAGTTAATGAGTAAAAGTGTAATGATGATGTCTCCATAGAGGGTAAATAGGGAAAGAGAAGGTAAAGTTGATGTGAAAGGTGTAATGATATCTTTTTAATAAGTTGGAATTACGAAGCAGGACACTTAAAAAGGGACGGAAGGAGTATTTTGTTTTAGACTATGTTCTGCGGGTTTGAGGCCTTGGCGGCTTCTCATTTCAGGGTGTGAAAGATATAGTTGGGCTAGTGAGACTGTGAGTTAAAATCTGCCTAGTATTCCACTTGCGACCCAACTCAAGGATGGCAGCATGTAATATTCTGAAAATTGTAATAAATAAAAAATTCCAAGTATTATTCTCCTTTAGTTAATTAGTTTGATTTAATTAGTTAACGGACTGTTAAATTCAATTCGGGTGTTTTATGCCTTGTTTGGATCAAGATTTACAAAAAAAAAATCCAACTCAAAAAATACTCATTACTTATATTTCTAATTATTACTCTCCACTTATTACTCATATCTCTAATCAATACTCTCATTTCTTTCTCCATCTCTCTCCACTCATTACCCTACTTCCAATCATTACTCTCATAAAAAATTCCTCAAAAACTCATCCAAACACAGCATTAATATTTGCGTAAACATTTTTCGTGATCAACGGGATTTCTCCTTCTTAAACCGAGACCGCGGTTAGTCTCAGAATAAATTTATTATGCTATGGTAAAATTTGTAGGTGTTTCAAAAACCAAAAGCGGACTGCCAATCACCGTAGGGCACGTTTCCACGTCCGCGGGCACTACAAGAAATAATACCTTTCGTGAAAGCTCCTTTGCGACAGGGTCACGACGGGAATGGGCGGTGGCAGATGGTGGGATGGCAAATACTTTTTGCGACGGGAAACATAGAATCTGCGACGGGTAAAAAACCATTGCAAAAATAACAAGAAAAAATCAAACTCTTATTAGCAATGGCCTAGTCGCAAATGGTAAATAAAAACTAAAAATAAAGGTTCTTAAAATCATGGGAACCACTTATTCAACCAAATCAGAAATATCGAATACATGTACCAGCAAAACTAGTCTTACAATTTGCGCATTTACAATTTAAAGTCATGTTCCTAGACAACCACAACCAAAATAAAGATTAATTCAAAGAATTATCAATACGTACCCATTTATGAACAAATCAAAAAAAAATAAAACACACGTGCGTCTCAAAGAATGAGGGCGCCACAATCATATCACAATTGCCCGCTTATCTTTTTTTTTTGAAAAACCTGCATATTAGAAAGAAAAAAAAAAGAATATCACATATAGTTGTTAATGGCTTGCAAAGGGGAAAAAAAAAACATGAAAACCATAGATAATCTATTAAAGAAGGATAGAGCCATTTTCAGATAACACAACTTAAAGAGGGAAAGCAGAAGGCCTACCTTGAAGTGGTAATAAACTTCTACACCCTCTTCATAGCTTATTTGACACAAGACGCCCCAACGGGAAGAATCATAAACTCCTGCATTGCCAATTTGATGCCGGCATGTGAACCCCCATTGATGACACTGAATACAGATACAGGCAGCACCAAGTTTTTGTTACCAGCGAGATTGGCGATGTGCTGCATAATAATAGGCACAAGACGTCTACATTAAGCACCATAAAAACATGCAGCATAAAAATGGATGAACAACGCTGGACGAAAGTGACTGCTTAGAATAGATTAAAGATTCGGAGTCACATTCGACCGAGAGACATGGAAATCCTCCATAACCGCCGCCGTGGTTGGTCTATACCCTCTTTGCCCTCCACAAACATGAATACTTGAATATTCCAGTAATAGTAGTTTTGCGGCAAATACTAGGGGTGTCAAACGTGCGTGCCGTGCCATTCAACTTCCGTGCCAACCGTGTTACGTGCCGTGTCGTGCCGTGCCCATTTACTTAAATCGTGTCGTGCCGTGCCGTGCCATTTTCAATCGTGTCATACCGTGCCGTGCCCATTTACTTAAATCGTGTCGTGTCGTGCCGTGTCATTTTTCAATCGTGTCGGGCCGGGCCCATTTACTTAAATCGTGTCGTGTCGGGCCGTGCCTTTTTTAAATCGTGTCGTGTCGTGCCGTGCCCGATTAATTAATCGTGCCCCGTCGTGCCGTGCCCTTTTTTGTCGGGTCGGGTCGGGTCGTGCCGTGCCTTTTGTCGGGTCGGGCCAGATCGTGCCGTGTCCCTTTTGTCGGGTCGGGCTTGTCGGGTTGTGTCGTGCTGTACTTTTTTTGCCGTGCCGTGCCGGTCCTTATTCGTGTGTCGTGCCGTGGGTTTTACGTCCGACGGAAACAAATTGAAGACTCAAACAAGCAGCTGCCACTTTTTCCTTCACTTAACATAACTTAACAAATAAAAGACAAATCTGCAAGACTGCAAATTGTAACAATTTCATCTCAAAAAAATATGCAGCAACTTCTGATTTACAAATAGTTGGTCCATAGACATGCCACTGCATACACTCCCAAAACCAAGTCAACCAACCTTGAAAGGGCTCATTAGTTAGTTAAGCCCAAGTCCTCTAACTTTTGTAAGTTTCCCTACTATTTAAAGGTGAATGTGAGAAACCGCTGCTGGTGCAATTGGTTGTCTCCTTTTCCCCCTCCATGGATGCTTCAGAGCCCCACGAGGGGCGGGCTTTGGAGGTCAAGGTTATGGATAGCCTCTGAACCTCCCTGTGCTAACTCTTAATGTCTCACTAACCCCCGCTAATATATACAATATTTAACCCCAAAAAAAGGTGAATGAAAGAATAGAAGCAGTGAACAGTAGTCCCATTTTGAAACCTCTGAGATGAATTACTACAAAACTTTTCGTGTTAGCAAATCGGTAACGGAAATTTGGGACCACCAAATAGGGCCTAACATGATTCACCAGCCTGCACTTCATTTTTGATACGATTAAAATTAGTAGTCGAAACCATTTGAAACACCACAGTAGCACAATTAAGGTCGGAGCAAGTAATCTATTTCCTAATGCCACGCCGATGAGATGTATCACAACACAGAGCAGGGCCTAATCCGATGGTCTTCGTTTCCTTCCGAGAACAGATGCTTTCGGGAATCTAGGTCCACCCATTCTCCACTTTTTAAACGCTGCCATTGAGGATTGGGCGGCCTCGTACACTACGACAAATCATAAGCGTATGATTAATGCTCATCTTATTGATAACAACAGAACTGAGATTTCATTTGAGGATAGAGTCAAACATGAATCCAAGAATATAGAAGTCTCACATTTCGTTTCTTCTTTTGTCAAAATTGTCAAGAATTTAGGAGCCACGGCCAATGCGGCAGTTTGTGCCTTGATCAGTACTTCCTTATACCTGGTTTGAAACGCGGCTAAAAGCAGGAATGCAATGCTCTTATCGCCAGAACTGTACATCAAAATTAAACAGCCTTAGCAGAGAACAACATCATTGAGCACGTGTCAGCAGAAGAGCAACTTTAAAGCAAGCAAGTCTACTAACTAGTATATTCCATCTAAAGTCGGAAATGGAAAGAAAAATAATAATTCAAACTGCGCCATGATCTTAGAGGTAATCAGCACTATTGAAGGAAAGGAATACTGGAGCTACATCAGATTAATAGGAGCCCTGAGGCCTGGAATCAGGAGATGAACTGAGCTATCTCCCATTGCAGCAAGGAGTCATTCCAGAATAATGTACACAATCTCCATGGCAGCAGCTATAGGCAATTCCACTAAAGAACCAAGTGTGATAGCTCCACATGGGTTATGGTAGTTTCAAAGTTTGGCGCATGTCTGACTACTCTGATCTAAGAGAATCTGAACATACTAAGCTAACTTCTAGTAGCCAAAATTGAGGAAGCTACAGAAGAATAAAATATTTTGAAAACAAGTGAAAAGCAGTCAAGAAAAACTTAAGTTTCTTAATATACTTGGAAGTCGGCAACGTTTCTTTCAAAATAAATGAGATTAACCCATCAAGAAGGCATGACTGATAGTTCTAGACTCGAGTGCAAAGAACATTTAAAGGGGTAAAGGGCCTTACAGTGCAAATAATTTGCATCCCAATTCATAGAAGTATGGACATCGATTCTTTAGATCAACATGTGCAGCATCAGCTGCAAGCTCGTCCCTTGTTCTGGCATTGGCAAACACAATACACACATGGAGAAAATAAAACAAGAGTAATCAAGTCTTTCAACTAAAAGATATCCAAGTAGGATTCACAGCCACACTTCGTCAGTCCTACCAAATGGGATTGCAACTACCCAATGCCTCGTTTCCATGATATTGGATAATATAGAACGGACAGTGGGGGTAAAAGTCATTCTGAGACCAGATATTAAGTTTTTACTGTCTAACATGAAATGGCATGAATTAGGCCATGACCTGCAATCTAGCCCATTTAAATTTTCTCTTTGTATAGTAAATTAAGCAAAAAAGTGTCACCCAGAGATATTAGTAGGTTTACTTTTGATTGAAACACGGGGAGAGAGAGACTAATGGATACTGCTTGTCTCAGGTGTAGCTCACGAGCAAGCCAAAAAGGCAGCTCTACCCTCGAACCTTGTTCAACCTGGCATAGAGAAACAAAATCATCAATGTGGAGTCAGTGACACGTCCCCTGAGCTTCCTTAGTATTTGCCTAACTTATTCCAGCCTTGGAATTTACCTTGTTTGTTTCATCACTAGAATCAAAGAGCCCAACTCCATTTGCAGCCACTTGGAATACTGCAGGGACAAGCTGCACGCAATAGCAAACACATACGTCAATGTGAACTGTGAAGAAGAAATGGAAGTCAGACCATCCAAAAGAGAATAAATAAAGAATACCTCATCTTCTGCTATAATATCATCAATGTCATAGTACTGTGACATTTCTAATACAAAGAAACTCGGCGTGTATTTTTATAGTCTACCCTCAGAGGACCCTCCCTCCTCTGATATAGTTCACTGAAGCAACTGATCAATCTTTATTGAACCTTATGCATCCTGCGTTGAGCTTTCTGTATCCTACAAGTAAATAGAAAAAGAAACAAAATACATACATGTAAAATACACCCACCGAAACCAGTTTGTCAACTGTCAAGCACCGATGCACAAGCAAAATTCAACCAAAATGCATCACTACATCATTATTGAAGTAGGAATCAGCATTCAACAAAAGTATTGACCAGTTTAAGATCTAATTTCAATCAAGAGTTTGTATCGCCTGATGTCCTAGCCTCCTAGGCATCAGTTGCTAATGTTCGAAAATATTACACTTGTAAGTTAAAAATACAAATACCATCCAACGATCTCACAAACAAACAGTTCTCTAACTACCATATTACACCCTACCATCAGGTTTCTAAAAGTCTGCCGCCTAGGTGCTAAGCGGTGGTCCAACGCCTAGATTAGGCAGCCGACTAGTCGGTGCCCCTTTTCTACCCGACTATCGCTTGTCGATTTTTAGAACATTGCTATAAGTAGACAATATTGAATGATTTTAGCGCAGCATTGTCCTTAGAAAGGAACTAATAAATTAGTGTCCTCCATGGCTCCAACAAAATGCTAATACAATTCTATAACTTGGTAGACCTAGGAGTGGTTATATGCAAGGAGGGATTGCCACCGCCAAGTTAAAACAAAAAAGGAACACCTCTTATTTTACATTCTAGTGGTTCAACATATTTCAAAGTTATGCAAGTTCCAAGTGTTTGTTACATACTCTTTTATTGCATATGTATTTGCTCACCTAAGGTTGAAAACTTTGCATCCGTCAATAGCAATGCTAAATTGTTAGTTCCTCAGAACGACTAATTATTTTGTAAAATGATTCAGAATATGATCCTGGAAGGAGAAGAGAAAAACCATATTGAAATAGAACGAACCAATGATGGTGCACATGGACTGGAAAATAGCTAAGCACCTTCAGCAAGAAGCAGAAGCACACACACATCAATGGAAATCCATATTGAAATAGAATGAACAGGAATTCAGATGAGGTTACAGTTCTGAACTCGCTACTAGACGCACAAAAGGAGCCATAAAAAATAATCCTCACAAGTTCAAACCAAGTAGCTCCCAAAAGGAAAGCTCTATAGCGTAACCTTATAAAATATATTTGAAATAGGTCACAAATTGAATGAATACTAGATCATGAGGGTAATTTAAGGTCCAACATGATTCAAGCAACAGCAGAATGAATGTCCATGCTTTACGCATTAAGAAAAAGAGCCTGCGAGAATGTTAACTGGAAATGGTGGCAATTCATGTTCGTACACAACCTAGAACTTACCATGTGAAACAAGTACAGCATTGCCTCGGCAACACGTCAGTCTCAGAGCTGCCAAAAAGTCTGAGACTGCTGACCCCCTGCTTAGCTCCGTAAACCTTGCCTTCGATAAGGTTTTAAACCCCAAGCGTAGGGCTAAGTCGTTGGAAGCATAATATCCGGAAGTCCGGGATCGTACCCACAAGGAATCGAATTCAGCTTAGATTGGATTGAAGGTTTATGTAATGGATGGTGGCGTTTGAGACGGCCAACTGAGTTTTTCCTTTGAGCGGAGTAAAAACTAAAACGAAAGACTAGGAATGAGTTTTAATGAACTTGAAAAGGCAAGTCTAGGGATCTTCTCTCCCGTGACTAAGGCCGTTACCGATTCCCAATGATAACTCAAGCAAGAGTCACGACCGTGCGCTCTTGCCCGGAAGATTTAACTTTAAAACTACGTTTGTCACAAGATGAGATTGACCGGAGGCGAACCAACTTGGTTGAAGACTTTTATCAAACACATAGGAGGCCACAATCTCTTGGTAAGCCGTTTGTCAAGACCGCTTGGCTAAACACCTTACCAAGTAGTTTACACCACTAGCTTAGACCAAAAATACAAGTTAGGCTCTATTCCGGAACCCATGATTTTAAGCCCGAAGATTTGAGAATCGAATAACCACCTAAGTCCTTGGGATTGATTAGCCCAAGACTTAGCCAAACGACTACTCACACATATTGAAAAGACTAGAAATTATGCTAGGAAAGATAAACATATTAAACCGATAGAATTGAAAACAAACTAGATATTATTAAGGATCTAAACCGTAGCAACAACTTTAGTACTTGGAAATTTAACAAACAACTTAAAACTTACCAAGTTCTTAAGAAATTTAGGCTAGAAAAGCTTTGAAACTCAACAAGACATTAATGGAGGAAAGTTTAAGGAAAGTAATTAGCTAGCTCTCCAATGAGGGAGAAAGGAGGTCCTATTTATATACAAGAGACACTCTCTCTCCTCAGAAATATCTTTCTCACGCATAAAGAGGTAACTTGCCAATTAAAGAAAGTGGACAGCTGTAAAAACGTAAGTCGGTCTTATCTCGTATCGATACTCCAATCGCGTATCGATACCGAGACGGCTTGCTTCAAAATCCAAGTTTCTCCGTAGATGACCCGTATCGATACGCAGAAAACCGTATCAATACGCTGAAGCCCGGGAATGATTCTGTTTTTGAACCGTATCGATACGTATATTTCCGTATCGATACGCTGAAGCTTGAAGATCCTTCTGATTTCAAACCGTATCGATACGCTGAAGTCCGTATCGATACCGTGTCTTCTTCATGCAGCTCAAACCCTTGTGCCTTGTCTTGACACCCGACGGATGAATCTTCGAGGCACTGCCTACTTGCTTACCCTCTTGGTTTGTCCAATCAACTCAACAAGCACACTTATTCGCGTAAACCTGCAATGCTCGATAGAAAATCTTACGCGCAAAACACTACAAAACGGCCACTAAACAGAAAATAAAAGACAAAACACGGGACTAGGCGCACCAAATATCTACAATATTGGGTGCTTATCACACCCCCCAACTTGAGCGTTGCTAGTCCCGAGCAACAGAAACATACTATTAAACTAACTAGACAATCCTTCCGATAAAACAACTCATCACATGCGCATTCCGTATTCAACTAGCAAGAGTTCCAAAGAGCAAATTTATTTAACCTTCGCAACTAACAGCTGAAAACTTAGATAGATAACTAAGCAATGAGCACGTTCCAAACCAAGTACGAAAATCCGTATCCTTATCAAAAAAAAAGGGAGATACGGTCAACACATATGCATTTGCACGCTACAAAACATATCCCCAAGGAAAAAGGGCTCGAAGCTAGGCAATGGAGAAAAACAAAAACCATGCCTTAATATAAGAGAGCACCTTTAAACAGATTCCGTGACACAAAGTCTAAAGCTAAAGCTAAAGTACGAAAGGGAAGCATGCCACACACTAAATATGCAAATTGTCAATAGTTGAATCAAAACGGAATGAAAACGCACTATAGATCAACAAAGGGCTTCATTAGCTAATATTGACCTTGGATGAACAAAAGAACGGTTAGCAAAAAAAAAACGGGTGACGGCCATATGCTTGCTTGGTTTAACTACCCTTGGCCATCACCGACCACCAGACATCCAGTCACTGGCCACATACAGGCCTCAACAAAAGCTTACTAAACTACTAGATACGAACTAAACTAATGAAAGTAAAAACAAGATAGGATAGGTGGGCTGTCAACCACCACGCACCCCGACCAAGTTTAGGGTTTTAACAAGAACTCCACTACTCCTCGTCTCCTGACTCCGGCTCCTCTTCTCCAAAATCATCACTATCCTCGGCATCCACAACCGGTAGCGGCGCATACGGCTCACTAGTAGACCCAACTTGCCTTGACAACATGTAATCCAGCTTGTGGTCGATCCTCTCTTGCCTCCTAGTGTTCTCCCGGATTTCCTTTTTCAGCTTACGGTGGCTATTCATTGTTGCCACTCCCTGGCAGAACAGCAGCTTTTGCCACACTGATTGCTTGGCACGTTTGGGAGGCAATGTAGTAAGGTAACTCCCACCTAGCACACCCTCAGCTCCTCCAGCTCCCCTTGTCTGCGACACACTCTTTGTCAAGCTAGTGCTATTCAGAATCCCTGGCTCAAGTTTTCCCCACTCCTCATAATTCTCCCTCGGAACACCCTTTTCCATACAAATCTTGGTTATCATGCACGGGTATGGCATCCTCGTGTAAGATGGCGCATTAGACTTAAACTCTACCATTTGGCGGAAAATGTACTTCGACCAATCTTTCACGGTTCCAGGATCCATAAACGAGTAAAGCATCTCACCCTCGGACTTCGCCGGCTTGTTCTCGGTGCCCCTTGGGTTCAAGTTGTAATGCACAAATTGGTTAATCAGACGGTATTCCTCTTTAAATTTCCCCGGAACATGGGGCCGTTTGGCTTCCGCCGGATTAGTGTACAAAGCCTGATTCACTTCATTCCTCGAGGCATAATCTTCCCTCGGCAAGTTAATAGACGCAGCAGGGGGTCGAGCATAATCTATAGCCCTAGCAATGATATCTGGGTCCACCACAACGGTAGCCCGACCAATCTTAGAAGTAATCCGGGAACCCCTATCAAACATCTTCCCCAACTCGGGGACCTTCATATTTTTATAGAAATCTCTCACCATGCCTTTAATATAACCAGGATTTTGCTGAAAGAAATAAGCCAAACCTTGTTCGGTGATCCTCCGGACACAGATATGATTTGGCCCAAGACTTTGCACATCAACGTGGCGCTCATTTTTCACCCCCCTTTTCACAAAGCTCTGCTTACTTCCCGACCTTGACTTTAAATATGAGGTTGATAGAAACCCGAAGCGTAGGGCAACGTCATCAGTAGCATAATGACCGGAATCGTTCCCACAGAGAATTCGATTCTAGCTTGATTCGGATTGTAGGTTTTGTAAGTAACGGATTGCGGCGTTAAAGACGACCAACTATAGTTTTGCTTTAAACGGTACGACTAAAACGAAAATTAGATTAACGCTCGATTAACTTAAAGAGGCAAGTCTCGGGGTCTTCTAACCCTTGACAAAGGCCATTACCGGTTCTCGATTATAACTCAGGCGAGAGTCACGACCGCGTGCTCACGCCCGGATGATTTAACTTGAAAAGACTACGTTTAACAAAAGATGTGATTTACCGGAGGCGAGCCAACTTGTTTTTAATATTTGTCGAACACATAGGAGGCCACTAGGCCTCGGTAAGTCATTAGCCAAGACCGCTTGACTAAACTCATTACCAAGGGGTTAACACCCCTAGTTTAGACCGAAAATGCAAATTAAGCTCTATTCCGGAAAACAAGATTTAAAAGCCCGATGGCTCGAGAACCTAATAACAACCTAAGTCCTCGGGAAAGATTATCCCGAGACTTAGCCAAAAGACTACTCACACATAGTAAAAAGACTAGAAAGCATGCTTAAGAGAGAAAACATGATTAACCGACGAAAATGGAAATAAACTTGAGATTAAGATAGCTCTAGAGCGTAGCTACAACATTAATAAACGAGAAAACATTAAACGAGAACAACTTACTAGAGAACTTGAAAGGTTAAAGCTAGAAGAGCTTGGAGAAGACAACAATGGAAGAAACTAACCTAAACTAATTAGCTACTAGAGAGAGAGAGAGAACTATATACAAGGAGGCCTTATTCTCTCTCAAAATATCCCCCAAAATATCCTAAAAGTAAAGACAAACCAAAAATATCCAAAAAGCAAAAAGGGGAAAATGTAGCAAATTCGGGCACAACTTACACAGCATGAACCGGTTCATGACTTGCCCGTACCGGTTCATGGCTGAAAATCTTCCAAAAATAATGTTCTGGACTTCATGAACCGGTACATGATTTACCCGTACCGGTTCATGGCTGACAGACAGATTTTTGCGGCAACTTCGCGAACTCGCTCCGGACACTCCCGAACTCGGATATGGGCGTTCTTTGGACCGTTGGAAAGCTCGTCGAGTCTACTTTCTAACCCAAGTAGTTTGGATCCAATATCATTTGTACATCAAAAGTTATGACAATTCTACCCTCAGCTAGTCGGAAGATGAGTAGCTTTGGTAAAATCCTAACTTCTCCTTCGATTCCCTTGACCCTTGGGCGACCCGAGCAACCTCCAAACCACCTCTTCATGACTCCTCGGGCACCACAACATGGTGGCACGTGGTCTTGAGCACTTGGTTGCATCCGGAGCATTCCTTGGCGTTCAAAACCGCCTTATTAGCACGTATTACCTGAAAACACTAAAAACACACCTTACGAGTAATATCAGATAAGAAGGGATAAAAGGGAATGAAACGCTACAAATAACAAGCTAAAAGCCCCCAAGATTATACAATCTTGGGTGCGGATCACGCCCCCCAACTTAAGCTTTGCTAGTCCCTAGCAAACAAAAGCAAAACACATTAAACTAAGCTATGCAACCTTCTCGAGATTCAAGATACAAAAGTTATGCTCAACTACTACAACTAGGCAAGAGTCCAAAAACACCCCTTCAAACCTGAGTACATGTAATCCCCGCACAAACATGCCATGAACTAGGATGAACAAACTATGCCATATTAGAGTAGTCAAGCATGCATGCACCACAACGAGTTTCGACTCCAAAATTCACAAGGATACGCTCTTATTCGACTTTTCACACAGTGAGACACAAGATACAACCCATGACAAGCGCTAGCGAGTAAATGCAATAGCCAGAGACAAAAAGCTACGCATGCTATCAAAAGGGCGCTAAGAATGAAAGGAAAGCTAATTATTGACAAGTATGGAAAGACTAGGAATATCACAACTTAAGTAATAATAGATATCGACCATGCATCAAACGGAGTTAATTAGCGTACAAAAGATCAACGGAGGACTTTATTAGCTTATAACGACCTTGGATACAAAGAGAAAGGGACTACAAAAATGTAGTGGCCATATACTTGCATGGTTCATCTACCCTTGGCCACTACCGACCCTAAACTACCCAAGGCATGACCACATATCGGCCAAACACCAAACAAAGTTACGAAAAAGAAATAAAGAAAAACTACTACCACTGACTCCACCACACGCAGTCAACATCCTCATCCGGCTCCTCTTGGTATTGAGCATTGAGCTCCCCCTTTCCATCGGACTCTTTTTCATCCGGAATATAAGCTAGCCCGGAGGTCTAATCAATCCTCTCATCATAGTATTCAACCCTCTTTCGAATATGCTTTTGCTCTTTATAGCATTTCTTTGATTTTTCTTTGAGGAATAGGGTCATTTGAAATGAGATTTGTAGTAAGAGAGATTTGAGCCAAATTTGAAAGCTTTGGAGAGGGAGATGAAAATTTGGAGTTTTAGCTTTCGTAGTGGGAGAGGAGAGATAGGGAATCACATATCAATTCTTCGCCTTTTTACATCCCAACCACTTCTATCATATTCACACCACCCCCAAACCTCCTTGAATCATGAAAACACATTTCCACACAACCCTTCGAACATCCGGTTACCTAGGTTTGAACAATGGAAGAGACTCGGACTATGGTTCAAAATAAGGACGAGGTGACTCTTATGTGGTTTAATCAAGCAAAAATGCCTTGAATCATTTCCTAAGTACGCCAACAACTCCAAAAAGGATGCATGAAAGATATATACACTACTCAAGCATGAACAAGAGATATTATTTACGCAAGTGCGAGAAATGAAAGCAAAAAGCATGGGATACTTAAGAAGTGAATCTCAACTCAAGCGATGCACAACACTTGACTCGACTTTTAGGCTCAACTTATTCATCAATGTTCATGTATATGCATGTGACATGGGTTCAAACACACAACCGAATTCGACGGGATACATGACTCTTGCCATATTGACACAATTGAGCATAATTAAAGTATCTAGCATGTGAAAACACTACTAACAAGGGAAGATTGCACACAAAATTGAAAATTTTACCAATGAGACAAGTCTCATGAACATATATATAACATATATATCCCTCCCCCCTGTGGGCAGCATGCCCTTTGGAAAAAGGATTCCGTTCCTTTCGCCATTGCGGCCCTTTTTTTGAAAATCGAGGGAGCGCGAGCGCTGGTGGCAAGCGCTCAAAAATACAGAGTCGCCACTTGAGTTTTGAAGGTCCGACACTCAAGGAACCGTATTTCGAAGCACCTGCCGCGCTTTGTTTGAAAAAGTGAAGGAAACCAGTCCGTCATAACCATATCTGGGTTCGGGAGCCAGGTTACGAGAGGGGAAGGGTTTTATGGCACCCCTCTCGCCCAATCCGGAGATCGGTCTCTACTTAGGCGTTTTTATGAAAACATTTGTGATTCTTCCTCTTTTAATTGATTTTAGCCAATTAGGGCGGGGAAATAGTTAATCGGGGATTAAAACTGTAATAATTTGCAAGATGTGATCAAATAACAACATGGATGGATGGCATGATGAACAATAAATGGAACGATCTTGAAACAGCGATCAGATGCCAAAACCAGGCTCGGGGCAGATTTGCCCTGCACGATGATCAACTTGCATGCCTGAAAAGATCTGTATGCAAGTCAACCATCGCGCGAGACACACTGACGCTCGCGCGAGCATTGTCATCTCACCACAGTCCCAAAATCATCCCCTTCTGGGCTCTGGAAGGACCAGTGCACACCCAGGAAGCAAACCAAGCAGTTTATTGAAGACTGTAAAATGCTAATTATTACACAATACCCCAAGCATGAGCCAAATGAAATAAAAAACAACCCCTAAACAGTGGGGGTATCAAAACAGAGGCCAAGGGCCTAGTTGCCCATGCAAGGGCTATTCATGGAAATCACAGGACTGTCGCGCGACAGAGACTGAGTCTCGCGCGACACTCCTGACTGGACTTCCAGGAATTGCTTTACATGTTTGGGGTCCTGAGACAGCTTCAGAGGATCCCAAAGGCATTCCAAACTATTTAGAGCGAATAAAATAGCTACTGTATTTTGTTTTTGCATGCATCACAGTGATCTGAAAATCAAAGTAAAGTACAAAAGGCATAAAAACACTACAAAACAGAAAAGGGCTAGCTTCCCTTCCCTACGAGGTCCATTCTCTTGCTGACACGAGTGTCGCGCGAGTATAGGGGACCGTCGCGCGAGGGTATGGCCGCCACGAATTCTTGTAACTTTGCTGGCTTTAGGACCAGGACATGGTATTGATTACCAGCCTTGGTCCTGTCAGCCCCCCTCAGGGATCAAAATAGAAACAGCTTAAACATTATACCTTTGCTTGGAAAGGGTTTGGGAGTAGATTGGATGGATCGGTGTGACTTTGCTACCAAGAGTGCATGAACACCCTGAGTTCAGAAGTTTAGGAAGTGGTTTGAGGGTTAGGAACTTTGTGCTAGCTAGTGTGGAGCTTGTGGAATGACTAATGAATTCCTTAAGCAAATTTTTGGAACCCTTAACATGGAAGACCAATGGGGGTATTTATAGGGGGAATGTAAGGCTTAGTTAGGGGCCAAACAAGCCCTTAGGACCAGCCACCAAGGCTGGTCACAACTTGGTTGTAAGGCTAGCCAACAAGGTGAGAGAGTGGTTAGGGGATTGCATGGGGTTAGAACCTGCCAGCACGCCGTTCAGCTGAGGAGAACGGGGTTCCAGCCCATGGGAACCCATGTGCCAAGCAATCATCACAAGTCCAGCTGGATTCTGTGATAGGGACAGGAGGGGACCGTCGCACGAGGGTTCGGGAGTGTCGCGCGAGGGTCAAACAGTCAACAGTTTGACTTTGACTACACGTGGCAGGCTAAGTGTCGCACGAGGGACACAAAGGCTCGCGCGAGGGTCAACTCTGGTTTTAGGGGTTTGACTGAAGGTTCAGAAAGGTTCAAAGGGCTCAAACAAGGTTTCTAAGCGTTCCAAGCCTAATCCATTCCCGATCCAAGCTCCGTTTGATCCGATTTCATCATCGGGAAAACAAGAAAATCGTAAAAATAAGTAAAACGATTGGGAGACCCAGATTGGGGTGTCTACAGTAGTCCCTCTTTGACGGCACGCGGAGCACCATTGACTGGTACGGGTAACGTCAAAGATTTCTAGACACCCACCAAATCCGCCCAAAAGCCGATTAAATGGAAAATGCAGACGAGTATATAAAAATACCGTGCACCAAGGGAAGGGATTGGAAGTCGGACGGATAGATCGTCGCTGTCGATTGATCGGACGGATAGATCGTCGCTGTTGATTGATCGGACGGATAGATCGTCGCTGATTTGATTGATCAGACGGATAGATCATCGCTGTTGATCGGTCGGACGGATAGATCGTCGCTGATTTGATTGATCGGACGGATAGATCGTCGCTGTTGATCGGTCGGACGGATAGATCGTCGCTGATTTGATTGATCGGACGGATAGATCGTCGCTGTTGATCGGTCGGACGGATAGATCGTCGCTGATTTGATTGATCGGACGGATAGATCGTCGCTGTTGATCGATCGGACGGATAGATCGTCGCTGTTGGGGATACTAAATTCTTCAGGTATGAAGGCAAAACTCCCAAAATGACCCTCAAATTTATTGGCAACACATCAACATGTCGTGGACCCCAAAAAGGAGTGTAATTGAGATCGGGCCAGACTTAGAATCTGGATTGGGCCTGAGGCCCAAAGCCAAGTGTCGCACGACACTCACCAACCATTGCGCGAGAGTCCTTAGTTAGGGCTTGGGTCTAGTCAGGCCCAGACCCGGCCCAAACCCGTTCCAAACGTTTAAATCGTCGCGGGGACGTTACAGAAACTGTTCACAGCAGTTTCAAATCCTCAGAACTCCTTCCCTCTCTCGTCTCTACTCTCAAATCTCTCCCAAACCTTGATCTTACCCACGAAATCGACGAACCCAACCTTGATCAATCATCCATGGCTGACCACGGCAGTGGGGAAGACGGGGGAGGTGTTATTGATCATCCAAGGGATCGAGGAGAGTCCACAGCCGTCGAAACAGGGGATCCTCCACCAGTGGAGGCCATCGCAGAGGCCGGTGCAGCGGTGGCGACGGGCGGAGATGGCGAAGGGGGTCGCGAGCAGGCGACCGTTGGCGGCGATGAGGGTCGCGCGACGGAGCCAGAGGCTCGCGCGACCGTTGAGCCTGAGGCCGTAGAGGCCGTCGTCGAGCGGTTAGATCCAGGCATGGCCGTAGAAGGGTCGGTGGTGACCAGAATGAGTCCAGGAGATGCAGAACGATCCGACACCGGAGAGAATCCTCGCGCGACAGAGGAGGAGCCTCGCGCGAGGCTTGAAACTGGAGGAGGCAGTAGTAGTGGGGCAGGAGGTGAAAATGTCGAGCCGTCCGGGTCCCCGCCGAGGGATTCGGCGAAGGGCAAAGGCGTTGTGGACGCGGAGGAGGAGACCACGGTGCCTCCGGTTGAGATTCGGGAGGAGGATGTGTTGTTCAGGCCGGAGTCGACCGCGGCCACGTCGTCGAGACACGTGCCGATCACTAGACATGACGTTGCTGAGTACTTGACCGACGAGGCACTGGCGAGGCTTCTTGAGGACAATCCCCTGGTTGGGGAATTGGTCCTAAAGGCCAGAGAGGACCGTGCTCGGGCCATTGAGGCGTCGGAGGCCATTGAGAAGGCCGAGAGGGAGAGACTGGAGAGAGAGGAGCTTCTGAGAGACGCAGAGGCTGAGGAGAGAGCCCGAGTTGAGGCGCAGGGGCCTAGGGTGACAGCCGTGGAGGAGGCGAAGAACACGGGTTGGCCGGGCTTCTCAGCGGGGGCATACGTGCTTCCTACGCCGCACCTTTTTGTGCCGTCGGGCGTTGCGGCCCGTGCACCGTCGCGGAGGGATTACGACGACGAGTTGGTGTTGAGGGATCCCCGGGCTCACATTGCAGCGACATGGATGGAGGTATATTCCCCGAAAACACCCTTTGTAACTTGATTTCGATATTCTTGCTTTGATAGTTCACCTCCGATACTTGCTTAGAGCATGCTTGAACTTAGAATTTGCACGAATGACCTTGTGGACCAAAGCATGCTAAAGCCACGTACTTCTGTAGTATAGGCCCAATACGTAATAACTTGAACCAACCATCTGTCGTAAGCCTCATTGATCACCTAGAATTTTGCGAATGAGGACTCCGTATGCACGGAAATCCTGAATAGCACGCCAAACTCCCAAGTTGAGGAATGGCATAGAACTGAGGCCAAATATATGTCCTAGGCTTCATTGATTACCTAGAACTTGAGAATGAACTTCCCATATACTGACAGACCATTTGCTGCTTGTCTTTGTATCTGAAACAGGCTGGAGCCGAATAGAGGGACATCCGCGGCTTCGGGGGCGCGTGCATGTCTTTGCAGTTGTATAAGGGGCTGCCGGAGAGAGTGAGGCGGCTGATAGACGAGGCAGGCTTTGGGGAGTTCGTGCGGACTTTGACCCCGGCGAGGATTGACCATGCCGTCCTCGTTGCACTTGCTGAGAGGTGGAGGGATACCACCAATACCTTCCACCTACCTCCTGGGGAGATGACGGTGACGCCTACTGACTTCGCAGCGATCACAGGGCTGAGGGTTGGGGGCGAGCCCATCCCGTTTGACTCAGGGATCCAGGAGGATCGGGCTGCTCTGGAGTGGTTTCTGGGCAGAGTGCCCAAGATAGAGGGAGGAATGGCGAGGTATGACCAGTTCAAGGGCTACCTGAAGGAGGAGGTGTCGAGTGATCGGGAGGCGGAGCAGATGGCCCGGGCGTTTCTGCTATACCTGTTTGGTGCCACGCTGTACCCAAACAGGCGAAGCAACGTCCACCTTTCTTACTTGCTGGCGTTGAGGGACCTGAGGACGGCCTCGCGCTTTGACTGGGGTGGAGCGGCTCTTGGGACAGCCTACCTCTTCTTCGGCGACTCGTCGAGGACGGGCAAGAGCACGGCCGGCTACTGGAGGGTCTGGGAGGTACAATTCTATCTCTTTTGAGCACAATTCGATTATGCTTGTCCATTGTTTAGCTTGCTTGACTGTTTCAATTTCAAATGCCGCATGCCTTGACTAATGTTTGAATTTGTCTAAACCTTGCAGCTTTGGGCATACGAGGTTTTGCGGATGTATCCGCCAGAGTGCAAGCATCCGGACCTGAGCACTCTCCCTCGTGCGCTGAAGTGGAGCAAGGCAAGCACGGGGAAGAAAGAAGGGAGAGGCGAGCTCAACGCCTTCAGGCTGTACTTAGACGAGCTCAGGGCCTCACAGGTATGAATACGTGACTGTAAGCCTCAGACATGTCTTTGTTTCCTTGTTTTAATGCTGTCGCTGATCAATCGCTTGCATTGCTTGCATTGCTTGCTTGCCTTGAATTGCAGGTCAACTGGGATCCCTGGAGGAGAGCAGGACCAGAGCCTGAGTACTTGGCCCGGAGCAGAGCTGTCACAGCCAGCAGGGTGTTGTTGGAGTCTGCCTTCGGTTGGCAGTGGTACTTGGGAGACCGAGTGACGCGCCAGTCGCTTGGTTATCCCGAGTTCTGGGTGCCAGGGCCACTCCCACCTCGAGCTTCACACACGGGAGAGTACACACGGGCTGAGCTGGAGAGGTACACGAGGCCGGATACTGAGCTTGAACGCTACCTGCGTCCTGGCAGGGACTATGCAGTCTACCAGCGAGACTTTCTGGCAGGTCCACTGGGGATCCGTGGCCGGAGGGAGGCGCGAGGCCAGGCCGCAGGGGCCGCTGAGGAGAGGAGAGCAGCCGGAGAGGGACGGAGAGGAGGTGAGAGCCGGGCCAGGCGAGCCCCGAGCGGGCCGGCCGTTGGAGGACTTCCTGCGCTACTTTGGAGGATTCCCGTTGTTGACAGCCAGGGGAATCCTGCAGAGTTACAGTTAGTGCCCGCGAGGACGGAGCCTGCTCCTGTGACTGTGTCGGTAAGAATCAATTTCCAATATTGCTTTTGAACTTCAAATGCTTGAATCATCTGCTGAATAGTCTGATGAACTTGAATTGCATGCAGGTGCCAATTGAGTGGGTGAACGAAGCCGTTCGACGCATGTTGGCGTTGGAGAACGTGGTGAGAAAGGCGGCGAGCGGCACACCACTGGAGTTGCAGTACCAGGCGCCGAAGCTACAGCCAGTTCAGCCGGCCATTGTTCAGAGGACCCAGGTATGAAAACGATACATTCCAGTTTTCGATACATTCCTGCTTTCGATACATTCCTGCTTTCGATACATTCCTGCTTTCGATAGCTTGATAGACTGTACCTATTTTCAATACAGAAATACAATATGCACAATAGATACTCATGCTTTTGAAATGCAATGATAATGCAGGTGGAGGGGAAAAGGAACCCTAGGCGGAAGAGTGCGCGAGATCCGCCACCGAAGAAAGTAGTGGCACAGAAATCCACGCCTCCGGTCATCACCACACGGCGACAGACAAGGGGCTCACAGACAGCGCATGCACGCGAGGAAGAAGCCAAGCAAGCCGTGAGGCAAGCTGAGCTTCGGTACCAACTGAAGAGGCGCGAAAAGCCGATATTGGAGAAGCCGGGCCCGGCTCGCAGGCCGAAACTGATCATGAGCCCAAACTCCGAGGATGAGGAAGAAGAGGGGGAAGAAGAAGAGGCAGAAGGAGAAGGCGAGGAGCACTCGTCCACCAGCAGCGGTTCTGACGACTCTGTTGACGATCCGAGGTATAGAGATGATCCCCGGGAGCTGCACGATACTTCAGACAGCGATGATGGGCTTGAGGAGTGTTGACGAGGCCTCCGTTACCCTTTTTGCTTTTGATTTAGGGCCTGTGTGCCCAAGTAGATAGCTTTTGATAGACAGACATTTTGAGAGCCTGCGTGCCTCTTTTTGATTGGCGGGCGCATGTGCCCTGACTTGACTTGGTAGGTTTTGATCGGCCGAGGGCCATAGATACAGTAGTCCCTTTTGCTTTTGACATGGATAGATCACAGTTTAGTATATGAAAGTTGCATTCTAAAGTTTTATAGCTTCTCATTGTGCATAAGAATCAGTAAAACCCGCCACTAATACCAAACTTGCATTGACAACACGTCGAGACCACACACAGCACGTATGAGTGTATAAAACAGCCTAGCTCTGAAAGAAAAAGGCAATATACCCTAAGACACAATCAGGATATGGGAAACAACGAAATTCTGGGTATTATATGCCAAAACCCACGATACCTTGAAAAAGGTGAAAACGACGCTTTTAAACGATCAACGGTGGTCAACATGACCTGCGCCAATTGATGGAATTGAACGAAACGCCCCAAGAATGGACTTATACCGAAGAATGCTCGAAATAACATAAAAATGGTATAAAACATTGAAAGATGACTCGATTATGTCCCGGACTGAAACCGACACCTCCATACAGTCATTCAAGGTCCAAATGACCCGTATGGCATGACCAAAATAGGCTAGAATCTCTGGAACGAGTTTCGAACTTCCGAAACCTTGGTTTGAACTTGAAACGGGCCTTCGAGGGTCCAAGAACTTCGTTGAGGACGGCATTCGGGATCCGATGCTTGGATGCAGTCACATATGCCCATAATGACTTGCTGGAACCATCAAAAGTACCAAATGACCTCTGGAATGAAAAACGACCAATTTTGGGCAGTGGCTGCTGAAATCTGTCAAAACTGTAGACCAACCATCGCGCGATGGTTTGAAACTGTCGCGCGAGAACCGTATGTCGCGCGATGCATTGAGAGTGTCGCGCGAGAGTCAACCCCTGTTAAGCAGCCTTTGTTTGACCAAATTATTGGCGTGGAGCTGTTCATAACTTCCACGTCTTTGAAAGTTGTTCTGGGCTTGCAGAAGGAAGGCTGTTCTGCCATGCAAGGTGGTAGGACACCTATGCCTTGGTCTCACCAACTCCTTGGCTATTTGAAGAAGGATTTTTAGACTTAATGAAGTGTACACCTCTTCTCAACTTATCTAAAATGGGAGATTCTCTAATGGAAGCCCTTGATCCTTGGCTAATGAGAGAGGAAACCATAAATTGGGCGAGTCCCCGGTCTCGCTGTTTATCCTCGATTCGAGATCTCCGATTTGCTCGACCGTGCGTCGAAATCATTCAAGCCGCATTGCCTTTCTGGGACCCCATTGTACATGTCTTCCGATTCCGTGAAGATGAAATGTGTCCCACAATAGAAGAGTTCCAGGCATACGCCCCGGGGTTTGCCAATCTAGACGTTCTTGCCGTGCCGCCGGTCCATGAAGACATGGGGCAAATTCTACGGGAAAAACTCAATATTCCGGCGGCGGTGATGGCCAGCATCATTCGGAACGGCGAGCTCAACATTCTTCGCCTAATCGAACTGTATGGCCCGGAGGCTGGCCTGGGAGACTATGTCGGGGAAGCTCAACGACGCTTCGTCTTGTCTATATAAGCACTGGCCGCGTACATGCTGATTCCCGTCGACGGAGGGGTAAATCCCAAATTGGTGAGCATAGCCTTGCAGATGGATAACGGGAAAAACATTATGCCCGTGGTTTTGGCGGAGACGCTCCTGGGTTTGGACATGCTGAAACTTGGGCAAGCCGACTCTTTCAGCGGATGTCCTATCTTGCTCCAGGTAAATTTCTGTTCGACATACTTTCTCGCATTTTCAACTTCATTCCAAATGCTTGGGCTGTATTTGATTTCTGACTTGTCCCTTGTTCTCACGCAGCTCTGGCTGGCAGACAAAATCGGGGTCTTGGAAGAGCCACAGGCTGGCTTTGAGGAGTTTCCCAGATTGCTGGTTGCAAGACCGATGATATTCCCTGACTTGCCGGTGGAGATATGGTTTGCCTTCCTGAATGATCTGCATTCCGAAGATATAGTCTAGAGGTGTCTCTGGTTAAACCTTCCAGCAATGACGCTCAAATCAGCGGGATACAAAAGAGTAATACTCGCCGGCCTGTCAAGCTTCACATTTTACATTCCTGGGCGTACGCTCCGCCAGCTCGGAAGGAGCCAAGGATACAAGCGATACGGAGCGGAAGACTTCGACATCCCCGTGTTCACTTCCTGGGATTTGCGCTGCCATAGAGACAACTGGGGCGATAAGACGTTGAAGGAATCAGTTCCAGAGTCCAGGACGTGGCTGGAAAAGCGTTACGTAAGGTGGCTCCGTGTCGAAGTTGAAGCGAGACTAAGGGGATATTTCTGAATCCCGTGGGAGAACAAATTGTAATTAGTAAGGCCATTAGGCTCTGCTTTTCAGCACTTGCTTTGTAAATTGTATGCCACTTTGCTTGGCTTGATCGGTTAAATAAAACCTTTGAATTATCCAGCCATTATTCCTTTGAGGGACCGAACTTGTCATTGAACACGTAATTTGAAGAAACAACGCTTCGACGTAGTCATAAATGCTCATAACGACCTACTGGAAGCATCAGAATTTCAAAATCTGGCCCGAGTCAAAATCCGGAAAATAACCCCAAAAAGGCAGTAGCCTGCCTTGCTGTGTCGAATTGAACTGAACTCTCGCGTGAGCAATAAAAACCGTCGCACGAACATAAACGGTCGCGCGACACTCCAGGACCCTCGCGCGATGGAGAATTCCTGTTACAGTGGCCAGCTTTGACTCATTCGGACAAAAAGGAGTGGCAGGCCTTGTCAGCAGGTCTGGGCGTGCAGGGGGTTCCTGGCCTTCTCCAGAGATGTTCCCTTGATCTTTAGTGAGTGGAGGGACACCTTGCAAGGCCACCTCATTCAATAGGAAAGGCATGCCTCCTTCCTCGGCTTTATAAAGAAGGGTGAGTCCATGAACGAAGGATGTGCTTCTACGGGAAATTTCTAGCACTGTTCCCCACATGGCAAATCATCTCCCCACCTTAATCAGCTCGTGGCTCGAAGAATTCGTCGCGAGTGATTGGCTATGTTTCCGTTCCCACGGGTTGGCGGCCTTTCGCTTCTTAAAAAGTGTAAGGCTCCGCCCCGAAATTCTGAGAGCAGCCCTGCAGTTTTGGGACCGGGACGTTCATGTGTTCCGATTTGGGGACGACGAGTTGTGTCCGACCGTTGAAGAATTCCAAGCATATCTCCAAGGCTTCGCTTCGAGCATGATTGTCATGCCACCTTACAGGCAAAGCATGTCAAAGCTGTTGAAGACGTGCCTGAACATTTCCCAGGGTGCAGCGGAAGGCCTGTTGATCGGCGGACAAATAAACGTCGCGCGCCTAATGGAATGGTACGGGCCTGACGGCGATCCAGCGGATATGGTTCTGCAGTCTCGACGTCGATTCGCCATGTCAGTTGGCATACTGGCCGCATACCTGTTGGTGTCTCCGTATGGACGGCCTGACCCCTCGTTGGTACACGTGGCTGCGGAGATGGGCGCTCGGAAGAACGTGGTACCTCTGGTGCTCGCTGAGACACTCATTGGTTTGGATTTGGTTGCCACAGGTCGGACAAGCACATTCGGTGGCAGTCCAGTCCTGTTACAGGTAAAATCTCACTCAGCTCACCTTTTTCCGGTTTTCGCACAGTCTGTTTTTACCTCGACTCTCGGCTAAGGCTGTATAGTAGCTCCTTACTTGTTTTTCTTTCGCTCGGGCTTATGTGGCTCCTTACTTGTCTTTTTCGCTCATGCAGTTGTGGCTATGTGACAAACTTGGACTAATCTCGGCTCCTGAAGCGGACTGGCCCCGTCTGCCCGGGCGGATGCACCAAAGGGAAATGTTGTACCCAGAAATGTCTGAGGAAGAGTGGTACACCTTCATGAGAGAGATGTCTCCGCGCGAGATCGTCTGGCGGCACAGGGCCTTGAACATTCCGGATATGGCTTTGCACTCTGCAGGTTTCGAGAGAATGGTGATTGCTGGCCTGTCCAGTTTCACGTTCTACATTCCAGGTCGTATCCTGCGGCAACTGGGCATGAGCCAAGGCTTTCGTCGAGCTGGGATAGAAGATTTCCACATTCCAGCTTTTACAGCCCAACATCTAGCAGGGTATGAACACAACTGGGGTTTGAGAGAACTTGGAGGAGCAGAAGACGACTTCAGCACAAGACTCAAACACCGCTATGTAGCATGGTTAAGAGAAGAGGTCGAAAGCAGACAAAACGTAGACTGACTCCTGACTCAAATCCAATGATCTAGAATAAACTGTGAGCCCGTGAGGGCCTCCTAGCATTTCGTTCTGTTTTTTATGCTTTACTGTTTTTCTCGGGGCTCTGCTCAGCCTATGTAATAGAAATAATAGTTTTGAATAAAGGTGAAAGATTAAGAATTTTCCCCTTTTTGGTCCAAGTGTTGAACGCCACGTTGTTTGAAAGTTGAGGTACACCCCGGCATGAAAAACCTGGATCGAGTTGATTGATTGTGACCGAATCTCACAGAGAGATTGCCTACGTATCCCAGGCTAGGGAATCAGGTCAAAACGTAGTTCAGGCTACGGTTCGACAGAGTATGACCGAGTCTCAAGGAGAGACTGCCTACGTATCCCAGGCTAGGGAATCAGGTCAAAACGTAGTTCAGGCTACGGTTCGACAGAGTATGACCGAGTCTCAAGGAGAGACTGCCTACGTATCCCAGGCTAGGGAATCAGGTCAAAACGTAGTTCAGGCTCAGGTTCGCTCGAGTATTTTGGCTCTCCTTTTGCGCTCTAAATTTTGCCTAGGACTGCCTTTGCAGGTCTCCAGCCTAGCGAGCTTTGATTGAATGCCTATTTATTTTTGCCTAAACTGCCCCCTTGGGTTTTCAGTCTAGCAGGCTTGCTCTAATTTTTGCTTGGGACCGCCCACCCTTGTGGTTTTCGGCCCAACGAGCTTCTCTCAAGGGTAGTAACGTTTAAGTTGATCCAGGTTGACCAGAGTGTTGAACTCGTTGCCGTCCAGATCAATGAGCTGAGCTGCCCCACCCGAGAGGATGGTCTTGATAATGTAAGGTCCCGCGCGCTTTGGGCGGAACTTGCCACGTAGATCGAAGATGGGAGCTCGGATTTCCTTTGTAACCATGTCCCCTTCAGCCAGGTCACGAGACTTCACTTTCTTGTTGAATGCCCGAGCAATCCTGCGTTGATACCCTTGAACGTGATACAAGGCACAGAGCCTTCTCTCGTCAAAGAGCATGAGTTTGACAAACCTCCCGCTAAGCCATTCGGACTTCGTGAGTTCACATTCAGCCATGATCCTCAAAGTCGGCACTTCCAGCTCGATGGGGAGGACAGCTTCCATCCCATAGACTAGAGAGAAAGGGGTTGCCCCTGTTGATGTTCGAATTGACGTGCGGTACCCCCAAAGAGCTAGAGGCAGCTGCTCGTGCCAGTCCCTGGTGGACTCTGCGGACTTCTTGATGATAGTCTCGATGTTCTTGTTGGCCGCTTCAACCGCCCCATTCGTTTGAGGGCGATAGACCGTTGAGTGATGAACCTGGATTTGGAATTCCTCGAAAAGCTCCAATACCCTGCCTTTGAAATGGACCCCGTTGTCAGAAACAAACGCCTGTGGAACCCCATATCGATAGATGTTCTTTTGGATAAACTGAGCAACCTGAACCGCCGTCAGGGTCTTGTAAGATTCGGCCTCGACCCACTTGGTGAAGTAATCTATTGCCACCAAAATGAACCGATGCCCATTCGAAGCAGAAGGCCTGATCATGCCGATAACGTCGATACCCCAAACAGAAAAGGGCCAAGGCAATGTCATGCCAAATAGTTTAGAAGGAGGGACATGCATGAGATTGGCATGGATTTGACACCTATGGCAGTGGCGCACATAATCCACACACTGGGATTCCATGGTAGACCAAAAGTATCCTTGTCGTAAGATCTTCCTGGCAAGCATGACCCCGCTCATGTGAGGGCCACAAATTCCCTCGTGAATTTCCTCCATGATTTTGATGGCCTCAGCGCCGTTGACACAGAGCTTATGCATCCCGCAGTGAGATCTCCGATACAGTCTCCCGCCACAGATAATGTACTGAGCGGCCATTCTTCGGAGCGCCGCTCGATCCTTTTTGGTGGCGTCGGTCGGAAACTGACCACTTTCGACGAAGTTCCAGATATCATGATACCAGGGTAGGCCGTCATCGACATCATCGACGGCGTTGACGTATTGATAAGCAGGCAAGTCCCGCTGTTCAATTAGAATAGGACAAAGCTTGATACCAATCGGAAGCTCGATCATGGAAGCCAGAGTTGCTAGAGCATCAGCGAACTGGTTCTTCATCCGAGGGATGTGCGTGAAGGTGACCTTGTTGAAACGAGGAATGAGGTCCTCCAGGTCTTGGTGATAAGGCTTTAATCTGTCCTCCCGAACTTTCCAGTCCCCGTTAGCCTGAGAAACGACAAGGTTGGAGTCACCAATAACCTCAAGCCTTTCAACACCGAGTGTAAGAGCAGCTTCCATGCCAACAATGCAGGCCTCATATTCAGCTTGGTTGTTTGTTACATCGAAATTGAGCTTGAATGCAAGCGGAATATGAGCACCATCGGGGGTTATAAGCAAAACCCCAATCCCGTATCCCTTCTGGTTGGCTGCCCCATCAAAGTAAAGAGTCCAGGTGTCTTCGACGACTGTCATCACTCCTTCATCTGGAAATGTAAAATCTGAGTCCTCTGGTCCCTCGACGGGATGATCAGCCAGAAATTCGGCGACTGCGCGCCCTTTGACAGATTTCCTAGTGACATATTCGAGGTCGAACTCTGCGAGCAATAGCAACCAACGTGCTAACTTACCAGTAAGCGCAGGTTTCTCAAACAGATACTTGAGAGGATCCATTCGAGAAATCAACTTCACTGGGTAAGCCAGCATGTAGTGTCTTAATTTCTTGGATGCCCAAACAAGAGCCCAACACGTCTTTTCGAGGGCGGTGTAGCGTTCTTCAGCGCCAACCATCTTCTTACTCAGGTAGTAAATGGCCTTTTCGACTCCCTTTTCTCCCTCTTGAGCCAGCAAACACCCCATAGACGAAGGATTCACAGACAAGTAAAGTATCAAGGGTTTCCCTGGCATCGGTGGCATTAAAACCGGAGGGTTCTGCAGATAGGTTTGAATGGAGGTGAAAGCCGCCTGGCACTTGTCTGTCCAAACGAATGGAGTATTCTTCTTCAATAGACGAAACATCGGCTCGCAAGTTAGTGTCAACTTGGCGATGAATCTGCTGATGAACTGTACCTTTCCCAAAAAGCTTCGCACTCCCTTTTCAGAATCTGGTGGCTTCATCTCGAGGATTGCTTTGATTTTAGACGGGTCGACCTCAATTCCACGAGAAGTGATCATGAAACCGAGCATCTTACCCGCTGTAACCCCAAAGGTGCACTTCTGAGGATTTAGGCGCATACGGAACTTTCGTAATCTCTCGAAGAACTTCCTAAGCACAGGAACATGACCTTCTCGAGTTTTGGACTTGGCGATCATGTCATCGACGTAGACCTCGACTTCTTTGTGCATCATATCGTGTAGGATTGTGGTAGCAGCTCGTTGATAAGTGGGCCCAGCGTTCTTCAATCCAAAAGGCATGACCAGGTAGCAATAAGTCCCCCATTCAGTGATGAACGTGGTTTTCTCGCGGTCCTCGGGTGCCATGAGAATTTGGTTGTATCCAGAGAAGCCATCCATGAACGAGAGCAAAGCGTGCCCCGCAGTGTTGTCCACAAGCACATCGATGTGTGGCAAGGGAAAATCGTCTTTGGGGCTCGCTTTGTTCAAGTCCCGGAAGTCGACACAAACTCGAATTTGGCCATTTTTCTTAGGAACGGGGACAATGTTGGCCACCCACGTAGGATACTGAGAGACCATGAGAAAGCCGACGTCAATCTGCTTAGTAACCTCCTCCTTAATCTTCTGAACCCAATCTGGTCTCATCCGTCGGAGTTTCTGCTTCACAGGCTTGGCATCCGGGAACAAAGGAATGTGATGCTCCACGATCTCGGGATCAATTCCGGGCATATCTCGATGGGACCATGCAAAAACGTCACTGAACTCGGTGAGCAGCTCCTTGAAGTCACGATGTTCCTCCGGTGAAAGTGTGGAGCCCACTTGAACCATCCGGGGATCATTTTCATCTTTCAAATTTATAGAAACTATTTCTTCTTTTAATGGCTGAGCATGCCTTTCGTCCTCCCTTTCGATGAAGGCACAGATTTCCTTGGGAATATCCCCATCGAAATCTATCCCTTCATCGTCAGGGTCGACACAGTTTATATAAAGATCATTGAAATAGTCAGAAGATGCTTCGTTCATTTCACAAGCCCCTGAAGGGTCACCAAGTACAAGAGAGTCAAACTCGAAATAAAAGCTATGACGTGGAGGGCCTAGAGGCACAAACTCCGACTCAGAGCTAGACTTAGAGGATGGGACAGACTCTGACTCTGACTCAGACTCAGATTCAGACTCGGACTCAGACGTGTCGTCAATGCAAGTCAGGCATGGCTTGAAAATACAATTATTCAAAGAGCCCTCGGCCTTCACAATGAGAGAGGTGGGATCCTCGAGGGCATCGGGCCCGAGCATGAGCACTTCGGCTTCTTCAGCTTCCCCAGCCAAACCCACTTGAGAGAATTCCTAAAATAGCAGCTCCAGATTTCCCTGATCGATAGATCCCAGCCAGTCAGTCTTGGTCTTCACCTGATTAAGCTTCCTCTTGAATTCTTCTTTCGCTGGTTCATCATCACTGCTTGACCAGGTGTCATCAGCGAAGATCTCAAACCCAGGCAGCAGCTCCCCGGTTTCAGAATGAACGAAGGGCTCAGCCTGCCCGGTGTAAGTGGCATTTCCGACTTCACACACGAACTTGGGACCGCTGCAGAGGGTCCGAGGTTTTCCCATATATTTCCTCCGTTTGGCATCTTTGGCAGAGGCGATATACCCCAAACCAAAGCGGCCCTCGTTGAAAGGAAAAGTAGGGAACTCCGGGACCCCTTGACGGCGAGAGCCTATACCAATGCCCGGAAAGTGAGACATTCTTCTCATAATGTCCAGTGCGACAGAGCTTATGAGGAAATTCCCGTCCACGTTGATGGCCATTACTATGCCTGAAGTATCGAAAGAGAAACCTCCGAGATCGACGTCTTCTTCGCCGTGTTGAATTCCCAGAACAGGAGTCCCGTCCTCCTTGAGCGGGCGGATGCCTGAATCCCCGCAGATGGTTAGAGTGCCAGTGGGTAGTCCCAGAATGACCTTTTGGTGGAGGGTAGACGGCACAGCCATGATGTCAGATCGATGAAGCCACGGTCTGCCTAACAGAAGATTGAAGGTTGTAGGAATATCCACAACATGGAACTCCACGTCCATCTCAAAACCCTCAGCATCGAGTTTGAGCTTCAAAATACCTTCGACCACGCGACGGGTGCCGTCATATGCCTTGACAGCCAGATTGGAAGGTGCCAGGTCCTTCTTGGTGAGTCCCAAGCGATAAGCGACCCGCAGAGGGTAGACATTGATGGCGGAGCCATTGTCAATCAGAACGGTCGGGACCCAGAGTCCTCGACACTTGACGGTGATGTGCAAGGGACGATTGTGGTCGACTCCTTCAACTGGCAGGTCCTTGTCTGTGAAGATCACCGTATGCTTGGAGGTTGGAGGGAGGATGAGAGATATCATTGCCTCTGGTGTGACGTCGGCCTGGACTTCAAGGCGGGATAGGGCATGACACAGCCTCTGACGATGCTCCTTGGATGAACAGATCAATCCCCAGATAGAAATAGCGGCGGGAATCCGCTCCAGTTGCCGTTGAACTAGATCAGGAACTGGATTGCCAGCTGACACCTCAAGAGGTGCAGACCTTGGGAAAGAAACAGGCTCGTTCCTTTGATTAGCAGGATCGGAGGAATTCCCGGCTTGCAGATTAGCAGGCTGAAAAATCCGCCCACTCCTTGTAACATTGAGAACGTTTCCCAAAGAGGGCACGAGTCGAGGGCTTTCCTTCACATCCCAGAGATCAGCAGGGACGTCCCCCAGTTTGCGCTTTCCCTTGTCAGTAGTCGGTGTAGAGACGGGCACTTCCATGTCCAAGCCCAGATCCTCAGCGAGATCCTTCATCAATAAGGAGTCCCAGAAGCTTAAGTCTTTCACAGCAGCCACTTCAGCAACGGGCTCTGGATTTGCAATGAAAGGGACATCCCAGAGACCAGTGTCAGCCAGGGTACGATTGACAGCCCAGACTTCGTTCCCAACTTGGACATCTACTATGTCGTTAACTTCCCACAGATTAGCGGGTGGAGCGCGGTCTGCAACCATGATACTGCAGTCCCTGTTGTTAGGGTAAGGCACCTGAGGGCGCGGATTTTCCTCGTCGACAATGTAAGAACAGGGGTCATGGTCGGTGTCGGGGTTAGTATCACAAACCGAATTGAAGAACGAACCAAAAAGGGAAATGTGGTCTCCCAAAGCCCGCGGATCATCCTGGACAAGCTCATCCTCTGCGTAATGAAGCATGTAGTCCGGCGTGGCGTAGCCTTGTAGAGGGTTAGGGTCGACATCCATGGGAGCAAACCAGGTTGGCTCAGGATCCCAACAATATTCTGCTTCAGGAACTGGAGGTTCGATTGGGTTGAATAGCATGTTCAAGGAGAAACCGTCCAAAGGGTCAAGCAAGGCTGCTTCATAACCGGCCAACCAGCCATCATACCAGGCTTGATCGAATGGGACATTTCCGGGCTGTGGAGGAATCCCGTCCATTCCAAGGGTGGACCACTCGTTGAGGAGAGGAGCGGCATAGTCCCAATGGTCCGCTATGGCCCAGCCAGTGGCTTGCATGTTATTATCTAAGGGAGGCACCCAAGGCTGATAGGGATCAGGAAATGGGCCAGCGACGGTTGCGTACAGACTGTCAAGCGATGAGGCAGAGTTGATTTGCACAGCAGGGATTGACTGATGGAAGAGGGAGCTGACAAATTCTTCGGAGACAGGCGAAGTGGCTTGTGAAAGTTCCGAAGGTGCATCGGCATCAACAACTTGGCCTTCAACCAATTGTATATAGGAGACCTCGGTGGACAGCTCGAGCGGGAAAGGCACGACGGGCCTGGGTCGATCGGTTGAGGCTATATAGTCAGTAGGGTTAAATATGGTGGAGTTAGGGTTGATATAAGTGGAGTTGAGAGATATCTGGCTGATGTGGGGTACAGCGTTATGTTTAGGGAGGGAGTTGGCAATGACGTTGGGTTTCTGAGGTGGTGGAGGAGTTTCCAGCGTGCCATCGTCGATGAGATCCTGGATCGCATGACGGAGGCGAAAGCAGGAGTCAGTGAGATGACCCGCTCCTTGATGGTAAGCACAGTAAAGGTTGGCTTTGAAGCTGGGTGAAGGGTTCTTGGGTAGAGGAGTTGGATCCAGGGGCTTCAGATGCCCTGATTTGACCAATTTTTCCAAGACCGAGGATAGAGGTGCCTCGATGGCGGAAAAGCTGCGGGGTTGGTTCTGAGGTCGGTTGTTCTGTGGATTTTGAACTTGGTTGACGTCCACGATGTGATTAGCAGCACTGGAGGAAGCGACATTAGTACCGGTGGTCGCTGTGTTGGAGTAAGTCCCCGTTCCGAACAGTGCATTGGCGTTTCCAGAATAAGCCCGCGGTTTTGACTTGGGGGTATGCGAGGATTCACCATTTGATAGAATTCCACTCTGCAGAGCGTCTTCGATGGCCAGGCCAGAGTCGAAGAAGGTTTCAAAGTTAGCGGAGGCCTGAGCTAGAACCAGGTGCCTAGCATAGTCTGGTTGAAGGTTGCGGGAGATGATGCGGAGCTGGTCCTTCTCGCTTGGGCGATCAGTCATCTGTGCGGCTTTAGCTCTCCACCTTTTGACAAAGTCTGCGAAGGTCTCCTTAGCCTCTATTTTGGTGGATTCAAGTTCCCGAGTAGTCATTTTCAGCTGGGAGTTGTAATTGTACTGCGAAATAAACGCAGTCCCAATGTCTTCCCAAGTCCTCCTCTTGGCAATGTCGAGTGACAAAAACCAATGGAAAGCAGGGCCCGAGAGGGTCTGAGGAAAGAGCTGTGACATGGCCTCTGGCTCAACAGAAAGAAGTTTCATGGCGGCGTGGTAGCTGTAGAGATGAGTCCTGGGGTCGCCGCTCCCGTCGAACTTAGCCAAGTCTGGCATTTTGAACTTTTCAGGAAGCTTGGCGTTGGGGTACAGGCAAAGGCGATCCAGATCGATCCCTCCGGCACTGATCTTTTCTGTCTTAGCAATGGATTCCTCCAGTTTGGCCATCTTGGCCATGAGGGCAACCATCTCTGGACTCTGAGTTGGTCCTTCTGGGTTTGGAGGCAATCTACCACCCGCAAGGTTCGCAGCGGGCCTGCGAGGTTCCCTCGGGTTCAAGACGATGAGGCGTCCTGCGTGAAGCGGATCTGGAACCAAGACAGGCTGCTCCTGGTCAGACTCATCGTCCCCACCTTCCTCCTCGAGAGGGGGCGGAAGGCGAGTGTGGATGAGGTCGTTCAAACGAGCAATGTTAGTGTCGGTCTGAGCTGCCCTCTGTTGCATAGCGGTGATGCTGTCCTGGAGGTTCATGAGCATGGTTTCCAGGGTAAGGGGTTCTGGTTGTGGCTGTTCCATTGTGACAGGCGTTTCAGAGGTGCTTGAGGCGGATACCGGGGTAGTCGGACGTCCTTCCTGTGAACCTGACTGAGAACCTGACTGAGATTCTGAGTGCTGTGCTGCTGGAGGTGAGCGCGGAGAGTCTTCCATGATGACTGACTGGGACCGTAACCTGACAAGCCTTTGAACCGGACTCAGATGCAGACGTTCCCAAGTGGGTTTGGCAACTGGCCTCGATACCTTCCTCTGTGGTGCAATGATTCAGGTCTTTGCTTGCAAGGGAAAAGAAGGTTTAATAAGGGTCCTGCAGTAACTTTAATCTAAATAAAAGACTAAAACGGATGCAGCGGACGTCGAGAGTGTCACCCTAGACTCTAGAACTGGAAGACAAGTCTGTCTCACGACGCTTTGGACACTATTTTAGGCCCTCAGAATTCTTTTTGCAGATGTATCCTTGTTCGGAACGAGCGGTCCTGAAGGATGCCAAAAGGATTCTAAACCTTTGTTCGTTTTGATGTTCGGGGTTTCAAGTTTTTGAAGCCAGAACGACTCGGTATGAATATCATGATGCCATAACCGGGTTGGGGTAAGCAGCACTGTGCTATTAGCCAGGCGGTGTAAGTGACGAGGCACTTGTTACCTTTTGGTGTAAGCATCATGGTATCTTACTCCGTGGTTCCTCATTTTCTGGTCGAAACCCTAAACAGGTAGACGGGCAGAGGTGTAGAAAAGCTTCTGATTTCCTAAAGTCCCATCGTAAAAGGACTTAAAAGATGATAACGCGCATCACTGAGATGCACGACTCCTCATTGGGCCATAACAATGTCCTACTAAGCCTGAAGACAGACTCGGAACAGATTGAGAACCTAGGAGCCATCCTAGACATGCTTCTACGCTGAACGAGATGTATGTACAATTCATGCGATAAGGAAAGCAGTAACACGTAGGCATTCAGAGGGTTAGATGCAAGTAGATCTTAACCTGTGGGTACCTGTCCTAATTTGGAGAGTTCTAATGCTTTGTATATGCAAAAGGCCGGTTTTGGTTCGTAACAGGTTCCTCGGACTAGGGCCACAGATATACCTCCCGTTACCCGCGTTTTTCGCAGAATAACAGTCGAACGGTAGCATGACCCATCATCGTCGAAGGTTGTCGGTCATTCGGGGTCCCCGGGCTCTGGTAAACCGTGCCGGATTGCCAAAACGATCCAACGAGGCTTATCCCACATCGATGCAAATGAGATGCTAAAATCTGATTTAAAAGAAGAAGAATCACAAAGTTGTAAAAGCGCCTTTTCAAATTTGGCTCACTTTATTTAGTCCATCTTTAGAAGAAACTACGCAAGCGAACAATGGAAAAAGCCCCAGATTAGAATGGCCGGACACGAGGTCCTGTTAAATCACCGTTCCAACCTTCGGCAGCGCGAAGCTCACCGTTTTGACAAGCTTTTAAGGGATTGTTCCCGAGCGTATTAAATCCTAAGTGTGAATTAATATTGGTTCGATCGTCCCCAGCAGAGTCGCCACTGTGGGCAGCATGCCCTTTGGAAAAAGGATTCCGTTCCTTTCGCCATTGCGGCCCTTTTTTTGAAAATCGAGGGAGCGCGAGCGCCGGTGGCAAGCGCTCAAAAATACAGAGTCGCCACTTGAGTTTTGAAGGTCCGACACTCAAGGAACCGTATTTCGAAGCACCTGCCACGCTTTGTTTGAAAAAGTGAAGGAAACCAGTCCGTCATAACCATATCTGGGTTCGGGAGCCAGGTTACGAGAGGGGAAGGGTGTAGACACCCCAATTTGGACTTTTCAAAATTCCTTGACTTGTGGCCCGGAGGCTCCCCGATGATGACTTTGGATTGAAACAAGCCTGGTACCGATCGTAACATTGCTCCTTGGAAGATTTGAAGAAGTATTAAAAATGGTAAAAAAGGACTTTCAAGCGCTTAGGAGCAATCCCAAGCGCTCCAAACTGTTTCACAAAACCCCTGGCCTGGCTCTTTCTCGAGCGCTCCAGAGTGAGGTCCCAAGCGCTCGGGAGTAATCCCAAGCGCTCGAGACTTTTCTGTTGCCCAATGCATGGCTGTATCACCCACTCACCTTGCAAATCATCATTACAGCCACTTTCAGCCCGCCGATGGCTCATTCCACACTCAACCTCTGGTAGGAAGATTTTCAGGCCAAGGGTTTACCTATTAAAGAAATATTTTACCAAAACCATTTGATTTTCAAAAACCATTTGATGTTTTGCCTATAAATATGGCTGGTTTTCAGTTAGAGAAGACCACGAAATTTCCATTCCAGAGAGGACCACGAAATTTCCATTCCACAGGGCCCTTGCTCTCTGCTCTCTTTCTCTCTCTAACCAAGAACCAAAAACTTCCAAGTTCACTTTCCAAACTTCAAAGGTTTTAGAAATCACCAAGGAAAAGGGCAAGAAATCCAGAATACCCTTCTGATCTCTTGCACTCTCCTCTCTTCATCCACATTTCAAAGCTACACCAAGGAGCAAGGTTCAAGGAAAAGGTAAAACTTTACCTTTGGTCACAACTAAAGGGCTGTTCTTCCCTTCTGAGGGGGGTCTCTCAGCCTGACCCAGTCTTCAATACTGGGTGCATGGTTGGGAGACCCTAGTGTAAAAACAAGAGCAATGGGGCACAAGAAAACATTTTCATAAAAACCCTTACTGGACGCACTCCCAAGCGCTCGAGAGTCATCTGGAGCGCTCGGGACTGGTCCAAGTTTCATGCTTGCCCCTTTTGTCACATGGCTGGTTGGGAATGAGGTGTAATGTTAAAAGAATTGGTTTCATTCTGGCATGCATGCATAGAAAGCTACTTTCCCCAAAACAGAACAATTTTCTCACAAAGATTGCATGGGCGAACAAAGTTCCCTTTTGTTTAAAGTTAAAAGAATCAGTCATTTCAGAGAAATATAAAAACAAGGGCTTTTGCATGTCGAGACGGAACCACTTCCTGTTTGAGAGAAAGCTGATGTGCAGCACACTCCCAAGCGCTCCGAACCATACCAGAGCGCTCGAGAGTGCATGCATGCCATTGCTCCCTATTTTCCAACTCTGCTGTGTCATCAGGTCTCTGCATGCATTAGTGTGACCTGTTGCTCTTTTAAATTCATAGATTTAACTTTGTTAAGGCAGGGATGCATGACTTGAAAGATTGAAGGCTTAGCTCAGTCTTCCAAGTCCTCTGCTGAGCCAGTAGTGTGCTTGATGTTATTTCAACTTCCAGTTTAGTATTGTATTCTGTCTGTGCTAACAAAGCTTGCAGGTTGATCAGAACTCCCAAGCGCTCGGGACTGTTCTCGAGCGCTCGAGAGTAAAGCCAGTGACAGATCCTCAGCTTCTGTAAATCATGCATTTTGCTCACTTTCATCTTGTCATCCACTGTACAACTGCACATGCATGCACTGCTTACCTGCTATAACTGTACATACTTGCTAAATGACTTAATGAAACAAAATCCCTTTTGAAAAATCCCACAAACGTTTAGTAGAGACCGATTTCGAATCGGGCGAGGGGGGTGCCGTAAAACCCTTCCCCCCTCGTAACATGGCTTCCGGACCCTTGAAACTGATCTCTGGTTTTCAACTTCAAATCAATTGGTTTTCCAAACGAAACGGTTTCTCGGGTGATATACCGCAAATCCGGGTGGCGACTCTTCAAATCAAACCAAAACGACTCTTCAAACGGCGTATTTCTCTTCAAAGCGGCACCAAGAACAAAACAAGAAGAGCGACCCATGTATTTTCTTCTTCGAAACGGGGAAAATATAATTTCCGGGCATAGCAGCCCACAGTGGCGACTCTGCTGGGGAATAGTTTAATTAATACTTGAGAAAAGGTTGGTTTGTTGATAAAACGGCCCGCTTTTCTTAAGCATCGATTAAACTTGTGAGCCAAACTTGAAAAAAAAAAAAACGTTCGTGGGATTTTCAAAAGGGATTTTGCTTCATTATTTATTTCTTGTTTGTATATATCTTGTGCAACCTCGCTGTTGTGTTTCGGCAATCCTACCCGGCTTGCCGGTGATGGGGAATCCCGGAATGCTCAGCAACCCTCGACCGTGATGAGTCATCCCTACCGTTTGTACCATTATTGGGTGTACGCTCAATAGTGGGAGGTATACTTTGACTCTAGTCCGGGGAACCCTCTTCAAGCCAAAACCAGCCTTTGTACGTGTTTAGAGAGCAATAGAACCTTCCAAACTAGGACAGGGACCCGCAGGGTAGGATTACGTGCTATACCCTGTCTACATGTTACTGCTTTCTGCATTTCGCCATGCGTCTTATCCATGCCATGCCGTCATGCTGTCCGTTCATTTTTTGAGTCCTGCACTTTCGCTCGCACGGTTTGTAGAAGGTTGCCGAGGCCCGATGATGAATCGTACACCCCGGTGTGCGTTGTTTGACTACATGAGTCCTTAGAACAAGGAGACTTCGGGAAATTAGGATGTTACTAAGTCCTTGACTAATGCCTAATCGAAATTTCAACGGAGAATAAGGAATAACAAAGGAACCGGCGCCGTGATGCCACTTTACTTACACCACCTTGGCTAATGACACAGTGTCACTGACACCACGATGGTTGGGGTATCACGCCGTCTATACTAAGTTATTCCGAGTTCAAAATTGAGACTTCGAATAAGTACTAGTTGAATACTTAGTTCATTTTGGCATCTCTTAGAATCTGTCGTTCTGAACAAAGGATACACCCTAAAAGAAATTCTGAGGAATTAGGTAACCTTCGAGAGACCGTAATCTTATCACGCTTGCACGTCGCACCTTGCATCTTACGCTTGCCTTCATGTCGCATATAGAACTCTTATGCTTGCTTGCGCATCTTGTTTAGGATTGCCTGGACCGATGATGAGTCGTGCTTTTTAAAGGCACGTTGTTGAAATTAATCATTCCTAATCAAAGGATACACCCTAAAAGAATCTCTGAGGACTAAGGCGATCCTTCATAGGATGTCGTTTCTTGAGTCAGGGTCTAGGAGACCATAAATCCACGGAGTTTGGGATACCTCCGGTGTTCGCCGTGCCCGAACGGCTCCCTCTAGTTTAGCCTTAAGTGCATCTTCCAGCAGTCTTATTGCTCTGTCTCGGATGGTCTTAGATAAGGAGATTGGCTCTGATTCCCAACGTGCGGAATTCAACCTGCCTGACACCGACCTACCCGTGACTGTTGGAACTTCCCGTAAAGTTGGATCCCTTGAGTCGACGATGACAACATGTGATTAACAATTCTTTTATTCATACGCATTTTTCAATAAATCATAACAGGGGCACGTTCTGAGTTCGCTTTTTGCTTTACTGTCAGCACTAAGCCACCCATCCCTCACAAAGCCACACCATCTTCTCCGACTATCTCGAAATGGCAGGACAAGCAGAGCTGATTGAGCTAAGAAGGGCTATAGAGGAAATGAATCGAAAAATGGATGAACAAACGGCTCTATTACAAAGGCTGATTGGCATTCTCACCTCCATCATGTCAAATCCGGGTCTGGGATTGAGTGCTGATAAGGCCAGGAACGGAGAATCTCCGCAAACCTACCACTCTCCAACTGCCGGAGTCAAGCCACAATCAGAGGTGACGCTCTCTGACATGCTAAGAGACTTGGTCGAATTCCACGACGCCAAGAAGCGCTCAAAGGAAGGTACAGGGTCCTTGCCTAAAACTAGGACTAAAAGGCAGGACATGCACAAAGGCAAGAAAGCAGCATGCAGTGCCGAGGCAAGCAACGTCTCCGCCAGAGGCTCCATTGGCACCGCTATGAGCCCTCAATCCAGCGGCAAGATCCCACCAAGGTTCCTCTCCCGCTTTTCTGCCCCTTTGTCTCTGGTTTATGGGAGACTCCTTGAAGCCGGTCTCATCCAACCGCTCCCTCCAGCTCCGCCACCTCAGAAGCTCTCGTCGTCCCACAATCCGGACGCCTATTGTACCTTTCACCAGTGTGCGGGCCATTCTACTAACAGTTGCTTCCGTCTCCGCCACAAAATCCAAGACCTCATCGACGAGGGGATCATCTCACCTCCACCTTCAAAGCCAAGTCCTGTCGTGGGAAATTATACTCCGACTTGCGAGGAGTTCAAAATTGGCCAAGTCAGTGACTTGATGGGACATGGTTCCTTTGGGCAGCTTTTGAGCAACCAAACCATCAACGGCAATGCCATGAAAGCCCATCCTCTCCAGTGCATCATCGACAATTGGTCGCCAGAACCTGTGGTTCCCACCCTTAATATGCTCAGCGCCTTCGCTACAGGCTCCCAGCCAACGCAGAATATGAGGATGGATCAGAATCCGAATAACGCTTGAGGTGCCTGCCCATGGACGGAATTTTCTCACAAGTTTGGGAAACTTTTGAATTTCGAGTCAAGTCTTAGTCTTTTAATTTGTACTTTCAGTCTTTCATGCTCTCAGGTCTGTCTTGTTGTCAAATTCGAGTTTGTAATCGAAAAGAAGAAAAGCCAAAAAGAAAGTCTCTTTTGTAGGTCTGAACTACGTTATGACCTGATTCCTTTGCAAAAAGGATACGTAGGCAGCCTTATCCTGAGGCTCGGTCATGTTCTTGCAAGTCAACCCCGAAATTCAGTTGCAATCCTTCGAGTCAATCTTTTGTCGGCTTGTCATGTCTTTTGATGACGATCCTATTGAGTCGAAATTGTGATAATAAACTTGTGTTTTGTGATGATCCCACAACTTGAAATTGTTTTTCACCATCATTTGAGAAATTCAAAACACGAGGTATTTTGCCCTTGCAAGAAGAAGAATTCCAGGGGACCATTCCCTGGCACCGTGAAGAAGCAACGTCTTGGCCCAAGTAAAAAGCTCGCTAGATCAAAACATCAAAATATGATCTAGGCAAAAGTTAGAGCACGCAGATCTCTTAAAAACTGCATCTAGGATCCAGTATCAAGTTGTGCAATTCAAAATGAAGAAAGGCATTCTTTTCTTTTATCACACGCTTGAAGATATATATCCATTGATACCCCCCTTTGAGCCTAAATCAATTTCTTTGAAAGAAACCCGGCTAGGCAGCTATCCCCCACACTGGGGTGAAACAAAGGAGACAAAAGTGCCAAGCACCTGACCATCATCGGCGCGTCAGGATTCAAAGCGCAAAAGTACCAAATGCATACGCACATTGGGATGCAAAACATCGAAGAAAAATCAGAGAAAACTCAAGAATCAACTAAAGTGCCAAACACATCGGCACAACAAGTGTGAAGGAAAGCAAATGAAAGAAGGCGCCTATCAAAAGCAAAGAAGGCACAAAATTATGCAAGATGGCTGCTAGCTCTCGGAACCTAAATGAAAATTTTGAGCCTATTATCCTTTCTTTGTTAAGCCAAAACCTTGGCCACGTTACAACCCGAATAAAGTCCTGTCAGATTGAAGAGCACAACTTGATAACAAAAAAACCTGGACAGCAGGGAAAAACGAGAAGGGACGCCAAGGCGTTTTGAGAATATGGCAAAAATCTCAACCTGGGGCATGATTCCTAATAAAAATCCTCGTGTTTTGCTAAGACAATTTCAAAACCAAATGAGGAAATCTTCAAAACACGATTTTATCATGACAATTTCAAACATTAAATTCTCAAATGATCGAGCTCCTCGTCCGGTCGCATCAAAACTCCTCGTCCAGTCAAGGTCTTAGTTAAGAGTCAGTCTTTTGATAATGGGTCTTTCTTATCCTTTGAGTTGTCTGGGCCTTCCCCAAATTCATGCAAGGTCATTTCCAGTCATCATTAAGGTCCCAACTTGTGAAAGAAGCTCCAATACATCATCTGGTCGCCGAAAGCTATCAGTGGAATCAAAGGAAAAGGATCAGAACTAAGGATTGTCACTCACTGGGGCACATCAGCCCAATGCCATCAATCACCGCAAAAGTACAGCCGACCTCAAGACTGGGGCACGCATGCTCAAAGCTCAAGCCCTGATCAAAGTCAACCTCAAACCAGCTTCAAACACAAGCCTTGGCTCCAGCTCAAACCCAACTTCCATCCAAAGACAGATTCCGTCCCCGTTCCCAAAAGGTCCTGAAAGTACCAGCCCTCTGACCAAAAACAGTAAAGCAGAAGGGATACTTAGACGTGGCCTTTGTTTTTCAAAAAATGTATATATAAATAAATAAAAGTAAAAATACCATTGTTGCTGTCAATACGTCGAAGCAGGGATCTCACTTTCTGGTCTCGACCTCTTATGGTCACTTTCATTTGTTTTACTAAACCTGTCTGCTTGGCATGCTACCTTTCGGCATCATCTGGCAGCACACCTCTTTAATCAACAGGGGACTGCAGACAGCAGAGGTCCCGAGCGCTCGGGAGTGAAGACCCAAGCGCTCGAGAATGATCTCAAGCGCTCGAGAGTTCTGCTGTTTACAGCAGCTTCTGATTCCAGCTTTTATTAGTCTCAATTAAGCCTCACCATTGCATGCATCTTAGATCAGAAGGTCCTCAGCATGTAATCTAAGGATACAGCAGTTTTCATTATGTAGTTGCTTCTGTATCTGTCCATTTTCTTCAAAAATACAAAAACTTCTAAGATTTTCATTCCGCAAACGTATCAAAATTCCCCGTTAGGTGTGTTTGATCGAGTCCCATGACTCGCGTGGGTCGCATTATGCATTTCTAACTGAGTGGCATGATCGAACGCACATTGACGTTCTTAGTTCAAGTTTTGGTCATTTCAAGCGTCCCGAAATCATCATTTTCATGTGCATATGAATATCGGTCTTCGTGTCTAGGGCATTGTTGTTAATATGGCATTTATCGCAAGTCACGACACTCATTGTTAACTGCACAGTGCACTCGGTTGCGATCGGAAGCACTTAAGTCTAGTTTTTATTATCAAAATTATCTAAGGATTTGCTATCATGTGTCGAATGTCGAGTTTTCATCATTTCTTCGGAGACCTCGATTGAAAGATGCGACGAACATAATTCTTAAAGGAAGTGCGAATGAATACCGAAGAGCAATATGCAAATTATCATACATGAAGTACGGTGTTCACAATAAGTAAGGAAGGAAGTGCAAAAGCTAGGGCAAACACGCGCCCGATCCTAACTACCAGGGCACGCAGACCCAAACAAAACCAAGGCGCGCAGGCCTAGAAGCTACAACTACGTAGGCACGCAGGCCCATGTACTAGAAAAGCTAGCAAAAAGCAAAGCCTGAGACTCAAACGCGACGTGTCCTCTTCTGCTGGTGGCCCTCAGACTCGGTCCTCTCACTCTCATCACCGTCATCGCCGTCATCTCCACTAGGAGAGCCAGAAGCAGTCTCCGAGTCCGTCGACCCTAACACACGCGACTCGGACGACTCCTCTGTCTCATCCTCCAGTGACTCCCCGCGAGCGAGTCTCCGCTGGGACCCTGCCCTAGGAACGACCTCGAACTGCCTAGCAAGCTGTGACGCTCCCTGTGTCCCCCGTCCGCGTGCGCTGGTAGGAGCTGGAGGTCGCGCCCTAGCTGAACGGCGTGGCTGCACCTGCATATCACGAGCATACGATCATTCCCTACATATTCCAAAATTCATTTGGTTCATTAAAAATTCTATGTCATCCATTGTCATACCTCTGGAGCGACAGGAGAAACAGGTCTAGGGGCAGGTCTAGTCGGCAAGACTCTCCCTCTCGCACAACCCTTCAACAGGTGGTGCATCCCCACCATCAGCATGATGGCTGTCTCGGCCCACTCTCGCGGTACCTGTAACGTTCAAGTATTAGAGACGTGCAAGCAGTGATCATTCGGAGCAATCAGAGATTTGAGATTCGTTTATACCTGAGCAGGAAGCCGCATCGGCGGCTGTGGAAGGCGCGGAACGTCTATCACCACCCGCGCCCCTGAAGAGTCGGTCGCCCCCACTGTCCACTCCAGCGTGGGTAGCACCGTTGAACCTGAGGCCTCTGTCGTCTCAGGCATCCCTGTCTCACCCTCTCCTCTGCCAGGCAAACCGGCACCTCGACCGCCCGCAGGCTGCTTAACACCTCGTCCACTACCCCGTGCGGACCGACCACCGCGGCCTCGCACTCCAGCCTCTCCTCTGGCACCAGAGCCTCGCCCTCCTGCAGCTACTCTCCTCTCTAACTCAGCCTCCACCCCTAGTCTCGTGGCCAGGTACTGGTCTATGTAAGCTGCGTAGTCCAGGCCGTGCCGTAGGTGCCGCTCTAAGTCTGTGTCGGGCACTGTGTATAGCTCCAGCTCCGCACGAGTGTACGTCTCAGTCCTCTGCACACGTGGAGGGAGCAACCCGGGCACCACGAACGCTGGAAGACCGAGCGACTGTCGAGTCACCCGGTCTCCCAGGTACCACTGCCAGCCCAGTGGACACTCCAGCAACACCCTGCTCCGTGTCACCTCCCGGCTCCTAGGCAGGAACTCAGCCTCCACCCTCGACCACCTGTCCCAGTGAACCTGCATATCGAATTTGGAAGCATCAACAAAATGTATGTCGAACACAGAAAAGAGAAATGGAATAAGAGCAGGTTATACCGCGGCTCCAGTCGAGCGGTCTAGCCAGCGTCGGAAGGTCATCACCTCCCATCTCCTCTCCTTTGTCCTCCTATAAGTTTTGCTCCACGCAAGCCCGCGGGGAAGCAAACCAGGATCTCTACAGGTGTTCTCGGGTGGGAACATCCCGAGAACCTCGTAAGCCCAGAGCTGCGAATGGTCAAACTCATTTCGGTTCAAGTTTACGTTTCAAATCGATAAGCAGATCGTTAGTAATATTAAAGCGATAAATTAAACCGTACCTCGACAATCCTCCAATAGCCTCCGACCGTATTGCCTACTCCGCGTGAGGCAGCACCCAGAAAACAGTAGAGAGTGCACAAGGCACCCCCTCCCCAGTCGAACCGCCCTGCAGTCCTCAGGTCAACCAGGCCCGCCAGGTAGCAAAGGTGCACCCGCGACCGCCTCGTCGGGTACAGGGAAGCCCCAAAAAGGTAAAGCAGGTACGCCCGGGCCATCCTCGCCGCCTCCACGTCGTCTGCAGGCTCGTGGTCCCAGTACTCCACAAACTGCCCGTAGGTCGCCATCCCTCTGCTATGCCGTGGGACCCGCCCGAGGAACCACCGTAAAGCCGCGTCGTCCAGCACCAAACTCGAGTCGTAAGGGAGTGGCTCTCCTCCCACTCTCAACCCTGTAATCGCTGCGAAGTCCAGCGGTGTCAGCGTCATCTCACCAAACCGAAGGTGGAAGGTGTTGGTGGTATCCCACCACCTCTCGGTCAGCGCTGTAAGCACAGCACGGTCCACCCTCACCGACGTCATCAACTGGATGAACGGACCGAACCCCGCCGCCTCCACTAACTCCCGTACTCTCGCGGGCAGGTCCCTGAAGTACCTCAGCGAGCTAGCCGAGCCCCCGTGACCGTAAACATCCGTCGTGCGCTGTTTCAACAGATTAAGGAAATAGCATCAGCATCAGCAATCAATATAGCAATTCACGAAACAACTCAAGTGTCGAATTCGAAAGCATTCAAATAGTTAAAAGCTTACCGTGGTCCAACCCGTAGAGATGTGCGAGTCGCGGTCTCGGAGGAGCAAGTCCTCCGGGTAGTCAGCCCGAGCAGGGGTGTAACCGTCTATCCCCACAAGCACGAAGAAGTGAACTCGCGGAGCGTAGGTCGCGATCGCGAACCCAGCACGCTCCCCTCCCAAATAGGCCTTCACCTCGTCAACTGCGGTCACCCGCGCCTCGGCAGCCGCCTCAGGCTCTGGTCCCTCTGTCTCCATCTCCATCTCCTCCTCCTCAACCTCGTGACCCCCTGCGTCCGACGCACCCGCGCCACTCAGCAAGGCTCCCAGCAGCAGTGCCGCAGCCCGGTCCTCTGGAGTCACAGCGCTTCTCAGCCCGGCCTCGACCCCTGGGTCGAGACCAAACACGTCCAGTATATCCCGCGGCTCCGCGGAGTCCAGGAAGTCACCCGCCTCGAAAGGAACGGGCTGTGAGGCCCCGATCCTGCTTTCCTCCCTCCTTGGTAGTGCCACCGTCGACCTCAAGGCAGGAGTGACCGTGACTCTACCGCCAATCACCACCTCGTCAGCCTGTCCCTCCTCGCGAGCCCGTTCCGCGGCCGCGAATAACTCCTCCACAGTAGGAGTAGGAGGGGTGCCCGAAACCCCTCCTCCGCTGCCCATAGCCTCGTCTCTGCTGCCCGTGGCCTCTCCGCCACTGCCGATCCTATCCCCGTCACCACCAACATTAGCCACGGCCCCGCTGGCATCCCCAGTCACCGTAGGACTCTCCCGGGCCTCCTCTGTCACCATAGGATCATCCCTAGCAACATCTCCCCCACCACCTGCAACCCTCTCGTCGCTGACCACGGCCTGACCGCCGCCCTCAGCCATCACCGCCGAGGCAGCCACTTCGCTGCTCGCCGTCGCCTGGTCTTCCCCATTGACCATTGCCCTTGCTTCCCCGTCCTGTAGCTTCTTCTTCCACTTGATTCGAACCTCCTGGCACACGATTGCCCAGTGGAAGATCGACAAGACCTCGAGGCTTTGAAATCGATCCGTGATTCCTCAGGAAAAAAAAAAAAAAAAAGAAACGTTTTTCGAGAGGGTGAGATCGTGAGAGAGATTCTGGGAAGTGAGAGAGAGAGAGTTTGTCGAGAATGGATGAGAGAGTTCAGAAACCGTACATCGCCTGGTTCTCGAGCGCTCAGATTCTGGGGTTTTAAACCCCCAGACCGAGAAAAGGAAGACGAAGGAGCGGCGGGCCCCAGCCGTGGTCCCGAGCGCTCGGCACCTTTCCAGAGCGCTCGGGAGTGGTCCCAAGCGCTCCTTTTTGATTTCAGTCACCTTGCCGAAATCTTCAATCCCCTGATCGTGTCACTTCTCGACAATTATTGCAATGTCAAGCTTTTTACAAAATCAATCTCAGTCCTGTTTGCGGCACGTATTGTACGGAGCATTTGATCACGAACATCTTTCGAACATCCACAAATTGGTTCATGCTCGAAAATCTGTGCGTTAGGTCGAAGACGTTCAACAATGTCTTATCAGTTCATTCGCGGAAAAATTTTATCCTTATCTGGTCCACCAAACCGAGCAACACGTGGATTTTCTCTCTTCTCCTCATATGGTCCACCAAACCGAGCAACACGTGGATTTTCTCTCTTCTCCTCATCTGGTCCACCAAACCGAGCAACACGTGGATTCTTCTCTCTTCTCCTTATCTGGTCCACCAAACCGAGCAACACGTGGATTTTCTCTCTTCTACTTATCTTGTCCACCAAACCGAGCAACACGTGGATTTTCTCTCTTCTCCTCATCTGGTCCACCAAACCGAGCAACACGTGGATTTTCTCTCTTCTCCTCATCTGGTCCACCAAACCGAGCAACACGTGGATTCTTCTCTCTTCTCCTCATCTGGTCCACCAAACCGAGCAACACGTGGATTTTCTCTCTTCTCCTCATCTGGTCCACCAAACCGAGCAACACGTGGATTTTCTCTCTTCTCCTTATCTTGTCCACCAAACCGAGCAACACGTGGATTCTCCTCTCTTCTCACCCCTCCTCCCGCCGCCATATATTTGGCACCCTGCTTGTCTGCCATAGATTTGGCACCCCTCTCTTCCGCCGCCATATATTTGGCACCCTGCTTGTCTGCCATAGATTTGGCACCCCTCTCTTCCGCCGCCATATATTTGGCACCCTGCTTGTCTGCCATAGATTTGGCACCCCTCTCTTCCGCCGCCATATATTTGGCACCCTGCTTGTCTGCCATAGATTTGGCACCCCTCTCCCGCCGCCATATATTTGGCACCCTGCTTAGACACCTTTCTATCATTTGCTTGCATGTCTGCATGTCTGCATGTTTGCATTTGCCCCAAAGAACTACGCTGGTCTGATCCTTGCAGAAAAGGGTACGTAGGCAGTCTGAAAAGACGCGACCACATGCATCAGATGTTTGTATCTTTACTTGCATTTGATTTTGAGTCGAGAATTTGATTTGGCTCGAATTGGGCTGTCTCAATCTTTGGACGGCACTCGTATCTAGATGTGATGCTGAGCGTCGCCCAAAGAGGGGCAACTGTAGACACCCCAATTTGGACTTTTCAAAATTCCTTGACTTGTGGCCCGGAGGCTCCCCGATGATGACTTTGGATTGAAACAAGCCTGGTACCGATCGGAACATTGCTCCTTGGAAGATTTGAAGAAGTATTAAAAATGGTAAAAAAGGACTTTCAAGCGCTTAGGAGCAATCCCAAGCGCTCCAAACTGTTTCACAAAACCCCTGGCCTGGCTCTTTCTCGAGCGCTCCAGAGTGAGGTCCCAAGCGCTCGGGAGTAATCCCAAGCGCTCGAGACTTTTCTGTTGCCCAATGCATGGCTGTATCACCCACTCATCTTGCAAATCATCATTACAGCCACTTTCAGCCCGCCGATGGCTCATTCCACACTCAACCTCTGGTAGGAAGATTTTCAGGCCAAGGGTTTACCTATTAAAGAAATATTTTACCAAAACCATTTGATTTTCAAAAACCATTTGATGTTTTGCCTATAAATATGGCTGGTTTTCAGTTAGAGAAGACCACGAAATTTCCATTCCAGAGAGGACCACGAAATTTCCATTCCACAGGGCCCTTGCTCTCTGCTCTCTTTCTCTCTCTAACCAAGAACCAAAAACTTCCAAGTTCACTTTCCAAACTTCAAAGGTTTTAGAAATCACCAAGGAAAAGGGCAAGAAATCCAGAATACCCTTCTGATCTCTTGCACTCTCCTCTCTTCATCCACATTTCAAAGCTACACCAAGGAGCAAGGTTCAAGGAAAAGGTAAAACTTTACCTTTGGTCACAACTAAAGGGCTGTTCTTCCCTTCTGAGGGGGGTCTCTCAGCCTGACCCAGTCTTCAATACTGGGTGCATGGTTGGGAGACCCTAGTGTAAAAACAAGAGCAATGGGGCACAAGAAAACATTTTCATAAAAACCCTTACTGGACGCACTCCCAAGCGCTCGAGAGTCATCTGGAGCGCTCGGGACTGGTCCAAGTTTCATGCTTGCCCCTTTTGTCACATGGCTGGTTGGGAATGAGGTGTAATGTTAAAAGAATTGGTTTCATTCTGGCATGCATGCATAGAAAGCTACTTTCCCCAAAACAGAACCATTTTCTCACAAAGATTGCATGGGCGAACAAAGTTCCCTTTTGTTTAAAGTTAAAAGAATCAGTCATTTCAGAGAAATATAAAAACAAGGGCTTTTGCATGTCGAGACGGAACCACTTCCTGTTTGAGAGAAAGCTGATGTGCAGCACACTCCCAAGCGCTCCGAACCATACCAGAGCGCTCGAGAGTGCATGCATGCCATTGATCCCTATTTTCCAACTCTGCTGTGTCATCAGGTCTCTGCATGCATTAGTGTGACCTGTTGCTCTTTTAAATTCATAGATTTAACTTTGTTAAGGCAGGGATGCATGACTTGAAAGATTGAAGGCTTAGCTCAGTCTTCCAAGTCCTCTGCTGAGCCAGTAGTGTGCTTGATGTTATTTCAACTTCCAGTTTAGTATTGTATTCTGTCTGTGCTAACAAAGCTTGCAGGTTGATCAGAACTCCCAAGCGCTCGGGACTGTTCTCGAGCGCTCGAGAGTAAAGCCAGTGACAGATCCTCAGCTTCTGTAAATCATGCATTTTGCTCACTTTCATCTTGTCATCCACTGTACAACTGCACATGCATGCACTGCTTACCTGCTATAACTGTACATACTTGCTAAATGACTTAATGAAACAAAATCCCTTTTGAAAAATCCCACAAACGTTTAGTAGAGACCGATTTCGAATCGGGCGAGGGGGGTGCCGTAAAACCCTTCCCCTCTCGTAACATGGCTTCCGGACCCTTGAAACTGATCTCTGGTTTTCAACTTCAAATCAATTGGTTTTCCAAACGAAACGGTTTCTCGGGTGATATACCGCAAATCCGGGTGGCGACTCTTCAAATCAAACCAAAACGACTCTTCAAACGGCGTATTTCTCTTCAAAGCGGCACCAAGAACAAAACAAGAAGAGCGACCCATTTATTTTCTTCTTCGAAACGGGGAAAATATAATTTCCGGGCATAGCAGCCCACAAAGGGTTTTATGGCACCCCTCTCGCCCAATCCGGAGATCGGTCTCTACTTAGGCGTTTTTATGAAAACATTTGTGATTCTTCCTCTTTTAATTGATTTTAGCCAATTAGGGCGGGGAAACAGTTAATCGGGGATTAAAACTGTAACAATTTGCAAGATGTGATCAAATAACAACATGGATGGATGGCATGATGAACAATAAATGGAACGATCTTGAAACAGCGATCAGATGCCAAAACCAGGCTCGGGGCAGATTTGCCCTGCACGATGATCAACTTGCATGCCTGAAAAGATCTGTATGCAAGTCAACCATCGCGCGAGACACACTGACGCTCGCGCGAGCATTGTCATCTCACCACAGTCCCAAAATCATCCCCTTCTGGGCTCTGGAAGGACCAGTGCACACCCAGGAAGCAAACCAAGCAGTTTATTGAAGACTGTAAAATGCTAATTATTACACAATACCCCAAGCAGGAGCCAAATGAAATAAAAAACAACCCCTAAACAGTGGGGGTATCAAAACAGAGGCCAAGGGCCTAGTTGCCCATGCAAGGGCTATTCATGGAAATCACAGGACTGTCGCGCGACAGAGACTGAGTCTCGCGCGACACTCCTAACTGGACTTCCAGGAATTGCTTTACATGTTTGGGGTCCTGAGACAGCTTCAAGGGATCCCAAAGGCATTCCAAACTATTTAGAGCGAATAAAATAGCTACTGTATTTTGTTTTTGCATGCATCACAGTGATCTGAAAATCAAAGTAAAGTACAAAAGGCATAAAAACACTACAAAACAGAAAAGGGCTAGCTTCCCTTCCCCACGAGGTCCATTCTCTTGCTGACACGAGTGTCGCGCGAGGGTGTGGCCGCCACGAATTCTTGTAACTTTGCTGGCTTTAGGACCAGGACATGGTATTGATTACCAGCCTTGGTCCTGTCAGCCCCCCTCAGGGATCAAAACAGAAACAGCTTAAACATTATACCTTTGCTTGGAAAGGGTTTGGGAGTAGATTGGATGGATCGGTGTGACTTTGCTACCAAGAGTGCATGAACACCCTGAGTTCAGAAGTTTAGGAAGTGGTTTGAGGGTTAGGAACTTTGTGCTAGCTAGTGTGGAGCTTGTGGAATGACTAATGAATTCCTTAAGCAAATTTTTGGAACCCTTAACATGGAAGACCAATGGGGGTATTTATAGGGGGAATGTAAGGCTTAGTTAGGGGCCAAACAAGCCCTTAGGACCAGCCACCAAGGCTGGTCACAACTTGGTTGTAAGGCTAGCCAACAAGGTGAGAGAGTGGTTAGGGGATTGCATGGGGTTAGAACCTGCCAGCACGCCGTTCAGCTGAGGAGAACGGGGTTCCAGCCCATGGGAACCCATGTGCCAAGCAATCATCACAAGTCCAGCTGGATTCTGTGATAGGGACAGGAGGGGACCGTCGCGCGAGGGTTCGGGAGTGTCGCGCGAGGGTCCAACAGTCAACAGTTTGACTTTGACTACACGTGGCAGGCTAAGTGTCGCACGAGGGACACAAAGGCTCGCGCGAGGGTCAACTCTGGTTTTAGGGGTTTGACTGAAGGTTCAGAAAGGTTCAAAGGGCTCAAACAAGGTTTCTAAGCGTTCCAAGCCTAATCCATTCCCGATCCAAGCTCCGTTTGATCCGATTTCATCATCGGGGAAACAAGAAAATCGTAAAAATAAGTAAAACGATTGGGAGACCCAGATTGGGGTGTCTACACCCCCAACTTAAACGATGCTATGTCCTCATAGCATGAAGAACAACAGTATTGAGAGGAAAGAACAAAAGATTGTACCTCCGGGGGAATGTCAACCCCCGTATACCTCGACCAAGTTAGAGGCTTTCTTGTCATTGCTTCCCTTCGTCATTGGAACTGCTTCCAAGGCTCACTCTTTCAGCTCCTCCATCGGAACCACAGCTAGTCACACAAGGTCATCGCCGGAGCTTTCTTGGTCTTACAACCGCGACACATAGCCGCACCCATGCTTAGGGCTCATGAATGCCTCACTCACTCTAGCTTTTAGACCTAAACCACCAAGGCTGGTGTGGTAGCATGCTTACCCTGCAAAAGACTTAAGAACCAACTACCTACTAAGAAGCAAATGACATTAGAACCACCCGGCTCTTGCTATCCGGGCTCAAAAGTAACCGAAAGTAAAACACAACCAAATCTTCACGCGATTACACGAGTACTACTTTTCTCCCCATTTCCCACTCAAAGTATCATAGAGCAAGTCATGCAACTTTGAGCTAGAGACGGGTGGCTATACCAGACCATTAAAAGATAAAAAAGAAAAGAGACAAAGAAAGGAAGAGTTTATGTACGGTTAGCCAAACGCGGGCTCCGAACATTTATCAAACCAACGTGAGCTAATAAAATGAACATAGCACTCCACTCCACACTATGCTTCAAAAATTGACTCCGACCATGCCACAAAAATAAATACTTAGAATAAAGCAAGAGCCGAAGTCCTTTCATACATTTAAGTTCAACCAAGTGTACAGCCCATACTAGATCAATGTTCAAAGTGTTGGCAAAATCCACAAGATAGGGATGAGAAACTAAATTAAATTTATCAACACCAAGAAAATCAACCCATTCCACATTTAAAAACTCTTGCGAAAGTAAAAACTCATTATGAGGGGGGACACCATCGAGAGCCGAGAGTATTGGATGGTTCAAAACTTCCAAGGATGGTATCTCCTCAAAGGAAGGAGACAAACTTTCAGGTCTATTCACATTTTTTCCATCCTGCTCATTCAGCAGAGCATATAAGAAGTCTACCTCCGCATTCGTTTTCTCAACAATGAGAAATTTCTCCCCCGGATCGTCACATAGAGGGAGATCCAAAGGGGGAGAACACTGGACATCAAGCTCAACATCCGGCTCATATCCCCAAACATACTCCGAGGAGGTGTCAGAATCGATACTAACATCTTCAACAAAGATATGCGGCTCAATTCCCTCTTCCATGGCATTTGTGTTGGACTCTTGACAATGTTGAGCATACACCCGAGAATGTAAAATTCCGGCCAAACGATCAAAGAAATCTAAGGCTTGAGCGGGCTCTTTTTCAAAAAGTTTGCCATCACACATCTTGTCTAAGAATCGTTGACTCGTTGGAGAAAGTCCATCATAAAAATAGTTACCAATTTGAAAATTTTCAAAGCCATGATTCGGGACCGCAATGAGTAAGTCCTTGTATCGTTCCCAGCATGCATAAAATGACTCATTCACGCTTTCAACAAAAGTTTGAATTTGGTTCTTAAGATCAAGCCAATTGGAAATGGTCATACGACTTTTAAAAACATTGGCGTCATGAGTGGCTATGCAAGGGGGTGTGAAAGTTTGATTTGGACAAAGGTACTCCCGTAAAGTCTTGGGGCGTGTGATAATTGGAGTGGGACAAAGGTAGTCCCGCAAAGTCTTGGGATAAGCATGACCGGGATAAGAGTATTCCCACATAGGCATGGGGGCTATTTCCCCATTTGCCGCCTCCATTCTACTAGACAGATAAGACACGAAGTAAACAGGCTGGAGGGGCTAGGCCGCCACCTCTCTCAAAACAGTCCCGTGGGGTTATGCCACCACCACGCCTATAGAATAAAAACAGTAAAAGGCAATTGACGCTCAATTTAGCTTCGTTAAACCTCAAGTCGAATTGGTGGCTCAGTTAGAGGTATCCGCTAAGTTGAGTTCAAATTACACAAAAGAAAAATAAACGGAGTACTTACAGTGGTTTGGCGATCCTCCAAATAAGCTATAATAAGAATTCCCCGGCAACGGCGCCAAAAATGCTTACTTCCCGACCTTGACTTTAAATATGAGGTTGATAGAAACCCGAAGCGTAGGGCAACGTCATCAGTAGCATAATAACCGGAAGACCGGAATCGTTCCCACAGAGAATTCGATTCTAGCTTGATTCGGATTGTAGGTTTTGTAAGTAACGGATTGCGGCGTTAAAGACGGCCAACTATAGTTTTGCTTTAAACGGTACGACTAAAACGAAAACTAGATTAACGCTCGATTAACTTAAAGAGGCAAGTCTCGGGGTCTTCTAACCCTTGACAAAGGCCATTACCGGTTCTCGATTATAACTCAGGCGAGAGTCACGACCGCGTGCTCACGCCCGGATGATTTAACTTGAAAATACTACGTTTAACAAAAGATGTGATTTACCGGAGGCGAGCCAACTTGTTTTTAATATTTGTCAAACACATAGGAGGCCACTAGGCCTCGGTAAGTCATTAGCCAAGACCGCTTGACTAAACTCGTTACCAAGGGGTTAACACCCCTAGTTTAGACCGAAAATGCAAATTAAGCTCTATTCCGGAAAACAAGATTTAAAAGCCCGATGGCTCGAGAACCTAATAACAACCTAAGTCCTCGGGAAAGATTATCCCGAGACTTAGCCAAAAGACTACTCACACATAGTAAAAAGACTAGAAAGCATGCTTAAGAGAGAAAACATGATTAACCGACGAAAATGAAAATAAACTTGAGATTAAGATAGCTCTAGAGCGTAGCTACAACATTAATAAACGAGAAAACATTAAACGAGAACAACTTACTAGAGAACTTGAAAGGTTAAAGCTAGAAGAGCTTGGAGAAGACAACAATGGAAGAAACTAACCTAAACTAATTAGCTACTAGAGAGAGAGAGAGAGAGAGAGAACTATATACAAGGAGGCCTTATTCTCTCTCAAAATATCCCCCAAAATATCCTAAAAGTAAAGACAAACCAAAAATATCCAAAAAGCAAAAAGGGGAAAATGTAGCAAATTCGGGCACAACTTACACAGCATGAACCGGTTCATGACTTGCCCGTACCGGTTCATGGCTGAAAATCTTCCAAAAATAATGTTCTGGACTTCATGAACCGGTACATGATTTACCCGTACCGGTTCATGGCTGACAGACAGATTTTTGCGGCAACTTCGCGAACTCGCTCCGGACACTCCCGAACTCGGATATGGGCGTTCTTTGGACCGTTGGAAAGCTCGTCGAGTCTACTTTCTAACCCAAGTAGTTTGGATCCAATATCATTTGTACATCAAAAGTTATGACAATTCTACCCTCAGCTAGTCGGAAGATGAGTAGCTTTGGTAAAATCCTAACTTCTCCTTCGATTCCCTTGACCCTTGGGCGACCCGAGCAACCTCCAAACCACCTCTTCATGACTCCTCGGGCACCACAACATGGTGGCACGTGGTCTTGAGCACTTGGTTGCATCCGGAGCATTCCTTGGCGTTCAAAACCGCCTTATTAGCACGTATTACCTGAAAACACTAAAAACACACCTTACGAGTAATATCAGATAAAAAGGGATAAAAGGGAATGAAACGCTACAAATAACAAGCTAAAAGCCCCCAAGATTATACAATCTTGGGGGCGGATCAAGCTCCTCTCCCACCTCGCTTGTTTGTCAGCCTTTACCTCATCCGAGGTCCGTTTCCTCCTTGAACTAACCTGGCCCTGCTCTGGATTAGCCATCATCTCTTCCTCCTCCTCAAAATCTCGAAGAACTTCATCCTCCTCCTGAATTTCGGGTTGGCGAGAGGAGGATGCCATATTAGCAACCGGGACCCTTGGGGGTTTATTGGCAGCCCTTTTAAGCCTCGGCATTGTAAAAAAAATAAAAAAATTTCAAAAAATTTCGGAACTTGAACAGGGGAAGTTATGGTTTCGGATTTTTGGTAAGTGGGGATGAAATTGGTGGTAGGAATTGATTGTAGGTGGTTTATATGGTAGAGAGATGGAAGTTTTGTGGGTTTTTGGTGGTGGGTACAAGGAAAAACGAAGAGAGAGAGAGAGGGATTCGAAATACCTTGATTCTTGGTGAATAGTGCTTAAAACCCTCGATTCCTTGCTTGAATCTTGTAGAGAAGGTGATTTGGAGTGACTTTGGTGAAGGATTTGTGAGATTTGGTGGTGGAATGGAGGTTTTTGGGGTTAGGGTTAGTGAGAGGGGCGGCGGTTATGGAGGAGTAGAGAGAGAAAGAGGTATTTGGAATGACAAGGGTCGACCCCGATCTGGTTTTAAAAACCCAGATTCACGAACCGTATCGATACGCTCACACCGTATCGATACCGAGACGTCTTCCCCTGTAACCCGTAGATGACCCGTATCGATACGCAGAAAACTGTATCGATACGCTGAACTCTCAAAAACCTTCTGTTTCCAAACCGTATCGATACGCAGGAATTTGTATCGATACGCTGAAGCCTCAAAATCCTTCTGCTTGAAATGGAGTATCAATACTCAGAAGCCTCAATTTCCAACCCTTTTAGCTCATTCCAATGCCCATATGCAACTCTCAAACACCCAAAGCATTGTCGAAACCACGAGAAACCAGTAATTCAGCCACCGAGGAGCAATCAAATCCATCCAAACATCCGGCTTCCTAAGGTTAAAAGTAGGAACGACTCGGACTTGGCTTATTCAAAAGGACAAATGAGACTCATATGTGGCTTGATCATACAAAAAAAATGCCTTGTATCATATCCTAAGTGCGCTATAGATTCCGATTCGATTCAAATTAGACAACACACGTATCTAGGCATGAACATGAGATTATTTATCTAACTAAGGATACAAGAAAACAAAAATGGGATATGAGCCAAACTTGATCAAAACATACTCGAACGTCGTGAATTCCACCTTAGTCCATTCATGCAAGTTGTGGTATACAAAATTTGCGTTAACGAACTCTTGCAAAACAACACTTCATGAGCATGTGCCAAGTTGTTTTAATCCACTAATTTTGTAATAACGGAAGGATTGTCCTACTAAAAATGAAAAAAGTTAACCGAAACACAAATAAACACATATATATAGCATATATATAAACCTCCCCCCAACTTAAGATATGCTATGCCCCCATAGCATGAAAAAGAACGCTTAGAGAGGGAACAAAAGATGGTACCTACGGGGGAATGTCAACCCCCGGATACCTCGACCAAGTTGGAGGCTTTGATGCCAATTGCCCGTTCCAGTCAGGTTTTATGCTTCCAGGGCGTACTCTTTCGGTTCTGCCCACTCGGAACCACAGCTAGTCACGCTGGGCCATATCCAAAGCTTTATTGGCCTGACAACTGCGGCGCAAAGCCGCACCCATGCTTAGGGCTCCTGAATGCCTCATTCACCTCAGCGGTAGACCCAAGCTACCAAGGCTGGCGTGGTAGAACATAAACCCTGCAAGACTTAAGAGAAAGACCTTCCACAAGACAATTGACATTAGAACTGCCCGGCTCGTGTTATCCGGGCGCCAAAAACCAAAAGGAAACAAAAAGGAACAAAAAGGTACACCACCCGATATTCACGCAATCTTACGAGTCATACTTTTCTTCCCAAGTCTCACCGGCGAGGTAAGACACGGGTGGCTATACTAGACCGTCAAGTTTGTTACATCATGCCTGAAGTAAAATTCACCACTTGACCTCGCCAAGCAATTAAGCCCAGCGTTCCCTATGATCTAAACAAGGTGAGACAAGACAGAGCCTAGCGCCAAAGCACGGGAGTATCAAATCTCACCCACAGACCTAAACTGCCCCCGATAGGGACATATCTGGAAAGCATGGATCATTAACGGTAAACCACTACAAAGAAGAACTAATTAAAGCCCTAACAATGATGCATTAGTGAAATCTCAAAGTGTGAAAATCCCAGAACTAAAGAAACAAGCTAATATGTACAAAACTAAACATTGCCCTTACTAACCGGAGCTGGGCACACGATCCTTATTTTAGTAGCGGCATGCGAAGCTACAAATACCCAAGTCAATGGTGGGTACCCCCTACCCGGGGGCCGGGTCCGACAAACAGTTAAGTTCAGCGGTTACGCTTTCGCTCCCCGTGCAAATATAGTTTAAACCAACCTAAGAAACAACAGCATTGGAATAAACGGGAGTACCCAAGTCCTCGTCGGGCTCCCCAACTTCAATATAACCAAGAAATGGCTTAAGCCGTTGTCCGTTCACTTTAAACACATTCCCATTGGACTCATTCTCAATTTCTATGGCTCTGTGAGGAGCGACAGATTTAACAACATAAGGACCGGCCCAACGGGACCTTAGCTTGCCAGCAAACACATGCAATCTAGAATTTTACAAAAGCACTTTTTGGCCTATCACAAAATCCTTTCTAAGAATGTTCTTATCATGCATGGCCTTGACTTTGGCTTTATATGAACCAGAGCGATCATAAGCATCATACCTTAGCTCCTCAAGTTCATTGAGTTGAAGCTTCCTCCTAGCACCGGCAAGCGGAATGGAGGCGTTCATCTTCTTTATCGCCCAATAAGCTTTGTGCTCCAATTCCACCGGAAGATGGCAAGGCTTTCCATAAACGAGACGATAAGGCGACATCCCCAACACCGTTTTATAAGCAGTACGGTAAGCCCACAAAGCGTCGGTCAACCGAAGGGACCAATCTTTGCGGGTAGGATTAACCGTTTTCTCCAGAATGCCCTTTATCTCCCGATTGGCTAGCTCGGCCTGTCCGTTAGTTTGAGGATGATAAGCCGTTGAGACCTTGTGCACAATCCCATACTTCTTCATTAAGGCTGCGAATGACCGATTGCAGAAATGCGTGCCTTGGTCACTAATAATTGCTCTTGGCATCCCAAACCGTGCCAATATGTACTCCCGGAGAAACTCAACTACGACTTGGGCATCATTGGTGCGAGTTGGGATTGCCTCTACCCATTTGCTAACATAATCAACAGCAAGCAAAATGTAAAGGAAACCAAATGATGTAGGGAAGGGCCCCATAAAATCTATGCCCCAGCAATCGAAAACTTCAATGATTAGGATGGGATTTTGGGGCATCTCGTTGCGTCGAGTGATCTTTCCCAAGGCTTGACACCGTTCACAAGTCCTAACAAACTCGAACGTGTCTTTAAACAAGGAAGGCCAATAGAAATCGCATTGCAAAACTTTAGCTGCAGTCTTCTTGAAAGAGAAATGACCGCCACAAGCCTCCGTGTGGCAAAAGTTCATGATACTCCGATGTTCGGAGTCGGGAACGCACCTTCGGATAATTTGATCCGCACAATACTTGAACAGATACGGATCGTCAAAAGAGAACCGCTTCACCTCCGCTAAAAACCGACGCCTTGCTTGTACATTCCAATGAGCAGGCATCAAGCCGGTAACTAAGTAGTTCACAATATCGGCGTACCACGGGGTTGTGGAGATTGCAAAAAGTTGCTCATCGGGAAAGGAGTCACCGATAGGAATGTGAGAAGTGTGGTCTTCGAACTCTAATCGAGACAAGTGGTCAGCTACCACATTCTCGACACCCTTTTTGTCTTTAATGGTAAGGTCAAACTCTTGTAGGAGTAAAATCCATCTAATCAATCTCGCCTTAGCATCTTGCTTCGTGAAAAGGTATTTAAGGGCGGAATGATCGGTGTACACGGTGATCGGGGCTCCAACTAGGTAAGAACGGAACTTGTCAAGTGCAAAGACTATAGCTAACAACTCCTTCTCGGTAGTTGAATAATTCATTTGAGCCTCGTTTAAAGTCTTGCTAGCGTAATAAATGACATACGGCTCCTTCCCTTGGCGTTGTCCCAACACTGCTCCCACGGCATAATCGCTTGCGTCGCACATAAGTTCAAATGGTAACTCCCAATCTGGAGACCGCACGATAGGTGGTGAGGTAAGACTTGACTTGAGCTTGGCGAAAGCGGCCGCACACGCCGGCGTCCACTCAAACGGCACATCCTTTGCGAGCAAATGGCACAACGGTCGAGCAATGGAACTAAAATCTTTTATGAACCGGCGATAGAACCCGGCATGCCCCAAGAAGGATCGGATGTCCTTTAAGCACTTCGGTGTCGGAAGGTTCCCAATTAAGTCAATCTTGGCCCGATCGACTTCAATTCCTTTAGATGACACAATATGGCCAAGCACGATGCCTTCGGTCACCATGAAGTGACATTTTTCCCAATTCAAAACCAAATTCTTTTCCTCACACCGAGCCAATACGAGCCCCAAGTTGGTAAGACAAGCTTCGAAAGAATCACCAAAGACGGAGAAGTCGTCCATGAACACTTCCATGATCTTCTCCACCATGTCGCTAAATAGGCCCATAATACACCTTGAGAAGGTACCGGGGGCGTTGCAAAGCCCGAACGGCATACGACGATAAGCAAAGGTCCCGAATGGACACGTAAACGTTGTCTTCTCTTGGTCCTCCAAAGCCACCTCTATTTGATTGTAACCGGAGTACCCGTCTAAAAAGCAATAGAACTTGTGGCCGGCCACCCTCTCCAAGATTTGATCTATGAAGGGAAGAGGAAAGTGGTCCTTTCTTGTACTTGCGTTTAACTTTCGGTAGTCTATACACACTCTCCAACCGGTTTGGACACGCGTTGGGATAAGTTCATCCTTGTCATTTCTCTCTACCGTCACCCCGGACTTCTTTGGTACCACTTGTATTGGGCTAACCCAATTAGAATCTGCAATTGGGTAAATTATGCCGACGTCCAAGAGTTTGAGCACTTCCGCTGGCACAACGTCCTTCATTATTGGGTTCAATCGCCGTTGAGGCTGGCGAGATGGCTTGACATCATCCTCTAGGTAAATATGATGGGAGCAAAGGGATGCTTCGATACCCTTAATATCCGCTATAGACCATCCGATTGCCTTGGAATGCTTCCGCAACAAAACAAGCAATTCCAACTCTTGAAGTTCGCTTAGAGCAAAGGATACCACAACCGGGTATGTTTGGCCATCACCAAGATAGGCATACTTGAGTGTATCCGGAAGCGGCTTAAGCTCGAGCGTTGGTGGTTCCAAACTAGACGGGACAGCTCGCTTCTCAATAGGGGGTAACTCCTCAAATTTCGGAATCCACGGGATAATCCCGCACACCTCCTCCTCATCTAGTAAGGAGCACATATACGCCACTTCGGGTGCATCAAGAAAATTGACCTCGGCCGATGTGAGTGCTATTTCCAACTCGCCTTTGCAAATGAACTCATTGACATGGTCCTGGACAAGTGAATCAATCATGCTCACTCCATAAACATCCTCATCATCCCCCATGTGGCTCCCGACATGGAACATATTAACTTGCATCTTCATATTACCAAAACTCATGTTGAGTCGACCATCCCGGCAATGAATCACGGCATCGGATGTTGCTAAGAAAGGTCGACCAAGAATAATTGGAACAGATGATTGAGCCGCCGGCACCGGACAAGTGTCTAGAACCACAAAGTCAACCGGATATACAAATTGGTCGACTTGAACTAGCACATCTTCGACCATCCCCTTGGGAATTCGAATACTCCTATCCGCCAATTGTAAAGTCACCCGCGTTGGCTTCATCTCGCCCAATCCAAGTTGTTCATAAACTGAAAATGGTAAAAGATTAACGCTTGCCCCCAAATCAAGGAGAGCTTTCTCAACAACCTTGCCCCCTATAGTGATGGAAATAGTAGGACACCCCGGATCATTGTACTTGGGCGGAAGGGTTGACTCGAAAAGTGAACTAACCTGCTCGGTCAAAAACACCTTCTTTTGCACTTGGAGCTTCCGTTTGTGAGTACACAAGTCCTTTAAGAACTTGGCATAAGACGGAATTTGCTTGATAGCATCGATCAAAGGGAGGTTGACGGTTACTTGCTTTAACACATCGTAGATGTCGGTATTGAGATTTGGCTTGGACGGCGTCCTTAAGCGGTTGGGATAAGGTGCGGGAACAGTGAAAGTTTGTGGGACATCTCCCTCCTTAGACTTTCCTTTCTCTTCTTCCGAAGGAGCTTGCTTGGGAGATTCCTCACTTGGTATAGTTGGCTTGGACGGAGTTGGAGAAGGTAGGAAACTAGGAACGACTGGCGGCACCACTTGAGCGTTGTCCACCGTCTTCCCACTCCTCAAAGAGATAATGGCCTTCGCTTGCTCGGGGAAAGGCACCGAAGGGCCTTGCGCGAAGTGTTGGCCTTGTGGATTGGCCATAGGTTGAGTAGGGAGTTTTCCTCTCTCTTGTTGTAAAACACCAATGGCCGTAGTCAATTTACCCATTTGACTTCGCATGTCATTCAGTGCTTGAGTGGTTTGATCGTTGGTGGTTATTTGCATCTGACAGAACGTATTCATAGTGTCCTCCAAAGATCGCAACGGAGGAAATGGTTGTGGTTGTTGAAACTGGTTTTGTCCTTGAAATTGTCCCGGAGGTTGAAAACCGGGCGGACCTTGAATTGCAGGAAACCGTGGTGGACCTTGGAGTTGGGGTTGTCGCCAATTCTGATTCTGAGCGGGAGGAGGTGCTTGTGAAGTTGATGAAGAACCCGCCTCATTCTGATTATTCCAACGGAAAGCCGGATTAGACCGCAACCCCGGATTGTAAGTGTTGGAATACGGATCCCAACGTTGGTTCAATGCACACGCTTCTTACGGAGGGAGTTGACTAAAATGGTGCCGAAGGGCGGGAATGGTAGGGCAATTATCGGTAGAATGGCCCACCATCTCGCAAATCACACACACTTCCTCCAATTGTCGAACCTCTTTCACTTCCTTAACGTGAACCGCATCCAACTTCATCTTATCCAATTTTGTCGATAGCTCATCTAGTCTTGTCTCAAAAACATTATGCTCGTTCACCGAGAACTTGCCGGAGCCACCTGGTCCTTGATTCCTCATAGCTTGATCACCCGGATCTATGTACTGCCAAGATTGAGCCCTTTCCGCCAAAGCGTCTAAAAACTCCCAAGCGGTATCGGGATCCTTCCCCATAAAATCACCGCTTCCCATCGTATCAAGAAGTTGTTTGGCCTGCTGATCACAACCCAAGTAGAAATGGTTGATCACTAAGTACATGGGAAGATTGTGGTGTGAAATGGCCGCGAGCAAATCCTTGTACCTTTCCCAAAGCTTGTAAAAGACCTCCCCATCCTTCTGCTTGAAATTCTGAATTTGGTCCATAAGAAGCTTGGTTCGGCTAACCGGAAAAAACTTAGTTGTAAACACATCCTGAACCTCGGACCAAGTTAACAAGGAGCGAGGCTTCAAGGAATGGAACCATTGCTTGGCCTTGTCCTTGAGTGAGAAAGGAAACAGTTTCAAACGGGCTTGGTCAAGCTGTCCCGGCCCCGTCACGAAAGTGCTAACAATGGTCTCGAATTCCCGAATATGAGCATAAGGATCCTCAAGTTCACGGTCCCGAAACTCTGGTATAACCCGGTGATATTCTGGCTTGAAAGCAAATGCATTAGCAGCGGTACAATTCGGAATAGCTATAGGTGACACATGCGGACCTCTTTCAGGTGTTAGGTAATCACGCAACGTACGGGCTGGTGGTTGATCCGCCATTGGCCTTAACAGAGGTGATAACTCACGTGGTGGAGAGTATGCCTGAGTGATATTACGAATCATTGGAGGAGAAACAGAGCGATGCAACCGTTTCGATAAAGGACTACGATAAACGTTGAGCATACACCTTGCACACACTAAGTAAACAGACTAGAAGGGCTATGCCGCCGCCTCGTTCTCAACAACAGAATATTCCGTGGGGTTATGCCACCGCCACGTTCAACAACTAAAAAGTAAAGCAATAAAAAGGGCAATTGACGCTCAACTTAGCTTCGTTAAACCTCAAGTCGAATTGGTGGCTCAGTTAGAGGTATCCGCTAGTTTGAGTTCAACACACAAAAGAAAAGAAAAGAAAACGGAGTACTCACAATGGTTTGTCGATCCTCCAAAATAAGCTATAATAAGAATCCCCGGCAACGGCGCCAAAAATGCTTAGCTCCGTAAACCTTGCCTTCGATAAGGTTTTAAACCCCAAGCGTAGGGCTAAGTCGTTGGAAGCATAATATCCGGAAGTCCGGGATCGTACCCACAAGGAATCGAATTCAGCTTAGATTGGATTGAAGGTTTATGTAATGGATGGTGGCGTTTGAGACGGCCAACTGAGTTTTTCCTTTGAGCGGAGTAAAAACTAAAACGAAAGACTAGGAATGAGTTTTAATGAACTTGAAAAGGCAAGTCTAGGGATCTTCTCTCCCGTGACTAAGGCCGTTACCGATTCCCAATGATAACTCAAGCAAGAGTCACGACCGCGCGCTCTTGCCCGGAAGATTTAACTTTAAAACTACGTTTGTCACAAGATGAGATTGACCGGAGGCGAACCAACTTGGTTGAAGACTTTTATCAAACACATAGGAGGCCATAATCTCTTGGTAAGCCGCTTGTCAAGACCGCTTGGCTAAACACCTTACCAAGTAGTTTACACCCCTAGCTTAGACCAAAAATACAAGTTAGGCTCTATTCCGGAACCCATGATTTTAAGCCCGAAGATTTGAGAATCGAATAACCACCTAAGTCCTTGGGATTGATTAGCCCAAGACTTAGCCAAACGACTACTCACACATATTGAAAAGACTAGAAATTATGCTAGGAAAGATAAACATATTAAACCGATAGAATTGAAAACAAACTAGATATTATTAAGGATCTAAACCGTAGCAACAACTTTAGTACTTGGAAATTTAACAAACAACTTAAAACTTACCAAGTTCTTAAGAAATTTAGGCTAGAAAAGCTTTGAAACTCAACAAGACATTAATGGAGGAAAGTTTAAGGAAAGTAATTAGCTAGCTCTCCAATGAGGGAGAAAGGAGGTCCTATTTATATACAAGAGACACTCTCTCTCCTCAGAAATATCTTTCTCACGCATAAAGAGGTAACTTGCCAATTAAAGAAAGTGGACAGCTGTAAAAACGTAAGTTGGTCTTATCTCGTATCGATACTCCAATCGCGTATCGATACCGAGACGGCTTGCTTCAAAATCCAAGTTTCTCCGTAGATGACCCGTATCGATACGCAGAAAACCGTATCGATACGCTGAAGCCCGGGAATGATTCTGTTTTCGAACCGTATCGATACGTATATTTCCATATCGATACGCTGAAGCTTGAAGATCCTTCTGATTTCAAACCGTATCGATACGCTGAAGTCCGTATCGATACCGTGTCTTCTTCATGCAGCTCAAACCCTTGTGCCTTGTCTTGACACTCGATGGATGAATCTTTGAGGCACCGCCTACTTGCTTACCCTCTTGGTTTGTCCAATCAACTTAACAAGCACACTTATTCGCGTAAACCTGCAATGCTCGATAGAAAATCTTACGCGCAAAACACTACAAAACGGCCACTAAACAGAAAATAAAAGACAAAACACGGGACTAGGCGCACCAAATATCTACAATATTGGGTGCTTATCACCCCCCTACAAAAAAAATTGCAATTAAGCTACCAAAATAGAAACATCTCACCAACTTATAATGCGGAAAAGTCTTCATATCATAGCTACAGGGAGTTACCTTTGGCGTCAGAGTATCCAACCCGGATTTTGCTAGCTTCAAGCATCCTGGAGACCTCCTTTCCAGATTCAGATGCTCTAAAGAATCGATGCTCAATGTCCTTTATGCTAGAAAGAAAATCTTTAGCTCTGTGGGTGATAAATTCTGAAGGATCAACTCAAAGGGATTTGACATTGAGATTGAAAACTCCATCACGATGGAATAGAAACTAATAATAAATTGGAGTTATTTGAAATGCTTCATGTTAGCAATTGCAGCTATAACAGGATTCAAAAAGAGTGCATCTCTTCTACTTCTAATTCATACCCCAGATGTGACAAATATCAGAAAACCAGCATCTATACATCATGCAGAGGACGTCCCCCTCTGCGAAGGGAGATCCCAACGACATCCCCAGTTGGTTAGGCATATACTACAAAATGACACCTTCAAAATTCTAGACTAACTATCAGAGGAGTTAGCATCTTTGCTGAGCATAACAGTCATCAACACCACTTGGCATCCCCAAACAACCAAATGAGGAATAACAGAACTGCTAGCTGACTGCACAGTAGCACAAGAGGCCAAAACAGAACAAGAGTTGCTATCTGCCACCATAACAGCACTCAACAATAGCAATAACAGCCCATAAGTAAAATGCATTCTAAACCTCAGAAACTGCAAAAAAAATAGCATGGTAACAGCAGAGTATAGCATTCTAACTATAAAACTAACTATACTAACTAAAAAGAAACTCAATATTTAGCCTGGCTTCGTTACACCTCAGGTTTGGCATAAAACCAGGTTAGAGGTATCCACCAAGCTAAATACGAGCTACTAACACATAAAGATCAAGAACAAAAGTTGAAATCCCAACAAAGTTTTGAAGAAAACTGAAATAAGGTCGTCATAAGTTACCAGCAACATCACATTAGTAATGCATCTCCCCTAATCATCACCATCTATATCAGAGTCTGAAAAATAATCTCTTAATTCATCTTTGGCTGATTTTTTTTGAATTCCAAGACGTGCATCCTCCCAATCTTTTAAGCATAGGAGACAATCCAAAATGTCTGGAGCTAGTCTACTCCTCTTCTCATCCAACACTCTCTTACCTGCACTAAAAGCAGATTCCGATGCAACTGAAGAGACATGAGCTGTTAGTACATCACGTGCCATGATGGAAAGAATGGGAAATGTCCTATCATTTTTTTTCCACCAGTCTAAAATATCAAAATTTTGTAAGTCGTCCTTTTCGGTAAGATGCTCTATCTCTAAATATTTAACAAGTTCAGAGCGTGCACTTGCACTTTTACCTTTCTTGGAAATGAGAGACCAGGATGGGTCATTACAACTTGTAGATGGTAAAGGAACAGTAGTAGTACTCGTAGTCGTAGTAGTGCTTGCAAACTTAGACTCATAAGAAGCATATAAATTAGTCAATAGCGATTCCACTTCAGTATGAGAAGGTAATGTAATCATTAAGTTATCAGAAATTCCTTCTAAGAGCATATGAACAGCTTCTAACTTGATCCTTGGGTCCATTATTGCAGCTACAATAAATATTTTTGGCATTTCCTCGAAATATTTCCTGAATTTTGATTCCATTTCAATACAAGCAACTACAAAATTTGTTTCTGTTCTATAAGTATTAAAATTGAAACTGATATTATACAAGTGATTAAGCACAAGACAAGAAGTAGGATAACGAACACCCGAAAGAGCACAGGTAGCAACATAAAATACTTTCAAAAATTTCATGAACTCAAAAGCAATTATCCAATCAGAATGAGTTAAACCACAATTAGACCTGGCGTTAACAAAAGCAGTAATCACAGCAGTGTGTTTCCTACAAGATTTTAACATAAGATAGGTTGAATTCCAACGAATTTTCATATCAAGTTTCATTCTTTTTGGTTTAACGTTGTAAACTTTACACAATGCCTCAAATTCTTGTCGCCTAGCTCCGGAAGTAGAAATAAAAGAAGAGCATTTCTAATGTTTTTTATTTGTGGTGCTATAGATTCCAAACCATCTTGCACAACCAAGTTAATGATATGGCATACACATCGCATATGAAAAAATTGACTAGAACGCAAGTTTGTCATATTTACCTTGAACAATTCAATTGCAGTGGTATTAGCACTATGATTATCAAAAGTAATACTGAAAACTTTATTAACAATTTCAAACTCCCTTAAAACCCCACTTATACATTGAAAAATATTATTAGCATTATGAGGGTGCTCCATTAAACGAAAAGCAATAATTCTTTTATTCAAAATCCAACTAGAGTCTATATAATGAGCAGTCACACAAATATAACCAAGATCATTTATACCAGACCACATATCAGAAGTAAAAGAGATTGTACTATCAAACTTTTTAATTTCAGTTATCATTTCTTTTCTAGTTTTTCCAAAAGCTCCCAAACAATCACTTCTAGTTGTATTTCTAGAAACTTTAGAAAATTCAGGATTAAGATAATTCTTCACAAAATATTCAAATCTAATATCATCACCAAAAGTAAATGGTTGTTCTGCTGCAGCTACGTAACGGGCCAATCCCTCTCTCATTTTAGGTTTCGAATATTTAAATTTTGACAAACCACCACTACTAGGTCCACTACTGCCTAGTCTGCCTTCTTCAAAATCTTTTTCATGAATTTTTTTAAAATGTCTACCTTTAGACCCTGTGCCATGGTCACTATTTGCACTATAATGACTTCCACAATAATTGCATATAGCTCTCCGTCCTAGATCAATACCATTTTTATCTATGAAATTTTCAACTTTATGGAAATGCTTCCATATATATGAAGTGAGGCGACTCCTTTTTGCCCCACGAGTACCTGTAGAAGTAGAACCTGCTGCAACAGTGTTTGAAGCAGCTTCACCTACGGAACCCATTTGCAGGGGTGAAATTGAAGGAGTTGCTCCATGTTCATCATGAGATGAGTCAGATTTCTCAGAGTGAGAGTGATCACTTCCCCCTACATTTATATGTTCAGAAGCCATCTGTAAAAAACACAAAAAAAATCATGAATTGAAACCACGACTTCATTAAATTAATTAATCATCTAGCTAATACAACCAAAATCATGCAGCATATTTGTTGGAAAATACATCAGCAGCAGGTAACCCATTAACCCCCATACTTTCATGATTAAAAGCTAAATGAAAATTTACATGTGAACAAATTTGTGGTCAAAATACTTACCAGTCCGTTGGTACTCATAAACCAACGGTACTCATTCAATGTATAGGCTTATTAATCGAATGAGTACCACCAGATAACCAACGGTGAATGTGGTGTTAGCATTAACGGAACTAACCAACAGATTCAACCAGTCCACCATAAATTAATCTCAATCTAAGGTTTACCACAATTATGATGCACATGTTAGCATTAACGGAAGGTTTACGAATTAAATATAGGGTTAATAACAATGTACACCATCCAATTAAAATCAAAACCATGGCAGTAACACTTTTAAATATACAGATTGAGATTAAACCCTTGCTCGTGAACTTTGAAAAACAACAAATGGCAGAAATCATTATACCTTTGACTGGAGACCAAGCGTATACTCGGGAGCAAACGGCGGTGACTGTGAGCTGAACGGCGATGACCGTGAGCTGAACGCCTGAGGCTGAGGACCTGAAGGCCCTGAACAGCAACAACAACTCAGATGAGGCTGAGGGCCTGAGCCACTGAACACCAGGCAACTCAGACGAGTCAGATCTAGTTGTAGATCTAGGGTTTGAGTCGCTGAACGGTCACCGACACCGACTCACCGCTTGAACAGAAACGGAAACGGTAGTCGATCTACGGTTTGACTCACCGCCAGACCACTACCAGTCACCATTGAGAGTGGAGAGAGAGAGAGACGAGAGTGATTAAAAACAGTACCACTACCAGTCACCGTTGTAGATCTAGGGCTTTTGGATCTTTGAATGTAACGAACCCAGAGGCCAGATCGTTGAGAGAGAGAGAGAGAGAGAGAGAAAGTTGAGAGTTGAGAGTGAGAGAGTGAGAGAGAGACGTTGAGAGATAAATGAGCGAGAGTGAGAGTGAGAGTGAGAGCCGTTGAGACCTGCTGAATGGCAACGGGAAACTCAGATATCGATGTTTGGATAGACGACTGAACTCTAGGGTTTCGGTGGTGAATCGATTTCGTTTGAAACTAGAGAGAGAGAGAGAGAGAGTTCAGCTGCTAGGGCCTGCTGGCTGCTGCCGACCTCATCTCTCTTTCCATATATACTTGGCCAAGTTGTGATCCTATGCATAAGTCACACCTCATTCTATATGCACCAAATAACGGAAAATTCTCGTAAAGTCCTATAATGCATCACTCAAGGGACGCCCGAGCTATTTTTTGAAAATCGGAACCGTCAATCTTTTATGTGGGAGAAAATTACATCATTCCTGCCAAAAATGAAGTAAATTGGTTATCGTTATATACTTGATTGTTTATAACGTTCATTTTCCTATTAATGAATCTACGTCCCGATGAAGGGGCTTTGAAAACCCGATAGAACAAAAAATTGGTGAGAGTGATTAAAACACCAAGAACAACAAAATGAACGGTATGGATTATCATAAGGGTGTCGCGATCGTGTGGCTAGCATACATTAGACTATAGCAGAATACCTTGGTTTAGAACCAACTAAGTTTGATGTATAGATTTGAAATGTAGTTACAAAATTATTTTTTCGAATGTTTGATCCAAACTGTTACAATTTAACGACTTATCAAATTTATCATTCTCCATTGAATAGGTGATAATCGGATGTTGGAAATCACTTGATCGGAACACATTCGGTGCTTTCAAAGACATTAAAGTCTTATAATACACCACTTGAGGGCCGCCTAAGCTATTTTTAAAAAATCGGAACCATCTAACTTTTAAGTGGGAGGGATTAGATCATTCATGCCAATAATCAAGTAAAATACTTATCGCTACATACTTGATCGAACGTAAAAAAAATTCAATCAAACAACGAATCAGCGTGCCGATGAAAGAGCTTTCAAAATCCAACGCACGAAAAAATTGGATCCCATAATTAAAACACTAAGCACAATAAAATGAACGCATTGAATAGTATCGATCGTCGTGATTGCGTTGCGATTGTGTGGCTACTACTTGAAGTTGATGGTCTTGTTTTATATAATAGAGCTATATATTATATATTAATTTTTCAAATTTATAACACAAGTTAATTGGTGGCATAGTGGTTTGATTGTGTATAATCGAACCTTAAGGACCTGGGTTCAAGTCCTAGTGTAGCCAATTCCTTTTTGGGTTTTTTTTCCCCTTATTTCTATAATATATATTTTTCTTATTTTAGTTTTTTTCCACTTATTTTTACTATGTATTTCTTTCTCATTTTTTGTTTGAGATTTTTTTTTATTTCTCGGTAGATCTAGGGATATCCGGATATACGACTCTTGCACATTTCCTTTCGTATTAAATTACTCTTGCACCATAAATATTTTGATAAGTTTTTATAATTTTACTTGTTATCTTGTAATGTTAAATTTATAAACCAATTGTCCAAAGCCTATTCACTAACAAAAACAAAATAAATATTTGTTACCGAATAAAAATTGATAATTTTTTAAAGGTAAAATGATTTTTTAAAAACATGATTTTTTTTAAGAAATAGTTTTTTTTATAACTAAATATCTTAGTTGTAAAGGTAATCAAATATTTTTTACCGAATAGAAATTGTTTAGTTTTTTTTTATAAATTAAAAAAAGTCATTTGGCTTATTTAATTTTTTTTTTCCTATGCCCGTGTCGTGCCCGTGCCCGACTAGAACCGTGTCGTGTCGTGCCGTTCCCGTCCACATTCCGTGCCCGTGTCGTGTTGTGTTGTGCCAGGCCAAATTTTCATGCCGTGCCCGTGCCCGTCAAACCCGTGTCGTGTCGTGCCGTGCCCGTCAAACCTGTGTCGTGCCGTGCCGTGCCCGTTCAACTACCATGTCGTGCCCGTGCCCGGCTAAAACCGTGCCGTGTCGTGCCGTGCCAGGCCAACTTCCGTGTTGTGCCCGTGCCGTGCCCGCCCACGTCCGTGCCCCGTGCCAGTCCACGTGCCCACTAAAATCGTGTCGTGCCGTGCCCGGCCAAGACCGTACCCGTGCCCGTCCACGTGCTCACTAAGACCGTGTCGTATCGTGCCGTGCCAGGGCATGACCGTGCCCTTGCCGTGCCGTGCCACATTTAATCGTGTCGTGCCCGTGCGTGCCGTGCCGACCCGGCCCGTTTGACACCTCTAGCAAATACCTCTTGGTGCTCCAAAAAATTATCCAAATGCGTTCTCAAATCCCTTTTGTCAAACGCCCCAGATTCAGCCATAGAACTTTGGACACCCAAGAGTTTCCGTATTCTTTGTCCATTCACCACCACCACACCAGATGACACCACCGCACCAGATGACCACAAGCTAGTCAACTCTAGTTACCACCAGTCACCACCATTACCAACACACACTACTTGCCAAAAAAATGATAAACACCAATCGGACATTCAGTCTCAAAAATCGCTACCAAAATCGAAAATTAACTTCCGGAAATGTTTATACAAAATTCTAATTCTAATATCCGAACACTTTATAACGCATCTAGATGCGTCATGTCTTTTTTTTAATCTTAGTGTATTGGTCTTGTTTCATCAGAAAGTAACTGAAATATATTGGTCTTGTTTCATTAGAAAGTAGCTAAAATATATTGGTCTTTGTTTGGTGCCTTGTTCTTTTTTTTTGTCTCTTGTTTTTTGGTCTGGGGTGGTTGTCTTTGTCTTCTGCCTGGGCTTGGCCTGGGGCTATCTTTTGTCTTATATCAATGCTTGGATGCTACCTAAAGTTGAATGAGCAGATAGTTTCTCTAACCTTTCTACATAACCCTATGGCTCATACAACGTTGTTTGGTGGTTGTCTTTGTATTTTGCTGCTGCTTCTTTTTGCTGCTTTGGTTTGGTGTCTCTTGCTATTTGGATGTGATGCTGTTATAAAGGATGTTCTGGACTCAATTCTTGGACGCTACCTAATCCTTGTGTAGCTATCTGGTGCATTTTGGAGTGCTACTTTCTGTTGAGTAGCAATTTTTAGACTGCAGATTACTGCTGTTGTTGTTTCTTTGCTACTTTGGTTTGCTGTCTCTTATCATTTGGGCTGCTCCTTGCTGCATAAACTGGTGCTCAACTAATTTATCGAATGGGATGGAATATGCTGCAAAAAAAGAGAAGAAAGTAGCTGAAATATATGGTTCTATGTTATTTTCTTATAGTCCAAGTTTTTTATTCCAGATGATGAGAGAGACCTAATTAAGCACAACACACTAAAGTCACTTGGGGAAAAGTTGCGAGCCTGGAGATGTAGCTTGAAAGCAAAATACACTACAACACGAAAGGCCTATAGCGAGGATTTAGTTTCCTCGCCAAAGCACCTGATTTCCTCGCAAAATGTATTTGCGAGGAAAAAATTCCTCGCCCATTTTCCTCGCCTAAACATTGTCGCAAAAAGTATTTGCGAGGAAAAAAAAATTTCCTCGCCTATTCTGACACAATTAGCGAGGAATTTTTTCCTCGCTATAGTTTTTCCTCGCTAAACTAATGCCAGGTTTACAAAATAGGCGAGGAATTTTTTCGTCGCCAATTATAGTTTAGGCGAGGAATTTTTTCCTCGCTAAAACTCTTAAACTAAAAACAGTACAATTCCCAGATCCTTGCTTCCGCGCGAACTCGAACCGTGTCCTCCTCTGCGGAGGCATTTGCTCCATCCATCACACCAACTTCCTTTCCAGTTTAAACCTAGCCTTCTTTTATATATATACCTTTTGGACATCTTCTCACCTCTCTAAATTTGTTTCTTTAAATATTTCTCTCTAATTTTAGTCTGTTTGTAGTGTTTCTTTAAACTTTTTTTTAAAATCTTTAATATTATTCTCTTTTAATGAATTTTTTTTATAATTTAATATTTTCTTATATATCTTTAATAAATCTTTATACCTTTCTAAATTTGTTTATTTTATACTTAATTTTAATTCTCTCCAAGTTTAGTAACCTTTTGTAGTGCCTAAATTAGTTTGAGCACTTTAATTTTTTACAAATACAACATTGTTTTTTGGTGGGTGAATCTGTTCTTACTGCGTATACGTGCGTCCATAACAATCTTAACTCAACTATATTTCACAATGATACTTTGTTATGTTTATTTTTAAATGGGGTTAACCTTACATATTTTGAAAATAGATTAGAGACGATCTAATTTTGAGATATTTTTTAATACAACATCACTGCATCGATTATTAAGTACTTTATCTTTTGCTTAGCTTTTCATTAATTTTTTTGTATGAATTAATAATCAGTTATCTCTAGGAAAAGCAATCCATAGTTCCCATTCTTTTTATGAAATGCATATCATTCATCCACAAACTTATAATCCCTATGTCCGGTCTTTTTTTTGGGTTTATAACTATGGGATGAACTTTTTTTAGCATGTCCTTAAAATGTTTTTATTCAAACAATAAATTTTATTGCAATTTGAACAAACTTACATCGTTAATAATTAATTTTATTTGAGAAAAAGTGAATTCATATAATTAGTGAGAAACATATATTTCATTTCATCAATTCAATGGGCGAGGAAACTATTTTTTCCCGTTTTATCATTTTTTTATTTTAATAAATTTGATAATGACATTGAACTATGTAGTTGATTATCTCTTACCATCGTGATTTTATAAATACATGAACATAATTAATAATGACTGCTAAAAAAGGTGATGAAATATTTTCTTACCAAAAGGTTATATTTAGCGAGGAAATCTGTTTTTCCTCGCTAAATATAACCTTTTGGCGAGGAAATCTATTTCCTCGCTAGAAATAGCGACGAAATTGAATTTCCTCGCAGATTGTGTACTTTTAGCGACGAAATCTAGTTTCCTCGCCATATTTCCTCGCAATAGACGTTTCGTGTTGTAGTGATATTATGATGAGTCAAAGACAGCTGCACAAGTTGTTGCAACAGCACTTGGACTGTTAATCAGGAGCAATATGCAGATCTTGTTTCTTATTGGTATTCAACTAATGGACATATATGTAAAATACATTAATTGTGACTCATTGGTCTTCATTAATTTTTCTCTATCTGATGATGCTCTTTGTTTTCAATGTCTGAAAAAAGCTCCTTAGTATTGCTAACAAGAGACGGAGGAAGGAGAAAAACAATCCCCATACAGCTGGATCGAAAACTTATGCACAACATGCCCATGAACTGGTACTTTGTATTAGTTGCTTATACAATTTTTTTTGCACTTCTTTAATTGTTTGGATAATATGGTCAATGAAATGGTTGTAATATAGGAGAAAAAAAAGAAGTTGGAGTTAGTAGAACAATGTTGTATGAGCCAACTCACACGAAGAAAGATAAGGCAGCTGAAAATATGGTATGATAGCTTAATTTTTGCATTCAAATTGCATTACTATGTAGAGAACTATATATTTACGACCAAATGGTACTTGTAAAAGCATGAGTGGTATATTTATATGAGTTGCAGAGAAAAATGAAGGATTTGATGGCATCACAACAAAGTACCCCTGAAGAGAACACGAAAGGGAAAATAAACTGGTCAAAGAATGACATCTACTCTCAAGTGGTAGACGAGAAAGAGCATAGTGGTCGTTTTCGCGGTTTGGGATTTGGGCACACTTCTAAAACTTGCGGCTCAACTTCCAATAGTGATGCAAGGTTGAGAGTGGCTTCAAACGAAGAAAGAATGAGAGAGAAAGACAATTATATAGTGGTGTTAGAAGATAAGTTGAATTCTGCAGTCAGTGAACTGAACACTGTAAAATCTGTTGTTGAATTCTTGGCTAGGCAGTCTGGTTATCAGGTTATGACTATAACTTTATGTCTACTTGTGATGTAAAGATAAGTTTAATTTATATGTGCTTGCATTGTTTATGTTCTCATATCAATTCTTTCTTCAATGACTTAGGTTCAAGATATTGCTAGTGGCATCTTAAATCAAGTTTCTCCCCGAGCAAATCAAGGGTCATCTTTTGCAAGTCATGAAATAAAAGCTCCTTTAGGTAACAACCCCCCTCTCTCTCTCTCTCTCTCTCTCTCTCTCTCTCAGTATATATGGATTACATAGAGATTTCAGCTGTTATATGAATTGCATAGAGATTTCATATACTTGAAGGTTTAATTATTTACAATTGAAAATGATATGTTTGGACATAAGACAGTTTAGGTGAACTGAAACATATATTGATAGCTTCAGCTCATAGCCCTCCAAGATGTAGGAGTTGACAGAGATATAGTAGTAAGCTAAGAGAGTAGTAGAAACAGTCCCCAAACAAGAAACATAACTTTGCCGAGAAGACAGGACACCACAACATAGCACAAAACACTGCTAATGATATATGAACTGATATGTCATTCCAAAGAAAAAATTGAATATATTATTTATCTCTTGTCAATAACTTGGGACTTGCTTTTCTTTAATTGTTTTTTCTGGTAGTGAGACTGTCAATAAGTTAATTCCAGTGGTTTGTAGTTGTGGTGTATGAGAAAAGTGATGGCTAGTGATCGAGATAGCATCATTTGCTGAAAAATGCATTCATTTTTCATTTTCCAAATGGACCACATTGACTACAAGTGAGATAGCATCCCAAATCAATTTTCTTTAACAGTACTTTCTTTGCTTTCCAGTGACCATTTCTTTAAGCACTACTCTCTTAGATTTCAGTAGCGAAAGCCTCTCCTGATATATCCCCTTTTCTCTCCTTTTCTGTCCACTTTTAAATTAGTAATTAGTCTTGTGTTAACTTTGACTCTAAAAGAGAAAACTAACTCTTGAGGAAATTCATCAGTTTGACACCACTAAGTTTGTGGGTAGGTCATGAATTGCTAGGAGAATTATTGAGTACGTGAAATAGAAAGATAAGTGCAAAATAAGATGGTCAAGTGGTTTTTTGTTTTTGCAAAGATGGTCAACTTAGGATGCAGCTACGTACTTACAGTTGTCTTCTTGTTACCTAGTACTAGTTGTTTGATGCAAAGATGGTGACGTTTGCATTATCTATCATGGCTATTTTCACAACCATGGATGATGCACATTATCTGCTGTTCAGTTCAGTTTTGCTGTGTTCTGTGAAGCAAAGTCCAGTCTCTTGCTGTCGGATTAAATTCTTGTCTCAGTTGTTGTGTATGGGTTGTTATCATGTTGGCAGTAGGTAAAGGCTACTGATCTGTTGTTGCTGATCCGATGTTGCTGTTTGGCAGCAGTTACCTGCTATTGTTTGTGCTACTGCATGTTCTGAACCTACGGTATGTGATAATGCATATTTTGAACCTGCCCAGGTCCTTCTACTACAGTTGGAATCGTTCAGATTGGGCTGAAACAATTGGGTTCTGCCCAGTTCGAAGGCTGCCCAAGTTCTGCTGCATGTGTGTAGTGGCTGTTTTGCTGCTACTACTATTTTGTTACTGTTTTGCTGCTAGTCTGCTACTGTTTTATTGCTGCTTTTGTTATGGCAGCTTCTTGCTGCGAGATGATCAAGCAAGTGTGCTAGATGATGACAAAAGTAGGCTTTAACCCCGTTAGAAACCACAGTAGAACTGGAAAAATGGGTGCTCTGATCAACATGGGATGCTCCCTTATACCAGCCAAATCTTGCATATTGAAGCCTTATATGCTGTACCCAACCAAAGGAACCTGGATCACTAGAACCCAATCAACACAAAACACACTATCCAAGAGAGACTAGGGACAAGCCCCCTAGAAAAGCATTAAACATTCCAAGGGACCACCCCCAAGGATAGGCAAATGGACGTTAATCAAACAATTACATTAAGCTAGGTCCACCACAAACAACCAGGCCATAAATCCAGCCACAGCAGCTACACTGACTATCCAAATTCTAATGAATACCCAATGCGGTACCAACAAAATTCAAAACACAAGCAAACATGATCCAGCAAGCATACAAGGCCATATGTTTCCGATACGCGAGGGATACTCCGGGGATACGACAGGATACATTTAGGATACGGTGGGGTTAAAATGAAATATACAGCTGTATCCCCGACGTATCCGTATCCGTATCCTATATTTTTAGGTTTTGCCGTATCGCCATATCCATATCGTGTCGTATTCGTATCCCGTATTCATATCCGTGCTTCATGTGATAGTAAGACACTCATGCTATGAAGTTACCAAGTCAGCCAATAAGGAGTAAGATAACTACCTGAATACTTATAAGTAATAGGAGCCCAAGAAGTGGAAAACTGGGAAAGTAGGATCTCCTTCCCCCTCCCTCCACTAAGGTAACTTTGAGCGTGGTGGGAGCTAGGCACACTATCATGAGACTTGACTTTCCTTCCAGCAAACACCCCACAATCATGGACTGATGGATGCTAGTCCTCCAAGGTATCCTGTAATGCTAGATTCTTTTGCTGTTTTGGATGCTGCTGCCAGCAATAGCAGTACCTCATCTTCATTTCCATCAACATCCTAGACCTATTAACTTGTTTACTATTCAGATTTTTTGTTTAATCTTGCCTGAAATTGACTGCGCTCATCTGTTTCTCTTTTGTTGCACGTACCATTTCTTCCGTTTTATGCTCGTTGTTGGATCTAACTCCTATGATATTTCAAGTTTTCTTGTTTGGCATGATTGTTTACTTACGATTCTTATGAGAGACTTTAGTGTACATTCACTCGAAGTATGCAATGTGTTAAAGGTTAAAAATTAAATTTAATATGTTCCATTGTCAAATTTATTACAGGTGATAGGATTATCTAAAAGCATTTCGTGCTGGATATATATTTTCATGGAGGTTTTGTAAGGACGACAACCTATGTGATTCTTGTTGGACAAGTTTAGGCAATGATTTTTGTGAATTGTTTTGATATGTGTTATAGGAGATTTGCTAAAGTACAAACAATGTTGATGGATTTTTGTTTGAACAAGTTTATGTAATGGAGTTTGAATTATGATATATATGATAGTTTGGTTTTTTAATGGAAAGAATCTTGCCTTCAAAATTAGTGTTATGTTAGCTTGGAGCAGGGTCTCATACACCTATGACGAGTATGTGTATATAGAAATTTGGCATGAAGTGGTGCTTTGCAACAAAAAAAAAAAAAAGAAGGCTGTGGCAACGGTTGTGCCTAACATATAGCAACGGTTCATTACGTAATTTCGGGGGAAAAAAAAAAGAGACTGTGGCAACGGTTGTGCCTAACATATAGCAACGGTTTATTACATAATTTCGAAAAAAAAAGAAAAAAAAAAGAGAGACTATGGCAACAGTTGTGCCTAACATATAGCAACAGTTCATTAGGTAATCAGAAATTACCCTCTACCAACGGTTATAGGCATTGCTAAACCAACAGTTACTAAAAAAAATTATGTACCAACGCTCGACAAAACCGTTGCTATACCTCTATAGCAACGGATATATTGCAACGGTTTGGCCAACAGTTCTCTAACCGTTGGTATAGCCTAAACGGGTCTGTACCAACGGTTTTTGGATTCTTTGGCAACGCTTTCGACCGTTGCTATAGAACGATTTTCTTGTAGTGTGTCAATCGCCTATCGCTCAGCAGTGGTAGTACAAAAATCCCTTCATCAAGTATACACGGTAATCTATTCTTAGAATAATGGGGATTGTAAAACGGAATTTCCTATTAGCAAGCTAGGGAGGAGTTTTCCGAAACAATAGGGGAGTTTGGTTAACGGGTTTAGAGTTGACGTTAATACACTATTGTAGCTGAGACTAGAGGACGCGCGAAGTGGACGAGGTCAAGAGAGGGAGACCCGGGGAGTTAGTTACCATTGTCTTATATTATATCAGATTCGAGACACATGAAATCGTAAATTAAGAAAGAGGGAAAAGTATAAGCATCCATCCACGAAACGGAAATTAAGAAAGCAGGAAGCGATCGAGCTCAGACGGCAGCTAGAGAGTATTCCGATTGACAAGGTACGGTGATGGACACCAAAAACTGCGTTCAACTTTTATCTATCTTTACATGTGCACAACGTACAGCACAGAAATTAATTACTGTAATATCCAAAATGTCACAATGTAATGCATGTCTTTGTTTGCGTGCGTGTACACTATAATTAAGCAACCATTAAATGACTTTGATGCGGCCATGATATTTTCTAGGTTCTATTATTTTGTTTCCTCTTTTTGTCCAAGTTATTATTTGTGTTTCTTATTTAGTCCAAGTTTTCATGTTGCATATATTTTTCCTAATTTGTTTAGGGTTCTTGGTGGTTAAGTTTTGTAGCCTATATATATAAATGCGTGTTAGGGTTATGTATTAGACACAATCAATGATTCACGTCAATGAAAGCTTAGTTCTTGTCTATTCACTTCTCTAACAATATATTGCTCTTGGAGTACAAGTTTTTGTATAATGATTCGTAATATTTACACATAAAGTCATCAAACCTTTATTTTGAATTTTTATCTTGATGTTACGAGTTTTAAACAAATGTTACTATGATCTATGCCATTGTTATCAATCTCTACACAAGTACTATAAATTGCATACGAAAGTTATTTAAATTTCTGGGGGAATTCATCTTAATTTATTGAAAAAATACCGAACTGGAAATAAGAACAAAGAAAGACATCCCAACCAAAAAGCAATATTCTAGTCTTCGATCAAGAATGTATGGAGAGTTTTTTTTTTTTTAAGAACTGGATTGGGTTCCTGAAGGTTTTTTTTTGTCTATCGGTAGGCTCCTGAAGTTAAGAAGGTAAGATATTTGGAAGGCATTTGAGGCCGACACCGACGCCTACCTACTGGTCTTTGGTACGTACTTCTTTCTAGTAATTAACACAAACTAGATCATACTCTATGTTGAAGTTTACCCGATAAATGAGAGAAGGTCCCAGAGATCACCATCAGCCACCAACAAGGCCAAATCTGGCAAGGCGGAACAACCAAGGGGCCCGGTTCGTACAAATTTCAATCGCTTCAAACTGATTTTTTGGATTGATCTCGACAGTCCAGATTCAACCATAGTGCTCCATTTTTGAGATTCAACTCTAACAATGTTGATTCACAATTTTGTGCCGTCTGAACTCTGAAGGTTATGTTTGGAAGTTTTGAGTCAATCAGGATTCGCGAGGGCTTTTGTTTCTCTAATTAATTTCTTGCTTTGAGTCGAGTAAAGCAAGATGGCAGAGGTCATCAAAAGCGCCATAATCATGTTTGGCGGCCACCAATTTCTCTATAAGGGTTTATATGACCCTTTGGAGCTCAAAGGTGTCGATCCAGTAGAAACAAGAGCTGCAAACGAGCTCGAGCTCGGTTCATTACTACACGAGCCAAAAACATGAGCTCGAACTCGGCTCGAGTTTTAACGAGCAAAGTTTAGTTATTTACTAAATGATCAGTCTCTTTAATCGAGCCGAGCCTTCCTTAACGAGCTGATCTTTTGTGTTGAACGAGCCGGGTGGAGCCGGCTCGTTTAGTAAACGAGCCGAAAACTTGAGCTCAAACTTGAGCTTGGCTCATTTAATAAATGATGAGTTGAGCTGAGCGTTAACAAGCCGAGCTCACGAGCTGTTTAATTCCTTTGCAGCCTTAGTAAAAACGAAGGCAAAGGACTAGAAGAAGCACAGCAGCAAGATTATTGGGGAGAAAAAATATTGATAGAGGCCGGTTTCGATAAAAGTGTTAGAATACGAGTGTAGGAGATCAACAAACAATAAAGAAAACCACACATGGATCCGGGGTGCTGTAATGCATCCCGTGTAGTGCATGTGTAAGGCGGCACACAGTCGTCGATCTCATCAATCAACGGTTCAGATCAAAAATCAATTATGACGGTAAACCGGTCATAATTAAAAATCATATCTCAACTATTCATTGTCAAGATCGATAGCCCATGTGCACCCCACAGGGTGCCTTGCAGAGCTTTACACTACAGAATTTCTCAATCCCACACAAAAACATGAAGATTTACATGGTTATGCTCAAACACAAATTAAGTAGGAACGTACTCTAGGCAAGGGATGGCGAGCATTCACTATGAACGAAATAGATTACAAAGAGCCAGCAATATCTATAACTCTTGAGGAGGCCACAATATCAAGAAATAGCCAAAAGAATGAAACCCTAAAATTCCCCAAGGTTTCAATATTTTCTTTAATAGGGGGAAAACAACATAGTATTCTTAATCTAAAAAATAACACTGATATAAGACTGTCTTGATTTAGTCTAGACCGTTTGGACAAAATCAATTGTGAGCGCAAATTTTCCTGTTTCAGCAATTCCACTCCGGACCATCCTGAAGTTGGTCCGAACCAAATTAATATGTAGAAATTAGAATGCTGAATTTAAGGCATCGCGCAACAAATCTCCTGCTTGACAATTCCCATGAATTCAACGACTATAGAGTAATCTTCTTTCTGCCATCCTTTTCCAAAGCCCCCACGAGGCGATAAACAAATGCGAACACTAATCAAGTCCAAAATAGAGGCTGTTTGATAAAATTGAAAACTGAAAGTTGAAAGCTGAAAAATTAATATAAGTACTGAGAGATGAATGCTAACTTTCTTAAGCTGAAAAGCTGTTTGATAAAGTATATTAAACTTTGGATTAAAAAATAATGAATTAATTTTAGTTTCAATTCTTTCTTAATTTACTAATAATAGTCACAATGTACTTATGGTAATAGTAGAGTGGTGATTGTGGTGATGGTGGTGGTGGGTTGGTTGTGATGGAGCGAGGGTGGTGGTGGTGGTGGTGCAGTGGTGAGGGTGGGGATACGGTGAGCGTGGTGGTGTTGGAGTGGGTGTAATGGTGGGGTGGCAGTGGAGTGATGGTAATGTAATGGTGGTAGTGAGTGGTGGCGGTAGAGTGGTGGTTGTGCAATGGTGGCGTGGTGGTGAGGGCGGTGGCGACATGGTAGTCATGGTGGGCTGGAGTGGCGGTGGTGGTGGATTGATGGTGATGGTGGTGAAGTGGTGGTGGTGGTGGTGGTATGGTTGTTGAATGCAAGTACATAAAAATTCAACCAGAATTAAGTAGTTGATCAAAACTACTTAATTTTTAGCCTACATTTTTTTATCCTTTGTATAATAGCTGTAATATAAACTTACTATATATTATTACTTTTCTTTATCTTTTCCTTTTCAATATTTACTAAATGAAACATATTATTAATTAAATATTTTTTCTTTCTAACAAGATTCTTTATTACCCAAACACAAATTCCCAATATCTCCAATTCACCTCAACACAATTTTATCCTTACGAGAAACAATAATGAGTCCGGAGCTTCAATTATCGATAATTATCAAACGGAACAAAATTTTAAAAAACTAAAAGTATTAGAGATCGATTGCGCGAGGCAAGGTTATAACTTGCTGCCGCAAGGTTCATCCTGGTTTTGCACAATTTCATCTGAAACTGAGTTTTGACATTAGAGATCGATTTAGATCCTCTCCTAAGGCCAAAAATTGATAAATATACTTATAATTAGTGAAGAAAATGATATCTACTTCTCCTCCGATCGATTTAGCTTAAAACGGAGTTTTTGAATTTTTTTCGATTCGTCGGAGAAGATGATAGGGAACGGGGGATCTCGGGCTGACTTCGGGACGATTGGTGGCTGGTTTTGGGATGCTTGAGGAATATATGAAAGTTTGGTAAGGTTAATTCGGGTGGTGTGGTTCAAGTGGCAAACCCACTTTTCTCTCTCGGTTTCTTTCTCTAAACCTCCATGGCTATGGATTCCAAGCTTTCTATCTCTACTTTCTACTGAGTTATGGACACGTGGAGGTGTGTGAGAGGTGCGCTGGCTGTGAAGAATTCAGAGGGATAGATGGTGGTATTTATAGAGGTTTGGAGGGAGATGATCGAGAGGTGGGGGATGGCTGGGATGGAGCTGGAAGCAGCTGGGTCTAGGGGGTTTAGGGTGGCAGGAGGTAGGGTGGAAAGAAGAAGAAGAGAGAGAGAGAGGGGGAAGTGCATGCAAGTTGCTCAATACTGTATAGAAATTAGTATACAAAAACGCAGAAACGTGCCTCACGGTGTTCGGTTGATCGGTTTTCGTTTTTGGAAAATTCTAAGAATTTAATTGTATCGTCACAAAATTATTTCGAGACTAACCGCAGTCTTGCTTAACAGAAAAGTAATCTCGACGATCACGAAAAATATTTTTGTGAGTTTTTGAAACTCGAATTGCTTTTAAACAGTCCTTAACTAATTAAATTGGGATTTAATTAACTAAAACAAGGATTTAAAGAAAACAAATATTATAGAATTTTTATTTTATTAAAAATTTTGGAATATTACAGTCAATTTCTATTGTTGTGTAACATCCAAGTTTCGGTTGGATGCTCTTTTATGCTTATTTGTACTTCGTTTTGTGGGTGAGCAAGTATTAACTCATCTGTGTTTTCCTCTTCGATGTACACTTTCGAGTTTTTTAAAATATTTCACTTTGCTGAGCAAAAAAATAAATAAATTCGAAACATTTTCCACTATCCTATATTTTCTTCAATCTCAATGAGTTCTATAAATTTTCCAATAAAAAAAATTCTAAAAGTAACTTCTTCTGCATGTATAAATGCCAACAACAAATTGTAACGTCTAAAAAAAGAGAGAGACCACTTTGTTCTTAATTTATTAAAGATATTAAATGAAAAAAACTAAACATTAATTTGTAGAGTGCACTCTCCTAACTGAACCCACACAATTTTGAAATTAACTTTTGTAAATTATTTTAGAGATGCCCTAAAGGCTAGACCTTCAAAATCTTTAAAAGATGCATTTAAAGAATAGAGAAAATATTGTTTATAGAGCATTAGTAAACAAATATTTATGGAGCTCAATCTCGGCCCTATTTGTGTGAATAGTTTAATTATTAACGGGAATAGTTTTTTTAAAATCTGGACCATTAATTGCCGAATCGGACAGTTGAGATTGCACTGCTTCGTAAATAGGTTGTTTGCAGCTGCTTCGGAAATAAACCTGCTGGATATGCAATTAATAGTTTGTAATTAATTGCACGTTTCAAAGTCTTTAAAATACTATTCCTTCAAAATTGACTATTTGATATCGTCAAGGACATCGATATATAGATGGTAAGCGTTTCAAATGTTCGTAGCAAATTAGCTTCCGTTAGGTATAAATTGCATTTATTAGATGCATGACTGCGGTCTAAGACGTCTCCCAATTTCATTGCGGAATATATACGGATGACTTGAAGCACCACGTTTCTCTCCGGTCAATGCCACCACCTACTTATGGGGCATGGTGTGTTTTTATAAATCGTGATCGAAACACTAGATCCATCAATTTGAAGATTAAAAAGTTCATCTGATACCTAAGAAGGATCGTTTTTCTGGCATGGAAAGTAAATCTTATGGGATGAGAGCCGTAAGACACTATGTGGGCTTACTTAATTTGTTTTATGTTAGCCTTAAGTCAGTGTTGGTCTTTTGGGGAGAAATGGAAACTGGTTATCAGAAATGAACTTCCAGGTAAAGAGACGTTGTTTCTCCATTGCCGGTCCGATGAGGATGACCTAGGTGGGAAGTGGTTGCCTCCGGGGGATAACAGAGAGTGGTCTTTTAGGCAGAACTTCTGGGAGACAACAAAATTCTGGTGCATCATGCGCAGGCGCCACGCTCACGTTGAGATTGACGTGTATTGGGACGATAACACGCCAAATAGAGAGTTTTTCCACAAATGCAATGATGAAAAATGCATTTGGATGGCAAGAGAAGATGGGATATACTTGAGAAATATTCCCGCTAACAGGGATGAGTTCCAGCATGCATGGAAACCTGGGTGGGGCCGTGGATATATATAGCCTTATCTGAGTTTTCTCGACTGAACCCCAAAATGATCAAAGCAGACCAAACCGAATCCGTGGGGAAATGTCATTTGTCAACTGGAGGGTTTAGCATATATTATCTTTTTATAAGAAATTAAGTTCTATACGCAAAAATGCACGTGCTGTGTAAAAAAAATATATACGCGCGTCATATTAAATCAGAAAATAAAAGGGAGATTTGGTGATAAGTCGACTATAGCCCATATGTCCAACCCAACATTTTGCACTACGAAAAAATTGCCTATGCCAGCATTTGAAAAACGCTGGGAAAGACTCGGAAAACACCGGGAAAAGTTCTAGCGGCATTTCGCAAATGCCGGGGACACCAATGTCGGCTTAGGTTTCTGGCATTTAAAAAACGCCGGCAAAGATCTTTGGTGGCGTTTTTTGAAAAACGTCGGGATTGATTCTTGAGTAAAAATCGACTCGTGGGATTATGAAATTCGCATAATGGATCTAAATGGACTTGACACTTAACAAAATTGATAGATGGACTTGTGGAATTATGAAATTCACATAATGGATCTAAGACCAATTTTTTTAAAATAAAATACTCCTCATTGAGTGAAAAATGAAGAAATTTGACTCCAACTATGACTCCCAAGGAAACCACCACACATCTAGTTACTGTCATTACTAGCGTTGTGTCCAGTTCCATGCACGGGAAAGAGAAAAAGTCATTAGGGCTCTATATGTTTCGATGTAAAATGTTTTACAATGTAAAATATTTATAAAAAAAAAACTTCAAACTTTTATTTTTTGGTGTTTGGTTGGCACTTGAAAATATTTTTATAAATAAAAAAAATAGTGTGTGTGTGTGTGTGTGGGGGGGGGGGGTTGTGCTCTTAAACGGTGGAGATGTATGATATTATGGGGGCTTAAACGGTGGAGATGTATGAGATTATTGGAATTGAATGTGGTTTAGGATTGACGATCGAGAAAACTGAGCAATGAGAATTGCAGTAAGAGGCAACTGGTTCATTTCGGAAAATAACTTATGGAAGATTTAAGGGTAAGTCATTTTCATCCAATTGATAGAAAATGTTTTCCTTATTTTTTACACAACTAAATACTGAAAAATAGGTAAAACATTTTAGGTCCAAACAAACGGAGCCTAGGTGGAATTTATTCATTGTTTTGTATATTGTACGGGACACAATGTTAGTTATTAATATTATTTATTGTACATATCCGAATATAAATAATATATCTTGACTAAAAAAGAGTATAAATAATATATCATGACCTTGGAAAAGAAAATACAAAGAAAAAGTCATAAAACGTAAACCAAACAAAAAACAGTTACCAATGCAAAAACTGTAGCAGTTATTTAACCCAAGAGCAAAGCAATTATTTAACCCAATCCAAAAACTAGTTACCCTTTGGAGTTTGGACTAAGGATTTAGACTTGAGTTTTTTTGTTTTCTCGGCAAAGAGGAAATTTTATTGACTCGAAATGGGTACATCGAGAGAGGAACTCACTAAGCACACACGCTTGCCGAGTGAAGAAAATAAAGCTGGAAAACAAGAAATTAAACAATGGACCATCCAACAGAAAATTGGATCGCCCCCACCCTCACTGCAAGCTTCACTTGCTACACTTTCTCCTTTCTCATTCCATCAAGAAAGCCTTTGAAATCTTCCACCGAGTGCACCTTAATATCGAACTTCACCTTGACCCACATTGCTACTCTAGTTTTAATTATTTCCCCAAGATCCTCCACTCGCCAAGACGCATTATTGAAAACAATATCATTTTGTGCCAACCATACGGACCAAATTGTAGCATGGAATGTTGTTTCCCACAAATATTTCTCAAGATTTTTAAGATTTAGACTGAGTTAAGTACGTAGAAAGTGAGATTTTTAAAGGGTAATTGTGGAAAAAGAAAAATTGACACAATCCAACGGTTGAGATCAAAAGTCTGCATTTTCCCTAAGTGATGGCGTCCTTAGGAGAAGCGCCTCTTTTCCGATCGAATTTTAATAATCTGAGATGCTCAATGTGTTTAGAATGATTTTAAGAGTACCCGTGAGAAATCGACAAAAAAAATGACCCTCTCATGTGAAACAAACTATATATATATATATATACGTATATCGGGACGGTTCAAGGAACACCCAAAAAACCACAATCTGATCACATTGAGCGGCTCGGATCATCAAAATTTGATCGGGAACTATGGGGTGTTTTTTGGGTGTCCCTTGAACCGCCCCGTATATATATATATATATATATATATATATATAGTTACCTCCATCCTTCCGGTTCCATATAGAGTTTAAATTCTATCCAGATGAGCCGGACACAGGCGGTTTTCCGCCAGCACCCCCCGTAGGCCTCCTTCGCGCATTTTTCTGAGTAATCCAAACCGTACATTTTGTAGGGCATGTAAAATAATGTATCCAAGAAAAAAATCAGTTTGTCCGAACATTGATGAATATGTCAAAAGTTGAGTTCTAGACGAAAAAATGGATGGTCTAAATCTGTCAACTGTTTTTTTTAAGTTAAACTGTCTATAGCCATTCATTTTTTCATCTAAAAACTCAACTTTTGACATACCTATAGATATCTGGATAAGCTGATTTTTTGCATAGATACATTATTTTACAGGTTCTACACGATACACGGTTTGAATTACCCAAAAAAATGCACAAAGGGAGTCCGCGGGAGTGGCGGAAAACCACCCTTTTCTGGCTCATCCGGACAAAATTTACACTCTTCCATATATTGTCCATTTTCAACATTTTTACTTATAATTACATCTATCAGACAATGCATTCTCGTAAGAAAAAAGTTCTATCCGGACTAGCCGGTAACTCTTTGTTTTTCGGATCACCAACAGCCTACAACCACGTCACCAAATTAGCAGAAACTTCGTATTGTTAACCATTCTTTTTGGAGGAAGGCAAAAGGATAATTTCATATATTAACTCACCTAGACAATTGCTGACTAGGGGAGAGGTATAATGGACCCTTTAAACATACACACACAATACCCAAACTCTTGATGTGGGAGCCAACCATAGCTGATGTAGACCCAAGAGCCTCGCCACTAAAGAGTGGCACCATGATAGAGGGCCCAAAAGACCTGCACCAGAGGTCATGTACCCAAACCACAACAGGTGAGCGAGACTTGGTTGCTTTGGAAGAGGCAACAAATGCAACAATTTTGGTGGACCCGGTTTAACCTTCGTTTAAGAAAGCACTACCAGGTCAATTTGGGTAGTTATCTATTTGTCTGTGAGGTTAACTTCAAGGTCAAAAGAAAAATTTAGAATTGTTTTTTGTGTTCATTATTTTTTTATTTGTTAATTTTGCATCAATTTTTTTTGGTTTACTGGTTCGTCTAAACAAGAAAATTTTAAAACTAAAAATTTATGTACCAACTTTAATTTATTTTGAATAAAAACAAAAATGATCCAAAAATATGTTTGTTTTGGATTATTTTCGCCCTTAGTGAACTTTTTAAAGGTTTTGATATTTTTTATCTTTTAAATTACTCTCATCGAGATGACCACTAATCAACAAAATGTAGGCGAAAAATAACAGATGCGAAAAAAATGAGGACAGCAAAAATAAATCCAGCTTTTTTATTTAACCAAAACAGGCTAGCTTAAGGTGTTGTTCCACTTAGCAAAAAGTATTTTTTTGAGGTTTTGTCCTTATTCGAAAAAAATCGCGCTAGTTAGTTTTGCGTCAAATTTTTTGTGGATTATTGATTCGTCTCGACGAGAAAAATCGAAAAGGTAAAAAAATATTTTACTTTTATCCAAATATTTTAGAAAATAACCATTTTTTAGCCCCAAAAAAAAGAGTAAAAAAAGTTGGATTTTTTTCTTCTGAAAAGTGATTATTTTTCAAACTATTTGGGTAAAAGTCTTTTTTTTTTACGTTTCCAATTTTTTTCATCGAGACGAATTAATAATTCACAAAAGTTTGGCGCAAAACTAACGAACACAATTTTTTTGAATAAGAATAAAACCTCCAAAAAGCTTTTTGCTTAGTAGAACAACACTTAGGCTGCATTCTCTAAAGTTAACTTAAATCTGAAAGTTGTCCTTATTTGAATTTTTTCTGCATTTGTTAGTTTTGCGCCAAACTTTTGGGGGTTATTGATTTGTCTTGACGAGAGGAATCGGAAAAGTGAAAAAACTACTTTTACCGAAGTATTTTGAGAAATAACCACTTTTTAGCAAAAAAAATATTTTTTTGTTAAAAAGTGGTTATTTCTCAAAATACTTGGGTAAAAACTTTTCCGATTCCTCTCGTCGAAACGAATTACTAACCCACAAAAGTTTGGTGTGAAACTAACAAATGCAAAAAAAATTCAAATAAGAACAAAACTCACAGATTTAAGTTAAGTTTAAATTAAATTCAGGAGATCGCAGCCTTAAAAGCAGATGAAATGTTGAAAAAGTCACGTTGAAGTTAACTTCAGAGACAAAGAGAACTCTACCGTAGTACTTTCTTAACCAAAGGCCCCGATTGGATGCAGCTTTGGCAAGGTGTATTGTTGAATACACCTAGTTAAGGGGTGATGGGACTGGTTTAGGTTGCTTTGGCAACCCTATTAGCACCTGTATCGGCTTCTCCACCTTCTTCACGTATACACCCCAAATCCGGTGGATGCGGTACTAAATTATGGCTACCTCTGGACCGAGCAATAGATAATCCGGCTGTAGAAAGGTGCTTTTCTGACCTTTCTGCCCTTCCTAATCCTCCCTCTTCATCCTCTTCGTTTTATCTCCAACCCCCAATAACCTTGCCCAGAAAATCATAAACCCAGTTTTTAAAAAAATTGGAAATCCAACAACCAAACCCCTACACAATTCAAAATTTCCGAACCCTTACCTCAACGAACACTCACCGCCACTGCTACTGCGCGTCGCCGCTGTGAATCGCCGCCACCTCTGTCAGCCAACTGTGAGCCAGAGGGAGAAGAGAATTTCGGATTTGCCCACACCAGAACCCTAGAAATCGTGCAGAAGGAGAAGTAGAGAATTGGTGGAGAAGAAAGCAAGAGAGAACCCACGAGAGAGAAAGAGATGGTCGGAGATGGTGAGAGAGAGAGGGGTCAAGGTAATCTGGGAAAAAGAGGAAGAAAAGAAAGGAATGGTTGGAAAGGTGTTTTTTAATTAAAAAAATGTAATAATAAAAGGGAAAACGTGTTTAGAGAAGAGGAGGTAAAAATTAGTAATTATATAATTAATTAAAAATCATATTTTTTAAGTATAAGAGTAAAGAGTAAGACAAGTAAAAAAAGTTTTATTATTTAATTTTTTTAGTAAAATAACTTATTATAGCATAAATGTCAAAAAGTACGTAATTAAATATATTTGGTTCTGTAATTAATCAATTAATGTAATGAATAATCTAATTTTATACTGTACAAGGGCAAATGAGTCATTTGATAGCTTTTTACATTATACACCATTCCTTATACACCCAATTTATCCTCCATCCAAACGGCGTATTATTTTATCCCTCTTCTCTAATACATCATCCAAACCATCTACTTTTTAATACATCCTCTATAAATATCACATTAATGTGATTCCTCCCTTCTTAACTAATACCCCTTATTATCTTATCCCCTTTATAAATAATACACCCAAAACTTATACCGCATCCAATCGGACCCTAAGGTTAATCCCGGTCCACCTAAATTGTTGCAGTTAATGTTTCCTCTGTGATAGCTGTAATTCGGTGATGTGGCTTTAGGCTATTGGTGATCCGGACAACAAAGAGTTGCCGGCTAGTCCGGATAGAACTTTTTCTGTTCTCGTAAACATGTTTCCGAAAAAAACTCCAGCAACCTTATGAAATATTTAAAAACGGACAGACAATTTGCAAACATAGTAGTAAAAAGTAGATTTACCATTTGTTTGTTTATTCTTCAGCGCGCCAGCGGCTTTGGAAGGAAATTTCCAGTAAGAGCACCAGAGTTTGTTGCTGAAAATATCAAGATTTAGGATGTCAAAAAATCCCTTCGATATGCAAATAAACTGGGATCAACCTAACCATCCAATTCACCAACGACGATATAGCTGTGATAGTGTTATTGATTTGCATAGGTTGCAAGAGCAACCGGTGGTACAATCCTCCAAAGAAGACAGAAATTCTTTTATGTTGATGAACTTGGGAGACGGAGAGAGTACCCTAGCCAAGATGCTCAAAAATGATCCAATGCGCCACGGATTCAAGCGACACCAAAATTCTCGCTTGCTGGTTCCACCTGGGACACTAAATCCCCAGTACCTGCGTAAAAAAGAAGCAAACTATCTCAACGATCTTCAAATTTACGCACAATTGTCATGGTTAAGGATGCAGTGGTTTGTTTTTGTAATTCTTGGCATTTCCCTTATAGTTACCATCCCAATACCGAACCTTTGAACTTATACTATCCAGTATAAGGACCTGTGGCAATGGGAGGTCCTAGGACTTATAGTCATTGCAGGCCATGTCATTTGGGATGTATTAATGATCAGCCGCATTGTGATCGCGATTGAGAAGCATTATATATGTGGCCCTAGAATCCTATTTTTTTTGTACCCGCTCCGGAAGACCTTAGGGTATTTCATGTCATTTGCGACTTTTTTGGTGCTTTGGCTTTCATTTTTCAAACCACCTGATGATGCGACAAAGAATAGGCAAGAAATTGATGAGTTCGCAATAAAAATAATCAAGTGCCTCATAGTCTCATCTACGTGCTGGCTACTTAAAATTGTTTGTTTGAAGTGGCTTGAGGCTTCCTTCTACAAAGACAACTACTTTGAACCAATAAAGAAAGCATTGTTCGCATGGTACGTTATTCGTACGCTATTGGCTCCGCAAGATGATATAAGTCAGACGACGGGCAGAAGTCAGGTTATTGCATGTCAGGGTGCCCTTGAGCAAAATGGGAAAAAAAAGCTGTGGGACCGTATTACATTTCACGAGTGGTCCATGATGGATCTGAATAATCTCAACATATGGTGGTTCTGGAGCCTTCTGAAGATCATCCGAGCCGAAGAGTTTAATGAACGATTGCATCTTGCAACACCGGTTGACCCTTCAAATCATGAGCTCAGCAAATGCGACATGAAGGCAATTGCTATGGCTCAAGAAATTGGGCGAAGGATATCAAGATCTAGAGAAAGGTATTTGAATATTCTTAACCATTATAATCGGGTTTTTTTTTTTGTAAATTAACATGCATCTGCTGTTTAATTATTGCTGTTAATCTAAGATAATTTATTTCCATACAGTGTCATTTGTGTTCAAGATCTAAATCGGTTCATGCCAGTTGAAATAAGCGAAGAAGTATTGAAGGTTGTTGAAGCAGTAAGCAGAAATGAGTCAAGTGATGAGATCGGAGAAATCGAAAGCGTCAGCAAAGACAACTTCATGTATTGGGTGGTATGTAACTGCCACCATGACATTCTACTTCATGTGCATTGTTTCCATTCAATTGTCTGTTTAATAAGGAAGTTCATACAGTACGTAACATTACAAGAACGCTGACAATCTTAAGAATCAAGCCCCCTCTGTCACATATTCTGCCTTTGGCAAATTAAATTAGCTCTGTTTATGTACTAAACAAATCCACAACATGCACCTATCAGAAGTGTTAATTAATGTACAGCACGACACAATTAAACTACCGAAAAGTCTAAAAACACGATGTCGTGAAAACGATTACAGTGCAGTCATAAAAAAAAAAACCCAAGTTCGACACTACGTATATCAATGAATGCTACTGTAATCATAGTAAATGGTAAGTCGGTGACATATATACTTATTTACTACAGGTGATCACAGTAAAAGAAAGAAGAGCTCTGGAGGTATCCCTGTCGGATAGCAAGGCAGCCTTCAAAACACTAAATCGAAATCTTAGTTTTACAGTTGGTCTGGTTACTTTTGCAACTTGGTTGGTGATTATAAAGAACCTGGCAACGATGAATCTCTTCATGTTCGTAATATCTGTTCTGGGAATTTTCGTCATCGTTGCTGGAGATCCCATCAAAACATATATCAATTCTGTACTGTTCTTTCTCTACGACAATCCAGTTGATATAGGGGATGCGTGCACAGTTCAAGGAGAGGAGGTATGTAATATATTTCTTTCCTTTTTCAGTTGGTGAGCATTATCGAAAACTTATTGTTCATATGTTAGCTAACACTTTTCACCCCAGATGGTGGTTGAAGAAAAGCACCTTCGTAGCACTGTGTTCTTGACATCGAAGAACGGAAGGGCCTCCTATCCAAATCATATTCTCTCAGCCGATAGACCAGTAAAGATAGGAGGTACACAAGCTATGGTCACAGCTGAAGCAGGAGGGCATGCAGGAAAAAGCTAACTAGAAGGAATAATCAAGGAACGAGTATCACACTATCACTACGGATATCTATCATCTCATCCGGAACCAAATCATTGCAATAAGCTTTGTGCTTGCCTGTTATCTCGTTTGCTTTTGATTGACCGGAGGTATGGATAGAGGGAATTCTGAATTATACACTCTCTTTGTGGACAATCTTCCTGAGGATGTTGGTCTTATGTGGTTTAGGAAATTTTTTAATCAATTTGGTGTTGTTAGAGATGCTTTTATTCCAATTAAGCGGAGCAAAGTGACTAAAAGGAGGTTTGGATTTGTGCATTATAATTGTGCTACGTCGGCTGAGGTGGCTATATCCAAAACCAATGGTTTTTTGATTGATGAGACGAAGCTATTTGTCAAAATTGCGGCATTTGAATCCAATAGGAAAAAACAGTTGCATTATAAGGTTGGAGCGGAGTCAATTGCCAATTCTTTAGGTGTAAAAGACACTATTTTATACACTACTTCACAACCAACTTATACACTACTTGACAAACTACTTAATGACTACACAACCACACAAAGTAAATGCATCACATGGCTACTTGCAACTCTCAGCCTCCTAGTCATAAACCCACCGATTATACAGCCCCAAACTTGGCCCTCTATTGACTCTCAACTCCCTCACTGCCTTGCACATCTCAGACATAAATGGCCTTGCACATATGGTGTTATTACTCCATAGGTGGGAAGCTGGTATGAAAGCTGGATACGGTGGGCTTTGATGAGATTGATTTTTGGATTCAATTATGGGGTCTCGCATTTGAATGCATTACACAAGAGATTGGTAGGGAAATAATGTGGCAGAGAAAGGAGGGTCGCTATATTCGTGTGCGGGTTCGGAATTCCTCTGAACCGACCGCTACGGCGTGGCGGAAATATTGTGTTGGGTGACACAGTTAAATGTTGGGTGGATTACAAATACGAACGGCTTCCTGGGCTTTGCCATTATTGTGGTATGCTTGATCATAGGCCTGTCAATGGGCCAAATGATACAGTAATGTGTTTACCAAATGATACGAGTAAAGAAAGTCCCAACTTACCTTATGAAGTATCAAGATAGAGTATTTTCACAAGGTTTTACCGCAATCCAATATCTCAAATCATGCAAAATCGACGGAGCTCTATAACTCCATTTTGTGTATTAAGTGAGAAGAAAAGAAATGATATTCAGTTTACGCAGTACACAGAATTCTTATAATTTCCCCCACATCAATCACATAAAAATTTGTGCATTACGTATCTACTGAAAGTAGTGAATTGGAGACAAGAAACAATGGATTACCTTTACCTCTATTAACATCGTTGTTCGGCAACACTTGCCTCATCAACTGAAAGTATGCAAGTAACAAAATATGAGAATATTTTTATAGAATTACAATAAAGAACATTCATATATTTAAAAAGAATCAACATACACTTACTTATTTTCTTACGGGATTCAATCCAATCACTGGCAGTCATCAAAGTCTCTACGATATCCGGAAGTAAAGAAGCGCGACTTTCATCAATTACCCTACCTCCCACACTAAACGCCGCCTCCGAAGCAACTGTAGTAGCCGGAACAGCCAAAATATCAAGTGCCATCCTTGCCAAAGTAGGATATTTCCCACTGTTTACCTTCCACCAATGTAAAATATTAAAGTCCTCGGTATTTGGAAACACAATCTCCTCCAATTAGTGGTGCATTGATGCTAGAAGCATGTGCCTTTTCGTACCACTCCTGAAAGCCATCCAAGTTATGTTTGGAAGAACCCATGACCGCGTGACTCCGACTCGAGCTACTACCCTCTAAAACACCTCTGCCACTGTCGTACTCATCAAAAAGCTTAGAAAAGATAGTACGGACCCTGTCAATGTTAACTGGTGGACTCGTAAGGGCCATATATTTGCTCATAATAAAACTCTACCACGACCATTTTGCAACTTGGGTCAAGAACTACAGAAACTGCGAGTGCCAAGCAAGACTCGTCCCAATATTTTGCAAACTTCTGACTTGTCTCCCACTCGTGAATATGACTTTCACATGAAACAATGCCCCATTGAACACAATAATGACTTCTCCTTTAACCAACTCTTTAGAAGCCTAACCATGATCACATCATTACTTGTTGCATTATCAACAACCATTGAAAACAACTTTTTGTCTATATTCCACTCCAAGATCAAATCCTTGATAAATCTTAACAAAGTCTCTCCATCATGCGGGTATTCAATCTTTTTTAAAGCAAGAATTTTCTTCTTGAGTTCCCGATTGTCAGTAATGAAATGTGCAGTCAAACATATATACCCAAAGTTTTGATGGTCCGAGGTTCATATATCAGTCGTCAGAGTAATCTTACAAGAAAGCTCATCCAAAAATGAGTACAAGTTGCTCTTTTCAATTTCATAGACATTGAGTACATCAGCCCTACATGTGTTGCGAGATACAAGCTTGAACATAGGTTGTAGATTAGAGCAAAATATCTCAAAAAATTCATGTTCAGCCATGTTAAACGCATAGTTATGCTTGATTATCATAGTTGCAAAATCCATACGACTTCTCTCTTGATCAAACTTAAAAGATGCAACCTTGGGTGTGGCACTCTTAGGGACATTTCCATCCTTTTGTCTTAGAATAGGGCACATTTTTTCAATATGCTTTTTCAAGTGACTAATCCCCTTAGCACTACTAGCAACAAAGATTTTTTTGCAATGATCACACCTCGCTCTCACTCCTCCAATCTTTGAAAAATCATTCCATACCTTTGATCTAAGTGTTCTTTGCTTCTTTAACGGTTGACTAACATCTTCGATCTCCCAGTTCAAAAATATCCTCCTCGGCGTCCTCCTCTCCCGTTGTTTCACTGGGATGTTCCGACATCCTACATTAGACAACCAATAATAGAGAAGATAGAGCAGGAGTTACAATGCTATGAAAACCAATAGCAACAAAAATAGAAAAGGGAAAAATACAATCTTCAAAAACCTTTCTACACAGATTTATAGAGACCTAAAAACCTGCTATTGAAAGACCAAAAAACTGGTATACAGAAACCCAAAAAATTGCATTTTCAGAGACCAAATAATTGGTATTTGGAGACCTAAAAACCTGCTATTCAAAAAACAAAAAAGCAACCGACTAATTTACCCTAATTATACAATATGGATCATGGTAGAAAAGCAAAAATGAGAGAAGGTTAAGAAGCCTGGAACTAAATAAGATTACAAGTTCTAACTAAAAGCCTATTAGCAGCATTAGGCTTCAAATTCCACCACGAATAGAGGCATGCATGCTTTGACCTCTTCAATGATAACAGCTCCCAGAGCAGAGGCACCCAAAATGATCGTTCTTCAGTTTCTCTCGATTAAGGTTAGTGTTTGGAAGGGTAATTTGGTTTTTGTAGATCTGTGGAGATAGAGAAGTGGGATTCGAACAAGAAACAGAGAGATGATGAGAGAGAGAGACCTGGTGTGGCGTTGGTTGTACTCGCCAATGCTGGGCCGAGCAGATTTCGCGCTCCTGTGGTGGTCGCCAGAGCCTCCGGTGGTGTTGGTCGACGGTGGTGTCGAGTTTGTCGCCCTCCCACTGGGTATGTGATGGTGGTGACGGTGACTCCTTTCCAGAGAATTGAGAGAAGTGAGGAATAGAGTTTTTGTATTATCAACTTTTGTGTTATCTAGGGTTTTTTTAAAAACAATTCGGATTGGATTGTTGTCGGATTTAATCCGACACATTCCGTATCCGATCCGATCCATATTTTGTTTATCAGATTCGGATTACGGATTGCCGTTATCGGATTCGGATTCGAATCGGATTTTACAGATCGAATCCGGATCAGATCTGGTCCATTGACAGGCCTACTTGATCATAATATTAGGGAGTGCACCTAAAACAACTGCAATATTTGCTTTAGCTCAGGGCCGGCTCTGTTTGGAGGGTTGTATCAAAGAGAATTCTTATGGGCCATGGATGGCTGCAGCCCTGAGTTTTCGGAGAGGATACAGATGGAAGGGGAGGGACGATGAGCCTCTGAAACTAGTGGCGAGGAGAGGGTGGTAACTCTGCTAGACCGACTAAGGTGACGGTCGGCGGCGTTCTTGCTGATGCCGGCAGACAATTGAGTGGCAAATGTGGAAAGGACAAGGAAGGAACGGAATCACGGGATTCTCAGTTGATTGAGATTGCGGACAATTCGGTGATGGCGCTAAATAGAAACCAATTTCGAAAGGGGATTTGATACCTGATTTTTCGCGGAATTTAAATCTCGCGGAGATACGTGATGGATCAGTTATTGGGCTCTCCTTGGGGGCGGGCTCGGGCTGTGGTACACGGGCTGTGGTGAGTTTGGGTTGTTCCCCTAAAAAGGCCCAAGTGGAAAACAAGGGAATTTTAAACCAAGGCAATGGGTCTGGTAATTTGGGTGGCACTGATTGGGATGGGCCTCTGTTTTCCTTTGGGTCTCCTCAGGCTATGATTAAGGAGGTGGGCTTGGGTTTCAAAGACTCCAAGGGTTTGGGTGGTTCGGGGTATAGTCTATGGACAGAAGCTTCATTATTGTGGTTACTAGGTGCCCTTTCTAGGAACGAGTCTCCCGATTGATGTATCGTTTTGACTTATTAATAACATCTATTATCATTGTAGCAAAAAAAAAAGGTGTTGCATTTTATTGTTAGGACTAGTGCATGCCCGTGCCTGAAGGCACGGCGCAACACGTTTAGGTCATACGCTTGGCGATAGGTGAGAGAGCGAGGGAAAGGGATGTGCTAGTCCTATAATGAATTGTTCACATTGTTACCTAGGGGAAGAGATGTGTTGGTCCTGTAGTGATCGGATCAAACAATACCATTCAAACGAAAGAGGAACAAAGTCGACAACAATTAAACTCCCAATTATAATCGATTCCGGATACTCTGAATACTCTTACATTGCAATCATTTCGTGCCTTCAACAACATTAAATCAGTTGCTCAAATGCTTGGGGACAATGAGCTGGCCTTGCAAATAAGAGTATCTAATTTATGAATCCAGTATTAAGAACTTCACAACTGCTGATATCTCCAATTCCAAATAGAAATATGAAAGGCAAGATAGAATGTAATTGAAACAAAACTAAAAAATCACCACTGGCCTGAGAGGGAGAAAAAATTATGTCCGTTCAAAGCACGGTATTGTAAAGAAAAGAACGGTATAGTCCAGGAAATCTACTTCATAATAATATAGATAGTCCATATTTTTCTAACCGCTCGGCACAATATTTTTTTAACTGTTTGGCACAGTATTTTTTGATTTACTTAATCAAACTATCACAAACCCAAATGCCCATTTTTGGGAGGTCCATTTGACCGTTTGAACTTTCTGTAAAACACATTCAGAAAGTCATGAATGGAAATCGAGACAAAAAAAAAAAAGAACGGTATAGGCTAGAAAAGGGAGAAAAAATTATGTCCGCTCAAAGCACGGTATTGTAAAGAAAAATAAACTCACCTCAAACTGTAGTTTCAGAGCATAGGTAGGGAACGCGCGTAATGTGAAGAACGTAGAATTTCAGAGGTAGGGAACGTAGGATTTGTCACAAATTTTCGTGACTACCATGATTGATTAGGATAACTCCTAATAGGATTCAAATTCCTGCAATATTAGTCACAAATTACCATGATTGATTAGGATAACTCCTAATAGGATTCAAATTTCGGTAATATTATATTACCATGATTGAAGGCACGGCTTGAATTAACATTCAGCACACCTTCATTTCAATCCTATAGAATGAATTTCTTCATTACCAATGCACTTTTGGATGGCTCGCACTGAAACCCTCTCCCTCGTATGTTCTCATAAAAAATAGATTCAAACGTTATACTTAGGACAGCCGTCACTCCAATTTGAACCTGTAACAACCCGGATTTTCGGCCATATTTTTTTTTTCTTTCCTAATTAACCTGTAATTTTTATTATTAATAATATCATTTGAAAAGTATTATTCGTAATGATAAAATTCTTATCCTTAATAGATATATACAAATATAATTATCTTATCTTATTTATCTCCTTTTTTTATTTTTTTTTATATTTGCATGCACACTCCTTCCGTCTCTCCCTCTCCTACTCAGTCTCTACTTCCCTCCTACTCAGTCTCTACTTCCTCCCTGATCGTATATTCGTCCTCATCTCGTCCATCTCGAAGCCCAAGAGATAAAACCGATAATTAATGCAATCTTACCTCCCTCATCAAAATTCCTCTATAAATATCTCATTACTTCGACCCTAGGGCATACCACGATACTCCCCACCCCCCACTAGTCTGAAAAGAAGAGAAAAATCGGAGGAAACCAAGCTTCGATCCATGGAGTTTTAGAGAAAGAAGGAAAGAGAGAGAAAAGTGGGTTTCGTAGCTACGACCAACCAAAACTCAAATTGACCATTCCGATCTCTTTCCACAACTCCTAGCACCACCAAACGTCGTCCGATTCAACCCCAAGATCTCCCCTCGGCCGAACCCGAAGTCTTCTTCTCCAATATTCAAATTTCGTTTTTGAACCTATTCGATCCGATTCAAGGTATTATAATCCATTCCAATCTCTTCTCTAAGTATATTTATGTATTTTTATGCTTAACCCAATAGCCCAAATGGTCCCATGCATCGAAACCCTGACCAAACAACGAAAAAAATGAAATATGTCGCGTACCTTGCGGCCGCGACCTTCATGTTCTGCCGCCGCATGAACCAAGTCTTCTGACCTTGCGGCCCCGCAAGGTCATCTCAGTCCAACCTTGCGGTTTGGACAGTTTTGCTTCGAAACCACTTTTCGTCCTTCTGAACTCCATTTTTGACTCCCGAACTATTTTTCCTAGACTTTTAACACCTCAAAGATTATACCTTGTTAATATCATATTTTATTTATTTATTTATCTATTTATTTATTTTTATTCGTTATCTTTCAAGATTTTGCAAACGAAAAATCCTTGCGACCATCCGAACAATGTTTTTGACACCCGAACTATTTTTCCTAGCCTTCTCACACCTCAACGATCGTAACTTGTTAATATCATTTTTTTATTCAATTATCTATTTATTAAATATTTACTTGTTTTCATTCAAAGTTTACAAACGAGAAGTCTTTACGACCTTATAAAATTATGTTATCGATGCCCGAGTTATTTTTTTTAGACTCTTTACATTCCAGGGATGAAACTTCATTAACTTCAAAATATTTTAATTATTAGATAATTGATTATCCATTTATTTTATTTTTGACAACTTTTGTTAATATCTTTACTTAAAATAATTCCGTAACCCTCCGGACATAATTTTCGACACTCGATCCCGTTGCATAGGATCATAGGAATATGGTTTAAGGTCATGCTAATTATTTCTAATGTTATTATTTATTTATTGAATTTATTATGGTTATTAATCAATCTAACTTCCTAAATAAAATTTACACAAGCCTAGACTTTTTTTAAAAAAAAACTTTTATTAGATAAAAGTTTCTTGCAAAAAACTTTTATTAGATAAAAGTTTCTTGCGTTAGTATTAACTTCTTGGTCATACAAGATTACGGGCAACGGCCCATTCATAAAAGGTTACGTGATTTCTACGCTTACTGTTTATTTCAATTACCATTGTGATTATTTGTATATTGCTCCGTCTCTTGATTATTGTGCTAGATTGGACCCTAGAGACATGGGGTGACTTATGAGTAGGATTTCGTCTAGACTTATTAGACAATGGTTATTTGGGAGAAAGAGATGTCAGAGGATGCCTGCAGGTGGATTAGTGATGTGAATTGAAAATGGCAGGTCGTCCAGTGATGATTTAAAACCTGGCGGATAGTCCAGCGATATTTTGATGATAAAACCTGGCGGTGGTCTAGCGATATTTTCTGATGATAAAACCTGGAGGTGGTCCAGCGATGTCTTCTGATTATAAAACCTGTAGGTGGTCTAGCGATGTCTTCTAATGATAAAACCTGGTGGGTGGTCCAGCGACGTTTTATGTTGATAAAACCTGGCGGGTGGTCTTGTGACGTTTTATGTTAATAAAACCTGGTGGGTGGTCCAGTGACGTTTTATGTTGATAAAACCTGGCAAGTGGTCCAGTGAAATTTTGTAATGACAGAATTGACGGGAGTCCAGTAGTAATTTTGATGTGGTGATTAAGATAGGCATACCCTAATTATGGTATGGCGTGACTAGTTTTCTCTTGTTGTTAGGTTATTGGACATAAATGAATAAATTCATGTGTGATACTTCTATTTTACTTTCCTGTATTGATAATATATGGTTATCTGCTAGCTGTAATGTAAGAGGGGTGGTTGGGTTGGATTATACTACGGGGTGAACTCTTTCACTCAGGCACGAATTGTCTAGCATTCGTGTCAGATTTTGCAGAAAACCAGGAGGAGACTCAGGACCTTAAAGGAGGACCGTATTATCCAGAGATGTATTCGGAGATGGAGACTGAGCCCGTGTATGCTTGGGACCCGTATCAAGTTTAGGAATCAGCTCTGAGCTAGTTAAATTCAATACCATAGTCAAATTTAGGATTTCCACTTTTGGTTGTAATAAACAATTTCTTATGTCGAAATATCTGTTTTAGCCATTAATAAAGTAAACTTTTTCTGATATTAATATTTAATGCCTCCGATTTTATTCCGAAAATCGGGGCGTTACAGAACCAAGCATAATTGAAATTTTTTGGAGTTGAACTTAACAAATAGAACTGGACAAAAAAAAAAACATGAAGAACTCTTAAAAAATTTATTCTCCTTGTCCGCCGGCGCCGGACAGAATTCATTCTCTATTTAAACAAAGCAAAATCTGTTATAGAATACCATAACCATGTGGAAAATCATTATGTGAGGGCAATCATGATTAAACTTTTACCAAATCTTATATCCTGATTTGTTGTGAGGGTAAAAAAAAAAACTTCATTTCAATCCTATAGAATGAACTTCTTTATTACCAATGCGCTTTTGGATGGCTCAGATTGAAACCTTCTCCCACCTTGTATGTTCTAAAAAAAAATAGATTCAAACATTATACTCAGGATAGCCGTCACTCCGATTTTAACTGAGCGTAATCAAAATTTTTGGAGTTGAACTTAACAAATAGAACTGGACAAAAAAAAAAACATGAAGAACTGGAAAAAAAAATTATTCTCCTTGTCTGCCGGCGCTGGATAGAATTCATTCTCTATATAATTTATTCTCCTTCCAGTAATGAGCTAGAATTCTCGTTATGAAATTTCTTTAAAAGTGAACCCACCACTTCTTCCACGTTTTGATGAAACTTGATCCTTTTAACTCCAAGGATAACTCCCAACTAATGGACCTTTTAAATATCATTGGCATGAAAGCTTCTTTGTTTGTCACTACTTTTTATTTAGCTTTACAGTAGATCGCAAATTTAGTGAGAATAGTAGTAAAAATGTCAGCTCTAAATTAATTACGTGATTAGTCTTATTTGTTTTCTTGCATGTCCAAATTAATGATTTTATTGGGCTGTTGCATTTTATATCCTAAGAGTTCAATACATGCAAGTTTCTTCCCAAAAAATCAAACAAACAATTAGGGTTCCGACTAAATCCATCGAGACCAATGCAAATGTTAGGAAACAATAAAAGATAAGTAAAACAATTGTTAATCATCGGTACCATACTCTCATGAATTGAAACCCAAAATGAACCAAAAGTCATTTTCAAAAAAAAAAAAAGAAGAAGAAGAAAAGTTGAAGGAATTAGCAATACAATATGCAATAATTTAATTTGTGCTTACCACTAAAGTCGTAGATGCGCCATGGTGCCACCTCCAGGATCAAAACTCCATGGAACAGATTTTGATCAAAACCATTGATGACCAAATGTAGCCTGTTCAAAATCATTACACACCCACCAAGTCAATTGCCAAAAATCAAAATATAAGAAGAACAAAACAGAAAGAAAAGTTCAAATAAGTGGGATGTGAATGAATAGGAAAGTGATCCAATATATGAGAGAACCAAACATTGAAATGTTAGACAACAATGATTCTACATTGAAATCTAATGGCTTTCAAGAAAAAGAACTCGAACACTTACAGGGAGTTTGTTGAAAAATTGATACTGAGAAATGCAATCGAGAGAATTAAAGAACACTAGCGTTTTTATGTCCATACATAAATGTGATGTTTTTTAAACTTGAAATTTGAAAATCTTAATTGGGATCTATAAATTAACTTAAAAGGATTTTTTTGTTTTGGCTATTACGTAAAAGGAAATTAGAAAGGTCAACTTACTCATTACTGCCGTAAATGTTTTATTAGGTTTCATTCATTCCACAAAAATACAAATCATGCCTTAATATTAGATTACCATGATTGATTAGGATATTTCAATTCAAATGAGCTCCTTTTGTGGTCTTGAAGTTTCCAATATTTACCAAAATACCATGTTGTAGAAGGAAGGATGAAGATAAATATGGACCGTCGGATTTGTTTGTATGGGTAGATAAATTTTGGACAGGGATAAATCTGAACCGTTGAGAAAGAATATTTTGTAAGATACCCGTCCTGTTTTATAATATAGTTTTTTCTATTCGCTTCTGCATTTTTTAAAACATTGTTGGTAAAAATTGAATCCCTTTTTTATTGGATTTGATTCATGGCATGCTTGTGCCCCATGGTTATGATGGCCATCGATAAAAAAAAATGGGATTCAATTATTGTGTTCAGTGGTAATCTTGTTCGTAAAAAACTAAAAATTGAATCACTTCCGCATTTTGTGTTTAGTGTTATCTTATATACTCCCTCCGTCAATTTTTAAAGTTCGATCAGTATTCCATTTTGGGCTGTCCCTTAATAAGTGTCTATTTTGTAAAGTTAATGGGTAAAAGTTGGTGCATTTTCTATTTTGCCCCTAAAAGTGGATTCCATTTTGGAAAGTTAGTGAGTAAAAGTGTAATGATGATGTCTCCAAATAGGGTAAATAGGGAAATAGAAGGTAAAGTTGATGTGAAAGGTGTAATGATATCTTTTTAATAAGTTGGAATTACGAAGCAGGACACTTAAAAAGGGACGAATGGAGTATTTTGTTTTAGACTATGTTCTGCGGGTTTGAGGCCTTGGCGGCTTCTCATTTTAGGGTGTGAAAAATATAGTTGGGCTAGTGAGACTGTGAGTTAAAATCTGCCTAGTATTCCACTTGCGACCCCACTCAAGGATGGCAGCATGTAATATTCTGAAAATTGTAATAAATAAAAAATTCCAAGTATTATTCTCCTTTAGTTAATTAGTTTGATTTAATTAGTTAACGGACTGTTAAATTCAATTCGGGTGTTTTATGCCTTGTTTGGATCAAGATTTAGAGAAAAAAAATTCCAACTCAAAAAATACTCATTACTTATATTTCTAATTATTACTCTCCACTTATTACTCATATCTCTAATCAATACTCTCATTTCTTTCTCCATCTCTCTCCACTCATTACCCTACTTCCAACCATTACTCTCATAAAAAATTCCTCAAAAACTCGTCCAAACACAACATTAATATTTGCGTAAACATTTTTCGTGATCAACGGGATTTCTCCTTCTTAAACCGAGACCGCGGTTAGTCTCAGAATAAATTTATTATGCTATGGTAAAATTTGTAGGTGTTTCAAAAACCAAAAGCGGACTGCCAATCACCGTAGGGCACGTTTCCACGTCCGCGGGCACTACAAGAAATAATACCTTTCGTGAAAGCTCCTTTGCGACAGGGTCACGACGGGAATGGGCGGTGGCAGATGGTGGGATGGCAAATACTTTTTGCGACCGGTTTCCCTGTTGCATATACTTTTGCGACGGGAAACATAGAATCTGCGACGGGTAAAAAACCATTGCAAAAATAACAAGAAAAAATCAAACTCTTATTAGCAATGGCCTAGTCGCAAATGGTAAATAAAAACTAAAAATAAAGGTTCTTAAAATCATGGGAACCACTTATTCAACCAAATCAGAAATATCGAATACATGTACCAGCAAAACTAGTCTTACAATTTGCGCATTTACAATTTAAAGTCATGTTCCTAGACAACCACAACCAAAATAAAGATTAATTCAAAGAATTATCAATACGTACCCATTTATGAACAAATCAAAAAAAATAAACACACGTGCGTCTCAAAGAATGAGGGCGCCACAATCATATCACAATTGCCCGCCTATCTTTTTTTTTTGAAAAACCTGCATATTAGAAAAAAGAATATCACATATAGTTGTTAATGGCTTGCAAAGGGGAAAAAAAAAACATGAAAACCATAGATAATCTATTAAAGAAGGATAGAGCCATTTTCAGATAACACAACTTAAAGAGGGAAAGCAGAAGGCCTACCTTGAAGTGGTTATAAACTTCTACACCCTCTTCATAGCTTCTTTGACACAAGACGCCCCAACGGGAAGAATCATAAACTCCTGCATTGCCAATTTGATGCCGGCATGTGAACCCCCATTGATGACACTGAATACAGATACAGGCAGCACCAAGTTTTTGTTACCAGAGAGATTGGCGATGTGCTGCATAATAATAGGCACAAGACGTCTACATTAAGCACCATAAAAACATGCAGCATAAAAATGGATGAACAACGCGTGACGAAAGTGACTGCATAGAATAGAACATACCTTGTAAAGAGGAAATTTTTCACCATAGCTACAGCAAGCGAAACAGCCAATATAGCATTTGCACCAAGCTGACATAGTTAAAAAAAGTGGATAGGTAAGATTTAGTTGAGTTGCCGATCATCAGCAGGGAAAATAATACTATATTACGTCGCACCTTTTGTTCGCACCATCCCATTTGTTAACTGTTCCGTCAAGTTGCTGTACCATGAAGTTGTCAATTTGAGTCTGTTTTGTTCCTGTAAGAGCGTATAAAGTGGAAAAAAAAAAATTACAGACTGCAGCATTAGGGAGTAAAAAATTTAAAGCATCCAAGTCATCCAAATAAGTACCCAAAGAAGGATTAGGGAACCAAACATAGAAGTACCCAAAGAAGGATCTCTAGTTCATCCAAAACAAAACAAAAACTCCCCTAACAGATGGAGTTCCAAAGTAGAAAAAATTGTAACAGAGTTGAATAAGACCAAACAATTTATAAAAACTCCCCTAACAGGTGGAGTTCTGTTTGTCTATTTTTTCTCTTAGTCGACGAATCGACCGGGATTGGTGTAAGTGCTGGAATGTGGATGTTTGTGGTGGTGGAGTTTGGTTCCCTGCCGTATTTCAGGACTTCTCTGGAAGCAAACTTAATGCAGTGAATGGAAATGGAAGAAGAATAACAAAATGGACTTTATTATTCCTCAAAGTAGAAGTCAGTCGACTATGGATACACAATCGAGGAGACGGTTTAAGATAACAAGCTACTCCTAGTGCGGGAAATGTAAAGTACAGATAAAAAGTAGAAGCCTTTGGACGATTGAGTGGGGGTTGAATTTGTCTTCTCTTCTTTGTATTTATAGGCCTCGCTTCGACTTGAAATTCAAATCTGGCAGATTTCCCTCCAATGATTTGAATCAAGCGGTTATCTCCTCTTTCTTCTCCAAGTTCTTGACCGAGCGGTTTCTTCATAGTCTGGATACACGATCCATTTGTGATCATTTTCCTTAACTGCTCTTGTCATATGCTCCCATCCACGATCTGTTTGTAACTTGTCATCGAACACGTGATTTTATTATTTCTGTAACCGTCGACTAGTCCATTTGAACCCCTGGTTGCACGCCTCTTGTCTCCCTTAATTGCTGATAACATGTGTCAACAATTAAGCCAGTTGATCAACATGGGTCTAAAATATGGTGTAAACAATGCCCCCCTATTTACCTGAGTTAAAAGCTAACTTTGGTAAATAATCCCTTAATATTCCCCGCCTATATAAAGCAGAGTACTTTGAATTTCTAGGGCACGAGTGCGCGACATTTCCTTCACCTTGAATCCTTGAAATCACAGAACCTCTCATGGCTCCAAAGATGAAATCGAAGATTCCTGATGTTCCTGCTGAAAGCCCATCCAATGAGCCGACGACGATGGATGTTCCTCGCTTCCCAGACTCTTTTCGTGGTGAGGCGACCCAGCACGCCCAAGTTTTGATCCCTGACGAGAGCGTTAGCTCTCGCTGCACCTTGGGTCCGATTTTTCCATCAATCGTTCCAGATGGTATTCCAGAAGTCTACCCCGTGGTGGAGCGTGACCCACTTCTTCTTCAACATTCTTCGCTTGCATGGTCTGGTTGGGGTAAGAGCACTTGTCTTCGTTCCTGGCCCTATACTGTTGAACTAGGATGGGCAGATTGGGTCAAACGTATGACGAAATTTGTTTTCCAAGATTGGAAAACAATGGGAATTCGTGAGACAATCGAGCTTTCGCAATTCCCCTTAGAAATGAACTCTGAACTCCTAGTTGCTGCAGCTTGTTTCTGGTCTAAATCATCCAATGCCTTGATTCTTCATTGCGGTATGTTAGCTCCCACGATTTTAGATATCTCTCACCTTACTGGCCTCTCCTCTTTAGGCCGTGAGGCAAATGCCCTACTAACTCCTGATCCATATGAGCCCCCATTTATTGTTCCGACGTCTGGGGAAAGTTACTCGAAATGGCTAAAGACATATTTTAAGCCGAAATCATCAGCTCCTAGCTTTCATGAGAAGGTGGCATTCTACCTTTTTTGGATTTGTAGATTTCTTTTGGCAGTCCCGGGGCTTAGGGTTACCAAAGAATACCTCAATTTGGCCATTTGTTTGGCTCAAGTGAAAAGGTTGGCCCTAGCCCCATTTGTCTTAGGTTCCTTATACAGAGGGATGTTTACCTTTGTTGACAAGAAAATTGCAGACTCCTGTGGTGGTCCCTTTTGGATACTCCAAGCTTGGTTGTATGCCTACTTCCCTCAGCTTGTACCCAAGTTAAAGAATCCTCTTAGGGAAGATGAAACTATTGTTCAATGTCGTAGTTATGCTGAATACCTTCTGGGTTTCCTTACTTGTACGGAGGAATCATCTTTCCAAAGATATTTCACTTTCTTCTACGAAGACAAGAAGGAAAACTGGCCTATATTCTTTCCATTCGATAAATTTGAATATGCTTCTGAAAGAATAAAGCTATGCTTTGAGGACCTTCCAGTTGCCTCCCCTCAGGTTACAGAAAAAATGGCAGCCTCCAAACGTTTGTTTTGGGCCAGTATTCTTCTCCCATGACTCATTTCAGTCGGCTTTGCTTTAAACAATACTCCTTTTGGGAATTGTAGCTTTGAGAACTACTCCCCTTGTCAGTTTGCCAGACAATTTGGTCTAGTACAAAGCATTCCCATGCCTTTCGTTCATCCAGAGATTACTGAGCTGGCCTCTAGCAGGCTAGCTATTAAGATGAAAGACTCCAAATTGATCTCTCTGATGGTTGACAATTTTCACCATCGAGTGAAGGCTTTCCAGCTTTATGACTTCAGGATCAATATTGGGACTTCTACTACTTTCGAGGAATGGTGGTCGACTATGAGAGTCGTATACCTGAATACCCCACTACCTGACTATCTCTACAGACTTGATCCAGAATACAAATTTATTCAAGACAAAGCTGGTAAGTCAAGACAATACATTATGTGCTCATTTTGCTATCTATTTTCCTTTATCTGATGTCACTTTCTTGACAGAGGAATCGGCTCGACTGCCTGATGAGGCAGAAGCCTCCAAAGCTATCGTATCTCACGTAGGAGAAATTCTTCCTATATCAGCGGTGCCAAGTAGCAACACCAGGAAGAGGAAATCAAGGACTACTGAGGATAAGCAGTCAGAACCAATCAGGAAAACTTCCAGGATAAAAAAGAGTGGTTTGACGCAGAAGACTTCAAGCCTTTCAATTTCAGAAAGACCTACAAGACAGGTCACAATTGATGCACCTCCCAATCCGAAGAAGCAATCAAAGAAAAGGCAGACTAAGAAGGTACATTACCCCAATAATGTTGCAATTTCCTACATAACATCGATTTGTAATTCTCTTTTCGTGAGCACTTATATCCTCAAAACCTCCTTTCACTTACAGAAAAACAAAGGTACCAAGATTGTAGATGCCTTTGAGGAAGCAGAAGAGGAAGAAAACTCTTCCAAATCATCACAGATCCAGAAACCTCCCTTTTCCCCAAGGGAGACAGTTGATACTGAATTGGCAATTGACCAATTCGAGTATGATGAAACGGCTATTTCAGGCTCCATAGATCAAGCTCAAGAAATGCCAGAAATGCAAGAGAATCCTTTATTTCAGGAGAGCCCTTTGCTGCAGGATGACTCATTTTTGCAGGTGACTGAAGGTTTTATTTCAATCCCTACTGGCTCTGACTTTGACAAGAGTAATGTCCAACCAGGCATTGACTTTGCAGTCCATCATGGACCAGTTCTTCAAGCTGTTGAACTAGAACTCTCAAATGTAGAGAAAACTCCATCTGCTGTTGATCCCTCAATTCCTTCCCAAACTCAGGACATTGATCTAAATCGACAAGAGGAGCATGGGGAAGATGTTGGGAAGACTCCAACAATCGACTTGCCTATCTTGGAAGGCCAACATGAAATTCTTCAAACACAAACCATCGAGAGAAATTTGGAAGAGGGACTCATAGAAAGTCCTGTGCATATAGGACAAAATCAGACTGCTCCTCTTTTGGTAGGTGATCAAGATTTAGAGGGTGTAGCTTCTAGCCCTACTGGCATTAGAACTGTTCCCCTTGACATTCAGACTGTTCCAGAACCTGGCAATATTCCAGCTCTGGTGGCTGTTCCAACCAATACTGCTATTAATGCATCTCCTCGTTCAGTGAACAAGGTTGGAGTCCATCTCACAGGAACAGAAGGTTCAGTCCAAGCTACTTCTTCAAGCAATTCTCTAGACCATCTGATGGAAAAGATCAGGTCGACCTCCCAAACCTTTCGATCTTTAACCGAGGTATCTGAATCTAGCTCGTTTACTTTTCTTCAATACAGTGAGGAGATTCAGAAAGAAATTCATGGGTTCTTTGATCTCTTGAAATTTCCTTTTGAGGAATTGGTGACAACCAAATCTGTTGAGTTCATGTCCTGTGTTGAGTCTCTTGCTCAAAGGCATGTGTTTCCTCTTAAGGAACAGATTGCATTGGATAATTTTGCATCTTCCCTGAGTGACAACGTTAGTCTCTTTCACTATTATCAAGGAGAGATCAAGCAGAAACAAGCGTTAATTGGCAATTTGTCCAATGTCACGACTACGTTATCGTCAATGCACAATGAGGCTTCGTCTTAAAAGTCGAAACTTTTGACAATCGATCAGGAAGAGCAACATTTGTTGTATCGACTGGGCCAGCTTCAGACTGAAAAGGAACGCCTTCTTGGGATGGTTAGCCAGCTTGACAAAGATTTCAAGCGCATAGCCGAAGAAGGGAAGGGTGCCTCAGTACATGTTTCTGCTGCAAGAGAAGATTTGCAGAGGAACTTCTTCAAACAAGACGAAATACTAGCAAAATGGGAAACTTTCAAGTCTTTTTTCCCAAACAACTGACTTTTGTAATAGTCGATTAGTTTCTTAGTACAAACTTGTTAGTTTTGACGATGAAAATTTTGATGCCTTTGTTAGTAGGCATAACCTTCATGACTTCACGTTGTATTGCCTTTCCAACCAGGCGAAATATGAAACAACTGTTAGCCAGCACTTGATAATTGTATGCAACGAATGTGCTACACAATATCAAAATCTTGTCCTTAATATTTTTAAAAATATGGATGTACCCTAATAATGACTTTTATGACATAAGCCATGATGACGTTTCCTCTACTTTTAGGGAACAAGCACAGTAATCACTGACGGTTGGGTTTAATGGCCATTTGTTAATCTGAACTCAAGTCATAATGACTGTGGCCGCCAAATCTTCATTATTTTAATTAGAACGAGGGCGTATATTACTCCCTTAACTGCCACGTCTCTTGGGTTTCCCTCGGGAAAACTGCCCACTACTTCACGTCTGCAGATCTTCTTGGGTCTATAAAAGCTAACCTTTGGTCTCTAGGCTTACTTACCCAAATATTTCTTCCATCTCTTGCAATGGCGTCTAAACCAGAGTCCAATTTTCCCTCTCCTCTCTTTACTCAGATAACTCCAGCTCACATAAAACAATTGGCTGGTGAGCTCAAGTGGGTCCTAATGGAGGACCACAACGAGTGTAAAAGGAAGATCCAAGCCATCAACGATCGAGTGGAAGGCATGGCCCTGCGCGTGGAGAAGATGGAGGCTGCCCTCAAAGTTTTAGTGGGCACCTGGGACTGCTTCGATGGTCCTGTTCGTCCAGTCGATCCTGCTGACATCCGGTCCTCCGCTGCTGGCACCTCTAGCCAGTGGAGGGAATGGCCTAAAAAATAGGCCTTCTTTCTGTGGGGTTTCTTTGATGTCAGTAGATTTCTAGCATTTTCTTTTTAGATCTCACTTGAGATCTTTTCTTTTGATAGATTCCTCTCGGAATCTTTTCGTTAGATCCTTCTTGGGATCTTTTCTTTTGTTGTTTTGATCCCCTTGGGACTTTTTGTTTTATTCTGGGCCAACTCTGGCTTCGTAATATGTAATGTTGTCCTTCTTTGGACAATTTTAACTTTTATAAGAATGCTTTTATTTTAGATCATGTTCTCCCAAACAGAAGGAAAATACTGCTTTAGGTATTTACCATTTATAGATCTGTCATGCGTAATTCCTTCGATAGATTCTAAATGATAAGCGCCTGCTCGTAGTATCTTAACAACACGGAAAGGGCCTTCCCAATTCGGTGACCATTTTCCATATTTTCCTTTCTTTTTCTTCGAATCGATTGGAAGAATCGTTTTCCAAACTAGATCTCCAACTGCAAAAGATTTTTCCTTAACCTTTTTTATTGTAAGATCTTTCTAGCCTTTTCTTTTGGGCTTGCATTTGATTCAAGGCATCCATTCTTTTCTCTTCTAACCCGTCGATATCCAAATACATTGCCTCCTCATACTGTAAACTTGGATCGTAATGTCGTGCCACTCTCATCGATTGTACATTTATTTCGACTGGCAGAACCGCTGCATGTCCATAAACTAACTCAAAAGGAGTTACCTTGGTACTGGTTCTTTGTGATGTTCTATATGCCCATAACACTCTGGGCAAGAGATCGTGCCATTCTCTTGGATTATCATCGATTACTTTTGACAGAGTATTCTTAATGATCTTATTAGTCGACTCGACTTGCCCATTTACTTGGGTATAATAAGGAGTTGAGTTCAAAATCTGAATCCCATACTTTTGTGCATACTGAACGATCTCTCTACCGTTGAATATGGAAGCCTGATCAACAGTAATAGTTTCAGGAATTCCAAATCTACACAGAATATATTCCTCAATGAAATCGATAACTTGCTTTTGTGAGACACCTTTTAAAGGTATTGCTTCTGTCCACTTAGTAAAGTAGTCAGTTGCCACAATAACAAATTGATGTTGTGATGAAGAAGCTGGGTGAATTTCACCTATCATATCAATAGCCCAACCTCTAAATGGCCAAGGCTTTATAATCGATTGCAATTGATGAGCAGGCACCCTTTGAATTGGTCCATGCTTTTGGCATTGCTGACACCCTTTGGCATATCGGATGCAATCGACCCTAATGGTTGGCCAATAATATCCGTGCCGTTTAATCAGCCGTCTCATTTTATCTCCAGCTTGATGAGCGCCACAGGTCCCTTCATGGATTTCTCCCATTATTTTCATCGACTGGACCTTACTAACACATAACAATAGTAGACCATCAGATGTTTTCCTGTATAAATCACCTTCTAAAAGGACGTAATTTACTGATCTACACCTAATCGTTCTATCTGTCTTCACGTTAGGATTTGTCAAATAATTCCTTATTGGCACCATCTAGTCTTCAGAGATATCAATAATCAATACATCCCTCTGAATTTCTTCCCTTTCTATAGAAAAAGGTAGAAATCTCTTTTGAACTCTGATTACTTTCTCATTAACATCTTCAGGAATTTTTACTCCTGAAGCTGTTTGGGCCATTTGGTTGGCTTCACTATTCTGTAGTCTCATTATATGATGAAAATGGATCTCGTCAAACTCCTGAGCAAGGTGTTTGACTTTTCCCAATTGCAAATTCAACAAGGGATGATAACATTTGTATTGTCCCGTGATTTGTCGAATGATCAACTGCGAGTCTCCAGAGACTTTTAAATGTCGTATATTTAATTCCTTTGCTATTTCCAAACCTATAATTAAGGCTTCGTATTCCGCTTGGTTATTTGTTAACACTCTATTTTCATCTAGTTGGAAGGAGAACTGAAACATTTCTCCTTTCGGTGATGTTAGAACTATGCCAGCTCCAACTCCATTGTCTGTTTTTGATCCATCAAAGGATAAATCCCATGGTTTCACCTCAACCAAATGTATTTCAAAAGTATCTTCCTCTAAAGGCAGATTTGGATGCTCGGCTAGAAAATCAGCCAACACCTGCCCTTTAACCGCCTTCTGAGGCACGTATTCAAAATCATATTCGACTAGAGCCAAGATCCATTTCCCTTATCTACCCCTTAAGATGGGTCTAGACAAGATATATTTTACTATATCTGTTTGGGAAATAATCTGTATTTTTGCTGGCAATAAATAGTGTCTTAACTTAATCGCCGAAAAGTATAAAGCCAAACAAATCTTTTCAACGGAAGAATATTTTGTTTCACAGTCATTCAACCTTCTACTCAGGTAATATATCGACTGTTCTCGGCCCTGTTCGTTATCTTGAGCCAATAAACTTGCAATCGATTGGTGAGTTGCCGAAATGTACAACTTCAATGGCTTTCCATTTACTGGAGGCATCAAAACCGGAGGTGTTACCAATGATTGCTTCAATACTTCAAACGCTTTTTGATGTTCTAGTTCCCATTTGAAATCTTTTTCTGACTTCAGTTTTAACAATGGGGAAAAAGCCGTTGTTTTCCCAGATAGATTAGCAATGAACCTACGTAGGAAGTTAATTTTTCCCAAGAACTGCTGAAGTTCTTCCTTGTTGGTTGGAGGTTGAGCTTTTAAAATAGCATCAGCCTTGGTTTTATCAATTTCAATTCCTTTCTGATGAATTAAGAATCCCAAGAAGTTTCCTGCTGTAACTCCAAATGCACATTTCAACGGATTCATTTTCAAATTATAGTGCCTCATCCTTTCTAAAGTTTGTCTGAGATGATGCAAATGCTCTTCGACTGAATTTGATTTCACTACAACATCATCGATATAAACTTCCAGGAATTTATGGAGGAAATCATGAAAAATTAGGTTCATGACTCTTTGGAAAGTTGCACCTGCATTCTTTAAACCAAAAGCCATGACTACCCATTCGAACGTTCCTATATATCCAGGACATCTGAATGTTGTTTTGTGGGTATCTTCTTCTGCTATATAAACTTGATTATAACCAGCGTTACCGTCCATAAAGGACATCATTTGATAACCAACTGTTGCATCGACTAGTAAGTCAGCTACGGGCATTGGATATTCATCTTTAGGTGATGCCGTGTTAACATCTCTAAAGCCGACACAAACTCTAACCTTCCCATTCTTTTTCAAGACTGGGACCACATTTGACACCCATTCAACATACTTCACTGGTCGAATGAATTTTGCTTCAAATAAACGTTCCATTTCCTTTTTGACTTGAGGAAGAACATCATCCTTCATCCTTCTTGGTGCCTGTTTGAAAGGTACATAATTTTCTTTTATAGGTATCTTATGTTCAACTAATGTTCTGTCTAAACCTGGCATTTCATCATAATTCCAAGCAAAACAGTCTTTGTACTCAAGCAACAAACACTTAAACCTTTCCTTTATTTCATTAGGCAAAGTAGCGTTAACATACGTGATCCTAGGATCTTCCACAGTTCCTAGATTTACTTCCTCCGTAGGGTCCTTAACCTGAGCCCTATCATCATCTAACTTAGCTGGTGCAGGCTTCAAGTCTGCCAATCCTAACTCCTTCATCGTCAGTGGACTGTCGTCAAAGACACACTCAGCCCAATTACAAGAAATAGGCTCATTCGCCTGTAATTTCCTATTGACTAGAAAAGAAAACAGTCTTTTGAAAGTGGCTTTGACAGAAGCCAACTCTTCCATTCCTACATTCGATAGGTTTCTAAACATTAAAAACTAGTGGTTTTTTCTCAGTAGGCCTTGAAATGGTGTTAGGCCTATCGAAATCCTTACTTAACTCCTGGAGTCCTTCCTTAACATAAGTAAGGAACTGACTTTCGGTTACACCGACTCCAGTGGATTTCACTTCAGAGTCTTCTATTTTCAACGGCCAAAGATATTCCTTGTAAAGGTCTGCTTCGACGTTGTTGGTTTCGGCTTGGAAGGGATGCTGGTCTGCCCAAAAGACCTCCATTCCTGCTGCTTCTCCATGCTTCAGGAAGATCAAAGCCTGGTGCAAAGAAGATGGCACACAACCATTTATATGAATCCAATCTCTGCCTAACAAGGCGTTATAGTTGGATGACGAATCGACTACAAAAAATGTTGCATTCATTTTTCTTGTCCCAAGTTGTAGTTGCAAAGATATAACTCCTTTAGCAGGAGAACAACCTCCGGCAAAGTTACCAACGGTGACTTCTGTTGGGATTAAGTCATCGCTAGTTTTGTTTAACAACTTCATCATTCGGGAAGGCAGAATATTCACTACTGCCCCATTATATATCGACTAGCACTTTTGAGATAGGCTGGCCATTCATGTGGACCTTGACATACAATGGTTTCAAATGCCTTGTTGAGGCATCATCAGGGGATCTAAGGACCACAACTTTGTTTCCCCTTTTGTCCGTTTCAATCTTAATTAACTGTGAATGAGAGTGCTCTTCTCACTAAATTAATTTAGAGCTGACATTTTTACTACTATTCTCACTAAATTTGCGATCTACTGTAAAACTAAATAAAAAGTAATGACAAACAAAGAAGCGTTCATGCCAATGATATTTAAAAGGTGCATTAGTTGGGAGTTATCCTTGGAGTTAAAAGGATCAAGTTTCATCAAAACGTGGAAGAAGTGGTGGATTCACTTTTAAAGAAAATTTCATAACGAGAATTCTAGCTCATTACTGGAAGGAGAATAAATTATATAGAGAATGAATTCTATCTAGCGCCGGCGGACAAGGAGAATAATTTTTTTTTCCAGTTCTTCACGTTTTTTTTTTTTGTCCAGTTCTATTTGTTAAGTTCAACTCCAAAAAATTTCGATTACGCTCAGTTCAAATCGGAGTGACGGCTGTCCTGAGTATAATGTTTGAATCTATTTTTTTTAGAACATACAAGGAGGGAGAAGGTTTCAATCTGAGCCATCCAAAAGTGCATTAGTAATAAAGAAGTTCATTCTATAGGATTGAAATGAAGTTTTTTTTTTTTACCCTCACAACAAATCAGGATATAAGATTTGGTAAAAGTTTAATCATGATTGCCCTCACATAATGATTTTCCTCACGGTTATGATATTCTATAACAGATTTTACTTTGTTTAAATAGAGAATGAATTCTGTCCGGCGCCGGCGGACAAGGAGAATAGATTTTTTAAGAGTTCTTCACATTTTTTTTTTTGTCCAGTTCTATTTGTTAAGTTCAACTCCAAAAAATTTCAATTATGCTTGGTTCAAATTGGAGTGACGGCTGTCCTAAGTATAACGTTTGAATCTATTTTTTATGAGAACATACGACGGAGAGGGTTTCAATGCGAGCCATCCAAAAGTGCATTGGTAATGAAGAAATTCATTCTATAGGATTGAAATGAAGGTGTGCTAAATGTTAATTCGAGCCGTGCCTTCAATCATGGTAATATAATATTACCGAAATTTGAATCCTATTAGGAGTTATCCTAATCAATCATGGTAATTTGTGACTAATATTGCAGGAATTTGAATCCTATTAGGAGTTATCCTAATCAATCATGGTAGTCACGAAAATTTGTGACAAATCCTACATTCCCTACCTCTGAAATTCTACGTTCTTCACATTACGCGCGTTCCCTACCTATGCTCTGAAACTACAGTTTGAAGTGAGTTTATTTTTCTTTACAATACCGTGCTTTGAACGGACATAATTTTTTCTCCCTTTTCTAGCCTATACCGTTCTTCTTCTTTTTTTTGTCTCGATTTCCGTTCATGACTTTCTGAATGTGTTTTACAGAAAGTTCAAACGGTCAATGGATCTCCCAAAAATGGGCATTTGGGTTTGTGATAGTTTGATTAAGTAAATCAAAAAATACTGTACCAAACAGTTAAAAAAATATTGTGCCGAGCGGTTAGAAAAATATGGACTATCTATATTATTATGGAGTAGATTTCCTGGGGAAAGTGAAGGTAAAAGTTGATGTGAAATGTGTAATGATAATATCTTTTTAATAAGTTGAAATTACGAAGCAGGACACTTAAAAAGAGACGGAGGAAGTATTTTGTTTTAGACTATGTTATGCGGGTTTGAGGCCTTGTGGCCTTGTAGTTCACGGCTGGCGGCTTCTCATTTTAGGGTGTGAAAAGATATAGTTGGGCTAGTGAGAGTCTCACTGTGAGACTGTGAGTTAAAATCTGCCTAGTATTCCACTTGCGACCCCACTCAAGGATGGCAGCATGTAATATTCTGAAAATTGTAATAAATAAAAAATTCCAAGTATTATTCTCCTTTAGTTAATTAGTTTGATTTAATTAGTTAACGGACTGTTAAATTCAATTCGGGTGTTTTATGCCTTGTTTGGATCAAGATTTAGAAAAAAATTCCAACTCAAAAAATACTCATTACTTATATTTCTAATTATTACTCTCCACTTATTACTCATATCTCCAATAATTACTCTCATATCTTTCTCCATCTCTCTACACTCATTACCCTACTTCCAATCATTACTCTCAAAAAAAATTCCTCAAAATATCGTCCAAACATAGCATTAATATTTGCGTAAACATTTTTCGTGATCAACGGGATTTCTCCTTCTTAAACCAAGACCGCGGTTAGTCTCAGAATAAATTTATTACGCTCCGGTAAAATTTGTAGGTGTTTCAAAAACCAAAAGCGGACTGCCAATCACCGTAGGGCACGTTTCCACGTCCGCGGGCACTACAAGAAATAATACCTTTCGCGAAAGCTCCTTTGCGACAGGGTCACGACAGGAATGGGCGGTGGCAGATGGTGGGGTGGCAAATACTTTTTGCGACCGGTTTCCCTGTTGCATATACTTTTGCGACGGGAAACATAGAATCTGCAACGGGTAAAAAACCGTTGCAAAAATAACAAGAAAAAATCAAACTCTTATTAGCAATGGCCTAGCCCCATCGCAAATGGTAAATAAAAACTAAAAATAAAGGTTCTTAAAATCATGGGAACCACTTATTCAACCAAATCAGAAATATCGAATACATGTACCAGCAAAACTAGTCTTACAATTTGCGCATTTACAATTTAAAGTCATGTTCCTAGACAACCACAACCAAAATAAAGATTAATTCAAAGAATTATCAATACGTACCCATTTATGAACAAATCGAAGAAAATAAACACACGTGCGTCTCAAAGAATGAGGGCGCCACAATCATATCACAATTGCCCGCCTATCTTTTTTTTTGGAGAACCTGCATATTAGAAAAAAAGAATATCACATATAGTTGTTAATGGCTTGCAAAGGGGAAAAAAAATAAAATGAAAACCATAGATAATCTATTAAAGAAGGATAGAGCCATTTTCAGATAACACAACTTAAAGAGGGAAAGCAGAAGGCCTACCTTGAAGTGGTACTCCAATAAACTTCTACACCCTCTTCATAGCTTCTTTGACACAAGACGCCCCAGCGGGAAGAATCATAAACTCCTGCATTGCCAATTTGATGCCGTCATGTGAACCCCCAATATTGATGACACTGAATACAGATACAGGCAGCACCAAGTTTTTGCTACCAGCGAGATTGGCGATGTGCTGCATAATAATAGGCACAAGACGTCTACATTAAGCACCATAAAAACATGCAGCATAAAAATGGATGAACAACGTGGGACGAAAGTGACTGCTTAGAATAGAACATACCTTGTAAAGAGGAAATTTTTCACCATAGCTACAGCAAGCGAAACAGCCAATATAGCATTTGCACCAAGCTGACATGGTTAAAAAAGTGGATAGATAAGATTTAGTTGAGTTGCCGATCATCAGCAGGGAAAATAATACTATATTACGTCTCACCTTTTGTTCGCACCATCCCATTTGTTAACTGTTCCGTCAAGTTGCTGTACCATGAAGTTGTCAATTTGAGTCTGTTTTGTTCCTGTAAGAGCGTATAAAGTGGAAAAAAAAAATATTACAGACTGCAGCATTAGGGAGTAAAAAATTTAAAGCATCCAAGTCATCCAAATAAGTACCCAAAGAAGGATTAGGGAACAAAACATAGAAGTACCTCTTGGTGGTCTATACCCTCTTTGCCCTCCACAAACATGAATACTTGAATATTTCAGTAATAGTTTTGCGGCAAATACCTCTTGGTGCTCCAAAAAAATATCCAAATGCATTCTCAAATCCCTTTTGTCAAACGCCCCAGATTCAGCCATAGAACTTTGGACACCCAAGAGTTTCCGTATTCTTTGTCCATTCACCACCACCACACCAGATGACCACAAGCTAGTCAACTCCAGTTACCACCAGTCACCACCATTACCAACAACACACTACTTGCCAAAAAAATGATAAACACCAATCGGACATTCAGTCTCAAAATTCGCTACCAAAATCGAAAATTAACTTCCGGAAATGTTTACAAAATTCAGATTCTAATACCCGAACACTTTATAACGCATCTAGATGCGTCATGTCTTTTTTTTTTTAAAGACACAGATTCTGACTGCTAAAAACGCAAAAAACGAAAACTCCGAATGCGTCATGCTCCGTGTAATGCATTCACGAAATGCGCAATTAACATCACGCATTTTGCTAATGCATGATGGGACTGGGTTCGTTAGCGAAGAAATGCGAGTTCCATACTGTAACGCCCCGATTTTCCAAAGAATTTGGAGCGCATTACTCTTAAAATATGCTGAATTTTACAAACTTCTAGGCCCCTATTTTTCTTTATACAAAAATTACAATTTCAAAATAATAATAAAAAAAAATCTATTTACATTTATTTAACAAAAGCAACTCCAGAGCGACTCTAATTTGACACGAATTCCAAGCAATGTTGGCCCAGACTCCGCTCTAGGATTCCACCTGTATCAACTGCTCCACTGTGGAATCCTGCACGCTCTGGCAAATTGATCGCCAAAGCAAACGATTTGCCAGGATACAAACGTATCCTGAGTGATAATTCACAAAGTAGAAATCCTAAAACTCAATACCACAATATGCAGATCAACAATATAACAATTCACAGGAGATACAGAATAACAACACATTATCTTTTTTCTTTACTATCCATTGTCTTACATGAAATCTAAGGATCCTCTCCACAAGGTCATTTCCTCTCACATCCACTAACTACAACCGTCTCATGGGTTCACCATTCCTCTTGCTTGTCCTGCACCAGGGTCCTAGGTGAGCACACCTAAATTATGTATCTAGTATGTTCTCACTTAAGACCATAACAGGAGAATCGAGTCCTCCCATGACGCATCGTACATTAGGGTCGGACATCACCTACCACTAACTATAACCGTCTCATGGGACCTATTCCCTCTTGAACAAAAGAAGCGAATTTTCCCATGACACATTATACGTTAGCGTCACAACATCTCTCAACACTGGGCCCCATTGGTTACACATTTCACATAGGGCCCCATTGGTTACCCTTGCCATCACCATGGCTCAAATCACAATCCACAATCTCACACCTCAACACTTTATCAATTTACCATTTACTTAACTTCGTTTACGTGAATCACTATTCGTAAACCACCCCGGGAACTATTTGTCCAATCTACAACCACAATAAAATATCACACGGTTCAACATTTCAACTAAAAGTATGAACATGCTAACAACACATAACCATGCGATAAAATTAATTATGCGAGAAAATTAATCCTGTCACAGAATTAATCATGCGAGTAACAAAATAAATATTCAGTCAAACAATTAATTACTACTCTTAAAATTAAGTCCATTTCTCACGTTTAGAAATTTTATAAAATGTTTCTACTATTTAAACATTATCTTTAACTGATCTCATATTATTCATAGATTTTACAAACTAATTTTTATTGGAAAATACTTATTGTTAAATTTAGTATTTACTAACTCTATTAAATATTAATATGAGATTTTCATAACAACCAAATTATGCGAGGCTATTCTAGTCGATATTTATTAGGGTTAAAGATTAACTAATATATATTCTAAAATATTTCTTGTTTACAATCTAAATAAATGTTTACTAGTAAAATATTCTTGTTAATATTTCATAAACATTTATCTACCCCAATAATTTATTGAACACATAAACGTCCACTCAAATACAACTCAACAATGCATCATCAACAGTAATTTCGCAATCAAACACTTGCTAAACGATCATAAATTTTCACAGAGTATAACGTTAATTATTCCAGCAAACCGGACTAAATTTTAATATAAACAGGACTAAACAATAATTAAAAATTTAAGAATAAGTCATCATCTTCATCCAAAATTTAGTTTTAGTCCCAACTCCATTAAAACGCAGATTGAGTTACGGGTTTCCGGAAAACTACCTCAAACGCGATTCTAAATCTGGGTAAGTGTTGTACGGTGTCCGTAGATCGCCGTGGTGGTTCCGAAATCTCAAGGCGGCGTCCGGCGGCACTCCGACGGGGCCCACGGCGCGGCATACACCGAAACATTCAGCATGTGCACTGTGCACACACCCACGGCTGATATGGCGGGTCATTGAAGGCGGGGTGGTAGTGGGTACGGGCCGGAGGAGGTGACGGGTACGGGCCGGAGGTGGCGGGTGGTCTTGGTGGTGGTGCCGAGAGGTGGGGCTCGGTGGTGGGTGGTCCGTCTGGAGGAAATGATGATGGTGAGAGGTGGTGGAGTTCAGTTGTGGCCGGAGGAGACCGGTGTAGGTGGTGGCAGGAGGAGGAGCCGAGAGTGGTGGTGGCGGTAGGAAGTGGTGGAGGCCGAGAGGTGTTCTCTCTCTCTCTCTCTCTCTCTAAAATGCAGGATACAAGTGTGTGTGTAAAATTTCGTGGGTGAATGAGGTGTGTATGGAGTGTATATGTATATACTGGGAGGGAGGGAATATTGGAGTATTATTTGAGTGGGGGAGTGGAGTTAATGGTGGGGTGGGGTGGGTTGTTGGCTGACATGGGGGAGTGGGAGATGGGGTGGGGGTGAGAGTTGGCTGGAAATGATATGGGGTGGCGGTTGTTGAAGAGAAAGGGGAGGGAGAATTATTATCGTGGGCGCGGAAACATATCATGCGGTGTACGGCGGTCCGGTATTTTTTTTTGAGTTTGGAAAAAAATTAGAAAATATTACTATAGACTAACAAAAATATTTTTAGAATAATCTCGGTCTCGGTTTACGGAACAGAAATCTCGACAACGAATAAAATATTTTTCGTGGATATTAAAACATCCAAATTGAATTTAAATGGAAATTAACTAATTAAATCAAAATTTATTAACTAGCAAATCGGAAAACAATGAAAAATGATTTTTGAAATAATATCACGAAATTTTTATTTATTAAAATTTTTGGGATATTACACATACAGATGAATCTGAGTTTTTCTAGGGCTTTTTCCGATAAGTGGGCATTTGGGTTTTTCTTTAGTTCGGGGTGTGGAACTGTGCAATGAGAGAGAGAGAGAGAGAGAGCTATGTACTTGTTGGTGGTGGAGGAGTTCTCGACTGGTAGGTCTTGTACGGTGGGAGGTGGGTTGGGGAGGAAGATGATGGATGATCCTTCGCTATCCTAAAACCACGTCATTTCATTGGGCGATATTTTTATCAATTTTTTAAGGACATTTTTGTCCGAAAATGATTTATTTTAAAACAGACTCCGTATAGTAAATTTGTGGTTGCAAATAGTAGGCCCCTTTTGGCTATCGGTACTAACCTAAAATGACGCAGTTTCACCAAACTTACCTAAAATGACGCAGTTTCACCAAACTTATTTGCCGCGGGATATATCCCGTTGCAATTAAACTTGCTATTGCCACCAGATCATTTCCCGTTGCAAAAGTAGCACGGCAAAACCCCCGTCGCAAATACTCCACGGAAGGATGGCAACATGTAATATATTCTGAAATTGTAACATCCCTCTATTTTCCTAAATAGTAATTTAATTAAAAAACTTAGGAAAGGACAAAAGAAAAAAAAAAAGGCCATACGGCGGTGCCTTGTATAACGTGTAGTGCATGTGTGCCTTGTAGTTGTAGAATTGGACGTGGAAACATAAGGCAAGTTAGTGGAACCTGAGTTGGAGTACGGAAGGATTTGATTTTAGAGATTATTTTTAAAATAAAATGTGTCATTTTAGAGGTTTTTAGGCCCACCATGTATATTCATCTTGAGGACTTTAATTATTGGAGATGTATTTATTTTGAGACAATGTAAAAATTCGAGTCGTCACAATTGGTATCAGAGAGAATCCCGACTAGAAGTGTGAGTTTCACATCACTCGGAGTGAGATATTAGTTAGTATTATTTGAGGATATTAGGAGATGAATTTTTTAGGTTAAAGAAAATAAGATTATATCAGAGTTCGTAACGGAAGCTTAATCGTGGCTTCTGAGGTTATAGAAAAATTGGTTATCAGAGTTCGCAGCAAAAGCGTAGTTGAGATTTTTGAGGTTATTTTAGGATGTCAACTTTTGGAGGACTTTGAAATAGCATATTTTGGGTTGGATAATTTCGAGGTCATTAAGACGTTAAATTTCGAGGACGAAATTTCTTAAGTTGGGAAGACTATAACATCCCATATTTTTCTAAATAGTAATTTAATTAGAAAACTTAGGAAAGGAAAAAAAAAAAAAAAAAGGGGCCATGCGGTGCCTTGTATAACGTGTAGTGCATGTGTGCCTTGTAGAATTGGATGTGGAAACATAAGGTAAGTTAGTGGAACCCGAGTTGGAGCATTGAAAGACTAGAGTTTGTCTGTGCCTGAAGGTACGGCGCAACGCGTTTTGAACACAATTAAAATGAATTGCGAAACTATTGACCACTCTTGCCAACAAAATTGATTTATACAATAAGATTTTTTCTTAAATTAGGATCAAACAGATTTTTTTCTTACCCTTTTGTTTAGTTTATAAAAAAAAAATACACACACCAAAAAAATTGAAATTGATCAACCGATAAACAAAAATATTTCTTACTCTTTTGTTTAGTTTACGATCTGCCTTGCACTAATTTTATACATGAAATTTTATTACTTTCTATATTCCCATAACAAAAGAGAGTTGGGATAGGAAAAGTTAGAGAAGATTTCGCCTTGCTTTGGAGAGAGAGAGTGCTAAGGTTTCAAAAATTACCTCCCTTTCTTATTCAAAATCCAGCTCTTTTTTTTGGCAATTAAATGATTCAACACTGCTACTCGTCCTCTTAGGCATTGGACCTCCTTAACAGTTGTTGGTGGTTGCATATCCAAGATTGCTCTGACTTTTTTCGAATTAGCCTAGATTCCCCTATGGCTGACCAGGAAACCAAGAAATTTGCCCGCCGCAACCCTGAACACACACTTAGCCGGATTGAGTTTCATGTTAAACTTCCGGAGGGCTTGAAATGTCTCTTTGAGGTCGGCCAAGTGGTTAGACGCCTCCTTACTCTTGGCTAGCATGTCATTGACATAAACCTCTGTGTTTCAACCGATTTGCTTGGCAAACATATGATTGACCAACCTCTGGTACGTTACCCCTGCATTTTTTAGTCCAAACGGCATGACTTTATAACAGAGTAGACCTCGCTCAATTATGAAAGATGTACCTTCTTGAGCGGCTGGATTCATCAGGATTTGGTTATACCCCGAGAAAGCGTCCATGAAACTTAGCAGCTCGTGCCCGGACGTAGAGTCCACCAATTGATCAATTCAAGGAAGTGGATAAATGTCCTTTGGGCACACTTTGTTTAGGTCCTTGAAGTCAATGCACAAGCGCCATTTCCCGTTCGACTTTTTAACTAGCACGACATTGGCCAACCAGTCGGGGTATTGGATTTCCCATATGAAGTTGGCCGTGATCAGCTTTTGCACCTCTTTCACCACCACGTCACTCCTCTCCTTGCCAAAGTTCGACATTCAAGTGATGGGACATTATGCTTTGGTCGATGCCGGTCAAATCAGCATGCGACCATGCAAAGATGTCATCATTCTACTTCAAGAAGCCTATCAACTGGTCCTTCATGTTGCCTTTGAGCGACGAACCGATGCTGATCGTTCAATTGATTAGCGCACTGTTTATCTGTACCTTCTCCAGCTTCTCCGGTGGTTCTGCCCTATCTTCATTGTCGTCCCGTACTTCGAGTGAGTCAATCACAAAGGTTTCCATGGGTCGCTTCTCCTTCAAAGTTGCCACATTACAATCCCTTGTCGTTGCCTGATCCCCCTTTTGCTCTCCAATCTCATTGCTAGTCGGAAATTTAATCATCAAGTGGTATGTAGAAGTGATCGCCCTCATGCTATTCAGAGCCGTTCAGCCTAGGATGGCATTATAAGCGGAGGGACAATCAACCACCAAAAATCGTACGAGCTTAATCACTTGGTTCGGGGCGCTACCAAGTGTGACTAGTAGGTCGATAGCTCCAAGTAGTTGAACCTTTTCTCCCGAAAACCCAACTAGCGGCGATTGGATCGGCTGTAACTTCTCTTTTGGTATGCCCATTTGGCGAAAGGCTTCTGCGAATAGAATGTCTGCAGAACTTCCGTTATCAATAAGAACGCAACTAGTTTTGTAGTTTCCTACCACCACAGTGATTACCAAAGGGTCATCGTGAGGTTGTTGTACCCCCTCGGCATCTGATTCACTAAAGCTAATTGGTTGCTCTGCCATTCACCCTGCTTTAGACGGTCTGTCGATCGCCATTGTTTCAAAAGACCTAAGCCTCCGGGCGTATGCTCAGCGTAATGATCCTGACTCGCCACCGCCTGCAAAAACCGCCCAAAATGACATGGATCTCTCCAATTTGCGATCGAGGTTGCTCCTCTAGCCGAGCTTACCGATCTGATTGTTGCGCTCGGTTGGTTGGTCGCGAATGCTGCTCGTCCTGTCGGGCAAGCCGTCCTTGGACAAAACGTTGTAGTTAACCACGCTGAATAAGTGCCTCGATCTGCTTCTTGAGCTCAATATAGTCCAAGGTCTCATGGTCATGATCTTGATGAAAACAACAGTACTTGCTTTGATCCCTTAGAACCCTTGGCTTCATTGCTCGAGGCCACTGTAGCTTGGGGTCATTGACAAGATGCACCAAGACCCGTTCAGGTGTGGTGTTGAGCGGCGTGAATCGTTCAAACCGCTCCCAAAAGAGCGGTCGATCATTATGCCTGGGTTTCTTTTCACTCTTGTTGTCCCTAGGTGGCTTTGGCGGATCTGCCTCTATCTTTTCTTGCTCGGCCCCAAAGTTTCCTTTCCACGCGTAGTCATTGCCTCTTCAACGTTGATGTGCTTTTGGGCCTTATGCATTAGCTCTGCCATAGTGCTGGGTGGCTTTTCCGAGAGCGAGTAAAAGAACGTAGTCAGCTGGAGACCGCCGATGAAAGTAGTAAGAACAACCTTGTTGTCCACCTTGTCGACAAGCAGTGCCTCGTTGTTGAAGCGTTTGAGGTAGGCATGCAAAATTTCACCTTTCTTTTGCTTGATGTTAAGCAAATAAGTCGTCAGTCGATGTTGGCGGCGGCCATTGTAGAAGTGTTCTACGAATAATTGACTTAGCATCAAGAAGGTCTCGATTGAGTCACTCGTCAGTTTCCCAAACCAAACCCTTGCAGAGCCCTTCAAAGTGGTGGGAAAGGCCCGACATATGATCTGGTCCGAAATTCCATGAAGCAGCATGAACACTTTGTAAGTCTTTAGATGGTCAAGTGAATCACCCGCCCCGTCAAATGGTTCAAACGTAGGGAGCTTGAACTTCGAAGGAAGTGGGTAAGCCATGACCGGGGCAGTAAAAGGAAGGTCTGTTTTACGCACCAGGGTCGCTATAGCCTTGGCTCTGTGATCATTGACCTATTGAAGAACAAGGTCCATCTTCTCCTGCAAATCTCGGAACACAGCCCCCGGGACAACCTCGCGTTCAGGGTTAACCACATTTCTTTGACACGAGGCCGCGACACTACCATCTTCCCCGTTGTGTTCGGCGGGTTGATGGTGGCTGGTGGTGCATTGAGTAGTGTTGTGTGGATGATTGCTCTCCTCTTCTTCCTCCCGATGTGATTCGGACGGGGGAGGAGGAAATTGAGCCAGAAGTTCCTGGTTTTGGGCTCGCAACTGGTCGACCACTTCGGTGAGGTGGTGGACCTGTTGTTGCAACAGGTTTGGCTTCTGAACGGAGCGTTGGCTTTGTCTCGTATTGACCATGACCTTGACTCCACAGATAAATTTATGAAATAAGAAACGTCGTTTCCCACAGACGGTGCCAAACTGTTGATGCCAAAATCTGGACGATCAATTCGAACTTCGTCTTTGAGATGGCTCCTGCAAAAGTCCAATGATTGGAGGGGTTTCCAGTCGTGGACCCTCCGAAGGTTAAGTTAGTATCTGGTTGAGAAAGACTATTTGCTCTATAATTTGAAGGGAAAACTGAGAACGTACCTTACTTGCACACCATCTGCTGTTTATATACTTCTTTGCATGACTGCCAACCACAGTAGTGATCGTGGAGGAGGTTGGCAGTGGTTATCTCCAGTAATGGGCTACGGAATCCGAAAGCTAGGCATATTCGAGGTTGTGGGCGACCCATGACCTTGCCCCCGGGGTTATTGAGAAATACTACCCCATACGTGCGATCGTGGGACGGTCACTCCGCTAGGATTGACCCGGTCGGCCCCTCGTAAGCTGACCGTCAACCCCCGTGACAGGTGTCACTACAAGAAAATTGAGATCTCCCAACGATTTTGTTAGCAACGGTTCAAAAAACCGTTGGCAGAAATTGGGTCTAGCAACAGTTTTTAGAGCGTTACTATAACCGGGTATGTAGAAACGATTTTCAATGAACCGTTAGTATAGCCTCTGTCTATTGTCACGGTGTTTTATAGACTGTTACTATAGCCTAGCCCATTCCTTTTTCCCCAAAATTTTTTCACTTGGGCGCGAAATATTCCGCTCCAAAATTTTCCCCAAAACTAAAGAAGCCCTAAATGGTACCGTACTCTCTCTCTAAACATTATGTTGTAAACATCGATCTCCCTTCTCACAGTTCTCTCATTCTCTCACCAAACAGCACACCACGCACCTGTCGCAGACGATCGAAGACGAAGACGACTGGTGGGTTACGAGCTCCCTCCTTCCTAGCGTTGTAATCTCTCCTAGCATTGTAAACATCGATCTTCTAGACCCTTCTCACAATTCTCTTGTTCTCTCACCAAACACCACACCACGCACCAGTCGAAGACGATCGAAGACGAAGACGACTGGTGGGTTACGAGCTCCCTCCTTCCTAGCATTGTAATCTCTCTCTCTCTCTGTCTTTGTTCCAGATTTTTCATTGTTTGATTCAATCGGTTCTCTCACTTTGTATCTCTCTAAAATTTGAACTCTAAATACGATTTTTTTGAGAAATAGCTCACACGATTTTTTTTGAAATTTAAATATGATTTTTACGTAACCCTCGAAGCAAAGTGTTTGCCAAGAAATGTATCACTATTAGTTAGATGCCAATTGTAAGTTACCAGCAATTCACAAACGAGATTCACAGATCTAGAAAGGGCCGTTTCTCCTTGTGTTGAAGATAGTGAGAACCTAGGTCACAAAGATGAGCCTGTAATGAGAATTAGGTTTTAGTCTTTAAATTGCAGAAACTTATTTATAGGAAGCCCCTTATTGTTGCCTGTTAGGGTGAATGTTTTAATCTGCTACTTTTTAGTTTGTTGGACTAGAAGCAATAGTTCAGCCCTTGCCTCTTGGTCTTGTCTAGTTGATGAACTTGGTTTAAACTGAGAATTTATACTGAGAATTTATAATACAGCTTTAGTCCATGGTGATGTCAAAGATGGATTAGAATAGGGAACTAAAGAAAGAAAGGATACCTTAGGAGGGGAACGGTTCGTTTATATATAGGTGGATAGGTCTCACATTTAGACTTGTCCTGCCTTATTCTTAACTGATCAAGCAAATAATGCACGTTTGAACTGGGATGTGACTTGTAGAGTTAGCAGATCCACATTTGTAGTTACCAACATAGTTGGATCTCCTCCTTAGTAGTTTGCTCTGGATCAATAACGAAGCTTTATGTTACATGGACTCCTCTAATATGTATTAAGTATTCTATTTGGCACTTGAAACATCAGTAGGATATGGGACTGACATGTGTAGCTGATAGTCATCCAACAAAGTTTCTCCAAGAAGTAAAACTTCCATAATATCTATGAAAAATGCTTAATGTCACCTTGTGAACATCATTTAACATTACCAAAAACATTTACAAAAAGGAATTTGAGAAATATGAGTATTTGTCGTCTCCTCTTGTCCTTTTAGATGTATATTAAATGAATCTGATACTCATGTACCCTTATCCGAAACCCGTATAACACAACCCTAAACAACTTCATGGCATCAGATATCAATTAATCTGCAGTAACAGTTCCTGGAATTGCTCAGCCGAGGTGGAACTAATTAATAATCTAGTGTTGCTGAACAAGTTTTCACTTACAATATCGTTGGTGAAGCCACCTCCGAATTTGAGCGATTGGGCATCTGGGCAGACTATATTTTGGGCCGTTGGGATTGTTCATCTGGTGTTCTACTAAACAACTAAGGCGCAAATCCTACAGTTTTTCCATGCACCAAATTCATGGCTGTTAATCTTTTGACCCTCCCCCTCATACTTTTGTCACCTTTGGACTAGGTATAGTGAGAACTCCAGGTCACCAGTGCTTTTTAAAAGCTCCTTCAAGTATCCAGTCATCCCTTTGGCACATGGGTCTGCCTGCCATGTGGACAAGTCTTTTTACCTGCACGATATTGCCACACTCACTCCTCTAGGTATCTTAGTTTCGTGCGTTAGCCTCATCACGGGACATTTGGTCCAATATGATGTTACCATGTATCCCTTGGCCACGCTTAGCTCCTCGGGTACTCAAAGCACACGAGGCAAATCTCCAGTGATGTCTTGGCCACCCTCTGCTCTCCAACTCTCAAAAACGAATTGGGACCTCCAACTATTGCTATGGACTAGAACCACATTTGCAAGTTTGTGAGGATGACACAATTGAGAATTACAAACTTCCTTTATGCCGTTCTTCATGGGTGTGGACTAAGCAAATAAAAAAGGAAAGAATGATAATGGGTTAGTAGTAGGGCTGCAAACGAGCCGAGCCAAGCCGAGTTTCACCATGTTCGGGCTCGGCTCGCCATAATTTTCCTGGGCTCGAGCTCGAATCGAGCTCAAACATGGAGCTCGAGCTCGGCTCGCCAAACTTGGAGAGACACTTGCTCCGCACGCGAAAGAGAAAGAGAGCTGGACACTTTCTTTATACTGGCACAGTGGGTGTGAGTTCTCAAAATCTTCCGATGTGGGACTCATTTTTTTCCCCTCACAATGAAAAGCTTACCTCCCACATCGGTAAAAGATGGGCAAGGGTATTGCACTCCTCCCTTATATAACTAAGCTGTAGACTTGCGTTCTTGAGCGGTGGATGTGGGTGCATAAGCCACGTGCCAACAGGTGGAAAGTATTACCCAAAGTTGCGTTTATCAAAACATATATACAGAAAAAAACATATATACAGTTTATACATTATACATATAAATATTTTATATATATATATATATATATATACACGAGCTCGCGAGCCCATCCGAGCCAAGCATCAAGTTGCTCGAGCTCGTTCATTTATTTGACGAACCGAGTTCGAACGAGCTGTTAGCGAGCCGAGTCACGAGCGGCTCGCGAGCGGCTCGGTTCATTTGCAGCCCTAGTTAGTAGTGTAATGTTTGCCTTGCTGTACGGTTGTGATGTTTCTATTAGATCCTGCTATAGAGGCTCAAAGCATGTATGACATATTATTCAACAAATATTACTTTCGTTTGCTTTATTGTATAACCTACCAATTCTTGTAGCATTCCTGATGTTCAGATTCTCTTACCATTAAATAACTGTTGACTATTTGATTTTAGTTAGTGGTCATGCCTGAAAGAATTTTGATGCTCAATAATCCTATAATTGCACTCAATAATGCTTATGCACTGAAGATTGCTAACATTCATCAAAAGGAAAAATATTCTTATTTTTCCTTGACGATTTATCAAGAATGGAATTTGTTATGTCCTTCGAATCTGATAATTGAAAGTCAAACGAGTGTCTAGTTCTGCAAATCACAAGCAGCTTTCAACTGTTACTCTATGATACCACCTTTTACAGAACCAATTGAATGTTTTGTTAGAGATATTTGAGATATTTCACATTCTTTTGGATACACGGATCCCTGTTTTTGGGCGAAGTACCCGTGTCGACACGACACGACACGGGTGCGGGTGTGGGATCCCGTACTGGATTCGTCGGGAAAAATCGGACACGTTGCAGAGCAGACTTAGTGATGAAGAAGAAGAAGAAGACGACGACGAGGGAGGAGAAGATGAGGTAAGAGGTGAACCTTGTTTCGTCGTCGAAGAAGGTCGTCGTTGAAGATCGATGTGTGAAAGCCGCCGCCGTCGGAGGAGCAGCAGATCGTTGTCGTCGGAGGTTGTCGTCGGAGGAGCAGCGGATCGTTGTTGTCGTCGTCGTCATCGAACCTCCTGCTGCGTAGAGAGAAAGAGAGAGAGATGTGGTTTTGACTTTTGAGAAACTGGTTTTGATCCACGGTTTTGGTTGACGTGGTTTTGAGGAGTTCTGTACTTAAACTACACTAAGACCCTTTTTGTTTATTAACATTACAGTTAACCCCCTCAAATCATTAACAGAACAATTATATAAACAACCATAAAAACATTCATAATTTTAATTAGTTTTGTGCAAAGAAAAGAATATTTTTATGACATAATTTTACGTATATTTATATAAATAATATAAATATTTTTATTTATGTATAACTATTCAGCGGATCCCCGCACCCGTGTCCAAATTCGGATACATATCCCCGAATCCTCAATTTTCAGTTTTGAGGTGTCCGACCCTTAGATATGTACCCGCACCCAATTCACGTACCCGTGTCCGTGTAACGTAGTGTATGACATATTATTCAACAAATATTACTTTCGTTTGCTTTATTGTATAACCTACCAATTCTTGTAGCATTCCTGATGTTCAGATTCTCTTACCATTAAATAACTGTTGACTATTTGATTTTAGTTAGTGGTCATGCCTGAAAGAATTTTGATGCTCAATAATCCTATAATTGCACTCAATAATGCTTATGCACTGAAGATTGCTAACATTCATCAAAAGGAAAAATATTCTTATTTTTCCCTGACGATTTATCAAGAATGGAATTTGTTATGTCCTTCGAATCTGATAATTGAAAGTCAAACGAGTGTCTAGTTCTGCAAATAACAAGCAGCTTTCAACTGTTACTCTATGATACCACCTTTTACAGAACCAATTGAATGTTTTGTTAGAGATATTTGAGATATTTCACATTCTTTTGCTTTCATACTCCTTACAGGGCATACCGAGCCTTGTACATTTTAAACTGGATCTATCGCTACTTCTCTGAGCCTCACTATGTCCATTGGATAGGAACCAAAAACAAGCTTCCTTTGTTGCACCTACACCTCTTCTGGTGATTTATCTCTTTTACATGTTTATTGTTTAGATTTTGGCAAGTTATTAGTTTTGGTACTCCATAATATTGTGGTAGAATTGAACTCTAATAACACCATGGGGAGTGTGCTGTTATTTACTCCCTCGCTCTTTGGTCTAATTCAATTCTTTGTCCGAGAGGATTCTATGTCCCTTCACTGTTACTTGGGTCAAAGTAACAAACAGGGCCATAGAGTTGTAGTTTCCAGCTTCAAAGCTTCTCTCCTGATTTTGCCGATGACAGAATAGCTTTGAAATAACTTATAATGAGAACAGGAATATCTTCGAGCAATATGGTTTTCCATATCTATATGTTTCATGTTTACATATTTGTTCTCTTTCAACTTTTATTGCTTTTCTTTGGTTTGTGTGTACATGTGGTTTCATCATTTGAGTTTCTTGCACTCTGTTCCTTTTTCATAGGAACTAAAACGACATAAAAGAGGAGATTCAGTGACAGGACAATAAAGATTTGCTTACCATAGTGTAATATGTACAGGCTGCTATTTTTCTTGATGATACTGAGTACAATTCATGATTGATACTAGCATAGAAACGAAGATTAAAATGCCACCAGGCTATATTTGATGTTGTCTCTTTGGATATTAATAAACAACAGTAGAACCTTTGATAAAGTCAAACCCGAGGACAGAATTTGAAGCAAAGTGTTTGCCAAGAAAGGTATCGCTATTAGTTAGATGCCAATTGTAAGTGACCAGCAATGCACAAACGAGATTCACAGATCTAGAAAGGGCCGTTTCCCTTCAATTTATCTGATACTCCTGTTGGAAGCTTTAAATTCTCACATCAACACACGATTGCTGTGATTAATTTTTTTATGGCACATAATCGTCTACCTAATTTACGCTGTTTGTATCATTGTGGTTTTGATGAATGCTCAAACTTTCCTTTTATGTTTTGAATTTTATTAGATATGGATGGCTGCATTTTTTTAATTTATGGTCAAAGCAAATTGTGATCTTCGGTGCTTCAACGCAGTAGGTAGCAAGTTCATGCATGTGTATTGTGATTGGGTCGTGTGGCTCAGAATGTTTTAGATTATGTATAAGCAAACTGTCTTGTATGTTTTTAGCCGCAACTAAGTACTTTGGCATTTCAATTCTTGCAATTCGTAGTTGGCTATTGCATACATAGCAGCATAATCTTTTCAAGAATCTTTTCCAGGTATCTTGCACCGATGAATTCAACTATGCATTTAGCTGGCTTATTTTCGATGATTTTATTTCATCTCTCAGTTTCTACTTGTACGTGTAGATGCATGTGTTCATATGATATATCCGTGTATCTTGGATTTGATCAATTAAAACTAGTTTGGGTGTCTAAAAACCTTTTTGTTCCTCCCTCTTTTTCTTTTTGAACTTATTTTGTTTTCAAATCTGTGAGTGATCTGATTGATATAGTGGCTTTTTGATTTTCCTTTATTATATCAACTTCATCTAATGCATGTGAGACTATAGGATTTCGGTGGTTTGAGTGTCCAAAAAATAGTTTTTTCTCTCCATTGTATCTCAAATAAATAGACTGAGTCGTTATTGCATCTCTTTGATTTCACTCGGTCAATTGGAAACATAGCTAATAGGGGTAGTATTTCACTCGGTCAATTGGAAGCATAGCTAATAGGGGTAGTATGTTCATGTAGACTATTGGGGATTGGTTATGTCATTATGCTCAAATTAGTGTTCCTGAATTGTAATGTTGCCCTTTTGGAAAGAGCACAACACAGATTAATCACCCAACATGTGTATGGTAGTGGTACTGGCTTCTTTTTTAACTAAATGTAACAGCGACGTGATGAAACATTGAATGTCTTAGAACTATACTTTTGAAGTATATTAGAGGAACTAGTGAATCGATGTCTTTTCTTACACTCGGAGTAGTTTGACTGGAAGCGTAAAAAAACCATAACCTCAATACGTAGTGGATTAGAAGTATTCTAATTTTAATCTTATTAATATTATCTTATTATACTTAGATTAGTTTTTTTTTTTGGTACACCAGCCTTTTTAGTTACAACAAATGGACAAGAGTTGGATTAAGAAAAGTAGATCGTCAAGAGACTACTTGCAGGGGGTTAAAGACTTTTTGAACTTTGCTTCCGTCAACGCATCTAAGGATGGTACAATTTCATGCCCATGTGTGAAATGTGTGAATTCCTATATTTTGAAGACATCCGTTGTTCATGATCACTTGGTCCAATTCAGAATTAGTCAAGGTTATGATTGTTGGTATAATCATGGAGAAACTATGTCAGCAACAACTTTTTGTAACACTTGTCAGACTCATGTTGAAGACATGCAGCTCGATAATGACAGTATACATGTCATGTTACGCGACGTGTTTCCCTTGCATACCCAATCAGTAGATGAAATTGGAGATGCAGAACATGTAACTGAACCATCTAATGAAGGTCCTAGTGGGCACCAACGTACACAAGTTCCAAATAAAAATGCACAAAAATTCTATGACTTGCTTAAAGATGCTGAGCAACCTTTTTATGAAGGTTGCACTAATCATAGCAAGCTCTCTGCTATCTTGCATTTGTATCATATAAAGTGTCTTAAGGGATTGACCAATGACACGTTCACACTAATTCTCCAAGTCTTGAAAGATTTGCTTCCATCAGATGCCAAGTTGCCGAAAGACTATTATGAAGCAAAGAAGATTATCAAGGATTTGGGTCTCGGTTATGAGAAGATTCATGCTTGTCCCAAAGATTGTATGTTATTTTGGAAGGAACATGCAAATGATGACTTCTGTAAATGTGGTGCTTCTAGGTGGCAAACAGATGAAACAGATGAGAGTAACTTGGGGCAAAATCCAAATAATTTGTCCAAAAAGGTAAGGAAAAAGCCTGCTAAGGTCTTGCGTTGGTTTCCTATAAAGCCAAAGTTACAAAGGTGGTTTATATGTTCAAAAACAGCTCCTTCTATGAGATGGCATGCTGAGGGTCGAACAAAAGATGGAAAAATGAGACATCCTGCTGATAGTCCAGCCTAAAAAGCATTTGATTCTTGGTTTGTAGATTTCTCCTCTGATCCCCGCAATGTTCGATTAGGGTTAGCAACAGATGGATTTAACCCGTTTGGCAATATGAGTACTAGTTATAGTATATGGCCTGTCATTTTGGTGCCTTACAATTTGCCTCCATGGATGTGCATGAAAAGAGCTTCTTTCATGTTATCGTTGCTTATTCCTGGCCCGAACTCACCCACAAATGACATAGATGTGTATTTGCAACCCTTAATTGAGGAATTGAAGGAATTGTGGAAGGTTGGAGTAGAAACTTATGATGTCTCTTCTAAAGAAAACTTTCAAATGCGGGCAGCACTAATGTGGACGATACATGATCTTCCAACTTATGGCGATGTGTGTGGTTGGAGTACAAAGGGTGCCCTAGCATGTCCTTTTTGCAATTACAACACTCATTTTGAGTGGTTACAAAATGGAGGTAAATATTGTTTTATGGGTCATAGGCGCTTCCTCGACGAAGACCATAGTTATCGTCAAGATACAGTATCATTTGATGGCACCCAAGAAATGGGACCTGCTCCTACAATGTTATCTGGTATTGAGGTCCAATAGATAATAGAAGGCATTGAATGCGAATTTGGAAAGACAGAGGCTAACTTGAAGAAATCAAGAAACAGAAATAGTGATGGGGTACAACCATGGAAGAAGCAGAGCATATTTTTCCAATTGGAATATTGGCCATATCTCATGTTGCGTCACATGTTGGATGTGATGCATATACGTCTGTTTGACAATGTGCACGGCACTATGTTGAATATGGATGGGAAGACGAAGGATAACTTGAAGGCACGCCTTGACCTAGTAGAGAAAGGTATAAGAACTGAACTACACCCATAAAAGATAGGTTCCGACAGGACATATTTGCCACCAGCTTGCTTCTCCATGGTTCCGAAAGAGAAAGATGATTTCTTGAAAGTTTTGAAGGGGATTAAAGTGCCTAATGGTTATGCTTCGAATATTTCACGTTGTATTAAACTTAAACAACGTAAAATTGGAGGTTTGAAGAGTCATGATGCTCATGTAATGATGCAACAACTTCTTCCGATAGCATTACGAGGCTCTTTGCCAAAGAAAGTGGTCTTACCATTAATTGGCCTTTGTTGCTACTTTAGAGAAGTATGTTCCAAAGTCTTACAAATAGAAGAGCTTGAGCGACTCGAGAAGCAAATAGCAATGACTTTATGCAACTTGGAAAAAAAATTTCCCTCCCTCATTTTTCACAGTTATGGTGCATTTAGTTGTTCATTTGGCTACGGAGGCTAAAATTGCTGGGCCTGTTCATTACCGCTGGATGTATCCAATTGAGAGGTCTGACTTATGCTTTATATATGTTGACTTTTAACTTTCATTTCTGATCCATTTTAATTAATTCAATTTTATCCTTTTACCATAGGTATCTCCAGCGACTTAAGTCATACGTTCGCAATAGAGCCCACCTCAAGGGTTCTATTGCAGAAGGATACATAGCAAAAGAGTGCCTCACATTCTGTTCACGATATTTAGACTCGGTCGAGACCGTATTTAATCGACCGTCACGAAACGTTGAAGATGCTTCTGGGTCGATAATGAATTTCGAACTTGATCAAAAGTCGTGGACACAAGCACATCGTTATGTGTTATTCAATAGTGATGAAATAATTCCATACCGCATGTAAGTGACATTTTGGACTTTAGTTACAACCGCTAACATGTGCTCCATTTAGTATTTATAACGATAACAACATAGTTTTCTATTAATAGGGAACACAAAGAACATATAAAGAGACAAAGTCGACCTCGTCGCCTAAGTGATGAAGCTGTCAACAAGATTCACATGGAAAAGTTTTGTGACTGTTTCAGATCATATGTAAGTATTGTCCTAGTAACTATAATAATTGTCTTATTCAAATGTTTTGAAAAGACAGTGATGGTTAGTGTTTTAATCATCATATCAATGTCAGGTTGGGGTTATGGATAACACAAGGAAACAACAACTGAGTGATAAAATCAAATGGCTTGCCCGAGGTCCAAACACTGAGGCTAGAAGATTCAAACGGCATGTTGTTAATGGTTTCAAATTTCGAGTAAAAAGTAGCGAGGAAACCAAGAAAACTCAGAATAGTGGGGTGTGTGTGGTAGTTGAAGGAGGAAGTTTATACTACGGCATTCTATTGGATATTGTCGAGTTAAATTATTTTGACAAGTTGAGATATGTCTTATTCAAATGTGATTGGTGTGGGCTACCACAGCCCCGGGTGAGATCGGGGCGGCCCAAATGGAAAGTCGCGCGCCTCGTCTTTGAATCGATTCGAAAAATAGTTTGATTTGAAGAGTCGCCACCCGGATTTATGGTATATCACCCGAGAAACCGTTTTGTTTCGAAAATGGTTGATTTGAATTGAAAACCAGAGATCGTTTTGAGGGTCCGGAAGCCATGTTACGAGGGGGGAAGGGTTTTACGGCACCCCCCTCGCCCGATTCGAAATCGGTCTCTACTAAACGTTTGTGGGATTTTTAAAAGGGATTTTGTTTCATTTAACCAGCTAGCAAGTATCCACAGTTATACCAAATAAGAGGTGTATACTGGTGCATGTGTACAGTAGAGAGTGAAATGGCCATGCAAAATACAAGATAACTGAAAATGCAGCCCTGTTACTCTATTCACTCTCGAGCGCTCAGGAGTGGTCCCGAGCGCTTGGGAGTTCTGACACCCTGATCCTGCAAAACTTTGTTAGCACTGACAGAATATAATGTAAAACTGGAATTTGAAATGTGTATAAACACAATATGGGCTCAACAGAGGACTTGACAGACTGAGATGGGCCCTCAATCTCTCAGATCGTGCGTCCTTGCCATTGTAAAATTAGATCTACAGCTTTAAATGAGCAAATAGGTACATTTATGCATGCAGAAATCAGAGAACACAACAGACTGGGGAAATGGAATGCAATAGCATGCATGCACTCCCGAGCGCTCGGGAATGGTCCAGAGCGCTTGGGAGTGTGATGCATGTCAGCTTTGCTTCAAACAGGAAATGATACTGACTCGACATGCAAACACCCTTGTTTTGATATTTCCCAAGAGGAAATCATCCTTTAACTTTGGAAAAACCTTATTTTACATGAAAACTTGTAAGAAATGCTTCTGTTTTGGGGAAAAATGATTTTCTATGCATGCATGCCAAAATGAAACCACTTCTCTTAAGAGTGCACCTCATTCCCAGCCTACTATGTGACAAAGAACCATGCATGAAACTGGGAACAGTCCCAAGCGCTCTGGAGCACTCTCGAGCGCTCGAGAGTGTTTCCAGTAAGGGTTTTGTGAAAATATTTTTTTGTACCCCTTTGCTCTTGTTTTACACTAGGGTCTCCCAACCTCACACTCAGTATTAAGAACTGAGGTGGGCTGGGAGACCTCCCTCAGAAAGGAAGTACAGCCCTTGTTTTGAGATCAAAGTAGAAATATTTTTCTACCTTTTGAGAGACTTTGCTCCTTGAGTGACTTTGAAAGGTGGAAAGAAGGAAGAAAAATGCAGAGAATTAGAGATCAAGTCTGTTCTCCACCTCCTGTCTCTTCTGGTCTTTTTGCTCTTTTAAAACCTTGTTTTTGGAAAAAATTTGAGGTTGAAGAAGAGGGTTTTTTGCTTGAGAGATTTTCAGAAATGTTTTACCAGAGATGGAGAGGGTTAGAGAGAAAAAGCCCCCTCTTTCAGCTGAGAATGAAGGTATATATAGGCAAAATAACCTATGGTCTCATTTGAAATGAATTTGAAATAAAACCATTTTTTAATGGGGGAAAATCTGCTGGCCTGGTCTTCTCTGACTGAGGTTGAGTGTTGACTCAAACCTCAGTCGGCTCAAGGTGACTGCAATGATGGATAGCATGGGTAGTGGGGAGATCTCATCATCCATTGGGCAGCCTAGAAGACTCGAGCGCTCGAGAATGGTCTCGAGCGCTTGGGACTTAACTCTCGAGCGCTCGAGAGTGAGCCAAGCCAGTGCTTTTAGAAAATGGTTTTGAGCGCTTGGGACTGCTCCCAAGCGCTTGGAAATGATTTTGACCATTTTTTTGTCGTTTTCAAAGTCCTTCAAGAAGCAAAGTTTCACATGGTTCGAGGCTTGTTTAATCCAAATTCATCATCGGGGAGCCTCCGGGCCACGAATCAAGGAAGTTCGAGAAGTCCAAATTGGGGTGTCTACAATTGGGCTAATGTCAACACAAGCAGGGGCCATAAGATAGATGAGTATGGTTTTGTTCTTGTGAATTTCTCACGTTTGATACACACCGAAGAGCGGTTGAACGATGAACCATTCATTCTGGCTTCTCAAGCTTCACAAGTTTATTACGTAAAAGATCCAAGAGATAAAGGATGGCTCGTTGCGGTTAGGACAAAAGCTAGGGATGTGTTTGATGTTGGTAATGGTGAAAGGGAAGAAGATGATGCTGACACGTATTATGACAATGAGCCTTATGATCTACTAGTTGAAGACATGCCTGTGGATGGACATGACAACCTTGATTGGTCTAGAAATGATGCAATCGGAACTACCATCGACGCATTTACATTTAAAGCCCAATTGCTGGATCATTCCGACTCCGATGAAGGATTTTTAGATGTTAAACATAACTATGTTTATTTTTATCATGATGTTAACTTTTTGAACACTAGTGTTTACCTATTATTTACTCATTTCAGTGTCTTAACTATCAATATGTTGACTGCAAGTTTAACTGTTGTGTGTTTAACTGTTAACTACAAGTTTCTTCCTCGTGATATATAGCCATTAAGCTGAGTGGCGAGCGCTGTCTTTCTTTTATATTGTGTCCTCATTACTTTCCATAGCCTTCCATTACATACTTTTAGTTCATAAATCCTATTGGAGTAGAAGGTTGGAAGCTAATTATTTTCCTTGTCTGAGGTGCTGGCTTTGGTTTTTTATTTTCTGCATAGTCTGTTGGTGTTGCTACTTTTATTTAATCTTGATATTAAATACCTCTTAGAACTGTAATAAAAGCTGATTTAAATAGTATGCCTATGTTGTTTTTTAATTTTGACAGTCTTCTTGGTCTTCATATTTTTCATTTCAAATGTTGTCTTTATCTATAGTTCATAGGTAGACAAAATGTCCAAAGGAAGAAAACTGTGGCTCCAACCAAGTTTTATAGCAAATCAAGTCATACCTGATTATGAAAGAAAAAGAAATGAGAGAGTAAAGAGGAACAATGAGGTATTGAATTCTTTAGGGTTGAAGAGTATTGCAACTTTGTTGTGGGATTCGGCTCAGCACAAGCATGCAAATGACAATGGAAAGCATAGTAAGGATGAGTTGGATGATGACTATAGACCTCCAGATGATGAGAATGTCCATGCCTATGATAGTGATATTGATCTTTCTCTCCCAAAACAATCCAAGAGTGAGTCAAGTCCTAGTGTGCTTGTTTTTAAGTTCTTTTAGCTATGAACTATGTATATGTTTCCAACTACATATGCACGGCCACTAAACTGATTACTCTCCTTTTTCTTTTGAGAAGTCCTTGTTATTTTCATAGCCTCTAATTATAATTATAATCATTCTATGTTTATTATTCTGATTGTCTTAATTATTTGTTCTTGCAGACATGAGAAAAAATAATGCCGCATTTTGGATGTGAAGGTTGATTCTGAGCCTAATAAATCACCAAATGTTTCACGACCTCAGCCACAGCCTACACCTACCCACTCTCATAGTGCTTCACAGCCTACGCACTCAAATAATGCTTCACACCCTTTACTATCACATGTATCTTCACAGCCTACACCTCCTCCTCCTACTTTCCAGCCTTCACGACCTCAGCCACAACCTGTTCAACCACAGATCGTTCAACCACAGCATGGTCAACGACAACTCATCCAGCCACAGGCCGCTCAACGACAGCCCATTCAGCCACAGCCCATTCAGCCACAGCCCGCTCAACGACAGCCCATTCAGCCACAATCCACTCAACGACAGCCCATTCAGCCACAACCCATTCAACTACAATCCACTGAGCCACAACCCATTCAGCCACAACAACAGGACAACTTTGAGTTAGGAGATAATATAGATGATGAGTGTAGACACCCCAATCCGGACCTCGAAGGGTCTTTGTCCACCCCGATGATGAAATAAAGGAAACGGAACCTTTGCGAGCTTGAATGAAGAATTCCCTCAGCCCCAAACAGATCCTCAGCCCAAATAAACCATTAGCCCCAAACAAACCCAAAAGCCCGAAAGCCCAGAGAAAGCCCAAAAACCCTGGACCGAACCTGTAATGCCGCGCGTGACATCTCTACACCGCACGACGTATCAAAAGTCAATACGCCGCACGTGGTCATGAGGTTAACCGCACGGCATTTTGGGTAAAGTTCTGACTGGCTCAGAAAGCTGTCGGCCACGCTTATTTGAGCCACAGCTGTAAAATGGCTCAGCCGAAAGCATACTTCTGGCCCGCCCAGAAGATACCTCCAATATTTGAAATTCAAAATCCATGGCTCTTGCCTATAAGTACACCCCTCCACTCAAGGGAAAAGGGCCCTTAATCACTATTATACCCTTTCTCTATCTTCTTGCTTTCACACCCACTTTCCTATTTTCAAGTCTTGAGAATGTTGCTCTTAAAAGACATTCTCTAGGCCTTTTACTCCATTTTTCTCCTCACCATTGAAGTTAGTCCCTTACTAACTTTGAGACCCCAACCACCCAATACACCCATCTACTACACACACCCATACTTCTATTTTCTCTTCCAACCTTATCAACACCCATCCACTATCATCAATCTTCATTCAAGCTCAAGATCAAAGGTAAAAACCAAGTTTCCTTGGGCTAGGCTCTGCCCTGGCCCTGAGGGGACCATTTTGTTTTCAGGCCTAACCCTTTTGGTTAGGATCTGACCCAAAAATCCTTTTTTACAAAACAAAACTAGTTTTCTGTGCTGGGTACGCTATGCTGCGCGGCGCTTTGAAGCGTCGTACGGCGTAGTGGACTCACACGCACGGCGTTTTAGTTAGCTACTGTTTTCTTGTTTAAACTGTCTGGATCACGATCGTCTGTTGCTGGATCTGTTTCTATACACCAAAAGCAATCTCGAAATGAGACCATATCTACAAGCCATGTTTTAAACTCTATAGATCTTTTCAAATGAACAAATATATTAGAAATGGTTTTCTACTTGTGGCTTGGAAGAATGGTACAGTTCTGAGATGATCTGATGGCTGTGAGCTTTCTGAAGTTTTAAAAACAACACCGTACGTCATATTAGGTATACCGTGCAAGGCTTTATAAAATAACCAAAGTTTGATGACAGGGTCATAACCACGCACGGCATAACAGAAGGCCGTGCGCCATAAATTAGTATGTCGTGAGACAGAGGATGGTGATCCAGATAGCTTATTTAGATGCTTTCCTTATTTAATATCATCGTCATAACATCCTTTATCATTCCTGTACAGCAAGCACCACTAGCACGGCAATGTGATATACTTTATCTTGTTTCCCTTTCCCGTATGTGTTTTTTTTAAAGGTTTTCCGAATGGTATTAAATCCCCCCATTTAAAATATTTAGTAGAGACCAATTTTTACCGGGCGAGCGGGGTGCTTTTTCAACAAAACCTTACCCGCTCGTAACGTGGCCCCCGGATCCAAAATCTCAATGGTTTCGCTAGATCAAAAGCCTTTCTTTTCAAAACAAACTCTCGGTTTCTCGGATCATCCATCTCAAAAATCCGGGTGGCGACTCTTCAAACGCGCTAGGGGCCCGGGAGCCCACAGTGGCGACTCCGCTGGGGATTTTTATTCAATACTCTTTAAAAAAAAAAAAGGGAAGAGTAAAAGAGTATTGAATAATCAAGAGGGCCAAACTTGAAAGGTATTTTACTTGGGGGGCTCAATGCAATTTGGAAAACTTAAATTTTCTTTTACACTATGCACCGCACAAGCTTCGCTAGCGTGTCTCGGCAATCTTACTCGGTTTACCTGTGACAAGCTCTCCCAGGATGCCTAGCAACCCTCGACTATGATGGGCCATCGTGCTGTTCGACCATTGTCTTGCAATACACTCGACATGGGGTAGTACATATTGGCTCTAGTTCGGGGAACCCTTCTGAGACCAAAACCAGCCTTTGCACTTGTACGTAACCATAGAACCTTCCCAACTAGGACATGAACCCGTGGTTAGGACTTATGTGATATACCCTGTTTATGTGTATTTCTCTTCAGTACATACATATCATTCACACATCATTGCATCTTGCAGGCTAGATGATTAGGCACCTTTAGAATTCTTTAGGACTTTCCGGTCAATCTAGGAGACTGTAAATCCATGGAGGTTGTGATACCTTTGGTGTTTGTCGTGCCCGAACGGCTCCTTTGACTTGGGACTAACCTTGAAGATGTGCGTATCTGGATTCTGACGGTCACATTGCTCTGCCTCGGATGGTCAAGGTAAGGAGATTGGCTCTGGTTCCGAAATGATCGGAATTTAACCTGTCTGACAGTACCTACCTGGATCGCCATAAATCTTCTGTACAAATGCCTCAAGTGAGACTCAAGTCACGGTAGGTCTTAGGATTTAGGAGGCGCGTAGGAGGTAGGACAGATATTCGGGATGGGTTATGAGTTACTCCCTTTTGCCTTGTCGCTAGTTTAGAAACATTGGACACTTGTAAAAAGAAGAGGCTATACCCAATTGGTTTCGTCCGTCCCGAAGACTGGTTCGCATAGATACCCTGGAAGAAACCCAACTGTTTGAGGTCCACATAGAACAGGAAGGGCAGCCGTCATTAGCGGTTTCGCCAAGATTAGCAATACAGGAGTCTCTAGTAGAACTGTCACCTGAAAGCCCTTTGCTAATGGCTGATCAAGGAAATGGGGTAGAAGAGCTTAGACAGAACATGGCCACCATGGATACCCAGTTTAGGCAATCCCTTGCTGGTATGGATACACAACTCAAAGCCTCGGTTGCATCCATGAAAAATGACATGAATATGATAATGGAGTCTATGCAGGAGGTTTGTGACAAGCTCTTAATTAAGACTGACATACCCAAGGGTGAGACACCGGCCAAAGATACACCAGCAGTCGATCCCAATTTAGCCGGCCTTATGGCTAAAATAGGTAAATTGGAAGAATCTGTGCAAGAAAATAAGCGATTAGGAAGAGGAGAAATTGACATGAACAAATTGTGTTTATTCCCTAATGCTAAGTTGCCGGAAAAGTTTAAGGGCGTGGACTTTGCAAAGTTTGATGGTACCGGAGATCCAAAGGCTCATCTCCAAGGGTATGTTGGTTCACTCACCATGAGGGGAATTGAAAAGGAAGCCATGGCTCAGCTGTTCCATGAATCTTTGTCGGGACCAGCCCTACAATGGTTTCTTACGCTTAAACTCTCTAAGAAAAGGACTTGGGAAGACATTGGGACAGCATTCGTGGCTCAATATGATTTCAACGTTGATCTAAAAATGACCACAAGAGAGCTAGAAAGTACCAAAATGGGCGAGAAAGAAAGTTTCGCTGATTTTGTAAAACGGTGGAGGGCTAAGGCCGGTCAGATGCAAAACAAACCAGATTTGAAGGAACAGATAAGGATCATCACCAAGAACCTGCCAAGCTCTTTTGCCCCATACATGGTTGTAGAGACCCGTAAATTTCTCTAAATAATTTTAATGTTAGAATAATGTTAGAATATTTAGGTAAGGAGAAAATGTGATGTGGATATGTGATTTGGGTTGAATGTGATAGAATTTGAAAGTTTGGGGTGAAAATTGTAATTGGTTTGTATGGTGGTATAAATAGGTGAGAGTGAGTGGTAGAGAATTATTCTCCCACTCTCCCACTCACGTCTCTCTCTCTCTCGGTCCTCCCTCTCCCACCCGACTCTCTATCTCTCTCTCACTCTCCCACAAAATCTCACCCAAGAACTCAAAACCCATGAAGATTAACCTTCATTCCATCTTCTGCACGCAATCTTGAGCTCGTATTTCGTTGGGTTTGGCTCGGAGAGGAGCATTCGGTTGATTCAAAGTTTTCGGGGCTAGGGCTTGCTTGGGAGTTGAGAGTTTTGCTCAAAACCCATTCGGTAGGGATTTCTCACTTCTATTATATGTTTATGTGTTGATTTGGTGTTTGAATCGCGCCCTAGATCGTTGCTTTTGTTGTTAGAAATGTTCTGGTGAAGTCTGAAAGTCGTGCACTGAAAACCTAAGTCCTACCGGTAGAAGTTTTGGATCTACCGGTAGAAACGCTGTCCAGTAGTGTCATTTTGTGAAATTTTGGTCTTCTACCGGTAGGAGATTAATGTCTACCGGTAGGTATTGAAAAATCAGAATTTTTGGAAAAATTTCGAACGGGCATAACTTTTTCATCCGAACTCCGTTTTGGGCAAATTTTATATCGAAATTCATGTACGGAAGGTCTACTTTCCAATGGTGGTGGTCTCATCTCTCAATTCTTAACCGATGAGGTTTGGTAGCCGAAATAAGATAGATATGTTCGTATATGTTGGGAAATCTTTTTTTTTTAGGATCGTTTGGGGGAGACACGGATGTTCTTAGGTTCGCTTGAGTACATAATTGAGTTGTTGGACAAGGCTAGTGGTATACTAGGGTTTGTAGTGGTCATTGGGTTCCGTATGAGTCCTTTGACACCGAAACGAGGGTTTAGAGAACATAAGGAATATAGGTGGGCGAAGGTTGTATGTGTTGACATGCGATGTGAGAAATAAATACGTAGATCACTCTTTTGAGTTAAACACTGCTAGGCGTGAATACAAGGGACAATTTTCTTTATGTTTGATATGCGATACATTTCTTGCGTAACTCGTACGGTCTTATGAGTTGCAAGGTGGAAATCTATAAATCGTCGTAAGAGAATATCTCTTGATATGTGAGTGCTTGTATGGTGATGAGAAACTAATGATGTAATAAAAGCGAGTTGATTGAGGTGAAATTATCCGTGCTATTCCTATGTGAATAAGTCTTCATTGTGAATTCATTATATGTGATTGAGATGAACGGTTGAGTTGTAAAGTATATAGGAGGAATTTTGGGTACGATGACCTATGATGGGTGACTTGAATCAGCTCCATCAGTGAGAGAGGTGCTAGTGGGGAGTATCGGGACTCCGTAAATGGCCCGGCAGGAGCTTTTACTCATGACACAGAACGAAAAGGAAATGGTGACACGATGTGAATGGAAATGGGCTATCATTGTGAAAGTGTGAGTGATATGAAAGACATTGGCGTTGCGGTTCTTTGATTATGATAGTTTCATAAGTCAAGATATTGGATTGGTGATTCGAAATAAGATGAAGGGCAGTGGCAGTCATGAGAAAAACGTATAGATAATAAGTTTTTGGAGTTAATTTAGAGTCTTGGTGTGTAGTCATGGTATTTCAATTATGTCATCGACTTTAGGAAAACTGCTTGTCGTGTATTGTTTCTCCTTTGAAATACTGTGCCTTGCTTCAGTTATTCACTCTACCTGTCATCCCATTTTCATATATTGGTTGTGTAGATTTCTCTACTGGGCTAGTGTAGCTCAACCTATCATTTTCAGGTGTGAACCCGGAGCGGTAGCATGGAGTGAAGTGCATGCATTCTAGTGCATATTTTCGGAAGAAGTGGTAAAGGAGACTCATGGATATTTTGGTAAAACATGTTTTGGGAATGTAATAGAACTTTAACTCTATTTCTTTTAATAATGTAATATATTCATACTCTTGGAGTTAGATTTGTAATTTAATGACTAGGACATGGTGAACTCTTTTGGGGTATTATGTATGATAATGTGAGGAGTTTTCTTTATGAAAAGCTATTTTATTTATGTTGAAAATCGAGGGCGTGACAATGGTCCTCTCCCAAGCAGCCCCAAATTTTGAAACTTTCTATGACTCGGGTTTGGCTGTGGAGGAGGCCTTACGAGATGGTACATTGGAGAAGAAGGAATCAGGAGCAAAGTCCAAAAGGGCATATTCAGGGAACAGCAATGTCCTCTTCGGGAATACTAAGCCGGCGGAAGTAAACCAAATTTCCGAAAAACCAAAATCCCAGAATATAGTCTTTACCCAGTTTAGCACTCCTAGATCCGCCTTACTCAAGAAGCTTACCGAAGCGGGAGTGCTGAACCCTCTTCCGCCACCACAAACCATTCCACCTAACCTGAACCAGAATGTCTACTGTGATTTCCACCAAATGCATGGCCATACCACTGACAACTGTATCCACCTCTGTCATGAGATTCAAAACCTCATTGATAATAAAGTCATTGATACCCCTCCTTCAGACAAACCAAACACCATGACAAACCCCTTGCCGTAACATAATACCCCCTTCCAAATCAACCAAATCACCCAAATTAAAAGCCAAGACTTTGATCCTACCTCTTTCATCATCCCTGATACCGAACCGAAGCCTGTTGTGGAAATTCCTGAAGAGACTGCTCTCTGTTACCTTTGGGAATGGGGAGATTTTATTGCTGATTGGGAGGAGTTCGAAGCCGCCAATTTTCAAGAAGACGTGAATCCGTTCTTTGAACCAGGATGGGAAGTTGATTGGCAAAGCATTCATGCTGACCCTCTTGATGGGTTTTCTCTGTACATGATGTTCGAAAACCAAAATGAGAATTTTTCAGGAACGCCTGAATGGGAATGGAATCCAATCCCGGATGAATACCAACTCTTGGCCTGGAATGACCCTCTAGATACCTTTTCCATACCCATGCTATTTGCAGAAGAATACCAACCTCAGACGATGGCCTACAACTGGCCCGAGCCTGCTCCATTTCAACCGAATCCCTCCTACCTCCATGACCTCATCGCCAATGATCCATACAACAATGTGGGTCTTGCTCCGTATCTAGAACCGCTAGGGCCAGAAGAAAATGTGGCTAGTAATGAGTTCGACCCAATGGACTACCTGGCAGATGAAGCTAAATCAGAGTCATCCGTTACTTTCCCGAAGGACGCTGATGTCGCCATGATGAATTTATGGGAAGATGAACCAGGAGCTAAGACAAATCTATGGGGAAATATGGAGATCATCAACATAAAAGTGGGAAATGAGGAATGGACCGTAAACAGGGCGGTGGCAGAAGCTGAGAAATGGAAGCCTGAGGATCTGTGGGAGGATCTGATTATCGCTGACTTGGCTGCCAACCTCCAAGACACCACTATTGGAAACAAGCGCAAGGCCCTTGTTGATTTGTGGAATGAGGAGTCTAAGTACCAACAGATTGGTTAATTGACCAGGAGTGATCGAATCTATCAACCCCATAATCTTCAAATCGGAGAATCTTCCAACCCTCCAGCTCCACTGACCAAAGAACCTTCTAACCCGTTCATTACCCCAATCAAAGATACTTTCCAACCCTTTGCCCCACCAACTAAAGAGCCTTCTTGCCCTGAGAAAAACCCAGAAGGAATGATCAAGCGCCAACTTGAACAGACTCAAGCCAAAATGTCTGTTTGGGACGTGCTTGTTCACTCCACCCGCCATCGCGAAGGACTTATCCAAGCCCTCTCTCACCTGAAAGTTCCCTCCGCCATAACCCCAGATGAACTCGTAGCACTCATCAAAACTATACCCGTCAAACATGCTATTACCTTCACTGATCGAGACCTACCCGCCGAAGGAACTGATCACAATCGGCCACTCCATATCACTCTGAAATGCCACGGAAAATGGGTACCGGTGATCTTGATTGATAATGGGTCAGCAATCAATGTTTGTCCACTCCGTGTTGCCTATTGCCTGAGGTACAAAAATAATGATTTCTCTCCATCAGAAGTCAAAGTCCGGGCATACGACAACACCCGTCGGGATGTGGTTGGAACCCTCATGCTTCCTATGACTTTCGGACCTTACCAAACAGAGGTGGAGTTTCATGTGGTAAACATTCCCGCTTCTTTCAATCTACTGCTGGGTAGACCTTGGATGCATCGACCTGACATCATGACAGTTCCTTCAACACTCCATCAGAAAATTAGATTGGGACTTGAGACTGGGATGCTCACCATTCATGGCGACTCTGGGATTCGCGCTCCCGTGGAAGACCACACCCCACTCTTGGAGATACAACACGGAGAGGACATTGCCTTGGGTGGCTTTTCGTAGACACCTCTAATTCTGTTTTCACTGTCAAGATTGATGATGACTTCATCATTAGTAATGTCGCCATAAAGATAATGAAGAAAATGTCCTACATGCCAGGTTTGGGGTTGGGAAAGAATCTCCAGGGGCCAGCGCAATTTGAAGAACCAGGGAACTTTAACCCGCATAACAGGCTTGGGATACCACCCTTCTGAGGATAGGAAAGAAAAGAAGGGAGACAGATTGGAGGACTATTTTGTCAAAGAAGAGGCAAAGCAGATTTACCAAGGACAGCCGGAACCATTCTGGGACAAAGAAACCAACACCTTCTTACCAGGATTTGAGATATTCGCTAATGATGTCTGGCCTGAAAGTGATGAAGAATTGGAAGCAGTAATTAAACAAGCAAAGATGGCCGATTGGGTTGAAACCTTTGCTATGGGTAGCCTGGCAACCTTATTCGAGGAAGACGAACCATTGGGTATAGCAATGGAAGCAGAAGTGCAGATGCTAGGGCAGGAGGCCCCCGAAGACCCGACTTTACTCATCATGGATGCTGCTGGGGATTATAAGAACTGGACTTTCATACCAAGTGCAACTAGTCATGAGGCTGAATCTGAGTCCTCTGAGCCCTCTGAGTCTTCTGAGTCTGTCGAGTCTGTTGAGTCTGAGTCGGTGCCTCTTGGCCCAACTCCTCAGAGTCTGTATTTTGAGTTTGAGTCTACCCGCGTGTACGGTGCCCCCGAGGCCTCTGTTTATGATGAAATAAATGAATCTGGTTCCGCTTACTTTCCTGACTTTGAAATAAATTGTGTCGACCCCGATGATGAAGAGATCGAGTTCGATGGGGAAATCCCCAAAGAAATTCGGTCCCTAATCGAAAGGGAAGACGAAAGGCATGCTCAGCCTGTAAAAGAAGAGGTTGTTTCAATAAATTTGAGGGACGAAGGGAATCCCCGAATGGTTTAGATCGGTTCCGCGCTATCAGAAGAAGAGCGCCAGGCTCTCATAAATTTGCTAAAAGAATTCAAAGATGTTTTCGCATGGTCGCACGCTGTTATGCCCGGAATCGATCCTGAAATCGTGGAACACCGGATTCCCCTCTATTCTGATGCGAAACCAGTAAAACAAAAACTGAGATGCATGAGGCCCGACTGGGTGCTTAAAATAAAAGAGGAGGTAACCAAACAGATCAATGCTGGGTTCCTGATGATAACTAAATACTCCCAATGGGTCGCAAATATTGTTCCCGTTCCAAAGAAGGACGGCAAAATCAGGGTCTGTGTGGACTTCAGGGACCTAAACAAAGCTAGCCTCAAGGACGACTTCCCTTTGCCGCACATTGACGTGCTAGTCGACAACACCGCGGGACACGCTTTGCTTTCTTTTATGGATGGTTTCTCAGGGTATAACCAGATCCTCATGGCCCCGGAAGACCGAGAGAAAACCACATTTATCACTAAGTGGGGAACTTATTGCTATCGGGTCATGCCTTTTGGGCTGAAGAACGCTGGCTCCACCTATCAGCGAGCTGCAATAACCTTGTTACACGATATGATTCATAAAGAGGTGGAGGTTTACGTTGACGACATGATCATTAAGGCAAAAGAGCGGGAAGACCATTTACCCGCGCTCAGAAAGTTCTTCGAAAGGATAAGGAGATACAGGATGCGCCTTAACCCGGCTAAATGCACGTTTGGAGTCACTACAGGGAAAATGCTTGGGTTTATGATCACCACTCGCGGCATCGAAATCGATCCATCAAAGATTAAGGCCATTCTGGAAATGGAACCACCGCGGACAGAGAAAGACGTAAGGGGTTTCCTTGGCAAAGTGCAGTTCATCAGCCGATTTATTGCAAAACTGACTTCGACGTGTGAACCCATATTTCGCCTGCTCAAGAAGGGAACACTATTTGCATGGGACGACAGATGTCAGCAAGCCTTCGAGGCCATCAAAGCCTATCTAAGGAATCCACCAGTCTTGATGCCACCAGAACCAGGAAAACCTTTGATCATATACTTGTCAGTCACTCTGTCTTCCATGGGGTGTATCCTGGCACAGGAAGGAGACGATGGGGTTGAAAGAGCTGTCTACTACCTCAGCAAAAAGATGGTCGGATCCGAGGAACGCTATACTCCATTAGAAAAGACGTGCTGGGCGCTCGTTTGGGCTTCCAGAAAGTTGAGACATTACATGCTGGCCTACTCGGTAAAGTTGATATCCCAGATGGATCCTTTGAAGTACTTGTTCGAGAAGCCGGCACTCACAGGAAGAATGGCACGATGGTTATTGATGCTGGCAGAATTTGAATTAAAGTATGTTACCAGAAAGTCAATAAAAGGAAGAGCTGTCGCCGAATTCTTGGCTGATTGCCCAGTCGAAGGAGGGGAAGATGCTAAATTCGAGTTCCCGGATGAAGACATAATGACCGTAACCGAAGATGTGTGGCGGTTGTATTTTGATGGAGCGGCCAATCAGTAAGGATTTGGAATCGGTGTGCTATTGATTTCGCCAGATGGGTCGCATATCCACTTGCATTCAAGCTTAACTTCGAAGTCACCAACAATCAAGCGGAATACGAAGCTTGTATTGTAGGCATGGAAGCAGCCATTGAAATCGGTATAGAAAAGTTGGAAGTCGTGGGAGACTCAAACTTGGTTGTCTCTCAAGCAAACGGCGATTGGAGGGTCAAAGAAGAGAAGTTAAAGTCATACCATCAAGACCTCGAAGATCTCATTCCCCATTTCAGTAAAGTAACCTTCATTCACATCCCGAGACTCAGAAATCAATTCGCTGATACCTTGGCTACGCTGGCCTCCATGGTCGAAATCCCTGTCGGTGTAAAGCTGAGGCCAATTGTGATCGAGCAAAGGGATACCCCAGTATACCAGCATGTCATGGTCATCAACGAGCCCGAAGATGGTCACCCTTGGTTCTATGATATTTGGAGATTTGTAGAAAGGGGGGAGTACCCCGCTGAGGCTAGCAAGAAAGACAGAATTGCTCTTCGGAGAATGGCAGCTCAATACATCATCTGTGGAGGAAATCTATACCGAAGATCTCACGGTGGTACCCACAAGCTGTGTATTCACGGCGAGGAGACAAAAAGAGTGATGGAGGAAGTTCACGAGGGCGTGTGCGATCCTCACATGAATGGTATGATGCTTGCCAAAAAGATTTTGAGACAGGGCTACTTCTGGCCCACCATGGAGACGGAATGCGTGGAATATGTACGACGTTGTCATAAGTGCCAGATTCACGCTAACCTCACGCATGTTCCGCCGCATGAACTGCAGCAAATGACCTCGCCGTGGCCTTTCTCAACATGGGGTATCGATGTCATCGGAAGGATTGTGCCAGCAGCCTCTAATGGCCATAAGTTCATCCTAGTGGCTATTGATTACTTCACGAAATGGGTGGAAACAACCTCGTATGCATCCCTGACCGCAGTTCAAGTCGCGCATTTTATCAAGCAAAACGTCATCTATCGGTATGGGGTCCCATATGCATTTGTATCCGATAATGAGGTTCATTTTAAAGGCCGAGCCAGGGAAGTCTTGGATGAATTTCAGATCCAAGTACACAAGTCAACAACCTATCGACCACAGACTAATGGGGCCGTGGAAGCAGCCAACAAAACAATCAAAACCATTCTGGAAAAGACCATTCAATCTGCGAGAGATGGGCACGAGCAACTACCGTTGGCACTATGGGGATATCGCACGTCCGTACGTACACCAACAGGGGCGACTCCGTACTCTTTGGTTTATGGTATGGAAGCTATACTTCCCATAGAGTTAGAGATTCCATCCCTCCGAACTATGATCAAATGTAATGTCCGAGAAGCAGACTGGCTGAGTAACCGATTTGAAGAACTCATGCTGTTCGATGAATGGCGTTTAAGGGCACTTTACCATATTCAAGGATATCAAAGGAGAATCGCGCGCGCATTCAACAAAAAGGTAAAACCCAGGGACTTAGCGGAAGGCGACATGGTTTTGAAGGAAATCCGGGCACCAGTCTATGATCCACGAGGAAAGTTTCGACCAAAATGGTCCGGGCCTTATATCATCAAGACCATCCTGTCTGGAGGAGCTACGCAGCTCATTGACATGGACGGGAATGAATTCTCAACTCTGGTCAACCTGGATCAACTCAAGCGCTACTACCCCTGAGAGAAGCTCGCTGGGCTTAAAGCTGCAAGGGCAGCCAGTTCCAGGCAAAAATTAGAGCAGAAGCCTGCTAGGATGAAAACTCGCAAGGGCATCTTAGGCAAAAGTTAAGGCATACAATGAACAAGCTCGCTAGACCGAAAACCCGAAAGGGCGGTACTAGGCAAAAATTAGAGCGTAAAAGGAGAGTGTCAAAACCAGAGCGAACCCTATCCTTGAACTACGTCATGACCTGATTCCTTCACCAAAGAGGATACGTAGGCAGTCTCACTATGGGACTCGGTCACAATCAATCAAAACAAAATCCAGGTTGACAGAATTCAGAAAGGCGGAATCAGAGAGGGGGAAACCCTCTGTAACTCACTTTATTGAAACAACTGCTTCTAATACATAAGGCTGAGCATGATTTTTGAAAATAAAAGTGCAATACAATAAAAGGGGGTCCACGACTTATTCAACGGTTAGGGTAGTAAGGTCGAGTTAGTTTCTTTGGGCTCCCGCCCTTGCAGCAATGTCCCTCCTGAGCCATTTCCCGTAGCTCCCACGCATTGCCACAGATGGGTAAGGATGAGCATCAGTCACCTCGCGAGACCTCCAGAATCGCTGGTAGTTGCAAAGAGCCGAATGGCGGAAGAAAGGCAGAACTACATCCACCAGAACCTCCTGTCTCAAACCAAGCTGACGCTGAAACCGATAGGGGATGTAGAAGGTAAAAGCCTCCAGACCAGCAAGAACCACCGACTGAGGGCCCATATAGTGTATAGTCATAGGCAGAAGGTCAAGCCATGAGCATCTCCAGGAAATAGTCTCAGCCCACTGACGTTTGAAGAAGTTGATCCACTCTGAAGCTCGCCTGTCTGCAAATTCAAAGCACCGAGAGGACAATAACCTAGCATCATACACCAAGTTGCCAGGAGGGAGAGTCAGCACATTCGCCTTGTCACAAAGCCAAATCTGCCAAAGAGGGAAAACAAGTGAGAAACCGTAGAAAACCAAGCCAAACATTGAAGAGAAATGAGAAAAGCTCGAAAGAGGGAAGATGAGGTGAAAACTAACCTGTAAGAGAAGAGGGCTGCCTCCAAAAGTCTCGGTCTCTCCAGAGCGAACCTTGTCCAAGCCCATCAATGTCTCAGCCAATACCATTGGAATCACATCCTTCCGAGCTCCAATCTGCACCGCAATGCTGACCAACGCCGAGCTAGCATGACCGGTGGAAGGAACCAAGAAGTAAGTAGCAAGTAAGCACATGCAAAGAGCGGTCATACGCCGAGTATGGTAGGTTGTGTTTGCGAGGTTACCAAGAGGAGAGAACATCTCGATAAGGCGCATCACGTTGAGGTGACCGTTGCTAACCAAGTAACGAGCAACACCGTCGTTCAACCCTAGAGAGGCAGCAAGAACCTTGGACATGTTTTCGCGCACAGGAGGGACAATGACCTCCCCAGAGCCAAAGCCGCCAAGATAGGCGCGGAACTCTTCGATTGTGGGGCAAAGCTCTTGTTCACCGAAGCGGAATACGTGCACCTCCGGATCCCAAAGACTTGTGGCAGCCCTCAAGAGCTCGGGACGAAGGCGGATGTTACGAAGGTATCTCATGGAGTAGAGACCATGTGCCCGAAAGTTGAGCCAATCGACCCCCTCCATGGAAACCAACCATGGCCGTAGTGAACCGGTGAGAGAAAGAGTCATTGGGAGGAAGTGAAGGTTGGAGGAAGGTGAAAGACTGAGAAAGATATGGTTAGAATGAGGCCTAAGGCCTGAATTTATAGGAGGGATAGAGGAGACAACTTCAACTCTCAAAAGAGCCTTGGGTTCCAAAAGTGTAAATTTTCCATGAGTCTTACATAGGGAAAAGCTTGGTCATGCCTCAAAAGAACAAAGCAGACATGCACTGGCTTGGAAATGTTATAGAATAGGTCAAACTTCAACCTTCGTGCAATCTATCTTGGGAAGCAGCAAATGGCAGAATGTCAGGAAAATAGCGCCGCACGGCATATCAGAGTAACACGCGGCATAATAGAACTAGGGGAAAACCACGGCATAGCACGGATACGCCGCGGGATCAGATGAAATCACGCGCGGCATTTCGAAGCCCTGCGCGGCATATCATGTCTGCATTTCTGCAGACTTTGATAGCAGAGGTTTGAAACCAATTCGAGGCACTCACAGGCATCACTGACCCTCAGAACATACCTCAATGGGTGTTTGGGACTTCGGGCAAGTCCCGCTTCGAGTCAACTCTCAAAACTCGACGTGATGACACCGAAAAGTCAATAAAATCCGTTTCTTAAGCCGTGTCAAGGTATCGAAGTCCGTTTCAAGTCATTTCAAGCTAATCTTTCGAGTCCCACGGTCATAATGGTCAAAAGTGACCTGGTCCAAGTTCCGTTTAGAGGTCAAAGTCAAAATTTGGGAATGTCACCTTCCAAAGTCAACGTTTTCTTGCTTTTCAAGCAGTTTTCAAGTAAGAGCTTGAGTTTTCTAGCCACGTGTTGCATGTTAAGGGTCGTTATTGACATGCGAGAGTCCACGACAAAGGTATTCTTGTAAATTCTTGTATTAAGTGACGATTTTTCAAAATTATTCATTTGCTTTCTTTGATTTCTATTCCAACGTCAATGTACCTATGACCCAACATGTTGCTCATCATAAAGCTTGAGTTCATTTCAGTTTATGGTCAAAGACTAGTTGCATACGTTGGTTAATGTTTCAGTTATTCAATCTTTCTTAGACAAATGACAATAAGAGGAATTGAATGGCGTAAACATTGAAAGAATAAATCCTTCTATATAATCTCCAGAATATCCATGAGTCAAAGTACAAGAAGGTGTGCAAGCTCAATGCTCAAAAATCCTATCTACTGAGGGTAAACAGGCACCCTTCCAAAAAAGAAGCACGCAGGCTCCACAAAAAGGCAAAAGCAAAACAAACAAGAGAGGGAGCTCAACTCTCATCCCCGTCCTCGTCCTCGTCCTCCTCAGTGTCCTCCTCGTCGTCCTCCCCGGAGGCCTCCTCTGCCTGGGAACTGGCCGCCTCCTGAGTACCTGTCACCCTGGGCACAGTGCTCCCTGAGGAGTCCTCCAGGTCAACGTCTGTGGGCTCCTCAGTCTCGTCAGAGACGTCTATAGGCTCGTCCTCCGTCTCCCCAGAAAGCCGTGGCCTCTTCGACGGAGGCTCCTCCCGAGAGCCAGCAGAGGAAGCCTGTGGCACTTGCATGCGCACAGACTTCCTGCGCAGCCCACGTGAAGCCCCTCCTCCAGCCTGCAATAACATGACATTCATCATTTGCATTATAATCATAGTATAAACAATAAGAAGTAAAAGCAAAGGGTCCATCGTCCCGCCAGCACGAAGGAGTACCTCTGGGGCATGGCCCATGGTGTACTGCCTCACCAACTACTCCAGGCCCATCATGGCCTTCGCCATCTCCCTCACGTACTCCGGAGTCACCTGCACAACAGGCAGATTGGTTAGAAGGCATAGTGATAATAACAAGTGTAGGCAAAAGGCGAAAGAATACGTGTCATACCTGAGCAAGAAACTCCGAAAATGTAGCCGTGGGACGTGGCACCACCACTACACCAGAAACCCCCTGGGCAGTCGTCACGTCCACAGTCCAGGAGAGTCAGGGCAAGCTAACCCCGCTCGGACCTGTACCGTCGCCCTGACCACCACCACTACTTTCGCGCCCTCTTCCTCTTCCTCTCCCTCCTCTCCTTCCTCGTCCACCTCTATCACCTGCACCACCTGACGCTCGAAATGTCGCCTCCCAGGCAACAGCTCGTACCCCGAAGCTCGGCATCAAGTACCGAGCCTGAGTACGTAGTCAGCGCCTGCCTGGAAAAGCGGCTCCAGCTCAGGGTCCGGTCACACAAACCGCTCAACCTCCCCCCTGGTGTACAAACTCGTCCTCTGCACCAAAGCAGGAAGGGGACCAGGGACTCAAAAAACGTCCAGCCTTAACGACTTACATGACACCCGGTCACCCAGGTACCACTGCCAGCCGTAAGGAGACTCGAGAAGCACCCTCCCCCTCGTCACCTCCCTGCTCCGGACCAAGTAAGGGAGCTCGGAGCGGTCCCACACATGCCAGCGAACCTGCAATCAAGGATATACAACATCAGCATGAGATTTGAATAGAACTATCAACAAATAGAAGCATGCAAGGTGTAGTCATACCCTGTCAGGATGAAACTCGTCCAGAAAGAGGCGGTAGGCGTTCAGGTCGCCCTTCCCCTTCTTCACTCCCCGGAACTCCTTGGACCAACGCAGAGCCTGGGGAAGTACTGTGTCGCTAGGGCAGGAGGTCTCGGGAGGGTACATGTACAGTACCTCGTACGTCCACAGCTGCAGAATTAAACATCAAGGATTAGCACAGGATATGCAATAAGTAAATGGAAAGACAAATGAGTGCAAGAGAAGTTTGAAATGTACCTTCCAGACTCTCCAGTAACCGCCGAGGCTCTTCCCTGCTCCTCGGGAAAAAGACCCCATGAAGGCGTAGCACGCCCCCAAAGCCGCGCTGCCCCAGTCAAAGCAGGCTATTTCCCCGATGTCCCTCAAGGCCGGTAGGAGCGAAAGGTGTACTCGGTTGCGCCTGTTGGGAAACAGGGACGCACCGAACAAGTACAACAAAAAGCACCGCGCCATCTGCTCCTCCTGCACCCTGTCAGTCGGGAGCCCCTTTGTCCAAAACTCCAAAAGCTGGGCGTACTGGGCGTCCTCCCTCTCTGCCTTCAGCACGTACCCCAGCATCTCCCACTGGAACACCGCACTCCTCCCTGTAACAGCGTCGTAGGGGATAGGGTCGCCCCCAACCCTCAAACCAGTGATCGCCGCAAAGTCTAGGGGCGTCACCGTCAGCTCAGCTCAGCGAAGAGGAAGTGGAATGTATTCGTCGTGTCCCACCACCTCTCGGCAAGTGCTCTCACCACCTGGCGATCGTTGCTCGCCCTCGTCAGCACGCTGACAAACTCCCTGAAGCCCGCCTGTCTCACTATCTCCCTCACGGCCTTGGGGAGCCTCTCCCAAAACGTCGGCACGTCGGCCGCACCTTCGTAGCACGAGATGGTGATCGCCTGTTGCAATAAGTTGATTATGTTCAGTAAAACAGGTATGCTATTCAAGACAAATACGATATTCAAATAAGGAAATGAAAGTACGATACATTGAAATTTGAAATACAAGTGTTTAAAGTATACCTCGTCTCGGCGCAAGGAAAGGTGCTGCTGTGGGTCCCTCAGAACCAGGGCCTCGTCGTACGTGGGCCGCTCCGGCCTGTAGGCGTCTAAAAGGGTAGGGACCACTACGTGCTGAAAGGGCATGTAGAACTCCGCCACGTAAGCTCCTCGCCCCTTCAGGGCCTCTGTCGCCTCCTCCACAACGCTCCTCCGAGGGGCTGTCTCACCTTCAGCAGCCTCCTCCTCTACTCCCTGTGGCCCTCCAGCGGCCCCTGCCTCGACCTCGGCCTGGAGTTCCCTCTCCCGAGCCTCAAGCAAAGCCTCAGCTAACCCCGGCACTCCCCGGAAGGTCTCGACCAGGTCGTCAAGGGACGCCACCTCTAAGTAGTCACTCAACCTTATGGGTCGTGACGACCCTGCACCCTCACCACTACCGACAAACAAAGCCGGTGTCTCCCTCTCCTCCAACAACTCCTCCTCGACAACGGGGCCCTTCCCCAAGTCAGTCTGAGGCTCTCTCATGGGAGAAGCCTCTGTCTCCACCTCCAATCCGTCAAGCCCGTCGCCACCGCGAGCCTCCGTGGCCCTCTCCTCTAAACCAATCGCGCCCTCCACTCGGCCTGTAGCCTCGTCCTCACCCCTAGACTCCACCGCACCCGGAGTCTCCATCTCCTGGCCGTAGCCGGCCAGCACCCCTACTACCACCATCACCACCGCCACTGCTGTCCACCACAGCAGCCGAGGTCGAAGCCTCCTCGGCCACAGCCACCTGGGCCGAGACCCCCACGGTCTCCGGCGTCTCCCCGACCGCCGCGACGCCCTCCGGAGCCACCGAGGCCGGTGCAACCTCAACCCGCGACGGAGGACCACCCCCGGGTATATCCATACCGTCCATAATCAATGTGTAAGGGAGAGAGAGAGAGATAGAGTCGTGAGAGAGAGAGAAAACAGTCGGGAGAGAGAGAGAGAGGAGGCAGCCAAGAGAGATAGAGAGAGAGAGATGATCGAGAGAGACAGGAGAGAGATAGGGAAATTCGAACGAACGAGGTGTACACAAGGCGTACTGTGTACGCCCCGTATATATATATATATATCCCCCTCGAACCGGTTCGTCTGGAACTAATTCTAGATCGGGTTCATAACTCATATGCTGCACGGCATATTGGCTGGCACACGTGGCATAGTAACCTGGCTGCATGGAACTTCTCGAGTTGTCACGACGCACGGTATTTGACGTGCCACGCGTGGCATACTGGGTTAGTTCGACAGTTTGGATTCTGAGGGTAGCTCCTGACAACGGCGTCTGTGTTCGAGTTTGCCCGTATATAAAAAGCAGAAAATAGCAGACAAACAGTAGCAAGAAATAAGGCTTTCCATTTCATAAAGCCCGAGGCCACCCTCGGGACTTTCTTTACATTGTTCAAAAAAAAAACAAAAAACAAAAAACAAAAAAATCCTACTGTTTTTCTTCTTCTTCTTCCGGACCCCCTACCTTAATCGCTTTGATGCGTTGTTTGCCCCGTCCGAACGGTCGTCGGAACCGTTCGGATTCCCTTCTGAATCCTCTGCGGTATCACTGGACAAGCACTCCGGTGCAAACCACGCGTCGCTCTTGTCATCCTGCTGGTCGTACGCGAAGTCCTGCAGGTTGGACACCGCACGGCGGAGGGTACGGATGGTAGAGATCAACCTAGAGATTTGAGCAGTAAGTCGCTCAATCTCCTCTCGGTAGAAGCCCACCTCGATCTCCAGGGATGTCACCCGCATTGCCAAGTTGCTGTTCGCCATGGCCGATATCTCGAGAGTAGCCTTTTTCTTAGAATGAAGTAGGAGGTAGAGAGACTTGGGAGAATGGTGCATAGAATGAGGCACTACCACCCTTTTAAAAGCAGTTCCAGCCGACGAAAGGGCACGCCTGTATTAATGGGCACCCTTAAACCAGCCAACTGACCTCGGAAATCGAAGGGGTGCATGAAAATCCGAAACGCCGCACGCCACATTGAATGCCTGCACGGCATTATGGCTCCAAGGGATTAAATTTGTCTTCTCGGGAATTGATCACCCCAGCCACCAAAATCATCTCGGAAATCAAATACTCCAGCCGTTTTGCAACAAAAATCTTTTAGAACGACATACATTAATTATGGGATTATTCGATCCTAGTCCCCCAGGACTCGCAAAAATTTCTCGTCCCCCGGGACTCGCAAAAATTTCCCGTCCCTCGAGGACTCGCCGTATTCGCATTTGTTCGCAACATTCGTCCCCCGGGACTCGCCGAATTCGTGTTACTTGTCTCGAATCAAATTTCGCTTCCCGAGGGCTTGTCTCAAATCAAATTTCGCCTCCCGAGGGCTCGTCTCAAATCAAACTTCGCCTCCCGAGGGCTCGTCTCAAATTAAGTTTCGCCTCCCGAGGGCTCGTCTCAAATCAAATTTCGCCTCCCGAGGGCTTGTCTCAAAATTTTCAAAAAGACTCACTAGCACTCAATCTTCTCAAAGTTTACTGCATGATTTTTCTTTACTCGCACCGTCCCAATTGAACTACGTTGGTCTGATCCCTACAAACAGGGTACGTAGGCAGCTCCACGGGTGCGACCACCATTGCCATTTACTTCCATTTTCGAGCATTTTTGTCTCTGTTCAAAGACTTTAGAGCAACGGATCGAGGTGCCTATTCTTTAAGCGTCACTCGTATCAAATCAATGATATCCGAGTTACGTTAAAGAGAGACTACTGTAGACACCCCAATCCGGACCTCGAAGGGTCTGTGTCCACCCCGGTGATGAAATAAAGGAAACGGAACCTTTGCGAGCTTGAATGAAGAATTCCCTCAGCCCCAAACAGATCCTCAGCCCAAATAAACCATTAGCCCCAAACAAACCCAAAAGCCCAGAGAAACCCCAAAAACCCTGGACCGAACCTGTAATGCCGCGCGTGACATCTCTACACCGCACGACGTATCAAAAGTCAATACGCCGCACGCGGTCATGAGGTTAACCGCACGACATTTTGGGTAAAATTCTGACTGGCTCAGAAAACTGTCGGCCACGCTTATTTGAGCCATAGCTGCAAAATGGCTCAGCCGATAGCACACTTCTGGCCCGCCCAGAAGATACCTCCAACATTTGAAATTCAAAATCCATGGCTCTTGCCTATAAGTACACCCCTCCACTCAAGGGAAAAGGGCCCTTGATCACTATTATACCATTTCTCTATCTTCTTGCTTTCACACCCACTTTCCTATTTCCAAGTCTTGAGAATGTTGCTCTTAAAAGACATTCTCTAGGCCTTTTACTCCATTTTTCTCCTCACCATTGAAGTTAGTCCCTTACTAACTTTGAGACCCCAACCACCCAATACACCCATCTACTATAAACACCCATACTTCTATTTTCTCTTCCAACCTTATCAACACCCATCCACTATCATCAATCTTCATTCAAGCTCAAGATCAAAGGTAAAAATCAAGTTTCCTTGGGCTAGGCTCTGCCCTGGCCCTGAGGGGACCATTCTGTTTTCAGGCCTAACCCTTTTGGTTAGGATCTGACCCAAAAATCCTTTTTTACAAAACAAAACTAGTTTTCTGTACTGGGTACGCTACGCCGCGCGGCGCTTTGAAGCGTCGCACGGCGTAGTGGACTCACACGCACGGCGTTTTAGTTAGCTACTGTTTTCTAGTTTAAACTGTTTGGATCACGATCGTATGTTGCTAGATCTATTTCTATACACCAAAAGCAGTCTCGAAATGAGACCATATCTACAAGCCATGTTTTAAACTCTATAGATCTTTTCAAATGAACAAATTTATTAGAAATGGTTTTATACTTGTGGCTTGGAAGAATGGTACAGTTCTGAGTTGATCTGATGGCTGTGAGCTTTCTGAAGTTTTAAAAACAACACCGTACGTCATATTAGGTATACCGTGCGAGGCTTTATAGAATAACCAAAGTTTGATAACAGGGTCATAACCACGCACGGCATATCAGAAGGCCGTGCGCCATAAATCAGTATGCCGTGAGACAGAGGATGGTGATCCAGACAGCTTATTTAGATGCTTTCCTTATTTAATATCATCGTCATAACATCCTTTATCATTCTTGTACATCAAGCACCACTAGCACGGCAATGTGATATACTTTATCTTGTTCCCCTTTCCCGTATGTGTTTTTTTAAAGGTTTTTCGAATGGTATTAAATCCCCCATTTAAAATATTTAGTAGAGACCGGTTTTCACCGGGCGAGCGGGGTGCTTTTTCAACAAAACCTTCCCCGCTCGTAACGTGGCCCCCGTATCCAAAATTTCAATGGTTTCGCTAGATCAAAAAGCTTTTCTTTTCAAAACAAACTCTCGGTTTCTCGGATCATCCATCTCAAAAATCCGGGTGGCGACTCTTCGAACGCGCTAGGGGCCCGGGAGCCCACAATGAGATATTCAATGAAGTTGAAATTGGAATAAGAGGTATGTTGTAAGCTGCTCTTATTTTCCCCAAAACTTGATATCATGTTTTATATTGATTTGTTCACATCTAACTAATTTTTAATAGATGAATCAAATATTCGAACCAAAAGAGGAATCACACGGTTGTCGGACATTTAGAATCTACCTCCTGGAAAAAAAGTGGTAGTTGACTTTAATGCAACTTGTCTTCCTGTTGGGGAAGAAGGTGGTGTGTTCAATCGTTTTATAGGAACTGTTGCACGGAAGCCACACTTATGCCCAATCAATTGCAAAAGTTGGCATTATGTGCCAAATCACTACAAAGAAGATTGTTGGAGTATCATTGAGGTAGTAAGTTTTTAATCTTAGTGTATTGGTCTTGTTTCATCAGAAAGTAACTGAAATATATTGGTCTTGCTTCATTAGAAAGTAGCTAAAATATATTGGTCTTTGTTTGGTGTCTTGTTCTTTTTTTTTTTTTGTCTCTTGTTTTTTGGTCTGGGGTGGTTGTCTTTGTCTTCTGCCTGGGCTTGGGGGCTATCTTTTGTCTCATATCAATGCTTGGATGCTACCTAAAGTTGTATGAGCAGATAGTTTCTCTAACCCTTCTACATAACCCTATGGCTCATACAACGTTGTTTGGTGGTTGTCTTTGTCTTTTGCTGCTGCTTCTTTTTGCTGCTTTGGTTTGGTGTCTCTTGCTAATTGGATGTGATGCTGTTATAAAGGATGTTCTGGACTCAATTCTTGGACGCTACCTAATCCTTGTGTAGCTATCTGGTGCATTTTGGAGTGCTACTTTCTATTGAGTAGCAGTTTTTAGACTGCAGATTACTGCTGTTGCTGTTTCTTTGCTACTTTGGTTTGCTGTCTCTTATCATTTGGGCTGCTCCTTGCTGCATAAACTGGTGCTCAACTAATTTATCGAATGGGATGGAATATGCTGCAAAAAAAGAGAAGAAAGTAGCTGAAATATATGGTTCTATGTTATTTTCTGATAGTCCAAGTTTTTTATTCCGGATGATTAGAGAGACCTAATTAAGCATAACACACTGAAGTCACTTGGGGAAAAGTTGCGAGCCTGGAGATGTAGCTTGAAAGCAAAATATTATGATGAGTCAAAGACAGCTGCACAAGTTGTTGCAACAGCACTTGCGACCGTTAATCAGGAGCAATATGCAGATCTTGTTTCTTATTGGTATTCAACTGATGGACAAGTATGTAAAATACATTAATTGTGACTCATTGGTCTTCATTAATTTTTCTCTATCTGATGATGCTCTTTGTTTACAATGTCTAAAAAAAGCTCCTTAGTATTGCTAACAAGAGACGGAGGAAGGAGAAAAACAATCCCCATATAGCTGGATCGAAAACTTATACTTAACATGCCCATGAACTGGTACTTTGTATTAGTTGCTTATACAATTTTTTTTGCACTTCTTTAATTGTTTGGATAATATGTTCAATGAAATGGTTGTAATATAGGAGAAAAAAAGAAGAAGTTGGAGTTAGTAGAACAATGTTGTATGAGCCAACTCACACGAAGAAAGACGGAAAGACCCCTGTGAGTGATAAGGCAGTTGAAAATATGGTATGATAGCTTAATTTTTGCATTCAAATTGCATTACTATGTAGAGAAGTATATATTTACGACCAAATGGTAATTGTAAAAGCATGAGTGGTGTTATATTTATATGAGTTGCAGAGAAAAATGAAGGATTTGATGGCATCGCAACAAAGTACCCCTGAAGAGAACACGAAGGGGAAAATAAACTGGTCAAAGAATGACATCTACTCTCAAGTGGTAGACGAGAAAGAGCATAGTGGTCGTTTTCGCGGTTTGGGATTTGGGCACACTTCTAAAACTTGCGCCTCAACTTCCAATAGTGATGCAAGGTTGAGAGTGGCTTCAAACGAAGAAAGAATGAGAGAGAAAGACAATTATATAGTTGTGTTAGAAGATAAGTTGAATTCTGCAGTTAGTGAACTGAACACTGTAAAATCTGTTGTTGAATTCTTGGCTAGGCAGTCTAGTTATCAGGTTATGACTATAACTTTATGTCTACTTGTGATGTAAAGATAAGTTTAATTTATATGTGCTTGCATTGTTTATGTTATTGTAGACACCCCAATTTGGACTTTTCAAAATTCTTTGACTTGTGGCCCGGAGGCTCCCCGATGATGACTTTGGATTGAAACGAGCCTAGTATCGATCGGAACTTTGCTCCTTGAAAGATTTGAAGAGGGATTAAAAATGGTCAAAAGCATTTTCAAGCGCTTGGGAGAAGTCCCGAGCGCTCAAAACCATTTTCCAAAACCTTTGGCCTGGCTCTCTCTCGAGCGCTCGAGAGTGAAGTCCCAAGCGCTCAAGACTGCTCCCGAGCGCTCGGGACTGTTTTGTGGCCCAATGGATGGCAGTATCACCCACTACCCATGCAAATCATCATTACCACCATCTTGAGCCGGTTGGTAGCTCAGTCCACACTCAACCTCGGTCAGAAATCCTCAGGCCAAGGATTTTCTTATTAAAAAAATGTTTTATTTAAACCCATTTGATTTTCAAAACTATAGGTTATCTTGCCTATAAATAGGAGGGTCTGATTTCAAAAGAAGGGGCCACAAAATTCTCTCTCTCTAAGAACTCCATTCTCTGCTCTCTTTCTCTCTTGCTTGAAACCAAAAACTCCCAAAACTCACATTCCAAACTTCAAAAGTTTTAGAAATCACCAAGGAAAAGGGCAAGAAATCCAGAATACTCTTCTGATCTCTTGCACTCTTCTCTCTGCATCCACCTTTCAAAGCTATTCCAAGGAGCAAGGTTCAAGTAAAAGGTAGAAATTTTTACCTTTGATCACAACTAAAGGGCTGTTCTTCCCTTCTGAGGGGGGTCTCTCAGCCTGACCCAGTCTTCAATACTGGGTGCATGGTTGGGGGACCCTAGTGTAAAAACAAGAGCAATGGGGTACAAAAAAAAACGTTTTCACAAAACCCTCACTGGAAACACACCCGAGCGCTCGAGAGTGCTCCAGAGCGCTCGGGACTGTTCCCAGTTTCAGGCATGGTCCATTGTCACATAGCAGGTTGGGAATGAAGTGCACTCTTAAAAGAAATGGTTTCATTTTGGCATGCATGCACCAGGAAGTCGTTTTCCACTAAAACAGAACCATTTTCTCACAAAGTTTTCATGTGTGAACAAGACTCCTTTTGTTTAAAGTTAGAAGAATCATTCATTTCAGAGAAACATCAAAACAAGGGTGTTTGCATGTCAAATCAGTACTATTTCCTGTTTGAGAGCCAAATGACATGCAGCTCACTCCCAAGCGCTCCGAACCATTCCCGAGCGCTCAGGAGTGCATGCATGCCATTGCATCCCATTTTCCCAGTCTGCTGTGTTGTATGGTTTCTGCATGCATAAGTGTAGCCTGTTGCTCTTTCAAATTTGTATATTTAGCTTTGTTAGGGTAGGGATGCAAGATCTGAAAGATTGAGGGTTTATTCCAGTCTTTCAAATCCTCTGCTGAGCCAGTAGTGTATATAGCAGCTTTTCAGTTCCTATTTAAGCATTATATTCTGTCTGTGCTAACAAGTTTTGCAGGTTGGGTATCAGAACTCCCAAGCGCTCGGGACCACTCCCGAGCCCTCGAGAGTGAAGTCAGTGACAGATCCTCAGTTTCTGTGACCATGCATCCTATTCACTTACCATTTCACCCACCACTGTACACCTGCACATGCATGCACTTCCTACATGGTTTTACTGTGGATACTTGCTAGCTGATTAAAATGAAACAAAATCCCTTTTTAAAATCCCGCAAATGTTTAGTAGAGACCGATCTCGAATCGGGCGAGGGGGGTGCCGTAAAACCCTTCCCCCCTTGTAACATGGCTTCCGGACCCTTGAAACTGATCTCTGGTTTTCAAATCAAATCAACGGTTTTTCTAAACAAAACGGTTTCTCGGGTGATATACCACAAATCCGGGTGACGACTCTTCAAACCGTATTTTTCTTCAAACGCGGGAAAAATATAAATTTTTTCGAGCAGGTAGCCCACAGTGGCGACTCTGCTGGGGACGTTTAATTAATACTTGAGAAAAAGTTGGTTTGTTGATAAAACGGCCCGCTTTTCTTGAATATCAATTAAACTTGTGAGCCAAGCTTGAAAAACGTTTGTGGGATTTTCAAAGGGATTTTGTTTCATTGTCTATTTCTTGTATATATCTTGTGCAACCCCGCTGTTGTGTTTCGGCAATCCTACCCGGCTTGCCGGTGATGGGAAATCCCGGAATGCTCAGCAACCCTCGACCGTGATGAGTCATCCCTACCGTTTGTACCATTATTGGGTGTACGCTCAATAGTGGGAGGTATACTTTGACTCTAGTCCAGGGAACCCCCTTCAAGCCAAAACCGGCCCCTATACGTGTTTAGAAAGCAATAGAACCTTCCAAACTAGGACAGGGACCCGCAGGGTAGGACTATGTGCTATATCCTGTCTACATGTTACTGCTTTCTGCATCTCACCATGCATCTCATCCATGTCATGCCGTCATGCTGTCCGTTCAATTTCGAGTCCTGCGCTTTTAATCTCGCTCGCACGGTCTGTAGAAGGTTGCCGAGGCCCGATGATGAGTCGTGCACCCCGGTGTGCGTTGTCTAAACTGCATGAGTCCTTAGAACAAGGAGACTTTGGGAAATCAGAATATACTAAGTCCTTGACTAATGCTTAATCGAAGATTCAACGGAGAATAAGGAATAACAAGGAAAACGGCGCTGTGATGCCACTTTACTTACACCATTCTAGCTAATGGCACCAAGTCACTGACACCACGATGGTTGGGGTATCACGCCGTCTATACTAAGTTATTCCAAGTTCAAAATTGAAACTTCGAACGAGGACTAGTTGAATACTTAGTTCATTTTGACATCTCTTAGAATTTGTCATTCTGAACGAAGGATACACCCTAAAAGAAATTCTGAGGAATTAGGCAACCTTCGAAAGACCGTGATCTGATCCCGCTTGCACATCGTACCTTGCATCTTACGCTTTCTTTTGTGTCTCATATATATAACTCTAAGACTCGCTTGCGCAGTCTTCGCGAAGTTGCCAAGACCCGATGAAGAGTCACGCATTCTATGTGCGTGTTGTTTAACTACATGAGTCCTTAGAACAAGGAGACTTTGGGAAATCAGAATATACTAAGTCCTTGACTAATGCCTAATCGAAATTTCAACGGAGAATAAGGAATAACAAGGAAAACGACGCCGTGATGCCACTTTACTTACACCACCCTAGCTAATGGCACCATGTCACTGACACCACGATGGTTGGGGTATCACGTCGTCTATACTAAGTTATTCCAAGTTCAAAATTGAAACTTCGAACGAGGACTAGTTGAATACTTAGTTCATTTTGACATCTCTTAGAATTTGTCGTTCTGAACGAAGGATACACCCTAAAAGAAATCCGAGGATCAAGGCAACCTCGCGTGAAAGATACTCGATCATTCTTGGAAAATCAGGGTCGATGGCGGTGACGATGATGCACATTTTCTTAAAACCTCTGCACATATTTCATAAAAATATAAACAGGAATCGCGTTTGAGCACGGTTTTTGCTTTGCTGTAAGTACTGAGCAATTGGGCCGAAGAAGAAGGACACCATACCCTCCTAGACCAGACCCTTGGGACAGAGATTGGAACGGCTTCAACTTCAAGCAGATTCTGTCAGTGCATCAGGTTTGAGGGCAGAAATGGATCTATTGATCGGGAACCTAAACCCAAATCCCAATCCAAACCTGAACGGGGGCAACCTAAACCCGAATGCTGTCAACCCGAACCCAAACGGAGGCAACCTAAACCCAAATGCTGGCAATCCGAATCCTAACCCCATTCCTAATCCAAATCCAAACCCTAACCCAAGTCTGGAAAACTTGTACGGGGAAATGGGACAGATAAGGGAGGGTATCCAACGTCTCGGCGAGCGCACTGATAACCAAATCGCCCAGCTTATGATGATGATTACTGGGGTTGCGCGACGTCTTCCACCACCAAACCCGAATCCGAATCCGAATCCAAATCCCGACCCGATTCCAAATCCAAATCCTAACCTCAACTTAAACCTCAATCCTAACCTCAACCTGAACCTCAATCCAAACCCTAATCCGAATCCGATTCCGAACCCGGAGCAGCTGACCGTTGAATTGGAAACCCCGCAAAACCCCGAGATGGCTGCAGTACTGGCAAAGATCACCCTGTTAGAGGAGTCTGTGGCAAGAAATGAGAAGATAGCATCAACCGGCTTTGACATCAACAAGCTTTGCTTGTTTCCTAATGCAAAGCTTCCGGAAAAGTTCAGGTCAATCGACTTCGCCAAGTTTGATGGGACAGGAGACCCAAAGGCTCACTTGACCGGATACATCGGAGCACTCTCCATGTGGGGAGTGGAGAAGGATGCTATGGCGCAGATGTTCTCGCAGACTCTAGTGGGGCATGCTTTGCACTGGTTTACCACCCTGGATGAAAGGAAGAAGCGCTCGTGGGAGGACATATGCGCGGCTTTTGTGGCGCAATATGATTACAACATTCAGTTGGAGGTGACCACTCGTGAATTAGAATCAACAAAGATGGAAGCAAAGGAGGCCTTCGCCGAGTTCGTAAAAAGGTGGAGGGCTAAGGCCGCACAGATGAAAGACAGACCAAGTGACAGGGACCAGATCCGGATGATTGTCCGGAACCTTCAACCAACTCTCGCACGGCACATGATTATGGCTCAAGCATGCTCGGACTTTAAAACATTCTTCGACACAGGCTTAGCCGTCGAAGAGGCAGTTCAATTGGGGATCCTTGACAAACCCGAGCCTGCGCCCAAACCCAGGAAGGTTTACTCCGGAAACAGCAACGCCCTGTTTGGCAACTCGAACTACACCAACATCCCGAACACTTTCTCAAACACAACTCAGGCCGAGCCCATCAATCAAATCGTGACCCAAGCCAGTCAACCCCGTACCCAATCCCGCGCTTTTGCTCAATTCTCGGCACCCCTCTCTGCGGTGCTCGAGAAGTTGGTCGAAAATGGCACGCTTAAACCACTTACCCCTACTCCCCTACCACAAAAACTACCTGCATCCCACAACCCTAACGCATACTGTGCCTTCCACCAGGGCCCGGGCCATTCAACCGACAACTGCTTCCGCCTGCGCCATGCTATCCAAGATCTCATAGACAACAAAACTCTCCCCACGCCACCACAAAAACCAAACACCGTCTCAAACCCACTCCCGAAACACACTAACGCCCGCACCAACCATATCTCCCTAGACCATTCCTTTGACCCAAGCATCTACATCCTCCCTACCACCCAACCCAAACCAATTGTCGAGTTGCCAACCGAGGATATCGTCTGTGCCCTTGAATCTGCAGATTGGGATTTCCAAAGAAGGTGGGAAGAATTGGCAAGTGATTTTCTGGCGGTGGAAAACCGGGCCATCGTAACTGGAATATGGCCCGTAGCTCTTGATGCTCACCAAGTCGCAGAATTGGAACATGGCGATTGGAGGCAAGAATTCGAAGAAGTGTTGACCGACCCGTTGGACGGGTACTCCCTGTTTGCTCTGTTTTTGGAGCCAGAATCGATTGAAGAAGAGGATGAATGGGCATGGGAGCCCGAACCCAATGGGTGGCATTGGATGGATGATTCCGACCCGTTAGACGAGACGTCATTGGCATACCTTTTCCTAGAGGAAGAAGTTTGTGAAGAAATGGACCTCATGAACCCCCGCATGTTTTCGGGGCTCACTGTCAGCGCCATTATCAATATCACTAGAGGATCCGACGCTCTGGACCATATCATGGATCATGCCTTCATCCCGCAAGATTCATTATCGGGGAGCACCTTCCGCAGCCCGTAGTCGAAACCCCCAATGAGCCCGCTATCTGTGTACTGGACCCTGAAGATCTGTGGGGAAAATCTGAATTGGTGAATGTGTGGATTGATGGCGAGGAACTGACCGTCAATAGGGCCATGATAGATGAGGGCTCTCTGCAGATTAACAATAACAACAGCAGCAACAACAGTAACAACAACGGCAACAACAACATCAACTTTTGGAGTTCCCTAGAGGAAGGAAATATGTGGCACGCTCTGGAGATGGAAACCCTCAACGAAACCTTGGAGAAAACTACACTTGACAAAGGAAAACGTAAGGCTGACCCTTGCAACTCTGACTGCTCCAACTTTTGGGAGGGTACTTGGTGGGAGCCCATTCCCAAAACAATCAGCAATCTTACCAGGAGTGGAAGAGTGTACCAGCCAACCAACCTCCAGCGGGGAAGCTCGTCCCGAGCCCCTCTGCCGCGGCAGAACAACCCCGTCAACTCGGCGAACCCGAATACCCCTCAAGCTCTACAAAACAACTCTCCTAACTCCACAAACCCGCCACCTCAATCTAACCCACCTGTCCATCTCAACCCTTTTGTGAGTTCAAACCCTGATGCCTCCCAACAACAAAACCCAGCTGCCACCACTGACCCTATAATCCAACAGCTCCAAGAAACCCCTGTTCGTATGTCTATGTGGGGAGTGTTAGCTGCATCCCGCGAGCACCGCCGCAGGCTCGTAAACACTCTCTCTAAATTTGAGGTCCCCTCTGATATAGCCCCAGAAGCTCTCATTGCCCTCATAACCCCGATGAACCTCACCCAGCACACCCTATCGTTCACAGAAAAGGACCTCCCGCCGGAGGGAGCTGACCATAACAAGCCACTGCACGTAACGATGAAGTGTCTCGGAAAATGGGTCCCCGCAATTCTCATTGACAATGGTTCAGCCATCAACGTGTGCCCGCTTCGCACCGCTTATTGCTTGGGCCTCAAGAACAAGGACTTTGCACCATCAAATCTGGGTGTCCACGCCTATGATAATACGCGCCGCGATGTTTTGGGGACAATCAATTTGGAACTAGTGACGGGGAAGTTTAAAACCACTGTCGAATTCTGTGTGTTAGAGATACCTGCGTCGTTCAACCTCCTGCTAGGGAAGCCATGGCTGCACAGGTCGGATGTTATGGGTGTGCCCTCAACGCTGCATCAGAAACTCATTCTGGGTTTAGATTCTGGAACCCTCATCATCCATGGAGACTCAGGCATCCGTCCACACTCTGAGGACAACTCCCCACTACTAGAGATTATGCATGGAGAGGAGGACATTGCCATGGGGGGCTTTGCAGTTATGACTTCGAAAGTGTGCACCATCCGGGCCGAGGACGGCTTCTTGGTGAGTTCCGCAGCGCTGAAAATTATGAAAAGGATGAAATATCTGCCAGGCATGGGTCTGGGGCTCTATGGTCAAGGAGTTCCAGAATTCCCTGATTTCCCTGGAAGTAACGAGCGCTTTGGTCTAGGATACAAGGCTAAGAAGAGCGATCCAGCGAAGAGGTGGCGCAACAGCGCCCGGGCTCATACAGCCGGGGTTAAACCGAAAGTGAAAGAGGCACTGTACCAAGGAGAACCCGAGCCCTTTGTGGACCTGGAAACGAAAATGAAGTATCCGGGGTTTGAAATCTTTGCCAACGACACTTGGGAAGAGGATGAAGTAGTGACCAAGGTGGAAGAGGTATCTAAGGCACTCGACTGGCTAGAGGCTTTTGGTTTGGGCAGTCTCCAACTCCTGTTCGAGGGTGAAGATCCGGAGGGTATGGTCGAAGACGCTGCTGTGCTAGTGCTTGGAGAGGAAGAAGAGGTTGAAGATCCTTCCAAACTCATCGTGGAGGCTGTAGGCGTTTATGATAATTGCACTTTCATACCACATGTAACTCGCAGCACCTACATTGAGTCTGAATCCGGGTCTGACACTAGCTCGTCGTCTAGCACAGAGTCGGAGTTTGTGCCTATCGGCCCTCCACAGCGTAGCTTTTACTTTGAGTTTGAGTCAACCGCTGTATTCCCCCCTTCTATGGAAGCTGCTAATGAAATGAATGACGCTTTCGCTTACTTGCCGATTTTTGAAATAAATTGTTTAGATCCCGACGATGAAGGAATAGATCTCGATGGGGACGTCCCCAAGGAGATCCGTTCTCTCATCGATCGCGAAAATGAAAGGCATGCTCAGCCTTTAAAAGACGAAATAATCTCTATAAATTTGGGTGATGAGGAGAACCCTTGATTGGTTCAGGTTGGTTCCGGGCTGTCCCCCGATGAGCTTCAAGAGCTCACCGATTTACTAAAAGAGTTCAAAGAAGTTTTCGCTTGGTCTCACGCGGACATGCCCGGAATCGACCCGGAGATCGTCGAGCACAGGATCCCTCTCTTCCCCGACGTGAAACCCGTTAAGCAGAAACTGAGAAAAATGCGGCCCGATTGGGTGCTTAAGATAAAAGAAGAACTCACAAAACAAATTGACGCCGGTTTTCTAATTGTAACGGAGTACCCCACTTGCGTAGCCAACATCGTTCATGTCCCCAAAAAGGATGGAAAAATCAGGGTGTGTGTCGATTTCAGAGATCTGAACAAAGCAAGCCCTAAAGACGATTTCTCATTGCCACATATAGACATACTTGTTGATAACACTGCAGGGCATGCTCTACTATCCTTCATGGATGGTTTCTCAGGATACAATCAGATTCTCCTAGCTCCGGAAGACAGGGAAAAGACAACATTCATCACCGAGTGGGGGACATACTGTTATCGGGTTATGCCATTTGGGTTGAAAAACGCCGGTCCTACATATCAAAGGGGTGCCACGACACTGCTCCACGACATGATTCATAAGGAGGTCGAAGTATACGTCGATGACATGATAGTGAAAGGAAAGGAGCGAAAAGACCATCTCCCAGCATTGAGAAAGTTCTTGGAAAGGATTCAGAAATACAGGATGCGTCTCAACCCACAGAAATGCACGTTCGGAGTCACGGCCGGAAAGATGCTTGGATTCATGATCACAACCAGGGGGATTGAGGTGGATCCTTCTAAAATCAAAGCCATTCTTGAGATGGAGCCGCCTCGATCCGAGAAAGAAGTCCGGTGTTTTTTGGGAAAGATTCAGTTCATTCAGTCGATTCATCGCTAAGTTGACCTTGACCTGTGAACCACTCTTTCGACTACTCAAGAAAGATGTGAAATTTGAATGGAATGACAAGTGTCAGAAAGCTTTCGAAGCAGTGCGGACTTATCTCCAGAATCCTCCAATCTTGATGCCGCCCATCCCGGGAAAACCTTTGATCCTATACTTGTCCGTCACGCCCTCGTCAATGGGGTGCATGTTGGCACAAGAAGGAGAAGATGGGGTTGAAAGGGAAATCTACTACTTGAGCAAGAAGATGGTGGGAAGCGAAGAACGGTACACTTCATTGGAAAAGACGTGCTGGGCGCTGATATGGGCCACAAAGAAGTTGAGACACTACATGCTGGCTTACTCGGTGATACTGATTTCTCGGATGGATCCTCTCAAATATCTATTCGAGAAGCCAGCACTTACCGGTAAGTTAGCACGTTGGTTGCTCTTGTTGGCTGAGTTCGAAATCAAGTACGTCACTCGCAAGTCAGTGAAAGGAAGAGCAGTGGCAGAGTTCTTGGCGGATCGTCCAATCGAGGGGCCGGAACACACCGAATTTCAATTTCCCGACGAAGATGTAATGACAGCAGTTGACGAAACGTGGATGTTGTACTTCGATGGAGCCGCTAATCAGAAGGGCTTTAGGATTGGCATACTGCTAGTCTTGCCTGAGGGGTCACATATTCCCCTCTCATTCAAGATAAACTTCGAAGTCACAAACAATGAGGCAGAATACGAAGCATGTATTGTGAGAATGGAAGTTGCATTGGAGATTGGAGTCAAGGTACTGGAAGTTGTCGGAGATTCCAACTTGGTCGTATCGCAAGCAAATGGGGAATGGAAAGTTAGGGATGAGAAAATGAAGCCGTATCATCAACAACTCGACGAGCTTATCCCGAGCTTTCAGAAGGTGACCTTCACGCACGTACCGAGGATGAAGAATCGATTCGCAGACGCACTGGCCACTTTAGCATCCATGCTGGAACTCCCAATCGGGGTAAAGCTAAGACCTGTCATGATTGAGCAGAGGGGGAAACACGTGTACGACTATGTTATGAACATCGACGAACCAGATGATGGCCTCCCTTGGTTCCACGATATTTGGAATCTCGTCGAGAAGGGGGAATTTCCCGCGGATTCAACTAAGAAGGATCGGATCGCTTTGCAGCGGCTCGCATCTCAATACATCATCTGCGGCAGGAAATTGTACCGACGATCTCCGTGCGGAGTTCATAAGTTGTGCGTTCACGATGACGAGTCAAGAGCAGTAATGGAAGAGGTTCATGAAGGCGTTTGTGGGCCCCACATGAACGGAATGATGCTAGCGAAGAAGGTTCTGAGGTTGGGATACTATTGGTCGGCCATGGAAACAGATTGCATCGAGTATGTGCGCCGATGTCATAAGTGCCAGACTAATGCCAATCTTATCCACGTCCTGCCCTCGGAATTACACTCAATGGCGACACCATGGCCATTCTCCGCCTGGGGCATCGATGTTATTGGAAAGATCACTCCTGCGGCTTCCAATGGTCACAGGTTCATCTTGGTAGCAGTGGATTACTTCACCAAATGGGTCGAGGCAGCTTCGTATAAGACATTGACAGCCGTTCAAGTGGCTCATTTTATCAGGCAAAACATCGTTTATCGGTATGGGGTCCCTCAAGCCTTCGTGTCTGATAATGGTGTTCACTTCAAGGGAAAGGTGTTGGAACTCTTCGACGAGTTCAAAATTCAAGTGCATCATTCAACCACCTATCGGCCACAAACAAATGGGGTAGTTGAGGCCGCAAACAAGACGATCAAGATGATCCTCGAAAGGACTACTCAGTCAGCTAGGAATTGGCACGAACAATTACCACTAGCTTTGTGGGGATACCGGACATCTATTCGTACACCGACGGGGGCAACACCCTATTCTTTGGTGTACGGTATGGAAGCCGTTCTCCCTATCGAGCTAGAGGTTCCATCGCTGAGAGTCATGGCTGAGAGCGGAGTGAACGAGGCTGAATGGATCAGTGGGAGATTTGAAGAACTCATGTTATTCGACGAAAGAAGGCTACGGGCGTTGTACCACATTCAGGGTTACCAGCGGAGGATCGCCCGGGCGTTTAACAAGAAAGTGAAGTTGAGAGACCTGCAAGAAGGGGACATGGTAGTTAAGGAAGTTCGCGCGCCGGTGTTTGATCTACGAGGAAAGTTCCGACCTAAGTGGGCAGGGCCGTACATCATCAAGACCATTCTCTCTGGAGGAGCAGCCTCAATCATCGACCTCGACGGCAACGAGTTCTCTAACCTTGTCAATTTGGACCAGCTTAAACGGTATTACCCCTGAGGGAGCTCGCTGGGCCGAAAACCGCAAGGGCGGGCGGTCCCAGGCAGAATTTAGAGCAAGCCTGCTAAGTTGAAAACCCGAAAGGGCGGCTCTAGGCAAGATTTAGAGCGCAAAAGGAGAGCATTAATACCCGAGCGAACCCTAAACCCGAACTACGTATGGGCCTGATTCCCTTTTCGCGAGGGATACGTAGGCAATCTCACGTTGAGGTTCGGTCCTAAACATCTCTAAAATCAAAATCCAAATTGACGAATCAGAACATTTTCTCAGAGGCGCATGCGATTGACCAACCAAAAGGGGGAAACCCTTAATCAGTCGATTTTATTCAAATTATCTCTTTATTACAAGCTGAGCATGAAAACGAAAAACACACATTTTTTTTAACACAATCCTTTTATTTCAAAAAACGGCAAAGTAAACGGTCAACCCATCCTTGCTTCCACATCTCTCCTCAGCCATTTGCGATACCTTCCGGTCGTGGCAATAGAGAAAAGTGGATCACTTGGCTCAGTCCTGCGAGCCTCCCACGATCGAACATAACTCCGAAGGCCCGGAATGGTGAAGGGAGGGAGACGAAGCGCTTCAGAACCCGACGGCGGCACTTCTTGATTGAGTCCAAACTGACGGAGGATGCGGAACGGTGAATAGAAGGAGAAGCCAGTCAAGCCAGCCACAAGGACATGTGTCGAACCCATGTTACCAGCAGTCATGGCAGGGAGCCTCAGCCAATGGCACCGCCAAACGATGTCATCTTCCTCGGCAGAAGCAAAGAAATCAGCCCAGTCATCCTCGTTGCTGTACGTCGCTAGGAAAGGGCGATTCCATCCACTTGCACGATACCACCAGTCACTCGCCGGAGGTGTCAGCAGGCTCAACTTGTCACAAAGCCACATCTACCCAAAAAGAGAGAAAACAAGTAAGGAGCCAGATAAGGCCTGAGCCGAGTGTGAGGTAAAATGAATGAGAGAAATAGAAAAAGGAGAGCTGAGTGAGGTCCCTAACCTGCAGCAACAGCGGGCTACCACCGAAAACCCTTGTCTGACCAGCATTGACCGCGTCTAACCCCATCAAGGTCTCGGCAAGGACCAAGGGTGCGACATCCTTGCGAGCTTCGATCTGAGAAGTGACGCCCACCAATAGAGAACTGGGCTGACCAACTGAAGGAACCAACAGGAAGGCCGCCAAAAGACAAATGCAACAGGCCGCCATTCGTCGGCCTTGGTATTCGAAGTCTGTCAAGTCCCCGGGGGAGCTGAATCTCTCGTATAGTTGCACAATGTTGATGGCATTGCCCCGAGTAAGAAACTCAGCGACATTTCCACTAACACCTAGCTTAGCTTTCAGAATATTCTTCATACTCTCCCTAAGCATTGGGACAATGGGCTCCGTGGAGTCGTGACTTCCAAGGTAAGCATGGAATTCCTCGACGGTGGGGCATAGCTCTTGAGAACCAAAGCGAAAGACGTGCACTTCAGAATCCCAAAAGCTCACCGCCGCATGTAGCAAGACAGGACGGATTGCGATCTCCCGAAGATGCCTAAGAGCGTAAAGTCGGTGTCCCCAGAAGTTCAGCCAATCGATGCCTTCGAGGCTGTCCAACCAGGGACGGAGCAAGGCTTGGTTTAGCAAGGCCATGAGAGGAATAGGTTTTTGGAAGGAAAAAGGGTTCTTGAGAGGAGAAGAATGGAATGAGGTGTGAATGAATGGCCAAGGTAGGAGCTCTCTATTTATAGAGGTCTGGAGAATGCAATGCCTACATTTTTTTTATCCTTTGTATAATAGCTGTAATATAAACTTACTATTATTACTTTTCTTTATCTTTTGCTTTTCAATATTTACTAAATGAAACATATTATTAATTAAATATTTTTTCTTTCTAACAAGATTCTTTATTACCTAAACACAAATTCCCAATATCTCCAATTCGCCTCAACACAATTATATCCTTACGAGAAACAATAATGAGTCTGGAGCTTCAATTATCGATAATTATCAAACGGAACAAAATTTTAATAAAAAACTTAAAATACCAGAATTTAAATCTCAGAAAAATTCATATTCTTTTTTTTCAAGTTTACGGCCACAAACTCCTACAGCCAAAAGGATTGCGCATGGCAAGGTTATAACTTGCTGCCGCAAGGTTCATCCTGGTTTTGCACAATTTCATCTGAAACTGAGTTTTGACATTAGGGATCGATTTAGATCCTCTCCTAAGGCCAAAACTTGATAAATATACTTATAATTAGTGAAGAAAATGATATCTACTTCTCCTCCGATCGATTTAGCTTAAAAAGGAGTTTTTGAATTTTTTTCGATTCGTCGGAGAAGATGATAGGGAACGGGGGATCTCGGGCTGACTTCGGGATGATTGGTGGCTGGTTTTGGGATGCTTGAGGAATGTATGGAAGTTTGGTAAGGTTAATTCGGGTGGTGTGGTTCAAGTGGCAAACCCACTTTTCTCTCTCGGTTTCTTTCTCTGAACCTCCATGGCTATGGATTCCAAGCTTTCTATCTTTACTTTCTACTGAGTTATGGACGCGTGGAGGTGTGTGAGAGGTGCGCTGGCTGTGAAGAATTCGGAGGGATAGATGGTGGTATTTATAGAGGTTTGGAGGGAGATGATCGAGAGGTGGGGGATGGCTGGGATGGAGCTGGAAGCAGCTGGGTCTAGGGGGTTTAGGGTGGCAGGAGGTAGGGTGGAAAGAAGAAGAAGAGAGAGAAAAAGAGAGAGAGAGGGGGAAGTACATGCAAGTTGCTCAATAGTGTATAGAAATTAGTATACAAAAATGCAGAAACGTGCCTCACGGTGTTCGGTTGATCGGTTTTTGTTTTTGGAAAATTCTAAGAATTTAATTGTATCGTCACAAAATTATTTCGAGACTAACCGCAGTCTTGCTTAACAGAAAAGTAATCTCGACGATCACGAAAAATATTTTTGTGAGTTTTTGAAACTCGAATTGCTTTTAAACGGTCCCTTAACTAATTAAATTGGGATTTAATTAACTAAAACGATTTAAAGAAAACAAATATTATAGAATTTTTATTTTATTAAAAATGTTGGAATATTACAGTCAATTTCTATTGTTGTGTAACATCCAAGTTTCGGTTGGATGCTCTTTTATGCTTATTTGTACTTCGTTTTGTGGGTGAGCAAGTATTAACTCATCTGTGTTTTCCTCTTCGATGTACACTTTCGAGTTTTTTAAAATATTTCACTTTGCTGAGCAAAAAAATAAATAAATTCGAAACATTTTCCACTATCCTATATTTTCTTCAATCTCAATGAGTTCTATAAATTTTCCAATAAAAAAAATTCTAAAAGTAACTTCCTCTGCATGTATAAATGCCAACAACAAATTGTAACGTCTAAAAAAAGAGAGAGACCACTTTGTTCTTAATTTATTAAAGATATTAAATGAAAAAAAACTAAACATTAATTTGTTGAGTGCACTCTCCTAACTGAACCCACACAATTTTGAAATTAACTTTTGTAAATTATTTTAGAGATGCCCTAAAGGCTAGACCTTCAAAATCTTTAAAAGATGCATTTAAAGAATAGAGAAAATCTTGTTTATAGAGCATTAGTAAACAAATATTTATAGAGCTCAATCTCGGCCCTATTCGTGTGAATAGTTTAATTATTCACGGGAATAGTTTTTTAAAAATTTGGACCATTAATTGCCGAAACGGACAGTTGAGATTGCACTGCTTCGTAAATAGGTTGTTTGCAGCTGCTTCGGAAATAAACCTGCTGGATATGCAATTAATAGTTTGTAATTAATTGCACGTTTCAAAGTCTTTAAAATACTATTCCTTCAAAATTGACTATTCGATATCGTCAAGGATATCGATATATAGATGGTAAGCGTTTCAAATGTTCGTAGCAAATTAGCTTCCGTTAGGTATAAATTGCATTTATTAGATGCATGACTGCGGTCTAAGACGTCTCCCAATTTCATTGTGGAATATATACGGATGACTTGAAGCACCACGTTTCTCTCCGGTCAACGCCACCACCTACTTATGGGGCATGGTGTGTTTTTATAAATCGTGATCGAAACACTAGATCCATCAATTTGAAGATTAAAAAGTTCATCTGATACCTAAGAAGGATCGTTTTTCTGGCGTGGAAAGTAAATCTTATGGGATGAGAGCCGTAAGACACTATGTGGGCTTACTTTGTTTTATGTTAGCCTTAAGTCAGTGTTGGTCTTTTGGGGAGAAATGGAAACTGGTTATCAGAAATGAACTTCCAGGTAAAGAGACGTTGTTTCTCCATTGCCGGTCCGATGAGGATGACCTAGGTGGGAAGTGGTTGCCTCCGGGGGATAACAGAGAGTGGTCTTTTAGACAGAACTTCTGGGAGACAACAAAATTCGGGTGCATCATGCGCAGGCGCCCCGCTCACGTTGAGATTGACGTGTATTGGGACGATAACACGCCAAATAGAGAGTTTTTCCACAAATGCAATGATGAAAAATGTATTTGGATGGCAAGAGAAGTGTAGACACCCCAATTTGGCCTAACGATTATTTCAAGTCCCACCTTGGGACAATCCCGATGATGAAATGGATACAATGATTGCTGATTGCTTCCTTGAGGACCTTAGGACTTTCGGTGAGAACTTTGACCACTTAGAGGACCCAATTCAAAGCCATACAGCCTTTCAGACAGAAATACAGAAGCCTAGGAGAATCCATCTGACGGCCGTGACATCGATCTAACGGCCATAACATCAATCACTCACCCGAGCAACCTGTTGCCAGCAAAATCTCCCCGAGAGATCAATCCCTCGGCCGCAAGATCTATCCTTCGGCCGAGACATCTATTCCTCGGTCGTGACATCCTTTGCTCGGCCGCCAGATCGACCTTTTTCCAGACTCTCGAACGTTCTGTCAGACGTTTGGTTTGATCCAACTACACTACCTTTCCGATGCGTTCGGGCTACGTTCGGAGATCACGACGTAGAGTTAGAGATGCATTGCAATTGCAATTGCCATCTCGTGATTTGATTGGCCGGAGTGAGTCATTCCTATGCCTATATAAAGGAGCCTTTTGGGCTCCGAAATAAAGAACAGAAATTGAGATACCTACACACTCAATCAAACCTCGAAACTCTGCACAAATACTCCCTCAATCCCATACTCCAAAAGCCCTAACCTTCCGAAGGTAGCCGTCAATCCGGCGATCAAACCCCGAAGTTCAAACCCTAACTCTAGGGTTCTCGATCAAGCAATCAATCAATCACGCCCAATCCAAAGCAATAAAGCAACTGAGGGATCAAGGTGGTGAGGCCCAACGGCCTCTGGTTTGCCTTACTTACTGTCCCTTTTGCTAATCGTAACGTTTTGATTTTCTGTCAATCTTTCTGTCTGGTGTGAGGAAGAACACCGACCGGGGCTTCGATCCCTCGGCCGGTACATCAAACCAGGAGGATCTCTCGGCCGTGACATCTATTCACCGGCCGCGAGATCCATCTCCCTGGGATATTATATTTGCTTCATCTGCTTTCTGATGCATGTTTATTTATCGCACTGGCTCACTTTATTTACTGTTTAAAGGAATAATTAAACAGACTATGTGTTAGAATTAAACAAAGCATCTATACGTCTTATGTTGAACGATTATGGGCCAGTCTCACGACTGGGCAAGGAGGGGTGCCTAACACCTTCCCCTTATTGTACTTTTGGCTCCCGTATCCAGAATCTCTATCTATTTTCCCAGTTTTAATAAACTGGGTGGCGACTCTATTTGATGATAACCGTTATCATGTGGCGATGTTCCTAGCCATGGGAATGTCCATGATTTTGGTTTATGAAGTGAGCAACCAATCGAGCAAACACCATGTGATCAATCTGTATGGCGATACCCCGTTTGGGAGGTGTCTACAGTTTTTGGCGACTCTGCTGGGGATATGAGAGCCATAACCAGAAAGTTCAACATAAGACTAATACATGCCTTGTTTAATTCATTTATCATATGCATCGAGCGGGCAACCCGTTGAGTTCACCTGATATCCCGGCATGACACGGGCTATGTTGGGGGTTCCAGCAAACTCCACAGTCACTCGTACCTAGTGGTATATCAAAAAGGAAATCACCCAATCGCCGCCTATAATGGGCTGGTGAGAGGATTGGTGCCCTTTGACAACGGAGCACCCTGAAACTACCAAAAACCTTGCATGCTTTAGAAAGCCATAGAACTTATCAAACTAAGACAGGAACCTACAGGCTAGGAACCTACTTGCATTCTGCTTGCAAAAGTTCTTCCTCACACCTTGTACCATCTGTTGTTGTAATTAACTCTTTCTGTGCAGAAGGGTTGGGATTTTCAGCCCAAATCCTAACCCTACACAAGCAAAGTACTGACTTCCAGGTATTCTACTTTTAAGCAGGCACAATAGGTAAATCAAAGAAGCAACCACAGCCAACTTTGTACTCTTATAACACCCGAAGCTACGCCAAACAAAGGTCTCTGCAACCCTCCCGTCTATCGTCTCCATCTGACAAAACACCCTCACCACAACAGTTCCAACCGCTCTCAAAAACTTCCCGGTCATCCCCTCAACGGACCCCGTCATTTACTAAATCTCAAGCTTCATCAAGCAACCCTTCTATCTTCATGGCAGACAACGACGCCACTATTGTCGACCTCCAAGCTCAAATCGCTGCACTACTGGCAGAAAAGGCAACTAGAGATGCTGAAGATGAGGAAAGATCAATGGAAGGCGAGAATCCCCATAAAGTGATATTGGCAGAAAGTCCTGAGTTGACCAAACAAGTTAAGGAAATCAAACAAGCCTTGGCTCGTTCGCAAGGGGATCAAATTTTGGATTTCGAGGGACTTTGCCTCTTCCCAGAATCCAAGCTGCCTGAGAATTTCAAGATGCCCAACATCGAGAAGTTCAGTGGAACTGGCAATCCTACCAGTCATGTTCGCCATGTTATCAACACCCTGAAGCCGATGGGCTTGAACGACGAGCTCATCGCCCAGTTGTTCCAGCGAACCCTCACCGGAAGTGCTCTCGACTGGTTCCTCACTTTGGAGTTTGTACATTATCAAACTTGGCCAGAAATTGCCAATGCTTTCGTCAAGCAATATGCATACAACGTCCAAATTGAACTAACAACTCGAGACTTGGAAATGACCAAACAGGATTCCAATGAGGACTTTGCTACCTTTGTGGCAAGATGGAGGGAAAAGGCCGCCAAGATGAAGAACCGTCCCTCCGAGGAAGACCAAGTGAGGATAGTTGTCAAAAATTTGCAACCCAAGTATCTCAGGCATATTTACACACAGGCTATCACCGATTTCAAGCGCTTGCATGCCACTGGGTTGCAAATCGAAGACGGAATCAAGCTAGGACTCATCGGGAAAGAAGAGGCCACTCCTCCGCCTAAGAAAACCTTCTCTAGCCGTACATCTCACGCCTCCGTGAATGCCCTTGGCTCTTTATCTCAAGACCCTTTCCAAACTAGCCCATCCCGAAGCTCAAATCGACCTCATCGCAACTTTGATCCTCTCTACATGACCTTATCCCAAGCCTGGACCATCCTTAGCCGTCAAGGGCATCTTAAACCTCTAAACAAGCCACTTCCTCCGCCGCCTTACGGTCCAAACCATGATCCAAACAAACAATGCGCCTACCACCAACATCCTGGGCACGAAACAGACAATTGTATGCGTCTTCGTCACGACATTCAAGACCTTATTGATAGTCGAACCATAAAGCCACCAAAACCTGATGGGCAAGCCAACCAACTCCCCACTCACAATACTGAGCCGCCACCTCGAAATATCAATCTCATAAATCTATCTCACAACCCCACATACAATCCCAGCCAATACATTGTCCAAGACAACCAAACCAAACCTACCTTAACCTTCCCCGAGGAGGACGAGTGTTTCATGATGGAGGGGGAGGAGGATAATGATTCTAATCAGTCGGAAGTAATTGACATTGATATGTCCGACATAAGCAGCAAAGATCAGGCAGAGGAGGAAAGGCTAAGGAAGTGGAAGGAACACTCTTGGGCAAAACACAATTTGGAGGATCCAGACATTCCATTTGTAGAAGATGACGAGTGGCTTCGTATCTGGTTTGAGAAAAGGAAGAAGGAAAAAGAAAGGGTCATCATGATGAGAAGGCACGCTCGCTTCGAGCCTGCCCAAATAGTGGTACGCATCAACCATCCCAAAATTCCAACACCGCCCATTGTTTGGGAAACAATCAATCTCATTGAGAAAGTAGAGGAGCTTCAAATGCAACCATGGGTCAACCCTTACGATGAGTGCGACTTTAGTCAATGGATAGAGGAAAGAGAAGATCTAGATTTTATGTGCGCAGAACCCTATAAAACAGGGGAAAGCGACTTTGATGAAATGGAAGAAGAGTGCAATGATCCGCTCGATGAAACCTCCTTAGCATCGCTATTCGATCAGGAGGAAATAATTGATAACCACGCGATCAATGAGGAAAGAGAAAGGGAGTTTCCTGCTAACACATCCATCTGGGGATTACTCATGGCTCAAGGAGGTAGCCATCACGCAAAAGATGAACCCGGTTCAAAGGCTCTGTTTGGCAAGGAAGAAGGTGGGAAAGAGTACAAAGTTGCAAAAGACAAGGGAAATGACCCCGACATGCTGCAGTAGCTGAGAAGTCCCAACATGGCAAATAAGAAGCGTTAAAACATTTTTCTTTGCTTTAAATAAACTAGAACGAGTTTTGGGCCCCTGTTTGGGCATTTTATTTCCGCAAAGAGAATTCCTTTTTCATCTTCCGGATTATGCTTATCTAAATCCAAATTTCTAAATTGCAATTGCCATGCACTATACTCTCATTGCCGAAACAAAGAAAGAATTCGAAGGGATCAAAACCTTTGTGTCCCCGACAAAAAGGAAGGAAAGGATGAACTCTAATTACTTAGGACTAGGTTTTTATCAAAACCCAGGAAGAAGACGCTATCTCCGTGAGAACACTTAGGATTAGCTTGCCCATTGTGAAAGTACAAACACAACAAGGAGATTCATAAAAACATCTCCCTCAGATTCCTCTCCAAAACACAAAACCTCTTGAGAGAAGAATGCTCGTTGGGCAACCTATACACCCAAGCAAAAGTAAGAGCAGAGCCTGCTAGGACAAGAAAAAATGAAAAACGCGGCCTAGGCAAAAGTTAAGGCATTTGAAGGAAAGCTCGCTAGGGACTCAACCTCTATCAGGTAACCTAGGCAAAAGTTAGAGCATGAAAGAAAGGAAAAAAAAAACCAAGAGTGAAAACCCAACCCCCAAAGGTGGTGATCTTGGAACTACGTAAAAGGCCTGATTCCCTGATTGGGATACGCAGGCAGTCTCGCGTCGAGATACGGCCTAAACATTTGGAGAAAGGAAAACATCAACATGATTGTACTCAATGATAGGCATAGCTAAACCTGCGTATTGAGCTCGCAAAAGATGAGTTAGTCATTTTCCAAGGAATTGGCAAAAACAAAGACACGTAAGAATTACAATTCATCCTCTCTAACCCAAAAGTCGTCAACGCAATGGGTATGATCCTTCAAAATACTCTTAAAGTTTGGCAATCAGACTGAGAAGCATGGCAAAGACAAGAGACAGCAAATCAAAGACTAAGCATAGGAAAGGATGTGAAACAGGATGCCACTTGGCTAGAGCAAAACCTATATTCCTTGGGAAAATAGATGTAACGGCCGAACAATCAATACCTCGGCCGCGACAAAGATCTTTCGGCCGAGTGATCGATTCTTCGGCCAAACATTTTTAACTATCTATCAGCAAAAACTTGTTTGAAAAGCCATGTTCTGACTATCGCATGCAAACTCAAGACATTTAGGGGCAGGAAAAGCATTTCTCATCTCTCAAAAAACTTGTTTACAAAACCGTTGCTGTGATTGCTTTTGCTATACAAATATAGTTTCTACCTACTAACTATGAACAGGGAAAGGAAAGGCCCTAAAAACTAGGCGATCTCTGAGAAGAAGGCAAAGGCTGCTCGCTGGTCTCCACATTCCCCTCAGCAGCCGGTACTCTCTCAGCCTCGAGCTGCAGCCAAGGAAGATATAAACATTCAGACTCAAGGGATAATGCATAGCAGATAAAAACTCATGAAGAAAGTCATACCTCGAGGATCCTACGACGCTATCTCCGAACCAAAACCTTTGTACTCTGATAGGCGCGAAGCCATTCCTGCACTATCTCGGCGGGCACCTGTGGAACAATTAAGCATTACAAACATCTGAAGCAAGGATACAATGCGAAGTAATGAAAGCTAACATAGGAAGCTAAAAATACCTGTGAAGCCCCGACTGGCAAAGTGTAGAGCAGGGTCGTGCAAGGAGTCAGCGTCAGGCGCTCCTCCTCCCCATCGTCTGAGTGGAAAGAGACAAACGAAGGAGCCCGTGGCCAGACAGGAGCAACGGGAGGAGCCTCAACAGAGGGAGTCAGGAAAAGACGGTAGTACTCTGTATAGTCACCTGTCTGGAGGAGTAAACCCGCCCAATCTCTGATCCGGGCATTCTTCAGATCTTCCTTTGACATCAAGGAAGTGGACCTCATGGATACTGGAGGAGAAGGAGGAACGAGCTGAAGAGCCTCGGCGCGTGACCGCCACTGACTGGCCACTCGATCACCTAAGTACCAAGCTCGGCAAAATGGACCCTCGAGCAAGCTACGGGTCCGATCAAGGACTCTACAACGAGCGAGAGGGGCGTCCTCTGGTACACCACCCCAAGGGTCAAACCGTACCTGTAAGAGCAAGGACAAATCAGTCCCGACACAAGAATATGAAAACCTAAAGGACAAGAGGTACAAAAGAAAAGGTACCTGATCAACCGTCAGTCGGTCCAAAACTCACTGCCACTCGGGAAGGCTCAAAACTGGTGACCGTGGCCTCCGTTGCCCCATCAACCATCGCTCGTAACGAGGTACGCAGTTCGTATCACCATGCCTAGTCTCAGGAGGAAACTGGAGAAGATGCTCAAAAGCCCAGAGCTGAAAAGCAGGTTAACCAAAGCAAGTTCAAAACTAGGAAACAGCCAAAGTAAAGACAGAAGTACAAAGGAATGATACGTATCTCAAGCACTCGAAAGTGGCCGCAAAGAATGGGACTCTTGTCCCGCGAACAAGCTCCAAGACCGCCGTACAAAGTGGCCAAAGCAGACGAGCCCCAGTCAAACTCCCGAATGGCTCCCAAGTGCTGCAGAGGGGCCAAAAACTGCGTGTGTACCGAGCCATCCTTGTTGGCAAATAAAGTTTGCCCAAGGAGGTAGAGAAGGAAGGCTCTCGTCAACTGCTCGGCACTCACCTGGGTCAGAATGTCAGCCACCATAAAAGTCTTGCTTAGCCAAACAAGATCTATATGACCTCGAGAACGAACAGGGGGCACCTTGCCCAAAAACCACCTCAAAGCACCATCTCGCTCCCAAAGCCGAGGATCAACTCGGAGAGCAACCTCGCCTATCCGCAGACCAGTCAGCAAAGAGAAGTCGCCCGGAGTGATAGTCATCTCACCGGCAGCAGGAAAATGGAAGGTATTGGTGGTATCCCACCACCTCTCAACCAGCGAGGTCATCAATGACCAATCCATCTTCGGAAGGTCGAGGCCCAGAACGAATGTCTCGAAGCCTGCAGCACGTACTAATTCCCGAGCCTGCTCTGGCAGCTTCAAGAACCATCTGTGCACCTCTTTGCCTCCACCGCGAGCTTCCAGCCTCCTATTTCTCTGCCAAAGACAAAAGGGAGTTAATCTCATGATTACATAAACAAAGAAAATGCTAAGGGGCGTCAAATTAACATCTAAAAGCATGCATTGCCTAGACAGGGGGCATAGTTATTTTAGTTTCCTTAAATAAAAATAAATTCAACCCAAACATGGGTTCCTCACATTCACGCTCCTAGCCAAAAGGGATTTTCGTCCCGCAAGCAAAATTTTTTTATTCTAAATACAAGGATTTCCAAAACTCGGAACTAAAGTAAACTTTTTACTTTTTCAGGAAACTCACCGGTACGTTCAGAACGCTCAGATGATGCTCAGGCTCTCTGCGAACTATCTCGGCCCCTGGGCCACCAACAGGAGGATGGTACTGCAGGAAACCGCCATAACCCAGCCTACGCGAAGGAAGAACGTAGGTAGTAGCATCAAACAAACCGGGCTCCTCAATCGCCTCCTCATCGGAAGACGGGTGCAAGCACCTACATGGAGGATGCGAGGATGAGCCCGCGACACCTGAAGATGGCGTGGCCATCACGTCCAAACCAAGAAGGAAAGAAAACCAACAGTTTTGAACAAACAAAGCCGGTAGTAACGGTAATGATGGTGGTGATCGGAGAGGTTGGTCGCCGGAGATGATGGTGGCCGATGGTAGTGGAGGAGGGCGACGGCGTACGGCGGTCGTCGGGCGAGAGGGACGGAGGAGAATGAGAGGAGGAGAAGAAGAAAAGATTAAATGGGCCGTGAGATCGATTTAACTGAACTTAAATCGATTTCCTGGCTTTTGGCGTTCTCACGGCCGAGACATCTATTCCTCGGCCGAGACATCAATTCTTCGGCCGAGAGATCGATCTCCTGGCCCCTTAATCAATTTCCCTCAGTAGCAGCAGATTTTGCTCAGTACACTAACTCATGCCACTATAGACTTCTAAGTCCCCAACCAACCAAGTAGCCTTGGGGGCATTCCCAAGCCAATGCAACGTAATCAAAACTAGCCTTGGGGGCATGCCCAAGCATCGAAGCCCTCTCTCCACAAACTGCTGGCCAAAGCAAGCTGAAACACCCAGCGACTCTACACCTGCCAGCTCAGCGGCTCGAGGCCCATTACTCCAACGGGCTCAAAGCCTGTATCTATCGTTTCAGCGGCTCTAAGCCCTCAGCACAGCAGGCTCAAAGCCATTAATCTCAGCAGCTCTGCGCCCATTACTTCAACAAGCTCCATGCCCAATCACCATCAGCAGCTCTACGCTTGCCATTCCCAAGCAACCATACAATCATCAAGCCCATATAGCGGTCCCGTACCCATTATCTCTACACGACTCAGCAGCTCTAAGCTCCCACCTATCGACTCAGTGGCTCTAAGCCCATCATTTCAACAGGCTCGAAGCCTTCGTCTACTATCACCCAGCGGCTCGAAGCCCTTTATCATAGCGGCTCTACGCCCGTATCAATTCAGCGACCCTGTGCCTATCATCTCTACATAATTCAGCGGCTCCAAGCCCACTATCTCAACCGGCTTGAAGCCGTAAACAAGCAATCTCAGCGGCTCAAAGCCCCTTATCTCAAATGGCTCCAAGCCATCACCTCAACAGGCTCGAAGCCTATGTTTACTATCTCAGCAACTCTATGCCCACCATCACAGCAACAGACTCTACGCCTGTTATCACAATCCCAGCGGCTCGAAGCCCATTACTTAAACAGGCTCGAAGCCTATATCTATCATCTGAAATGGCTCAAAGCCGTAACAACCAACCCAGCGGCTCTAAGCCCATTGTCTCAACTGGCTCAAAGCCGTACACAATCAAGTTCTTAACAGGCTCGAAGCCTGTATTCATCATCTCAACTGGCTCGAAGCCGTAAACAAGCAACAGGCTCTAAGCCGCCCCAACAATCAAGACATCTGTTCTCAGGCTCTACGCCTGAATGCTCAAAAATCTAACATTTTTGAATGCTCAAGCTCTACGCTTGGATGCCCAACCACTGTGTACTGGATGCTCAAGTTATACACTTGAATGCTCAAGCTCTACGCTTGGATGCCCAACCACTGTGTACTGGACGCTCAAAGCCTGTACTTTGAATGCTCGGATTCTGCCGTCCGAATGCTCGAGCTCTACGCTCTGAATGCTCAAGTCCGGAACTTGATAGAAGCTCTAAGCTTAAAACAAACACACATGCACGGGCCCGTGCACATTTGCATCAACATTTTCACATCGAGTCTGCATCATATTTGTTCACATCCACTACACCAAATTTTGGCTTTACCGGCGGTAGTATTTCCGGCATTAATTTAATGCCGTTAAAAGGCACTTTTAGTGGCATTAATAAGACCGCCGGGAATAATTACCCTAAAACGGCGGTTTTCCTAAGACTACCGTTTTTAGTGACTTTTACCGGCGGTTTTTTAAATTACCGCCGGAAAAAGTAGAATGTACGGTTGTTTTTAATACCGGCGGTTTATTATTGCCGTTTATAATAAAACCGACCCGTAAAATATAAATAATATTCTTTATCCTAGTTGAACCAAAATACGGGTTAGCCCAGTTGGTCGCACGCACGTGCAAAGATCCGGAGGTTCCGGGTTCGACTCACGAGGAAGGCAAAAAAATTAATCGCCCATTTCATTCCCGGCGGTAATATTTCCGGCGGTTTTTTAATGCCGTTTTTAGTATTACCGGCGGTTTATTACCGCCGTTTTTGTTTTCCCGACAATCGCTTTACCGGCGGTCTATTACCGGCGGTTTTTAGACTATTACCGGCGGTTGTTAGTATTACCAGCGGTTTTTGGACTATTTTCGGCGGTTTTCTAATGCCGCTAATGGTAAAATTTGGCGTAGTGATCTAACAAACATCATCACACATATACACTCTGCATATCTCTCATGAAACAGGTCAACCCTGCAATCAACCGGCTCTACGCCTCGGTTTTATTGATCGGCCCAACGCCTCGATCCTTTGGCTCCACGCCAACACTAATGATGAAAAAGCTCCGTGCACAGACCATCAGAGTGCAACCAGCTCTATGCTTCGGTTCATATCGCGTCAAGCTCTAAGCTCCGACAACTCAGGCCCTTGCCTCAAGAGTGCATGCAGGCTCCACGCCTCAAAACACTTCGAGCTCCACGCCTCAGTTCTGACACCTCAGGCTCTTGCCTTATACCAGCTCCGCGCTTCGGTTCATCACGTCAAGCTCAAAGCTCTGATACCTCAGGCTCTTGCCTTATACCAGCTCCGCGCTTCGGTTCATCACGTCAAGCTCAAAGCTCTGACACCACAAACTCTCACCCTAATCAATACCAGCTCCGCGCTTCGGTCCCATCAAGCTCTAAGCACACCTCAGGCCTCCGCCTCATAAACCACAGCAGGCTCCATGCCTCAATCTAGTCACCTCAGGCTCTCGCCTTATGATCAATACCAGCTCTGCGCTTCGGTCCTATCAAGCTCAAAAGGCTCTCGCCTTACGATCAACACCAGCCCCGCGCTTCGGTCCTATCCAATCTCCTCAGGCCTTCGCCTCAAGATTGCAACAGGCTCCACGCCTCGATTCCATCACTCCTCAGGCTCTCGCCTCATGACTACAACCGGCTCCATGCCTCGGTTCCCTCATCTCCAAAAGCTCCGTGCTCCAGCTACTGGCCCTGCACCCTTCACGTTTCAAAAACAACCGGCGTCCAATTCATCTCCAGCAGATGGTTTGGATTCCACCCCACTACATCAATTCCTTCCAGCTCATTCGCAAGGATAGGTGTAGACACCCCAATTTGGACTTTTCAAAATTCCTTGACTTGTGGCCCGGAGGCTCCCCGATGATGACTTTGGATTGAAACAAGCCTGATACAGATCGGAACTTTGCTCCTTGAAAGATTTGAAGAGGGATTAAAAATGGTAAAAAGGCATTTTCAAGCGCTTGGGAGCAATCCCAAGCGCTCAAAACTGTTTCACAAAAACCTCTGGCCTGGCTCTTTCTCGAGCGCTCGAGAGTGAAGTCCCAAGCGCTCGGGAGTGCTCCCAAGCGCTCGAGACTTTTCTGTTGCCCAATGGATGGCAGTATCACCCACTCACCTTGCAAATCATCATTACAGCCACCTTGAGCTCGCCGATGGCTCGGTCCACACTCAACCTCTGGTAGGAAGATATTCAGGCCAAAGATTTACATATTAAAAAAAATGTTTTATCAAAACCATTTGATTTTCAAAAACCATTTGATGTTTTGCCTATAAATATAACTGGTTTTTCAGCTAGAAGGGGATACGAAAATTTCACTCCAGAAGAACCCTTATTCTCTGCTCCCTCTCTCTCTCTAGCTCAAAACAAAAAACACCCAAAACACACCCTAATAACTTCAAAGGTTTTGCAAATCACCAAGGAAAAGGGCAAGAAATCCAGAATACCCTTCTGATCTCTTGCACTCTCCTCTCTTCATCCACATTTCAAAGCTACATCAAGCAGCAAGGTTCAAGGAAAAGGTATAAAACTTTACCTTTGGTCACAACTTAAGGGCTATTCATCCCTTCTGAGGGGGGTCTCTCAGCCTGATCCAGTCTTCAATACTGGGTGCATGGTTGGGAGACCCTAGTGTAAAAACAAGAGCAATGGGGCACAAGAAAACGTTTTCACAAAACTCTCACTGGAACTACTCCCAAGCGCTCGAGAGTATTCCTAAGCGCTCGGGACTGTTCCCAGTTTCATGCATGGTCCCTTGTGACACAGTTGGTTGGGAATGATGTGTAACATTAAAAGAAATGGTTTCATTTTGGCATGCATGCACAGAAAGCCATTTTCCCTAATACAGAGCCATTTTCTCACAAAGATTTCATGTGTGAACAAAGCCCCTTTTGTTTAAAGTTAAAAGAATCATTCATTTCAGAGAAACATAAAAAAACAAGGGTATTTTGCATGCCAAATCAGTGCCATTTCCTGTTTGAGAGTAAGCTGATGTGCAGCTCACTCCCAAGCGATCCGAACCATTCCAGAGCGCTCGGGAGTGCATGCATGCCATTGCTTCCTATTTTCCCACTCTGCTGTGTCATTAGGTCTCTGCATGCATTAGTGTGGCCTGTTGCTCTTTTAAATTCGTAGATTTAGCCTTGTTAAGGCAGGGATGCACGATTTGAAATATTGAAGGCTTAGCTCAGTCTTTCAAGTCCTCTGCTGAGCCAGTATTGTACTTAATTTTCATTTCAGTTCCTATTTTAGCATTGCATGCTGTCTGTGCTAACAAAGCTTGCAGGTTGGGAACCAGAGCTCCCAAGCGCTCGGGACTGCTCTCGAGCGCTCGAGAGTAAAGTCAGTGACAGATCCTCAGTTTTCTGTCATTCATGCAGTCGCTCACCGTTACTCCATCATTTCACTCCCCCCCTGTACAACTGCACATGCATGCACCTCTTACCTGTTATAACTGTAGATACTTGCTAAATGATCTAATGAAACAAAATCCCTTTTGAAAAATCCCACAAACGTTTAGTAGAGACCGATTTCGAATCGGGCGAGGGGGGTGCCGTAAAACCCTTCCCCCCTCGTAATATGGCTTCCGGACCCTTGAAACTGATCTCTGGTTTTCAACTTCAAATCAACTGGTTTTCCAAACAAAACGGTTTCTCGGGTGATATACCGCAAATCTGGGTGGCGACTCTTCAAACGGCGTATTTCTCTTCAAAGCGACTAGAAGAACAAAAAGAGCGACTTTTGTTTTTCGGGCAGGTAGCCCACCGACTCGGACGACTCCTCTGTCTCATCCTCCTCCGGCTCCCCGCGAGCGAGCCTCCGCTGGGACCCTGCCCTAGGAACGACCTCGAACCGCCTAGTCTCCGTAGCAAGCCGTGACGCTCCCTGTGTCCCTCGTCCCCGTGTGCTGGTAGAAGCTAGAGGTCGTGCTCTAGCTGAACGTCGTAGCTGCGCCTGCATATCACAAGCACACAATCATTCTTCGTATGTTCCAAATTCAATGGATTCATTAAAAATTCTATGTCATGCGTTGTCATACCTCTGGAACGACAGGAGAAACAGGTCTAGGGACAGGCCTAGTCGGCAAGACCCTCCCTCTCGCACAACCCTTCAGCAGGTGGCGCATTCCCACCATCAGCATGATGGCTGTCTCGGCCCACTATCGCGGCACCTATAATGTTCAAGTATCAGAAACGTGCAAGCAGTAATCATTCGGAGCAATCAGAAATTTGAAATTCGTTTATACCTGAGAAGGAAGCCGCATCGGCGGCTGTGGAAGGCGCGGAACGTCTATCACCACACGCGCCCCCGAAGAGTCGGTCGCCCCTACTGTCCACTCCAGCGTGGGAAGCACCGTCGAACCTGAGGCCTCTGTCGTCTCAGGCACCCCTGTGTCACCCTCTCCTCTGCCAGGCGGACTGGCGCCTCGGCCGCCTGCAGGCTGTCTACCACCTCGACCACTACCTCGTGCAGACCGACCACCGCGGCCTCGCACTCCAGCCTCTCCTCCAGCACCAGGGCCTCGCCCTCCCGCGGCTACTCTCCTCTCTAACTCAGCCTCCACCCCTAGTCTCGTGGCCAGGTACTGGTCTACGTAAGCTGTGTAGTCCAGACCGCGTTGTACGTGCCGCTCCAAGTCTGTATCGGGCACCGTGTACAGCTCCAGCTCCGCACGGGTGTACGTCTCAGTCCTCTGCACGCGTGGGGGGAGCAACCCGGGCACCACGAACGCTGGAAGACCGAGCGACTGTCGAGTCACCCGATCTCCCAAGTACCACTGCCAGCCCAGTGGACACTCCAGCAACACCCTACTCCGTGTCAACTCCCGGCTCCTAGGCAGGAACTCAGCCTCCACCCTCGACCACCTGTCCCAGTGAACCTGCATATCGAATTTGGAAGCATCAATAAAACGTACATCGAATACAGAAAAGAGAAATGGAATAAGAGCAGGTTATACCGCGACTCCAGTCGAGCGGTCTAGCCAGCGTCGGAAGGTCATCACCTCCCCTCTCCTCTCCTTCGTCCTCCTATAGGTTTTACTCCACGCAAGCCCGCGAGGAAGCAAACCAGGATCCCTACAGGTGTTCTCGGGTGGGAACATCCCGAGAACTTCGTAGGCCCAGAGCTGCAAATGGTCAAGCTCATCTCAGTTCAAGTTCAGGTTTACATTTCAAATCAATAAGCAATCAATAGTAATGTTAAAAGCAATAATTTAAACAGTACCTCGACAATCCTCCAATAGCCTCCGACCGTGTTGCCCACTCCGCGTGAGGCAGCACCCAAGAAACAGTAGAGAGTGCACAAGGCACCCCCTCCCCAGTCAAACCGTCCTGCAGTCCTCAGGTCAACCAGGCCCGCCAAGTAGCAAAGGTGCACCCGCGACCGCCTAGTCGGGTACAGGGAAGCCCCGAAAAGGTAGAGCAGGTACGCCCGGGCCATTCTCGCCACCTCCTTGTCGTCTGCGGGCTCGTGGTCCCAGTACTCCACGAACTGCCCGTAAGCCGCCATCCCTCCGCTGTGCCGTGGAACCCGCCCAAGGAACCACCGCAAGGCCGCGTCGTCCAGCACCAAGCTCGAGTCGTAAGGAAGTGGCTCTCCTCCCACTCTCAACCCTGTAATCGCTGCAAAGTCCAGCGGTGTCAGTGTCATCTCCCCAAACCGGAGGTGGAAGGTGTTGGTGGTATCCCACCACCTCTCGGTCAGCGCTGTAAGCACAGCACGGTCCACCCTCACCGACGTCATCAACTGGATGAACGGACCAAAACCCGCCGCCTCCACTAACTCCCGTACTCTCGCAGGCAGGTCCCTGAAGTACCTCAGCGAGCTAGCTGAGCCTCCGTGACCGTAAACGTCCGTCGTGCGCTGTTTCAACGGATTAAAGAAATAGCATCAGCAATCGATGTAGCAATTCACGAAATAACTCAAGTGTCGAATTCAAAAGCATTCAAATGGTTAAAAGCTTACCGTGATCCAACCCGTAGAGATGTGCGAGTCGCGGTCTCGGAGGATCAAGTCCTCCGGGTAGTCAGCCCGAGCAGGGGTGTAGCTGTCTATCCCCACAGGCACGAAGAAGTGAACCCGCGGAGCGTGCGTCGCAATCGCAAACCCGACACGCTCTCCTCCCAAATAGGCCTTCGCCTCGTCAACCGCCGTCACCCGCGCCTCATCAGCTGCCTCCGGCTCCGGTCCCTCCATTTCCATCTCCTCCATCTCCTCCTCCTCAAACCCATGTCCTCCTGCGTCCGACGCACCCGCGCCGCTCAGCAAGGCTCCCAATAGCAGTGCCGCGGCCCGGTCCTCTGGAGTCACAGCGCCTCTCAGCACGGCCTCAACCCCTGGATCGAGACCAAGCGCGTCTAGCATGTCCTGCGGCTCCGCAGAGTCCAGGAAGTCACCCTCCTCGAAAGGAACGGGCTGTGAGGCCCCGATCCTGCTTTCCTCCCTCCTCGGTAGTGCCACCGTCGACCTCAAGGCAGGAGTGACTGTGACTCTACCGCCAACCACCACCTCGTCAGCCTGTCTCTCGTCGCGGGCCTGCTCCGCGGCTGCAAATAACTCCTCCACGGTAGGAGTGGGAGGAGTGCCCGCAGCCCTATCTCCACTGCCCGTGGCACCACCCCGGCTGCCCGTAGCATCTCCGCCACCATCCGTCTGACCCCCACCAGCGTCGGGCTCAGCCTCGACCTCGCCGGCTTTCCCGATCACTGAAGAGCTTCTCCGAGCCTCCTCTGTCACCATAGGATCATCTCCAACACCACCCACTGCCACTGTACCCTCACCAGTAACCCCCTCGTCGCTGGGCACAACTACGCCGCCACCAGCGTCGCCCATTGCCGCCACGGCAACCGCAGTCGCCGCTACACCGTCGCCAAGCGTAGCAGCACCCCCGCGGGCTTCGCCCACCGTCGTTCTCTCCTCGGTGCTGGCCATTGCTCTTCCTCCTCCTTCCTCTAGCTTTTTCTTCCACCTAAATCGAACTTCCTGGCACACGATTGCCCAATGGAAGATCGAAGAAATTTCGAGATCTTGAAATCGCTCCGTGATTTCCAAAAGTCAGGAGAGATGTTCGAAAGAGAGAGGAATCGTGAGAGAGATTCTGGAAGGTGAGAGAGAGAGAGTTCGTCGAGAGTGGATGGGAGAGTTCGGAACCGTACGACGTCTGGTTCTCGAGCGCTCAAGTTTTAGGGTTTTAAACCCCCAGACCGAGAAAGGGAAGACGAAGGAGTGGCGGGCCCCAGCCGTGGTCCCGAGCGCTCAACACCTCTCCAGAGCGCTCGGGAGTGGTCCCAAACGCTCCACTTTGATTTTGGTCACCTTGCCGAAATCTCCGATCCCCTGATCATGTCACTTCTTGACAATTATTGCAATGTCAAAGCTTTTTACAAAATCAATCTCAGTCCTGTTTTCAGTACGTATTACACGAAGCAATTGATTACAAACTTCTTTCGGATATACGCAATTGGTTCATGCTTGAAAAATGGTACTTTAGGTCGAAGACGATCAAGAAGGTCTTATCATTTCAGTCGCAGAAAGGTTTTATCCTTATCTTGTCCACCAAACCGAGCAACACGTGGATTCTCTCTCTTCTCCTTATCTTGTCCACCAAACCGAGCAACACGTGGATTCTCTCTCTTCTCCTTATCTTGTCCACCAAACCGAGCAACACGTGGATTCTCTCTCTTCTCCTTATCTTGTCCACCAAACCGAGCAACACTTGTATTCTCCTCTCTTCCATCCTCTTCCGCCGCCATAGATTTGGCACCCATCTTGTCTGCCATAGATTTGGCACCCCTCTTCCGCCGCCATAGATTTGGCACCCCTCTTCCGCCGCCATATATTTGGCACCCATCTTGTCTGCCATAGATTTGGCACCCCTCTTCCGCCGCCATATATTTGGCACCCATCTTGTCTGCCATAGATTTGGCACCCTCCATCCGCCGCCATAGATTTGGCACCCATCTTGTCTGCCATAGATTTGGCACCCCTCTTCCGTCGCCATATATTTGGCACTGTCCTGAGGGACATCTTTCTATCATTTACTTGCGTGTCTGCATGTCTGCATGTTTGCATTTGCCCCAAAGAACTACGCTGGTCTGATCCTTGCAGAAAAGGGTACGTAGGCAGTCTGAAAAGACGCGACCACATGCATCGAATGTTTGTATCTTTACTTGCATTTGATTTTGAGTTGAGGATTTGATTTGGCTCAAGTTGGGCTGTCTCAATCTTTGGACGGCACTCGTATCTAGATGTGATGCTGAGCGTCGCCCAAAGAGGGGCAACTGTAGACACCCCAATTTGGACTTTTCAAAATTCCTTGACTTGTGGCCCGGAGGCTCCCCGATGATGACTTTGGATTGAAACAAGCCTGATACTGATTGGAACTTTGCTCCTTGAAAGATTTGAAGAGGGATTAAAAATGGTAAAAAGGCATTTTCAAGCGCTTGGGAGCAATCCCAAGCGCTCAAAACTGTTTCACAAAAACCTCTGGCCTGGCTCTTTCTCGAGCGCTCTAGAGTGAAGTCCCAAGCGCTCGGGAGTGCTCCCAAGCGCTCGAGACTTTTCTGTTGCCCAATGGATGGCAGTATCACCCAGTCACCTTGCAAATCATCATTACAGCCACCTTGAGCTCGCCGATGGCTCGGTCCACACTCAACCTCTGGTAGGAAGATATTCAGGCCAAATATTTACCTATTAAAAAAAATGTTTTATCAAAACCATTTGATTTTCAAAAACCATTTGATGTTTTGCCTATAAATATAACTGGTTTTTCAGCTAGAAGGGGATACGAAAATTTCACTCCAGAAGAACCCTTATTCTCTGCTCCCTCTCTCTCTCTAGCTCAAAACAAAAAACACCCAAAACACACCCTAATAACTTCAAAGGTTTTGCAAATCACCAAGGAAAAGGGCAAGAAATCCAGAATACCCTTCTGATCTCTTGCACTCTCCTCTCTTCATCCACATTTCAAAGCTACACCAAGGAGCAAGGTTCAAGGAAAAGGTATAAAACTTTACCTTTGGTCACAACTTAAGGGCTATTCATCCCTTCTGAGGGGGGTCTCTCAGCCTGATCCAGTCTTCAATATTGGGTGCATGGTTGGGAGACCCTAGTGTAAAAACAAGAGCAATGGGGCACAAGAAAACGTTTTCACAAAACTCTCACTGGAACTACTCCCAAGCGCTCGAGAGTATTCCTAAGCGCTCGGGACTGTTCCCAGTTTCATGCATGGTCCCTTGTGACACAGTTGGTTGGGAATGATGTGTAACATTAAAAGAAATGGTTTCATTTTGGCATGCATGCACAGAAAGCCATTTTCCCTAATACAGAGCCATTTTCTCACAAAGATTTCATGTGTGAACAAAGCCCCTTTTGTTTAAAGTTAAAAGAATCATTCATTTCAGAGAAACATAAAAAAACAAGGGTATTTTGCATGCCAAATCAGTGCCATTTCCTGTTTGAGAGTAAGCTGATGTGCAGCTCACTCCCAAGCGCTCCGAACCATTCCAGAGCGCTCGGGAGTGCATGCATGCCATTGCTTCCTATTTTCCTACTCTGCTGTGTCATTAGGTCTCTGCATGCATTAGTGTGGCCTGTTGCTCTTTTAAATTCGTAGATTTAGCCTTGTTAAGGCAGGGATGCACGATTTGAAATATTGAAGGCTTAGCTCAGTCTTTCAAGTCCTCTGCTGAGCCAGTATTGTACTTAATTTTCATTTCAGTTCCTATTTTAGCATTGCATGCTGTCTGTGCTAACAAAGCTTGCAGGTTGGGTACCAGAGCTCCCAAGCGCTCGGGACTGCTCTCGAGCGCTCGAGAGTAAAGTCAGTGACAGATCCTCAGTTTTCTATCATTCATGCAGTCGCTCACCGTTACTCCATCATTTCACTCCCCCCCTGTACAACTGCACATGCATGCACCTCTTACCTGTTATAACTGTAGATACTTGCTAAATGATCTAATGAAACAAAATCCCTTTTGAAAAATCCCACAAACGTTTAGTAGAGACTGATTTCGAATCGGGCGAGGGGGGTGCCGTAAAACCCTTCCCCCCTCGTAATATGGCTTCCGGACCCTTGAAATTGATCTCTGGTTTTCAACTTCAAATCAACTGGTTTTCCAAACAAAACGGTTTCTCGGGTGATATACCGCAAATCCGGGTGGCGACTCTTCAAACGGCGTATTTCTCTTCAAAGCGGCTAGAAGAACAAAAAGAGCGACTTTCGTTTTTCGGGCAGGTAGCCCACAATAGGCTACTCTACCGAGCTCCTTTCAGTCAAAGTAAGGATGATCAAGAAAAGCAAACGCACCTGCAGTGTACTGATCTACCCCAAAATAACTAAGGAAGCTCTCCGCAAAAACTCCCAGGCAGCCCTGCGCTCCTTCAACTATCTTCCGCCGAAACCCTGGCTCAGTCTAGGTACGTCACACTACGGCTTTTTAAGCCCTAAGGTACGTCTTCTGTCTCTAACCCTCCAAACTTTTTACTTTTCTTTATTGCCCGAACTACGATTGGTCTGAATTTCCCTTGTGGAATACGTAGGCAGCCTCCCGGCCCGACCATAACAAAACCTTTTTCGAAAACCCCTTGGAATAGTGGTTGGACCAAATTGAGTTGCTTTTTACAGCTTTGACTCTTACTCAAACATGTCTCGCGATCCGTCTGAGTTCAGTCAAAGAGGGGCATCTGTAGACACCCCAATTTGGCCTAACGATTATTTCAAGTCCCACCTTGGGACAATCCCGATGATGAAATGGATACAATGATTGCTGATTGCTTCCTTGAGGACCTTAGGACTTTCGGTGAGAACTTTGACCACTTAGAGGACCCAATTCAAAGCCATACAGCCTTTCAGACAGAAATACAGAAGCCTAGGAGAATCCATCTGACGGCCGTGACATCGATCTAACGGCCATAACATCAATCCCTCACCCGAGCAACCTGTTGCCAGCAAAATCTCCCCAAGAGATCAATCCCTCGGCCGCAAGATCTATCCTTCGGCCGAGACATCTATTCCTCGGCCGTGACATCCTTTGCTCGGCCGCCAGATCGACCTTTTTCCAGACTCTCGAACGTTCTATCAGACGTTTGGTTTGATCCAACTACACTACCTTTCCGATGCGTTCGGGCTACGTTCGGAGATCACGACGTAGAGTTAGAGATGCATTGCAATTGCAATTGCCATCTCGTGATTTGATTGGCCGGAGTGAGTCATTCCTATGCCTATATAAAGGAGCCTTTTGGGCTCCGAAATAAAGAACAGAAATTGAGATACCTACACACTCAATCAAACCTCGAAACTCTGCACAAATACTCCCTCAATCCCATACTCCAAAAGCCCTAACCTTCCGAAGGTAGCCGTCAATCCGGCGATCAAACCCCGAAGTTCAAACCCTAACTCTAGGGTTCTCGATCAAGCAATCAATCAATCACGCCCAATCCAAAGCAATAAAGCAACTGAGGGATCAAGGTGGTGAGGCCCAACGGCCTCTGGTTTGCCTTACTTACTGTCCCTTTTGCTAATCGTAACGTTTTGATTTTCTGTCAATCTTTCTGTCTGGTGTGAGGAAGAACACCGACCGGGGCTTCGATCCCTCGGCCGGTACATCAAACCAGGAGGATCTCTCGGCCGTGACATCTATTCACCGGCCGCGAGATCCATCTCCCTGGGATATTATATTTGCTTCATCTGCTTTCTAATGCATGCTTATTTATCGCACTGGCTCACTTTATTTACTGTTTAAAGGAATAATTAAACAGACTATGTGTTAGAATTAAACAAAGCATCTATACGTCTTATGTTGAACGATTATGGGCCAGTCTCACGACTGGGCAAGGAGGGGTGCCTAACACCTTCCCCTTATTGTACTTTTGGCTCCCGTATCCAGAATCTCTATCTATTTTCCCAGTTTTAATAAACTGGGTGGCGACTCTATTTGATGATAACCGTTATCATGTGGCGATGTTCCTAGCCATGGGAATGTCCAAGATTTTGGTTTATGAAGTGAGCAACCAATCGAGCAAACACCACGTGATCAATCTGTATGGCGATACCCCGTTTGGGAGGTGTCTACAAGAAGATGGGATATACTTGAGAAATATTCAAGCTAACAGGGATGAGTTCCAGCATGCATGGAAACCTGGGTGGGGCCATGGATATATATAGCCTTATCTGATTTTTCTCGACTGAACCCCAAAATGATCAAAGCACACTACAACACGAAAGGGCTATAGCGAGGATTTAGTTTCCTCGCAAAAGCACCTGATTTCCTCGCAAAATCCATCCTTCCGGTTCCATATAGAATTTAAATTCTGTCCAGATGAGCCGGAAACAGGCGGTTTTCCGCCAGCACCTGTTACTAAATTTCCTGGATTGATCCAATCGACGGGAGTCGACGGTAGGATCGACGGGGAATTGTGCTTTGAATTGCTGGAATGTGGTGAAAAAGTGGAGTTTGGTTCCTTGCCGTGTTTCAGGACTTCTTTGGAAACAAACAGTGCAGTGGATGGATTATGGAAGAAGAATAATAAAAACGGACTTTATTAAACTTCAAAGTAGAAGAACAATCGATAGAGATTATCGAGTGAACAATTACAAGTCAAAACTACTCCTAGGAAAGAAAAGATAAAGGCCTGATGGCGTTGTTTGTGTGTCCCACAAAACTGCTACAAACTTCTCCATAAATAGGCCTCCTTATTTGAATTGAATACTCCCTCCAAGATGACAGTTACCTTCCTCATCTTCCGCCTTTGAATCACTCCCATGATCAGTAATATAAATAAGGGAAAAAAACTGAAATGGTCCCTATAGTTAAGTGTTTGTGTCAACTTAGTCTCTGTAGTTGTAATTGGCTCGATTTACACTCTGTACTTTTCATTTTGTTCCAATTTGGTCCAATTGCTAACTGCCGTTAGTCTGCCGTTAAGTCCTTTAACTAGGGGTGAGCAAAAAATCCGTCAAACCGCGAATCCAGTCCAAATCAGTTTGGTTCGGGTTTTTAGTAGTATGGTTTGGTCATGATTTAAAAAAATTGGAAACCGCGTTATATGGTTTGGTTCGTGGATTCATGTTCACGGTTATGGTTCCAAACCGATCCGAACCGTATAATACACACATATATATATACACATAATTTAATTTAATTATAATTCACCAAATAAATATGAGAGCTTTAGTCAACTACTTTTCTAATTTATTGATCCTATTAAATTCACCACGATATTTTGTTTTTCTTCTCTGTCAAGATAATTTAAATTAAACTTCTATATATCACAATTGCCGACTAGCGAAATGGAGATCACTCTGATTTTGCTAGAACGGATCTGATGTTGTGTAGGCAATTTTTTTTATTTTGCAAAATGGAGATCACTCTGATTTTGCAACAGAACTCTCATTTTGGTTCTTGGGCAAAGTTGATCACTTCCCATATATCTATTTTTATTGGGTCATATGTATTTCTTTGATTTGTTTGTTTGTTTTTTTTGTTGGTGTGACTTATATACTCCTTATAAAGGTGGATTACAAAATGGCTCAACTCAAGCAAGAATGGCCGAAGTTTAATTTAAATTATCTTGACAGAGAAGAAAAACTAAATATCGCGGTGAATTTTATAGGATCAATAAATTGAAAAAGTAGTTGACTAAAGCTCTCATATTTATTTGGTGAATCATAATTAAATTAAATTATGTGTATATATATATATATATGTATTATACGGTTCGGATCGGTTTGGAACCATAACCGTGAACATGAATCCACGAACCAAACCATATAACGCGGTTTCCAATTTTTTTAAACCATGACCAAACCATACTATTAAAAACCCGAACCAAACCTTTCGGTTTGGACTGGATTCGTGGTTTGATGGATTTTTTGCTCACCCCTAGTTAAAAGGACTTAACGGCAAACTAACGGCAGTTAGCAATTGGACCAAATTGGAACAAAATGGAAAGTACAGAGTGTAAATCAAGCCAATTACAACTACAGGGACCAAGTTGACACAAACACTTAACTACGAGGACCATTTCGGTTTTTTTCCCTATAAATAACTTCCACGTTGTGGAACTGCTCCAAATATTGCTGAGCAAAACTGCCCCCACGATCATGAGAATGTCAATATGCATCTCCTTTTAACATCTGTAAAAGAACTGCCAACATAATCGAGTCCCATAACACTTAGTTATTAGACGGAGATAAACCATATAATGGTCAATCGACGGGCCACTCGACGGGAGTATAATGTTCAAAACCTTTGCTATGGTTTCACTTTACTTAATCAAACTTGCCTAATTTTACTCAAGGCATTAAGGCAAACCAGAATTAACTTTAATTTCTGATAATATTACTCTCTTTCATGCCACGTGTCGTCCAATCGACGGGTAAAAATAAAATCACAGTTATGGAGCAAACAATGGGCCGATTTACTCTCCTTCTGCTCCTGAGGAGTTACCAACGTATTACCCAATTAACATTCACGAACCCCTGTTACTTTCACTCCCTGGCCTTCATTGGACTAATTGGGGTGCGAAAGGATCAATTAGGTCATGGCCAACAGCTCTTTCAACTTGGAAAAAATGGGTTAATCGAATGCAGGCACACCTTATCTCTGAATGGATAGAGATGAATATTTATGAGGCCATTGATCTTTCTACTCATTCTATGGAATTAAATCCTCATTTATTGGCCGCTGCTGCTTGTTTTTGGTCAACATCTTGTAATGCCTTTATTTTTCCAAATGGACCGATGTCGCCCACTGTTTTAGATATCATTCATCTTACTGGCTTATCAGGTGTGGGCTCAGAAGTGAATGCAACACTTGATCATGAGCCCTATGAACCTCCATTTGAGTTTAAAGGTTCAAGTAGTTATGCTCAATTTCTGGCTCGCCATATTGGGCTTGAGCACACTAAGCCTTCATTCAATGAAAAGATTGCTTTTTATCTATACTGGATTAGCAAGTATCTGATGTGTGTTTCGGGCCTCAAGATTACCCAAGAATATACCAGATTAGCCATTTGTTTGGCTCAAAATCAGAAACTTGCCCTGGCCCCTTTTGTATTGGGTACTCTCTATAAGGGCCTTTGGACCTTTGTTAAGAATAAGATTACTAACTGTTGTGGTGGTCCCTTTTGGATACTTCAAGCATGGCTTTATGCTTACTTCCCGTCGATTAAGCCTCTTAGCTATTTCTTGAAGAGGGAAGGTGGTGGACAGTGTCTGAGTTATGGTGAACATCTTCTGTCATATGAGCCTCAACGTGAAGATTGTTCATTCAAAATGTATTTCAAAGTATTCTTTCAGCTCAACGTTGGGGACCTTCCAATTTGGCTTCCTTTTAAGGAATGCCAATACTCTGCTTCTGAGAAAATCAAGCCCATTCTCAACTTATTGGTCCCTATTCCAATGGTGAATGACTTTTGGGCTAGTATATTGATCTCTAGATTCCTTTCCATAGGCTTTTCTCCTTCAACGTCACACTTCTCCAACTGTAGCTTTGAGATTTATTTGCCGAATCAGTGTGCTAGGCAATTTGGTCTGTCAAAAGGAGTACCAGTCCCTTATACACATCTTAGAATCAAAGATCTGGTGAACACTAGGCCTAGTGTGACCCAAATTTCCCTCATTCAAGAATTGGTTGGGCAATTTCAAGGTGCCAGGACTGGGTATATTTTCAAGAGTTTTGTTGCTGACCCTTCATCCACTCCTGAATTCAAGACTTTCTGGAAGTTTGTCAGACCAACAATCTTTAATAAAGATTTGAGCAATTGCCTTTCAAGGCTTGATCCCTACACCTATTATTCAGGTATCATATCTACTTCTTTTTGTTTGATCTGTATCAATTTTATATTCTGTCAGATATTAATTTCATGTTACTACCCTTTGCTAGCGCTTATTCCCAAAGAAGTTCCTGTTTCTAAGGGAGCTTCTCAACCAAAGAGTGTGGATAAAGGGAAAGGCATCATGACTGTTGATGATCTATCTAAGCATAAGAGAAGAACTCAAAGTTCAGGTTCCCCACTTATGGCAGATGCAATGAAGAGCCACAATCCTCAACAATCACAGGCAGAAATTGCTGATGACATGGAAACCCTGGGGCTATTCCAAAGGGTTTGATTCTTATCTCTCATTTGGCCACTTATTTTGGTTGCTTTTAATTTAACTGACTTTACTCCTTTTCTTCAATTCAGAGAACTAGGAGAAAGCTTCAACTACCAGCATCATCTGAGGAAAATAATGGTCATGATAAGGGTTCGACTACTGACCTTTCAAGTGTTTTAAAGCCTTCCTCCCCAGAAGACACTCCTGCTGTTCATGTGGCATCACCCCTGAAACCTCCAGTTCAAGCAAGCCAAGAAGGTGTGAATTCTGAGAAAGCTGACGAACCAGTTCAATCAGATATTGCACATCCTACTGCTACACCTGTAGAAGGTACTCAAACAGACCAAGAAGGTGTGAACGCTGAAAAAGTTGATGAGCCAACACAGTCAAACACTGCACAGCTTACTGCTATACCTTCAGAAGGTATTCAAACAGACCAAGAAGGTATGAACACTGAAAAGGTTGATGAGCCAACACAGTCAAACACTGCACAGCTTACTGCTATACCTTCAGAAGGTATTCAAACAGACCAAGAAGGTATGAACACTGAAAAAGTTGATGAGCCAACACAGTTAGGTACTGCACAGCCTACTGCTACACCTTCAGAAGATATTGAGGCCCTAATTGATCTCAACCTTGATTTGGATCCTAATAATCAAGCATCACCCACTCGCTCCAAAGATCAAAATAATGTTGATATTGATCAAGGTACTATTGGGCTCAACTCTCCCCAATCTCAAGAGATTATTGAGGAACCAACTCCTGCCATAACTGTTCAACCTACTTCCCTTCAGTCGACAGAAATCCATGGAGTTCAAGAACAGCCACAGATGTCTGAACCCATTCCAATGAACCAAGGGACAAATTCTGAAACCCCCAAGGCTTCTCCTTCCTCTGTTAATAAGGAGGGGAATCAAAATCCCGTTTCAGACCTTGACCAAATGATCAACAAAGTTAAGACTTACTCTGAGTCTTATTCCAAATCTATGTCTGAATTCTGTAAATCCCTGACTCCTCCCACCTTTTACCATCTAAGTGAAGAAACCAAAGATGAGGTGAAGTCCTTTTTCAGAATGCTCGAGCTTCCTTTGGCAGATGTTGCTACTGAACATATTCCAGCTTTCACTAGCTGTGTTACTCACTTGATTGACAAGAAAGTACTTCCAGACCTAGAACACATCGAATTAGAAGAGCTTTGGTCGGGTCTGAGTAAGAATTTGTCTGTTGCAGCCTATTGTCAACAAGAAATGAAGGAAAAGCTGAAAATCATGGATCAGTTTACCAATACTTCTGGCAAACTTGATACAATGAGCACCTCCATATCTCAGTTGAAAGATAGCTTACATTAGTTGGATGTGGAAGAAGCTGGATTAATTGCTCGCTTGGGCCAAATTAGGCAAGAGAGAGTTTCTCTGATAGCACAGAAAGAGCTTATTAATCATGAATTGGCCACTATCACTCCAGATGAACAAGGGATTGAGGCCATGATCTCTGTGACAAGAGATGACTACTTGAAGAATCAGTCGAGATTTAAGACCATTGATCATCAATGGAACTATTTTGTCAAGTTCTTCATGGATTTTAGGTCTAAGATTCAATAGTTTCTTGTAAATGATCATATCATGGCCTATTTTTTGTCAGGCCTTGTCAATGTCTAACTTTTCTTTTAATGAATTTTAGCCTATTTTAGGCTTTTGGAATCCATGTCTACCATCTAATACTCTGTGGTATTTTAATTGTTGATTTCTTCTTTTCGTTGATATAAGCCTGAATTGATTAGGCCAGACTTTTTCATCATTTGAATTTCTTAATTCGTATTGGCAATTATAATCAATAATTATCCCAAATTGACGGAGGATTATTAATTAAAAATTCACTCAAAACTTTACCAAATAATGATTACAAATGATAAATCAAAAGCTATTTCCTGTCATGAATAAACTGACACGACCCTTCCTCTTCCCCATTCTAGTGGAGATCATGGGCAGTTATCCCTCGGGGACCGAATCAATAACTCATGCAGATTTTGAAAATTGAAATAGCAGTTCCACGTTTCATTGGAAAACTGAATCGCCACTACGTTGGCAGTTACCAATATGTCTTTAAATTAGACATTAATCTCCTTTTCTTTTCACCTTCGACACATTAAACCATTGTTCCTTCCTTCAATCATGTCAAATGCAAACAAAAACTCTGCAAACATGGAAATCGACAGGAAAAACAATTTTCTAGCTTTCGAAGGAAGTTCCTCCTCTATGGACGATCCATACTCTCCCATCAAAACCACCGGATGGGATGATCCCTTACCATCCAATACCCCTGCACGATGGGGAATCGATCCACCCACTGAAAGGGTGGTTGTCAGAATGGAAGAAGCACTCTTCTACCCAAACTCCAACATTCGACGCTCTCACATCAAAGTGAGTTACCAGTTCCCTTGGGTTAGAGAAGAGCCAAGAGCAATACTGCTGGATTCATTGCTCTCATCATCTCTTAGACCAATGTCATTTCAACTGGCAGAGGCAGGTGGCAAGCCATACTTGGAGAGTCATGAATCTCTCTTTGAAAGGGCTAAAAATCAACAACTCTACTGGAAAGAAGTTGTTCGAAAACCCTGCTATCCCAACGACTTTTCTGATGATGAACCAAAACTCAAACCTCTTCCTGAGAACCCTGATTGGTTCCAGGAACTAACCAAACTGAGGTATGATTCCCCACTCTCTCTTACTGCCCATCGAGGGTATTCTATCTTTGGGGATTCTGATGAAACTACAGCCAAAGAATTATTGGCTGCTTTTGCTTTTTTAGATGTTCACATTCTAGAAGAGCAAATCCCCTACTTAAACTTTTTATGGGCTTGTGAAACTCTTCAATTTTACGAGAGTAGCCTCATTACTACCCATCTTCACGGGTTCAAAACATCTTTGCCTCTTATAAGGCTTTGGTTAAGGACTAGCACTACTGCACATTATGACCCTTTTTGGGTTGATTATGAATTGAGCCAAGACAAGGTCATTAACCTTCATAATAAGATGATAGCATTTGAAGAATCTGACTGGGAACTCCCACCAAATCCCTCAAGAAAAATAATCAAGAAATACCAGAATTGGCAAATAAAGAGAGCCCAAAAAAGGGCTGAACTCCAAACCAAGGCCATGAGGCCTATGGTTGAGAAGAAAATAAAGATGGATTCAGAGGAAATCGCCAGAGACAGAGAGCATGATTTTCTAACATATGCTTGGGAAAAATTCCATGTGTTTGTAACTTGGAGTTTTCCTCACTATTTCGAGATCATCAGAATCGACACAGATGGCAATCCCATTGCACCCGCTGGAGTTTAGACTTATGATGTTTAGCCTTTTCTTTTATTTGTATTCTTCTTATTGCCTCTTTTAAATAGGCATTTGTTTTATTTCTCCTATTTGCCTTAGTGATAGGCAGTGTATTATGTTTTATGATAGAATGAAAATATAAGCCTTAGTTAACAAGCTTATTATGTTAATCTCTGTTTGATCTGCATATAATCATTTATGTCTTGTTACCACTATAAATTGGGAATCCAATTTCATGCAGTATTCACTAAAACAGATATGTTCAAAATCGAGTAATCCATCTAATTAGTAATTTCATGAATCGATTGATTCCCAAGGTGATGGAAAATATTCCTTCAAATACTTCCCATTAATGGTTCTAGCTTTCATGTGATATCCCAATAATCGATTCTAAGTGATATGCTCCTCCTCTTAGGACTTTTAATACACGAAATGGTCCCTCCCAATTTGGAGACCACTTACCAAACTTCCCTTTCTTTTTCTTATCTAAAGGTAAAATTGCTTTCCAAACCAAATCACCTTCTGCAAATGATTTCTCATGAACTCTTTTATTATATATTCTTTCCAATTTCTTTTTCTGTGCTTGGATATTGTTTAATGCATCGATTCTTGACTCTTCTAGTCCATCGAGTTCTTCATACATTGCCTCTTCAAAATCAACATTGTTTGGGTCATAATGACTGGCCACCCTATGAGAAGTGACATTGATCTCGACAAGCAAAACTGCAGCTTGACCATACACCAATTCATATGGTGTTGTTTTTGTGCTGTCTCTTTTTGATGTTCTATAAGCCCATAAAACTTTTGGCAATAATTCATGCCATTCTCTGGGATTATCTACAATCATCTTAGACAGAGTATTTTTAATGATTTTATTGGTTAATTCTACTTGCCCATTTGCTTGTGCATAGTAAGGAGAAGAATTTAAAATTTTTACTCCAAATGACTTGGCATAAGCCATAACTTCTTGACCATTAAACACAGATGCTTGGTCAACAGTTATAGTCTCAGGAATACCAAATCGACAGAAAATATATTCCTTAAGAAACTCAATTACTTGCTTCTGAGCCACACTTTTTAAAGAAATTGCTTCTGTCCATTTTGTAAGATAATCCGTAGCTACCATTATGTACTCATGTTGCAAAGAAGAATGAGGTACAATTTCCCCAATCATGTCAATTGCCCAACCTTTGAAAGGCCAAGGTTTAACAATTGACTGTAAAGGGAAAGCAGGAAGCCTCTGAATTGGGCCATGCTGTTGGAACTTTTGACATCCTTTTGCATATGCAATACAATCCTTCCTTAAGGTTGGCCAATAATAGCCATACCTCCTAATTAACTACTTCATTCTCTCCCCAGATTGATGGGATCCGCAAGTCCCTTCATGAACTTTTCCCATAACTGTCATGACTTGAGGTTTTGCAATACATAACAATAAAACTCCATCTGATGACTTTCTAAATAAGTCACCTCCCAAAATGATATAATTGATAGCCCTTTGTTTTATACTTCTATCTGTTTTCTCACTTGGATTTTCTAGAAACCTCTTTATTGGAACTCTCCAATCATCAATCAAATTTATTTCCATAACTTCCAGATCATCTCCATCCCTTTCAATAGAGAAGGGTAAAAATCTCTTTTGTATTTTTATCAACTTTTCATTTTGTCCATCAGGAATCTTAACTCCAGATGCAATCTGTGCCATCTCATTGGCTTCTCCATTTTCTAGTCTATAAACATGTTCTAATTGTATATCATCAAAATATGACATGAGAACTCTTACTTTATGCAGTTGTAGTTCCAATAGTGGGTTATTACACTTATACTCACCCATTACCTGTCGAATCACCAATTGTGAATCTCCTATGATATTTAAATGTCTTATATTCAATTCTTTTGCAATTTCTAATCCAATAATTAAAGCTTCATACTCAGCTTGATTGTTAGACAAAATTCTGCTTTCATCTAGTTGAAAAGAGAACTGTAATAATTCTTCTTTTGGGGAAATTAGAACTATTCCAGCTCCAACCCCTCTGTCAATCTTAGAACCATCAAATGATAATTTCCATGGTTTTATTTCAACCATATTAATCTCAAATTCATCTTTCTCTATTAACACATTAGGATGATCTGCAAGAAAATCAGCTAATGCTTGGCCCTTTACTGCCTTTTGAGGCACATATTCTAAGCAATACTCTACTAAGGCCAATAACCACTTTCCTTGTTTACCTCTTAATATAGGCCTTGTTAAGATATATTTGATAATATCAGTTTGTGCAATTACATGCACCGTTGACGGCAACATATAATACCTTAATTTGATTGCAGAAAAATACAATGCAAGGCATAACTTTTCAATTGGCTTATACTTTATCTCACACTCATTTAATCTTCTACTTAAGTAATATATGGCTTGTTCATGGCCATTTTCATTATCTTGAGCCAAAAGACTGCCAATCGACTGATGACCAGCTGAGATATAAAGTTTCAAGGGTTTGCCAAATATTGGTGGCATGAGCACAGGAGGGTTAACTAATGACTGTTTCAAAAATTCAAAGGCCTTATCATGCTCTTCACTCCATTTAAAATCTTTCTGAGATTTTAGTTTCAAAAGTGGTGAAAAGGCAAGGGTTTTTCCAGATAAGTTGGAAATAAACCTCTTTAGAAAATTAACTTGTCCTAAGAACTGTTGGAGTTCTTGTTTGTTTGTTGGGGGTTGTGCTTCCATAATTGACTTTGTTTTATCTTTATCCACTTCGATTCCTTTTTTATGAACCAGGAATCCAAGGAAATTTCCAGTACTAACTCCAAAAGCACACTTTGTTGCATTCATTTTCAATTGATATTGCCTCATTCTTTGTAAGACTTGTTTCAAATGATCAATATGATCATCAAATGTATGAGATTTCACAACTACATCATCAATATAAACTTCCATAAACCTCCCAATCAAATCATGGAAGATTACATTCATAGTTCTTTGATAAGTTGCCCCAGCATTCTTTAAACCAAATGCCATTACAATCCATTCAAACAGACCAATATATCCTGGACATTTAAATGCTGTTTTATGTGTATCCTCTTCTGCAATAAATATTTGATTATAACCAGAATAACCATCCATAAAGGAGAGAAATCGATGGCCTGAAGTAGCATCCACCAAATGGTCTACCACAGGCATATGATACTCATCCTTTGGTGAAGCTGTATTTAGATTTCTAAAATCGATGCATATTCTGACTTTCCCATTTTTCTTAATCACAGGAACAATATTAGAAATCCATTCTACATACTTAACTGGTCTTATGAATTTGGCTTTGAATAATCTTTCCATTTCTTTCTTGACTTCTTTTAGTACTTCAGGAGTCATCTGTCTTGGAGTTTGTTGGTATGGAACAAAATTCTCTTTAATAGGAATTCTATGCTCAACCAATGATCTATCCAAACCAGGCATATCAGGATAATCCCAAGCAAAGCAATCTTTAAATTCAGACAGCAAATACTTCAAACGATCCTTCATTTCATCAGGTAAAGAAGCACATACATGAAGAATTTTAGGATCTTCCTCTGTCCCTACATTAAAATCCTCTAAAGGATCTTTAACCTCTGCTTTAAGATCATCAAGCTTAGCAGGAGCAGCTTTAAGATCTTCCATACCTAATTCCTTTAAAGATAAAGGACTGTCATCTATCACACAGTCTCCCCAATTACAAGAAATAGGCTCATCAGCCTCTAATTTCCTAGACATAATAAAAGAAAACAACCTCTTAAAAGTGGCTTTCAAAGTAGCCAACTGCTCATCCACTTGATTTAATGTTTCACTGGACATAAGAAATCTTGGATTCAGCATTACTAGAACTCAAAATTATGTTAGGTCTAACGAAATCTTTACTCAACTCTTGAAAACCATCTTTTATATATTTGAGAAACTGTCTTTTAGTAACAACAGTCCCTATTGACTTTACCTCTAACTCTTCAATCTTAATTGGCCATAGGTCTTCATCATATAGCCCAGCTTCCACATTGTTGGTATCTGCTTTGAATGGATGTTTATCTGCCCAGAAAATCTCCATTTCTGTAGCCCTTTCATTCTGCCCTTCAAAAATATCAATGCCTGATGTAAAGAAGAAGGAACACACCCATTTATGTGAATCCAATCTCTGCCTGACAAGGCATTGTAATTGGAGGAAGAATCAATGACAAAGAAAGTTGTGTTCATTTTTCTACTTCCAATTTGTAATTGCAAAGAGATCACACCTTTAGCAGGTGAGCATCCTCCTGCAAAATTACCAATTGTCACTTCTGTTGGAATCAAATCTGATTCCTTTTTATTTAAGACTTTCATCATCTTCGAGGGTAAGATATTGACAATAGCCCCATTATCAATTAAAACCTTATTAATAGGTTGTCCATTGATATGCAACATTATATATAAAGGTTTTAGATGCCTGACCAAGGCATCATCAGGAGATCTAAGTACCACAATGTCTTTTCCTTTTGTATCTTTTTCGATTCTTATAGATTCCTTTTGGAAATCTTTCTCCTGTTCATCATTTATTTTTACTATTGCATCTGTCTTATCTTCCATATCTCCTTCTAAACTAGTTGGTTGATTAGGTTTTGCCTGAAAAGTTTTTGGCAGTACCAAAATCATATTACATGGAAGCTTAGTGGGAGAGACTGGCCCAAATTGGATTGTGGCCAAAGCTTGACCTAATGTAGCAGACTTTTGAGAGTTAGCTTCATTCTTGTCATCTTTTGGATCATCTTTCATTATTTCTGAACTGTCGACAGACAACAAGTCGTCATCTTCATCATCTTCCAATAAGACTTGTTGAAATTCTGCCATCTTCTTCTTCAAATTCTTCTTAAATTCTGCTTTCTATTCTTTTATAGATAGGATAGAACAACCTGATGAATTTGAATTTTGCCCCCCAAGTCTTTGGGCAATAGGCTTGACAGTTTGCCCCCCAAGTTTCTCTGTCTCCTTTGCCTTTGGTTTAGGCACTGCTGCTTCCCTATTCCAAACCATAGGAGTTGGTTGTTCTAGAATTACTTTGACATTCATTTCTGGCCATTGCGTTGGCTCTGTTACTATATAAGAATCTCTCCTCTCTCTTTCTGAAATCTTTCTCTGCAACCTCCTTTTCTGAGTATTGGTTATAGGAACAAATTCCCCAACACCTGGGAATTTTGGATGCCTCACTGTATCCCACATGTGATGCTCAATGTTTGGTGGGACAACCATTCTTCCTTGGTATTCACCTCTAACAAAAGGCAGTCTGCCTCTTGATCTCATACCTCTAGAATATGCACCTCTCCTTATGAAAATAGGTGGATATATCAGATTTGGATCTGGTTTTTCTGGTATTGCTGGAATCACTGGAAACCCCTTGAATAAGAATGGTCCATCATCTTCTCCATACCATTTAATAGATTCAGAAAAGATAAAAATCCCAGGGTCTTCACCTTCAAATATCAGTTTTGGGCCAACATAAATCTGCAAATCATTACTCCCCATAGTGTTAAATCTTATAGAACCTTTTGCATAAGTTCCATTATATTCTTTCCCAGCAATCACTTCTTCTCCTGACTTTATCTCCTTATCACACCTCAAACAGAAATAATTTTCAAATTTCTGCTTAATATGTGATTCTTCTTCAGTTTCCATAATATCTTCTTCCTCTTGAATCCTTTGCTCAACTTGGGATGCCATTTTTCCTTTCCTCAATCTGGCAGTCACCACATTTACATCTACTAAAGGAAATGGATCAATATCTATCCCCATTACTTCCTTATTCCCTTTGGCATACTGTAGCAAACCTTTCTGGATTAGGTCTTGCACACAATTTCGAAATGTAACACAATTGTTAGTGTTATGTCTAAAAGAGAATTATGCCATTTGCAATAATCTTTCCCTTTTCTATCCTTGTCTAGGGGAATAACATGCCATGCTGATAAGGTTAGAAATTTTTGATTTATTAGTTCATCAAACAACTGGTCTGCTTTAGATAGATCAAAAGAGTATTGTCTAAAACTTGCTTGGTTTCTTCTATTCGGATGTGATGATGGCATATTTACAGGCTTCTCAGCCTTTGTCAAAGTATCACACACAATTGGAGTTTTGCCAATCACTTGAGCAACATCAATCTCTATATCACCTTCTATATCTTGGTAATAAGTACCAAGTGATTTATTCTTTCTGAGTTCACCTTCCAAAAGTATAGCCTCATATCCTATGGCTTTGGAAGTAAAATCAAACAAATCTCTGAATTCAGTTCCAGTAAAATGCTTCTTGAAGTCATAATCAAGCCCTTCTTGGGCAATTTTGACTATCTCAGATTCTGGAATGTAAAAGTGACACTGATTTCTGACCTTTTTAAATCTATTCATATATTGTTCAATAGATTCAGATGGTCTTTGTCTAATTTTGGCCAAATCTGCTACTGAAATTTCAGGTGCATGCCTAAAGAATTGAGTATGAAATTGTTCTTCCATCTCTCTCCAAGAATGAACAGAATTTGGAGGTAAACTTATAAACCAGGAAAAAGCAGTTCTAGTAAGAGAATGAGGAAACAATTTCAATTTTAATGCCTCATCCAAGTCTGCTTCACCTATTTGAAGGCAAAATCGTCCAATATGTTCCACAGTCGACTGATTTTCTTCTCCATTAAAAAGAACTAAATCTGGGATCCTGTAATGCCTAGGAAAAGGTATATTATCAACCCAATTTGGGTATGGTTTTCTAAACATAGGTTTTTCAATCCTTCTTAATCCAGGACCATACATATCTTAAATGATATTCATAAGTTGAGCCCTCAAATAGGGCTCTTGTACTCTTCCTGTTTGATTAGGAATATTAGGCCTCATTTCGTACCCATAAGGGTGATCTGGCCTTCTCCCATTGGGATTAAATGCTGGTGGATCATATCCATACATATTGGGATCAACATTAGCCATATTTGGCACACTTCTATTATCATTCCTACTCAAATTCGCATTAAGATTCTGACCCCCAATTCCAATATTGTATGGATTTGGATTGTTATTCCCATTATTCCCAAATCCTGTGTTAATTGGAACTGCTGTTGGTATACTTTGATAAAAACTTTGATTTTGTCCATAATTTTGATTTCCCAAAGGGATCCTATTGACTCCAGTAAAAATGGCATCAAAAACAGGATTATCAAATACCTAAGAAGAAGGTATGTCATTCATCAAATTTGTTTGCCCATTGTTTTGCCCAGGATGGACATTCACATTAACTGGCACTTCAACTGTTGGTTGAGTTGTTTGATTTTGCGCCGTTGCAGTTTTATACATAGCCATCACTGTCCTGGCCATCTCACTCTCTGGATTATTCAGCAATCTTGTGAATTGTTGAATCAAATTTGGTGACTCACCCTCTGGACCATTTAACTGGCCCATTTCCTGAATCCTCTGATTCGGATCTGTCACATTTCCTTCATTCACTTCATTTCCCCCATTATTGTTGGCAGAATTGTTGTTATCATTATTACCATCCATTGGTAATTGATTTCTCGTCTTCGGTGCCATGTCTTACTTCCAAATTAGTAAGAGCCCTCCTTCTAGCGCCAAAAATTGTTACTAAATTTCCTGGATTGATCCAATCGACGTCGACGGGAGTCAACGGTAGGATCGACAGGGAATTGTGCTTTGAATTGCTGGAATGTGGTTGTGAAAAAGTGGAGTTTGGTTCCTTGTCGTGTTTCAGGACTTCTTTGGAAACAAACAGTGCAGTGGATGGATTATGGAAGAAGAATAATAAAAACGGACTTTATTAAACTTCAAAGTAGAAGAACAATCGATAGAGATTATCGAGTGAACAATTACAAGTTAAAACTACTCCTAGAAAAGAAAAGATAAAGGCCTGATGGCGTTGTTTGTGTGTCCAACAAAACTGCTACAAACTTCTCCATAAATAGGCCTCCTTATTTGAATTTGAATACTCCCTCCAAGATGACAGTTACCTTCCTCATCTTCCGCCTTTGAATCACTCCCATGATCAGTAAAATAAATAACTTCCACGTTGTGGAACTGCTCCAAATATTGCTGAGCAAAACTGCCCCCACGATCATGAGAATGTCAATATGCATCTCCTTTTAACATCTGTAAAAGAACTGCCAACATAATCGAGTCCCATAACACTTAGTTATTAGACGGAGATAAACCATATAATGGTCTATCGACGGGCCACTCGACGGGAGTATAATGTTCAAAACCTTTGCTATGGTTTCACTTTACTTAATCAAACTTGCCTAATTTTACTCAAGGCATTAAGGCAGACCAAAATTAACTTTAATTTCTGATAATATTACTCTCTTTCATGCCACGTGTCGTCCAATCGACGGATAAAAATAAAATCACAGTTATGGAGCAAACAGCACCACCCGTAGGCCTCCTTTGCGCATTTTTCTGAGTAATCCAAACCATACATCTTGTAGGGCATGTAAAATAATATATCCATGCAAAAAATCAGTTTGTCCGGACATTGATAAATATGTCAAAAGTTGAGTTCTAGACCAAAAAATGGATGGTCTAAATCTGTCAACTATTTTTTAAGTTAAACTGTCTATAGCCATTCATTTTTTCATCTAAAAACTCAACTTTTGACATACCTATAGATATCTGGATAAGCTGATTTTTTGCATAGATACATTATTTTACAGGCTCTACAAGATACACGGTTTGAATTACCCAAAAAAATGCACAAAGGGAGTCCGCGGGAGTGGTGGAAAACCACCCTTTTCTGGCTCATCCGGACAAAATTTACACTCTTCCATATATTGTCCATTTTCAACATTTTTACTTATAATTACATCTATCAGACAATGTATTCTCGTAAGAAAAAAGTTCTATCCGGACTAGCCGGTAACTCTTTGTTTTTCGGATCACCAATAGCCTACAACCACGTCACCAAATTAGCAGAAACTTCGTATTGTTAACCATTCTTTTTGGAGGAAGGCAAAAGGATAATTTCACATACTAACTCACCTAGACAATTGCCGACTAAGGGAGAGGTATAATGGACCCTTTAAACATACACACACAATACCCAAAGTACTCTTGATGAGGGAGCCAGCCATAGCTGACGTAGACCCAAGAGTCTCGCCACTAAAGAGTGGCACCATGATAGAGGGCCCAAAAGACCTGCACTAGAGGTCATGTACCCAAACCACAACAGGTGGGCGAGACTTGGTTGCTTTGGAAGAAGCAACAAATGCAACAATTTTGGTGGACCCGGTTTAACCTTCGTTTAAGAAAGCACTACCAGGTCAATTTGGGTAGTTATCTATTTGTCTCTGAGGTTAACTTCAAGGTCAAAAGAAAAATTTAGAATTGTTTTTTGTGTTCATTATTTTTTTATTTGTTAATTTTGCATCAATTTTTTTTGGTTTACTGGTTCGTCTAAACAAGAAAATTTTAAAACTAAAAAATTATGTACCAACTTTAATTTATTTTGAATAAAAACAAAAATGATCCAAAAATATGTTTGTTTTGGATTATTTTCGCCCTTAGTGAACTTTTTAAAGGTTTTGATATTTTTTATCTTTTAGATTACTCTCATCGAGATGACCACTAATCAACAAAAAGTAGGCGAAAAATAACAGATGCGAAAAAAATGAGGACAACAAAAATAAATCCAGCTTTTTTATTTAACCAAAACAGGCTTAAGGTGTTGTTCCACTTAGCAAAAAGTATTTTTTTGAGGTTTTGTCCTTATTCGAAAAAAATCGCGCTAGTTAGTTTTGCGTCAAACTTTTTGTGGATTATTGATTCGTCTCAACGAGAAAAATCGAAAAGGTAAAAAAATATTTTACTTTTATCCAAATATTTTAGAAAATAACCATTTTTTAGCCCCAAAAAAAAGAGTAAAAAAAGTTGGATTTTTTTCTTCTGAAAAGTGGTTATTTTTCAAAATATTTGGGTAAAAGTCATTTTTTTTTCGTTTCCAATTTTTTTCATCGAGACGAATTAATAATTCACAAAAGTTTGGCGCAAAACTAACGAACACAATTTTTTTGAATAAGAATAAAACCTCCAAAAATCTTTTTGCTTAGTAGAACAACACTTAGGCTGCATTCTCTAAAGTTAACTTAAATCTGAAAGTTGTCCTTATTTGAATTTTTTCTGCATTTGTTAGTTTTGCGCCAAACTTTTGGGGGTTATTGATTTGTCTTGACGAGAGGAATCGGAAAAGTTAGAAAAACTACTTTTACCGAAGTATTTTGAGAAATAACCACTTTTTAGCAAAAAAAATATTTTTTTGTTAAAAAGTGGTTATTTTCAAAATACTTGGGTAAAAACTTTTCCGATTCCTCTCGTCGAGACGAATCACTAACCCACAAAAGTTTGGTGTGAAACTAACAAATGCAAAAAAAAATCAAATAAGAACAAAACTCACAGATTTAAGTTAAGTTTAAATTAAATTCAAGAGATCGCAGCCTTAAAAGCAGATGAAATGTTGAAAAAGTGACGTTGAAGTTAACTTCAGAGACAGAGAACTCTACCGTAGTACTTTCTTAACCTAAGGCCCCGATTGGATGCAGCTTTGGCAAGGTGTATTGTTGAATACACCCGGTTAAGGGGTGATGGGACTGGTTTAGGTTGCTTTGGCAACCCTATTAGCACCTGTATTGGCTTCACCACCTTCTTCACGTATACACCCCAATCCGGTGGATGAGGTACTAAATTATGGCTACCTCTGGACCGAGCAATAGATAATCCAGCTGTATACAGATGCTTTTTTGACCTTTCTGCCCTTCCTAAACCTCCCTCTTCATCCTCTTTGTTTTATCTCCAATCCCCAATACCCTTGCCCAGAAAACCATAAACCCAGTTTTTAAAAAAATTGGAAATCCAACAACCAAACCCCTACACAATTCAAAATTTCCGAACCCTTACCTCAACGAACACCCACCGCCACTGCTACTGCGCGTCGCCGTTGTGAATCGCCGCCACCTTTGTCAGCCAACTGTGAGCCAGAGGGAGAAGAGAATTTCGGATTTGCCCACACCAGAACCCTAGAAATCGCGCAGAAGGAGAAGTAGAGAATTGGTGGAGAAGAAAGCAAGAGAGAACCCACGAGAGAGAAAGAGATGGTTGAATTTTTATCTTGATGTTACGAGTTTTAAACAAATGTTACTATGATCTATGCCATTGTTATCAATCTGTACACAAGTACTATAAATTGCATACGAAAGTTATTTAAATTTCTGGGGGAATTCATCTTAATTTATTGAAAAAATACCGAACTGGAAATAAGAACAAAGAAAGACATCCCAACCAAAAAGCAATATTCTAGTCTTCGATCAATAATGTATGGAGAGTTTTTTTTTTTTTTAAGAACTGGATTGGGTTCCTGAAGGTTTTTTTTTGTCTATCGGTAGGCTCCTGAAGTTAAGAAGGTAAGATATTTGGAAGGCATTTGAGGCCGACACCGACGCCTACCTACTGGTCTTTGGTACGTACTTCTTTCTAGTAATTAACACAAACTAGATCATACTCTATGTTGAAGTTTACCCGATAAATGAGAAGGTCCCAGAGATCACCATCAGCCACCAACAAGGCCAAATCTGGCAAGGCGGAACAACCAAGGGGCCCGGTTCGTACAAATTTCAATCGCTTCAAACTGATTTTTTGGATTGATCTCGACAGTCCAGATTCAACCATAGTGCTCCATTTTTGAGATTCAACTCTAACAATGTTGATTCACAATTTTGTGCCGTCTGAACTCTGAAGGTTATGTTTGGAAGTTTTGAGTCAATCATGCAGGATTCGCGAGGGCTTTTGTTTCTCTAATTAATTTCTTGCTTTGAGTCGAGTAAAGCAAGATGGCAGAGGTCATCAAAAGCGCCATAATCATGTTTGGCGGCCACCAATTTCTCTATAAGGGTTTATATGACCCTTTGGAGCTCAAAGGTGTCGATCCGGTAGAAACAAGGGCTTTAAACGAGCCAAAAACATGAGTTCGAGCTCGGCTCAAGTTTTAACGAGCAGAGCTTAGTTATTTACTAATGAGTCTCTTTAATCGAGCCGAGCCTCCCTTAACAAGCTAATCTTTTGTGTCGAACGAGCCGGGTGGAGCCGGGTCGTTTAGTAAATGTTCGGCTCCGAAATGGCTCAAGGACTGAGCGGGCGTGCCAGGACTTGTCGTATCCAATGTAAAGGACTGTGTGCCACTTTTTCTGAATTCTTGATTGTGAGCGAGAGTGCTGCAAACCTAAGGACTAGATTGCAGTGCTGGTTTGTGGTTTTGCCTCTACGAGCGAGGACTTGCAATTTCCTAACCGTATAGGAAAAGAAGTAACAATGTAGAAATAACTTTATTATGCCGTAATAATAAAGTTGGGGGTACAAGAGAGATAAAAACCTGAATTACTTGAAGAAGTAACTGAGTGAATGTGAGAAGTGTGAGATAATTGCTTCGCTGAGAAGACTTTTGGTTTTAAGTGCTGGGCTTAATTGGTGTGGGAACCTTTTTTCCTTCTTGAGTTCTAGTATTTATTGGCCAATGGTCTTCAGTTTTCTGCATGGGATGGATTTTCACGCCCTTCTCTTGTGTTGACAAGTGTCCATGTAATCTCCAAATCATGGGATCATGGACGGTTGAGAGGAGTTACGGGAGGTAAATAACAATTACCCACATGCTTTTGCCTGATCGTGGGCAGTTTTGGAGGAATTAACAGGAAACAGTAGGCTTTCCCTCCACTTCCTATTTCCGTGGCACTTGGTAGATCATGGGCCTTCAAAAAACTTCCAAAGCAACATCAAGATGCCAAGTGCATGTCCACATTACCCATTTCCTATACTCACGAGAGATGTTACATACACTACATAGTTACACTACACATTACACTACATTTTATGTGGAGTTCATTTTGAGTCCCACAAAAATTCAAAAAAATATCCATAAATTCTAAAATATTGTTTTATGGGGTCCTGTAAAAAATTAGCTCCAACGGATATCGGCAAGTACTACTTCTTAATTCGTAGGGAAGAAACTGTTCAATTGCGCAATTTCGCCACTACAAATCTAGAAATGATACTTAGCGATATCCGTTACAGCTGATTTTTTACAAAACCATATAAAATAATATTTTAAAATTTATCGGTATTTTTTTAGATTTTTGTGAGATCTGAAATGAGCCCTACATAAAATGTAGTGTAACTATTGTTGGAACTTTGATGTATTTGTAAAACATGTTATTTTCTCTAGTCCCACATTGGGAAGTTACAAAACATTTATCTACTTTAAATGGATTTGCACTTTAGTGGGTTTGTAAAAGAGGACCCAAGGAGAGGTCTCGCGCTCTCAGAAAAATGGGCGGCAATTTGGAAAACTAATTCGGAAACCAGTTAACCGGGTGCGCGTCACGAGTTATTCGCGCAGGGGGGGGTGCAAATCCGGGATTTGAGCCTCGCGCACGTAAAATGGTTAAGCCACGTTTTTGCTAAAATTCTGAACACGTTTTTTTTGTTACAAAATTTCCAGTCAATCAAATCTTTTCAGAATGGAAATTCTTGCTGGTTAAGAACGTGATTAAAACGTGTGCTAAATCAAAGGAACGAGATTTGATTTGATTTCAGCTGATTAAGAAAAAAACATTTTTAAAACGTGTGCATAATCAGCGGGATCTGATTTGCTGCTGATTAAGGGATGATTTCGGATTGATTAAAAACGTGTGCATAATCAAAGGGATTTGATCTGTTTTCCAAAACCAACGCCTCAGCCTGCACCTATAAATTCAGCGTTTCACAATTGTTTTGAATACAGAAAAAAACCAACTCTCTCTTCCTCCCTAAAAGTCTTTTCTGAGTTCGAGCATTAGGTCGATTGTGTGTTTTTGTTTTCGGCTTTTCTTCCATGCAGAGAAAACCGAGCAGAGGTGGTGAATTCTGGGCTGATTTATCCTGGAGATGGCGGGGCATTCAAGAACTGCTTGCACAATCTGGGCAGAGCCACGAAATGTCTTAAAGAGAGCGACCTAGTCCGCGACTCAACCCAGCAGTAGTTCTACAATCTGGTATTCCGCATTTCAATAGCATCATCTCGAGGTAATCCGTTCTTGTTTTACAGCAGTTATTTCAACAATTTTAAGACGTTATCAATCTGCCATGGATTCTGAAAACAAGATTTCGGTTACCACCACTGATATCAACAAACCTTTTCGCTTTGAGGGGCTGCACTTTAAATGTTGGAAGCAAAAGATGTTTTTCTTTCTTACGACCCAAAAACTTGCTGCATACTGTGATTCGACTAAACCTGTTGCTGCGAATCCCCCTACTGCTGAAAACACTAAAGAGATTTCAAAATGGACCAACGATGATTTTTTGTGCAAGAACTACATTCTGAATGCTTTGACTGATGAGCTTTACGATTACTATTCCACTTTTGATACTGCTAAAGAACTTTGGGATGCCCTCCAGAAAAAGTATGATACCGAAGAGGCTGGGACTAAGAAATATGCTGTTAGTCGTTACTTGAAGTTTTCTATGGTTGATGAAAAATCCGTGGTTTCCCAGGCTCACGATTTACAGAAAATTGCACATGAAATAGTTTCTGAGGGCATGTCTATTTGTGAACAATTTCAGGTTGCTGTTCTTATTGATAAATTGCCTCCTACTTGGAAAGATTTTAAAAAGGATCTCCGTCACAAGTCAAAAGATTTTTCTATGGAAAGTTTGATTGTTCGGCTCCGTGTTGAGGAGGAGGCTCGGAAATAGGATCAGAAGGATGAGGTTCTTTTTGTTGCAAACAAAAGGAATCACAGTTCGGTTATGCTCAAGCCGAAAGGAGGAATTGCGAAGCCAAATCAGAACCAGAACCGGAACAGAAAACTGAATCAGAACAAGAAGTTACCCCCTTCTGGAGGCCAGGCTCGAAACACGGACTCTGTCCAATTTGTGTGTTACAATTGTAACAAGCCTGGCCATATGGCAAGAAATTGCAAGAACCCCAGGCATCGCACTCCACAGGCGAACCTGGTGGATGGAGAACCACTAGTGGCTATGATATCAGAGGTTAATCTAATAAGTGGTTCAGAAGGGTGGTGGATAGACACTGGCGCCTCTCACCATGTCTGTTATGATCGCTCCTTGTTCAAAAAGTATTCTGAGGCTGATGATAAGAGAGTGTTGTTAGGGGACTCCCACACCACTAAGGTTCTTGGTACTGGTGAGGTTGATCTCAAGTTCACTTCTGGAAGGACTGTTACTCTGAAGGAAGTCCTGCACACTCCAGAAATGAGGAAGAATCTTGTATCCGGCTACCTTCTCAATAAGGCCGGATTTACCCAGACTATAGGAGCAGATCAGTATACTCTTACTAAAAATGGCATGTTTGTTGGAAAGGGTTATGCATCTGATGGCATGTTTAAGCTTACTATTGATATGAATAAAAATGCATCTTCTTCCTACATTGTTTGTTCCGTTAATATGTGGCATGCTAGACTTTGTCATGTTAACAAGAAACTGATTAAGAACATGAGCAACTTAGGTTTTATCCCTAATATTTCCTTAAATGATTTTGAAAAATGTGAATCATGTAGCAAGGCTAAGATCACAAAGAAACCTCATAAATCAACCTTTAAGGAAACCGAATTACTAGATTTAATCCATTCTGATATGTGTGAATTAGATGGAGTTCTCACTAGAAATGGACATCGATACTTTATCACGTTTATTGATGATCATTCTAATTATACCTCAGTTTATTTGATGAAACATAAGAGTGAAGCGTTTGATATGTTTAAAATCTTTCTTAATGAGGTTGAGAACCAGTTTAATAGAAAGATTAAGAGACTCCGTAGTGATAGAGGCACTGAGTATGATTCGAATGAGTTCATTGCATTTTTCAACTCTACTGGTATAATACATGAGAAAACTGCTCCATACTCACCCGAAATGAATGGAAAGGCAGAATGTAAGAATCGCACTTTATGTGAACTTGTAGTTGCCATTATGCTTAGTTCTAGTGCAGCTTCACATTGGTGGGGTGAAATTCTGTTGACTGTATGTTATGTGCTGAATAGAATTCCTAATTCTAAATCTTTAATTTCACCTTATGAATTGTGGAAAAACAAGAAGCCCAATGTGTCATATTTTAAAGTTTGGGGCTGTTTAGCATATGTTCGTATTCCTGACCCGAAAAGGTCAAAACTTGCGAGTAGAGCTTATGAATGCGCCTTTATTGGTTATGATGTGAACAATAAAGCATATAAATTCTTCGATATTAACAATAGGGTGATCGTAGAATCTATAGATGCTGGTTTTTACGAAGAAAAATTCCCCTTTAAATCTAGAAATAGTGGGGGCGCTGAATCTAGTAGTAGTGTGCCTAGATTAGAAGAACCTAGAAACGAGAACTCTAGCGACACTGAGATTGAACCGAGGAGGAGCAAGAGAGCTCGAATCGCTAAGGACTTTGGTCCTGACTTTGCATTCTCTTTAGAAGAGGACCCCACTACTGTTAATGAGGCTTTGACCTCCCCAGACGCTGATTTTTGGCAAGAAGCCATAAATGACGAAATGGACTCATTGGAGACTAATAGAACTTGGGAATTAGTAGACCTACCACAAGGCTGCAAAGCTATAGGTTGCAAATGGGTACTTAAAAAGAAATTGAAACCTGATGGTTCTGTGGATAAATATAAAGCTAGACTCGTAGCTAATGGATATAGACAAAGGGAGAACATAGATTTTTTCGATACCTACTCTCCTGTGACAAGGATTACTTCTATCCGAGTCTTGATTGCCATAGCTGCTGTTCATAACTTAGTTGTACATCAAATGGACGTTAAAACTGCTTTTTTAAATGGAGACTTAGAAGAAGAGATTTATATGGATCAACCCGAGGGATTTGTTGTCCATGGTCAAGAACACAAAGTGTGTAGATTAATTAAATCTCTTTATGGCCTTAAACAAGCTCCAAAGCAGTGGCATGAAAAATTTGACAGTCTAGTTGTTTCAAATGGTTTCAAAGTCGAATGAGAGTGATAAATGCATATATTACAAGTCTGATAATCATGCATGCACTATTATCTGTTTGTATGTGGATGACCTTCTAATATTTGGCTCAAGCTTATCTGTTGTGAATGAAACCAAATTATTGCTTAGCCAAAATTTTGACATGAAGGATTTGGGTGAGGCTAGTGTAATCCTCAGAGTTAAAGTTACTAAATCTGCAAATGGAATTTCTCTTGATCAATCACATTATATTGAAAAGATCTTGAAGAAATATAATTACTTTGACTGTAAACCTGCTTGCACTCCTTTTGATCCTAATATTAAATTGTTTAAGAACACTGGAGACAGTGTTAGACAATCTGAGTATGCTAGTATAATTGGTAGTCTTCGTTATGCTTGTGATTGCACGAGACCAGATATTGCTTATGCAGTGAGGGTATTATGCAGGTTTACTAGCAGGCCAGGAATGGAGCATTGGTTTGCTATTGATCAGAGGCTCATGCGGTATCTGAAAAGAACCATGAACCTTGGATTACACTATCAGAAGTTTCCCGCTGTTCTAGAGGGATACAGTGATGCCGATTGGAACACCCTTTCGGATGACTCCAAAGCAACCAGTGGGTATGTGTTCAACATAGCAGGAGGTGCAGTCTTTTGGAAGTCCAAGAAACAAACAATTTTGGCACAATCCACTATGGAGTCTGAGATGATAGCGCTAGCTGTGGCTAGTGAGGAGGCAGCTTGGTTGAGAAACCTCCTGTCAGAGATTCCCTTATGGGAAAAACTGATACCGGCCATACTAATCCATTGCGATAGTACCGCGGCTATTGCAAAAGTTCAGAATCGTTTTTACAAGATAAGAAACGACAAATACGTCGTAAGCACAGCACAGTTAGAGATTTGCTAACAAAAGGGGCTGTTAGAGTGGATTATGTACGGTCAGCTGAGAACCTGGCTAATCCTTTGGCGAAAGGATTAGCTCGGGAGAAGGTGTGGAACACCTCGAAAGGGATGGGGCTAAAGCCCATTGAGAAATGAGTCACTTGTGATGGATACCCAACCTATAAACTGGAGATCCCAAGAAATAGGTTCAAAGGGAAAAACGAGTCACATGGTGATATGGTAAGAATCATGCTATAAGAAGTTACACTCCAAGTCCATCCCTAAGAAGCATGACATCCTGTAGCAAAAGAGGTTGTGTTACTTTTAACACTTAATGAGTTCTATAGCTCTATGTGGAGTGGAGTACCGAGACTACAGGAGTACTCTTGATAGACTCACCTATATGAATGTTGAAGTGTGGCCACTTCTTGGGAGAATTTAGGCAAATTTTCTAGGTCATTCATGAAACTGGGATATAAGCACATGGCCGTAAAGTGCTGGCTTTAAACATTACACATTAGTAGGGTTGTGTGTGTAGTGCTCTCAGACCTAGAGTTCAAGATCACAAGTCACTCTAGTTACTATCTGAAGCATTATCACTATGTAATGGTTCAAGTCGAAAGACACCTTTACTTATGCACTGCTTTATACCTTTGCTCGAATATTTTGTTTTAAAAATACAAGTGGGGGATTGTTGGAACTTTGATGTATTTGTAAAACATGTTATTTTCCCTAGTCCCACATTGGGAAGTTACAAAACCTTTATCTACTTAAAATGGATTTGCACTTTAGTGGGTTTGTAAAAGAGGACCCAAGGAGAGGTCTCACGCGCTCAGGAAAATGGGCGGCAATTTGGAAAACTGATTCGGAAACCAGTTAACTGGGTGCGCGTCACGAGTTATTCGCGCAGGGGGGGTGCAAATCCGGGATTTGAGCCTCGCGTACGTAAAATGGTTAAGCCACGTTTTTGCTAAAATTCTGAACATGTTTTTTTTGTTACAAAATTTCCAGTCAATCAAATCTTTTCAGAATGGAAATTCTTGCTGGTTAAGAACGTGATTAAAACGTGTGCTAAATCAAAGGAACGAGATTTGATTTGATTTCAGCTGATTAAGAAAAAAACATTTTTAAAACGTGTGCATAATCAGCGGGATCTGATTTGCTACTGATTAAGGGATGATTTCGGATTGATTAAAAACGTGTGCATAATCAAAGGGATTTGATCTGTTTTCCAAAACCAACGCCTCAGCCTGCACCTATAAATTCAGCGTTTCACAATTGTTTTCAATACAGAAAAAAACTGTAACGCCCCGCTATTTTCTAATAATAAACTCCAAAATACATTGTATTTCAAACACTTCTAGGCCCCTATTCTCCTCATAAATAAATTACATCGCCAAAATAAATTAAGCCGCCAACTAAATAATCTTCTTGATCCTCCAAAATTATCAACTCTTCTAAGACCTCATCCTTATGTGCTCTGATTCAATTTCTCCTAATCCGGCTCCACACCTAAAAAAGAAATTATCCGGGAAGTATACGATACAACAGAATAGCAAAGCTCATAAGTGGAATCAATAAACGATAATCGACCACCAAGTCGATGCAACAATCACAAAGGACCTCATACTATGTCCTCCTCAGTACATGACCAGTGATCCTCCCCCAATACCTTCCTCACCGAGTCATCTTCGACCCATCCTGGATATTGGACAAGCTATTGTTGCATGAGTCCACTCGATCCCTATACTAAACAGTTCTATAGTACTCAATCAACAACATCATATTCGATACCAATTATTCCACTTTTCAACAATATTCCACAGGATTGAACAAAGATCATGAGATAATCAAAAGGAGTACAAAATTGAGAGTGAAGAAAGGATTCCGGAAAATAGGAAGCATATCGTATACAACCCGGATTACCTCAAATGAATCGCCACCGTTGAACCTCATGCATAATCGAGTACTACTACTCCACACCAATTGAATTTGGTCTATCGTAAAACACCTCGGCTCCTCCCCTATTTTCTCTTCTTCTTTCTCCCTCCCTCACTTTCTCTCTCCCTCACTTTCTCTCTCTCTCTCTCTCTCTCTTTTCTCTTGGTGGTGTGTGTTGTAGGTGGAGGGGATCCGGAGTGGAGGGCTATTTATAGTGTTGGATCACAAGATCTAGAATCTTCTACCATATTTAAATCAAATCTAATCAAATCTTATAGAATCTAAGGAAATCCAACAAAATCCGGTAGATTCTAAAGGATAAGATCAAATCTTATAATATCTAAACAAAATCTTCTAATATCTAACAAAATCCAAATCTAATCTTATCCTAATCTATTCTAATCTTATCCAAATAAAATTCAATCTAATCTTATCCTAGATTTTTTAGGATTATGAAGTAGGGCTAGGGTTTCCTAGAAAGTCTAGGTTTAGATTTATCAATTAACAAAATCAATTATATATACAAAAATACTTCAATAAAATATTTAATTTTATTCAGAAAAATTGGGTCGTTACAAAAACCAACTCTCTCTTCCTCCCTAAAAGTCTTTTCTGAGTTCGAGCATTAGGTCAATTGTGTGTTTTTGTTTTCAGCTTTTCTTCCGTGTAGAGAAAGCCGAGCAGAGGTGGTGAATTCTGGGCTGATTTATCCTGGAGACGGCGGGGTATTCACGAACTGCTTGCACAATCTGGGCAGAGCCGCGAAACGTCTTAAAGAGAGCGACCTAGTCCGCAACTCAACCCAGCAGTAGTTCTACAATCTGGTATTCCGCATTTCAATAGCATCATCTCGAGGTAATCCGTTCTTATTTTACAGCAGTTATTTCAACAACTATATAGTGTAAAAAGGTAATGTACCTATCTTTAGTGTATACTCAATTGCTTCCCACGAATTAATCTGGGCGTGCTCCATTTTTATAGGAATCTGACTTCCATGTGTTTTTGGCTTAATAATAATCCAAGTAGGAAAATTATTCAGTGCATTTCGCTTCTTTTGGACTTTAATTAATTGGGCCTTGCTCCAAATTCTAAAATTAATGTGCCCCATTAATTTTAAGTCCAAGAAACTCATAAATATCGGCCCAATTTAATTAATATTTAATTAAATGGCCCTCTAACGCTGGTCCAAGATTTGGTGCCAAAAACGGGTGTAAACAGTAAACGAGCTGAAAACTTAAGCTCGAGCTTGAACTTGGCTCATTTAATAAATGAGTTGAGCTGAGCATTAACAAGCTGAGCTCAAGAGCTGTTTATTTCCTTTGCCGCCCAGTAAAAATGAAGGCAAAGGACTAGAAGAAGCTCAGCAGCAAGATTATTGGGGTGAAAAAATATTGATAGAGGTTTTGATAAAAGTGTTACAATACGAATATAGGAGATCAACAAACAATAAAGAAAACCACACAAAAACATGAAGATTTACGTGGTTCCTTTTAAACACAAATTAAATAAGAACGTACTTTGGGCGAGGGATGGCGAGGGTTCACTATGAACGATAGAGATTTCAAAGAGCCAGCAATATCTTTAACTCTTTAGGAGGCCACAATATCAAGGAATAGCCAAAAGAATGAAACCCTAAAATTCCCCAAGGTTTCAATATTTCTTTTAATAGGGGGAAAACAACATAGGGTTCTTAATCTGAAAAATAAGACTGATATAAGCCCCAAACCGTCTTTCCCCCGTGTCCAACCGTCTGGACGAAAACAACTGTGAGTGCAAATTTTCCTGTTTCAGAAATTCCGCTCTGGACCGTCCTGAAGTTGGTCCGGACCTTTCTGAAGGTTGTCCGGACCAAATTAATATGTAGAAATTAGAATGCTGAATTTAAGGTATCTCACAACAAATCTCCAGCTTGACTTGAATTCCCATGAATTCAACGACTATAGAGTAATCTTCTTTCTGCCATCCTTTTCCCAAGCCCCCACGAGGCGATTAACAAATGCGAACACTAGTCAAGTCCAAGCAATGGTTGAACTTGACTATCAGAACAGACTTAGTCATCATATCTTCTAGATTATTCGTTGCGCCAACCTTCTTCCCGTGAACAAGCTTCTGAGGAATGATATAACAACTAAAATGATACTTGACATCAATATACTAGATCCATTCATGATACATTATCAATAGTACACATAAAAAAAAATTATTAGTCCGAGGTAGTGGCAATCAATATACACATAATCAATTAACGCTTTTGGTGTCAGCTTTGTATAAGGATAGGATAAGAACAATAGATCCTCGTTTTGTAAAGATCTATTACTCTTGTACTCTTTTTGACTTAATATAAGTTGTGCTGTTGGGTTAAAAAAATTAGCGCTTCTTGTTTTAAAAAATGGTTCTGATAATGCCTTAGATGAAAACACATATTTCTACATTTTCTTTTTTAAAAGCTTCGTATTGCGATTATTGTCGCTTATCCGTGCATATATAACATGGGATGAATGCATGTATAATGAATGATTTGTGGTTTTACATTTAGGCTCCATTTGTTTTGACGTAAAATATTTTACATTGAAAAATATTTTTATGCAAAATCATTTACGGGTAAAATGATAGTTGAACTTTTATTTGTGGCTGTTTGGTACATGAGTAGAAAAAAAAAATGATTTGTTCTGATAAAAACGTTTCTCACGGAAGAGGGGCTTCGAAGTGGGGTTTTTTCATTGTCTGGCACGAATATATACATGTTCATATATACAGGGAGAGAGATGCTTGGGTGTCATGGGCCTGTAGAGAGAGAATACAAATTCAGTTCATTGAAGAGAGAGAGAGAGAGAGAGAGAGAGAGAGAGAGAGAGAGAGAGAGTGTGGTGGTTTGCTTCCATGTAGAGTGTAGACTTCCACAGATAGAATCATGCAAAAGTCTCCGTTGATGCCGAGTGGCCATTCGTGCACTCAATTGTCAGTAATTGGTGAAGCGGGCATCTCAATTCAGTATCGTAAAATGATTTATGGCCATCACAAGCGTTAAGTCATTTTACACCTTACAATGGAAGTCATTTTACATCCAAAAAATTTTACTCGTCATTTATCGAACCAAACAAAGGAAAATGGGTAAAATGTTTTCCAAAAAATATTTTACGTCAAAACAAACGGAGCCTTATATTTACAATGAAAGTGGTGTCAAATATGAATATTGTTACTATGCTCTATGATTATTTGTCCTAAAGGTATATGTTTAAAGGGATCATAACATAATAAAAGCATCTTCAATACTGTAGAAGTAACAAATGGTAAAGTTGTGTTTGGATGAGTTTTTTAGAAATTGTTGAAAATTTTTGTAGGGTTATGAGTGGAGAGAGAAATGAGAGTAATGATTGAAAGTAGGGGTAATTATTGGAGATAGATAGAGAGAAAAATAAGAATAATGATTGAAGATAGGTGTGAGTAATTATTGAAAATAAGAGTAATGATTATTTTTTGAGTTGAGAAATTTTTTTCAAATCACTATCCAAACAAGGCCTAATTAAGAGATTTGAATTAAGTTAACCCTCTACGTAACTTTAAAACCTCTATCTAGAAATTCGAAAGTTGAGTAATAACCTTCAATTTTTTTCTTCCAAAATGATAAGAGCTTCATTAACCGAAGATACATAAGATAACCACCAAAAGATAACATCCGTCCTTAATCGAAACACTAGAAAGCCACATAACGTTATATAGCCTGTCCAAGTACAGATACCCATGGTTCAAAAAAAAAAAAAGTACAGATACCCAGACCACTACTACTTCTCTTGACCAAACAACTGATCACCCAATCGCAATCCTACAAACAATAGAAAACTCAAACTGATAGAAAAATGTAACACCCGAAGCAGCGAGGCCGCCAAGCCAATTGATCTAATTCGCCATTGGACCGCCACCACTATCGTCTTCCTTAATTTGTTAGAGAACCATAACCTCCACCACGACCAAAATCTAAACCGGCACCTCAATGATATATGAAGGGGAAGCCAAGAGAAAGGAAAAGAGAAAAAATTGCAAAGAAAACTGTCGAATTTGAGATCGATAGAGAAAATCCTCACTAAAAAGGAGGAGTTATTTGAAAGCGATAGAAGCCATAACAAAGGAGGAAGAAAAACACTCATCAAGTGCAAAACCCTCCCCTTCTGCCACCGCATAAGGGTGATGAAAATCCTAGGAGTGCAATTTTGTTCATCCTTCTTAAAAGAGGGTGAACATTATCTTCCCTCTTATTGGTTGAAATGGTGTGGATCCCACCACAAAGTGATGTTATGCTTACCATGCAATATACTTTTTGGTAAGCATGACATAACTTTGTGGTGGGACCCACATCATTTCAATCAATAAAAAGAAGGATAATGTTCACACTCTTAAGAGAGAGACCACTTTTTTTATTACAACTTAAAAAAAAAAATTATCCTTCCCTTCTAGTGATGTTAACAAACCCAAATGGAAATTTTTTTATAATTTATTTTTTAAAATTCTCTTCAAATAGGATAAACTGAACTAATTTCTTCTAAGAATAGTTTCACAACAAATAATACCACACCCATTGAGAAAGTAGGATCACATACCAAAATAAAATTTATAATTAACTTATGCACAACCATTCATTAATAGCTATCACGATCAACCAATACTTATATCACACCCGTATTCAATATAGTTCAACCAACAACTAATCCAAAAAAAATTGTTTTTGAATTGTTTTAAAACTCCACTCTCCATAAGTTAACGAATGTTGTTTTTCTTTAACATTGAAAATGATTTTGGCAATGGAATTGTAACGACCCTGATTTTTGGTAAATAAAAATTTCGTTAAAAATTTAAATTTTATTTTAATTACTTGGATTGCTTTTAAAATTCCTTTTTAATTTCTAATAATCCGTCATAATTAGATTTGAGACTTTTAAAATTATATCTTTTAACACCGGACAATCTAGTTCTTTTCCAAAGACAAGTATGCTTGTAAAAATACTTCTATATTTTTCTAGTGAGTAAATAAAAAAAATCTTTAAATTATATTTCTTGGCTAGAAATCCTACGTGGCATGTAGAATTAGTTTCCAACCGATTAGTTGAGGGAACCAAACTACCGATTCACCTAGTTATATTTTCCTAACCTTAGATGGACCTTTTTGACCATCTTTGAGCCTTATGAACCCCTTACTAACCTTTTGAACCATTAGACCATTAGTAGTAATCATTTTATTAGTCATTTTCAAGACCATACTTCTTTTTACCTCTTTACCCATTGGTTAATAAATGTTAGGGAAAATGTTACCCCTTGGGTAATAAAAATTAGTCATGGCCTAATCTCATCATTTTGCTTCAAAGAGAAGCAACCATAGCCTTGCCATGCATGCCACCCTAGACTAAATAGCCCTAAACCTATTTACCTTCCAAAATTACTTTCCTAGATTCTTAAGTACATAGATAACCATATCTATGGGTATACATATCTCATAGCCTAATATAAGCAAGCCTAATTGACTAGGTACACTTTCTAGGAATAATATTGCCCATTGAACAATAGTTGTTAGGGTAATTTTGTAGACACCCCAATTTGGCCTAACAATTATTTCAAGTCCCACCTTAGGACCATCCCGATGATGAAATGGATACAGTGATTGCTGATTGCTTCCTTGAGAACCTTAGGGCTTTCGGTAAGAACTTTGAGCCACTTAGAGGACCCAATTCAAAGCCATACAGCCTTTCAGACAGAAATACAGAAGCCTAGGAGAATCCATCTGTCGGTCATGACATCGATCCCACGGCCCTAACATCATTTCCTCACCCGAGCAACCTGTTGCTAGCAAAATCTCCCTGAGAGATCAATCCCTCGGCCGCAAGATCTATCCTTCGGCCGAGACATCCATTCCTCGGCCGTGATATCCTTTACTCGGCCGCCAGATCGACCTTTTTCCAGACTCTGGAACGTGTTCTGTCAGATGTTTGATCCAACTACACTACCTTCCCGATGCGTTCGGGCTACGCTCAGAGATTACGACGTAGAGTTAGAGATGCATTGCAATTGCAATTGCCATCTCGTGATTTGATTAGCCGAAGTGAGTCACCAATTGCCTATATAAAGGGCCTTTGGACTCCGAAAATACACACACGAAATTCATAGAGTACACACTCTCTCACGCCACGAAACTCTGCCAAAATACTCTCTCAAACCCACTCTTCAAAAGCCCTAACCTCCCGAAGGCAGCCGTCAATCCGGTGATCAAACCCCGAAGTTCAAACCCTAACCCTAGGGGTTTCAATCAAGCAATCAGTCAATCACGCCCAATCCAAAGCAATCAAGCAACTGAGGGATCAAGGTGGTGAGGCCCAACGGCCTCTGGTTTGTCTTATTTACTGTATTTCTGACTAACCGTAGCTTTCTGATTATTTGTTAATCTTCCCGTCTGGTGTGAGGAAGAACACCGACCAGGGCTTCAATCCCTCGGCCGGTACATCAAACCAGGAGGATCCCTCGGCCGTGACATCAATTCACCAGCCGCGAGATCCATCTCCCTGGGACAGTTTGTTGCTTTCTCTGCTTTCTGAATACATGCTTACTTATCGCACTGGCTCACTTTGCTTACTGTTTAAAGGAATAAATAAACAGACTATGTGTTGGAATTAAACAAAGCATCTACATGTCTTATGTTGAATGAATATGGGCCAGTCTCACGACTGGGCAAAGAGGGGTGCCTAACACCTTCCCCTTATTGTACTTTTGGCTCCCGTATCCAGAATCTCTATCTATTTTCCCAGTTTTAATAAACTGGGTGGCGACTCTGTTTTGATGATAACCGCTATCATGTGGCGATGTTCCTAGCCATGGGAATGTCCATGATTTTGGTTTACGAAGCAAGCAACCAACCGAGCAAACAAACATGATCAATCTGTATGGCGATGCCCCGTTTGGGAGGTGTCTACAAATTTTTACCCTTGGGGTAATAGAAGTTAGTCTTGCCAAATGAATAACCAAACTTGACTAGACAAGTCAAAGCCCAAATCTCATTATTTTGCTTCCAAAGGAAGTAATCTTAGCCTTGACATGCATGCAACCCTAGCCTAATAGCCCTTAAGCCTAAACCCCATTTGACAACCCATTTCTAGCCAACTTTAAACATAACCTAGCCAACGATTTTAATCTTTCTTACAAGCAAGCTCTTTTTGCAAGCCATGCCTTTCAAAATTGCCCATTGGACAATAATTGCTAGGGAAAAATTTATCCATTGGATAATAAGCCAAGTTTTTGCTATAAATTGCACCCCACCTTGGCCATTCAACTCACACCTTCACCCATTCAACTTCTCTCTCTAAGAAAGTCTAGTATTCTTCCTTTGTTCTTGCTTAGTTCTTAAAGTTCTTGAGTTTTCTTGAAATTCTTCAAGAAACTCATCCTAAGCCGCCACTAAACCACCACTCAACCACCCTTCGATCCATAAAAAGTTAGAAAGTTAGTCAAAAACTAGTTTCGAGAGAAACCTTTTTCTTTTGAAGCTACCGAAAGCTCACCGTAGGAATTTACTCCGTCCGACATACTTACTTTTTCCGTAGCCGTACCTACCGCCAAGAAGAACGGTAGAATATCTCTACTTACTTACTCTAAGTATAAATAGAAATGTGTTTATTAATTGTATTGCTTGAAATGCATGAGAACTTGAAAAGTGTTTTACTAAAGGAAATGAAAAGGAAGGGGAGTATGTTGAAAATATTGACTTTATTTTCCAAATAAACATGTGTTGTTTTGAACTTCCTTAAAAGAAAGAAAGAACGGATTTTCGAAATATGAACTTGATAAGAAGTATTTGTATTTTGATCTTAAGGATGGTTATGAGCATGTATATGTGAATACTTGGATTACTTGTTTAATGTGTGACAAAGCATAAGTGGTTTTCCACTCCAAAGGTGTCCGTCCATGTGGCACTATGCTTTAGATTGTATACTAAATGTTTAAGCATGATTACGTGAAATTAAGGGGAAAATGAGCATGCTAAATAATATGGAGTTGGATGATCTTGCTAGTTTAGTTTCAAGATTTCAATTAATAATTTATGTTTACTTATGTGAAAAGTCCTACCGCGGAGTCCAAGCATGAAAACGAGACACGAAAATCGAGAAAGTTAGAAACATGGCACCTAAGGTGTGTTATCGACAAGGTGTGTTTGAAATCACAATGTGGCCGGACGTGGTAGCCCATTGTGTAAAAAGATGTGGAGAAACCGCAATGTGGCCAGACTTGGTAGCCCATTGTGTGGTGTGTGTTGCCAATGGGACTGGACGTGGTAGTCTCATTGGAGGTGATTTAAATGTTTGTGAAAACCGCGATGTGGCCAGACGTGGTAGCCCATCGTGAAGATTGCCAATGTGGCCGGACGTGGTAGCCTCATTGGTAATGTGGCTTGGTTATCCGCGGAGAGGAGCCAATGCAAATTTTGTATGCCAATGGGAACCCGGCGCGGCGGAACCATTGTGAGGATACTCGGGAACCCAGCGCGGCAGAACTGAGGTTGGGTGTGTTAAAATACTTTTCAAAATGTTGATTTGGTAAATGAAAAGTAAAAATGATGACACGGTCTACAAAACGCTGCGTAGGAGAAACTCTGATGTCACGGATACCAACGATAGTTAATAATGAATGTGGATGTGTCATTGTTAACTGTTTTATTTGATAAGCATGTACTATGTAGATAACGTTATCTATATGATTCATTGTTTGTAAGTTATGGGTTAGCGAGTATGGGATTATTCTGCTGAGCTTTTGTAGCTCAAGGTGTTACCTTTGGTGACCCTGACATATTATATCGGTGGCGACGCTGGTATAATGTGTCAGACTTTGTAGATGATCAGGATGAGCTGTAGACCTTGAAGGCTTTTGGAGCTGAAAAGCTGGCTAGGATGGAGGAGCAGGCGAAGCTGTAGATAGGAACCCTAGATTTTCCTTTCCTTTATGTAATGAAGGCACTCTGATGGGAATTATGATGTAACGACGAGCCAGACTCTATTTAGAAATTCAATAAAATTGTCCTTTTAACGTTCCGGAAATTGGGGGCGTTACAGGAATGCTACAACTTGAGTTTTTCCCCCCCTTAAAATCAAAGGAATGCTACAGGCCTACAATTGAGACAAATTATCAAACACTACAATTTTTGAATCATGCATCCAAGAAATAGGTGAAACAACTTGTTACCAAAAAAAGTTAAGTTTATTCTTTTGTATGACTAAAGTTTCTATAATGTTTTTCTATTGTTACCTCAGTTGATGGAAGAAAGGAATTAAATAGAGTTTTTTGGACAATACACAATACCCCAATGATAGAGTTAAAGATTGACGATAGGGAGAAGAAAACATTTTGATAATAAAAGGCTCACTGTTAAATAAAGAAAAAAAATATTGTGGGCAGCATGCCCTTCGGAGAGAAAGGATTTCATTCCTTCCTGCCGTTTGCGGCCCCTTTTCTTGAAAATCGAGGGAGCGCGAGCGCCGGTGGCAAGCGCTCAAAAATACAGAGTCGCCACTTGAGTTTTGAAGGTCCGACACTCAAGGAACCGTATTTCGAAGCACCTGCCGCGCTGTTTGATTTGAAAAAGTGAAGGAAACCAGTCCGTCATAACCATATCTGGATTCGGGAGCCAGGTTACGAGAGGGGAAGGGTTTTATGGCACCCCTCTGCCCAATCCGGAGATCGGTCTCTACTTAGGCATTTTTATGAAAACTTTTGTGATTCTTCCTCTTTTAATTAATTTTAGCCAATTAGGGCGGGGGAACAGTTAATCGGGGATTAAAAACTATAACAATTTGCAGGATGTGATCAAATGATAGCATGGATGGATGGCATGATAAATAATAAATGGAATGAACTTGAAACAGCGATCAGATGCCAAAACCAGGCTCGGGGCAGATTTGCCCTGCACGATGGCCAACTTGCATGCATGAACAGATCTGCATGCAAGTCAACCATCGCGCGAGACACACTGACCCTCGCGCGAGTGTTGTCACCTCACCACAGTCCCAAGATCATCCCCTTGTGGGCTCTGGAAGGAAGCAAACCAAGCAGTTTATTGAAAGACTGTAAAATACTAATTATTACATAATACTCCAAGCAGGAGCCAAATGAATTGAAACACAACCCCTAAACAGTGGGGGTATCAAAACAGAGGCCAAGGGCCTAGTTACCCATGCAAGGGCTATTCATGGGAATCACAGAACTGTCGCGCGACAGAGAGTGAGTCTCGCGCGACATTCCTGACTGGACTTCCAGGAATTGCTTTGCATGCTTGGGGTCCTGAGACAGGTTCAGGGGATCCCAAAGGCATTCCAAACTATTTTAGAGCAAATAAACTAGCTACTGTATTTTGTTTTTGCATGCATAACGGTGGTCTAAGAATCAAAGTGAAGTACAACAGGCATGAATATGTTGCAAAATAGAAAAGGGCTAGTCTCCCTTCCCCACGAGGTCCATTCTCTTGCTAACACAAGTGTCGCGCGAGTATAGGGGACCATCGCGCGAGGGTGTAACTGCCACGAATTCTTGTAACTCTGCTGGCTTTAGGACCAGGACATGGTATTGACTACCAACCTTGGCCGTGTCAGCCCCCCTCAGGGATCAAAACAGAAACAGGTTAAATGTTATACCTTTGCTTGGAAAGGGTTTGGAAATGGATTGGATTGATTGGTGTGGCCTTGCAACCAAGTGTGTATGAACACACTAAGTTCAGGAGATTAGGAGGTGGTTTGGGGTTAATAACTTTGTGCTAGCTAGTGGAAGACTTGTAAAATAACCAATGAACTCCTTAGTTAATTTTTGGAACCCTTAACATGGAAGATGAAGGGGGGTATTTATAGGAGGAGTGTAAGGGCTAGTTAGTGACCAAATAAGGCCTTGGGACCAGCCAACAAGGCTGGTCACAACTTGGTTGTGAGGCTAGCCAACAAGGTGAGTGGGGAGTGGTTGTGAAGGTGTGAGGGTGTAGCCTGCCAGAACCCTGTTCAGCTGAGGAAAACGGGGTTCCAGCCCATGTGACACCCAATGATCACCTGTCCAGCTGGATTCTGTGAAAGGGACAGGAGGGAACTGTCGCGCGAGTGTCCGGAACCATCGCACGATGGTCAACAGTCAACAGTTTGACTTTGACCACACGTGGCAAGCAGAGTACCGCGCGAGAGACTCAAAGGGTCGCGCGAGGGTCAACTCTGACTCCAAGGTTTGACTGAAGATTTAGAGGGGTTCAAAAGGTTCAAGCAGGGTTCTAAGCATTCCAAGCCTAATCCATTCCCAATCCAAGCTCTATTTGATCCGATTTCATCATCGGGGAAACAAGAAAATCGTAAAACGAAGTAAAACAATTGGGAGGTCCAGATTGGGGTGTCTATAGTAGTCCCTCTTTGACGGCACGCGGGGCACCATTGACTGGTACGGGTAACGTCAAAGATTTCTAGACACCCACCAAATCCGCCCAAAAGCTGAAAATGCAAACAAGTATATAAAAATACCGTGCACCAAAGGGGGAATTGAAGACCGGATGGATAGATCGCCGCTGGTTGATTGGACGGATGCATCGTCGTTTGTTTGATGATCGGACGGATAGATCGTCGCTGATTGATTTGATCGGACGGATAGATCGTCGTTTGTCGATTGATCGGACGGATGGATCGTCGCTGATTGATTGATCGGACGGATAGATCGTCGTTTGTTGATTGATCGGACAGATGGATCGTCGCTGATTGATTGATCGGACGGATAGATCGTCGCTGATTGCTTGATTGGACGGATAGATCGTCACTGATTGATTGATCGGACGGATCGATCGTCGTTTGTTGATTGATCGGACGGATCGATCGTCGTTTGTTGATTGATCGGACGGATGGATCGTCGCTGATTGATTGATCGGACGGATAGATCGTCGCTGATTGCTTGATCGGACGGATAGATCGTCGCTGATTGATTGATCGGACATATAGATCGTCGCTGATTGATCTGATCGAACGGATAGATCGTCGCTGATTGATTGATCGGACGGATGGATCGTCGCTGATTGATTTGATCGGACGGATAGATCGTCGCTGATTGATTGATCGGACGGATGGATCGTCGCTGATTGATTTGATCAGACGGATAAATCGTCGCTGATTGATTGATCGGACGGATGGATCGTCGCTGATTGATTGATCGGACGGATAGATCGTCGCTGATTTGTGGGTGGACCACTGCTGGGGATACAAAAATCTTTGGGTTTGAAGCCAAAACTTTCAAAATGACCCTCAAATTTATTGTACAACATATCAATAAGTCATGGACCCAAAAAGGGAGTGATTGAGATTGGGCCGGACTCAGAACCTGAATTGGGCCTGAGGCCCAAAACAAAGTGTCGCGCGACACTCACGAACCGTCGCGCGAGGGTCTAAAGTTAGGGCTTGGGTCTGAACAGGCCCATACCCGTTCCAAACGTTTAAAACTCCGCGGGGGTTACAGAAACAGTAACAGAACAGTTTCAAAGTTTCGAAACTCCTCCCAAACTTTCATCTCTCCTCTCAAACCTCTCTTAAACCCTCTCAAACCTCGATTCCATCCACAAAAACGACAAACCCACGTGTGACCAAGGATCCATGGCAGACCATGGCAACGGAGGTGGCGGAGGAGAGGTTGTTGATCAGTTAGAGGACCGAGGAGGTCCAATGGGCATCGAAACGGGAGATCAAACACTGGCGGAGGCCATCGCAGAGGCCGGTGCAGCGGTGGCGACGGGCGGAGATGGCGAAGGGGGTCGCGAGCAGGCGACTGGTGGCGGCGATGAGAGTCGCACGACAGATCCAGAGGCTCGCGCGACTATTGAGCCTGAGGCCGTAGGGGCTGTCGTCGAGCAGTTAGATCCGAGCATGGCCGTAGAAGGGTCGGTGGTGACCGGAGTGAGTCCAGGAGACGCCGGGGATATTGGTGCTGGAGAGCACCATCGCGCGACAGAGGAGGAGCCTCGCGCGATGGTTGATGCTGGAGGAGGCAGTGGCAGTGGGGCTGGAGGTGATACCGTTGAGCCGTCCGGGTCCCCGCCGAGGGATTCGGCGAAGGGCAAGGGTGTTGTAGATGCAGAGGTGGAGGTCACAGAGACTCCGGTTGAAGTCCGAGAGGAGGACATTTTGTTTAGGCCCGCGGTGACGTCGTCGAGCCATAGGCCGATCACTAGACACGACGTCGCCGAGTACTTGACCGACGAGGCACTGGCGAGGCTTCTTGAGGACAATCCCCTGGTTGGGGAGTTGGTCCTAAAGGCTAGAGAGGACTGCGCCCGGGTCATCGAGGCGTCGGAGGCCGCGGAGAGGGCCGAGAGAGAGAGACAAGGGAGAGAGGAGCTCTTGAGATATGCTGAGGCGGAGGAGAGGGCCGGAGTCGAGGCGCAGGGGCCTAGGGTTACAGCCGTGACGGAGGCGAAGAACACGAGTCAGCCGAGCTTTTCAGCGGAGGCATACGTGCTTCCTACATCGCACCTCTTTGTGCCATCGGTCATTGCGGCCCGCGTACCGTCGCAGAGGGACTACGATGACGAGTTGGTGTTGAGAGATCCCCGGGCCCACATTGCAGCAACATGGACGGAGGTATATTCCCAGAAAACACCATTCGTAACTTGATTTCGATATTCTTGCTGTGATAGTTCACATTCGATTCGCTTAGAACATGCTTGAACTTAGAATTGCACGGATAACTTGCGAGCCAAACCAGGTCAAAACCACGTACTTCTGTAACACAGGCCCAATATGTAATAACTTGAACCAACCATCCGTTGTAGGCTTCATTGATTACCTAGAACTTGAGAATGAACTTCCCGTATACTGATGAACCCTTTTGCTGCTTGTTTTTGTATCTGAAACAGGCGGGAGCAGAGCAGAGGGACATCCGCGGCTTCGGGGGCGCGTGCATGTCCTTGCAGCTGTATGAGGGGCTGCCGGAGAGAGTGAGGCGGCTGGTGGACGAGGCAGGCTTCAGAGAGTTTGTGCGGACTTTGACCCCGGCGAGGATTGACCATGCCGTCCTTGTTGCACTTGCTGAGAGGTGGAGGGATACCACCAATACCTTCCACCTACTTCCTGGGGAGATGACGGTGACGCCTGCAGACTTTGCAGCGATCACGGGGCTGAGGGTTGGAGGTGAGCCCATCCCGTTCGACTCGGGGATCCAGGAGGATCGGGCCGCCCTGGAGTGGTTTCTGGGCAAGGCACCCAGGATAGAGGGGGGGATGGCGAGGTACGACCAATTCAAGGGCTACCTGGAGAAGGAGGTGACGAGTGACCGGGAGGCGGAGCAGATGGCCCGGGCGTTTTCTGCTATACCTGTTTGGCGCCACTCTGTACCCAAACAGGCGAAGTAACGTCCACCTCTCCTACTTGCTAGCGTTGAGGGATTTGAGGACGGCCTCACGCTTTGACTGGGGCGGAGCTGCCCTTGGGACGGCCTATCACTTCTTTGGCCACTCGTCGAGGACGGGTAAGAGCACGGCTGGCTACTGGAGGGTCTGGGAGGTACGATTCTGACCCTTTATTAAGCACGATTTGATTATGCTCGTCCATTGTTTAGTCTGCTTGACTGTTTCGATTTCAAATGCTGTATGCCTTGACTAATGCTTGAACTTGTCTAAACATTGCAGCTTTGGGCCTATGAGGTTTTGCGGATGTATCCGCCGGAGTGCAAGCATCCAGACCTGAGCACTCTCCCTCGCGCGCTGAAGTGGAGCAAGGCGAGCACGGGAAAGAAGGAAGGGAGAGGCGAGCTCAATGCCTTCAGACTGTACTTGGACGAGCTTAGGGCCTCACAGGTATGAACACATAATCATAGGCATCAGACATGCGTCCATTTCCTTTCTTTAATGCTATTGCTGATCAATTGTTTGCATTGCTTGTTTGTCTCGAATTGCAGGTCAATTGGGATCCCTGGAGGAGAGCGGACCAGAGCCTGAGTACTTGGCCCGGAGCAGAGTTGTTGCAGCTAGTAGGGTGTTACTGGAGTCGGCCTTCGGTTGGCAGTGGTACCTGGGGGATCGAGTGACGCGCCAGTCGCTTGGTTACCCTGAGTTCTGGGTGCCAGGGCCGCTCCCACCTCGAGCTTCACACATGGGAGAGTACACGCGGGTTGAGCTGGAGAGGTACACGAGGCCGGATACTGAGCTTGAACGCTACCTGCGTCCTGGTAGGGACTATGCAGTCTACCAGAGAGACTTCCTGGCAGGTCCACTGGGGATCCGTGGCCTGAGAGAGGTGCGAGGCCAGCCTGCAGGGGCTGCTGAGGAGAGGAGAGCAGCAGGAGAGGGACGGAGAAGAGGTGAGAGCCGGGCAAGGCGAGCCCCGAGCGGACCGGCAGTTGGTGGACTTCCTGCGCTGCTTTGGAGGATTCCTGTGGTTGACAGCCAGGGGAATCCTGCAGAGTTACAGTTAATGCCCGCGAGAGCGGAGCCCGCTCCTGTGACTGTTTCGGTAAGAATCAGCTTCCAATATTGCTTTTGAATTCCAAATACTTGAATTATCTGCTGAATAGCCTGATGAACTTGAATTGCATGCAGGTGCCAATTGAGTGGGTGAACGAGGCCGTTCGACGCATGCTGGCGTTGGAGAACGTGGTGAGAAGGGCGGCGAGCGGCACGCCACTGGAGTTGCAGTACCAGGCGCCGACACCACAGCCGACTCAGCCAGCCGTTGTTCAGAGGACCCAGGTATGAAAAACGATACATTCCTGCTTTCGATACATTCCTGCTTTGATAGCTTGATAGACTGTACCTGTTTCTAATACAGAAATACAACATGCACAATAGATACTCATGCTTTGAAATGCAATGACAATGCAGGTGCAGGGGAAGATGAACCCTAGGAGGAAGAGTGCGCGAGATCCGCCACCGACGAAGGTGGCGGCACAGAAACCCACATCTCCAGCCACTACTATGCGGCGACAGACGAGGGGCTTACAGACAGCGCGCGCACGCGAGGAGGAAGTCAGGCAAGCCGCGAGGCAAGCTGAGCTTCGGTACCAACTCAAGAAGCTTGAGAAGCCGACACTGGAGGAGCAGGGCCGCCGGAAGCAGCTGGTCTTGGGTCCAAACTCCGAGGACGAGGAAGAAGAGGACGAGGAGGAAGGAGAGGACGAGGAGCACTCGTCCATTAGCAGTGGCTCCGACGACTCCATTGACGATCCGGGGTACAAAGACGATCCCCAGGAGCTATGGGACAATGCGGGTAGCAGTGAGGAGCTTTGAGTGTGCAGAGGGCAATGACAAAGGCTCCGTTACCCTTTTGCATGTTGTTTTTGCTTTTGATTCCGGGCCTGCGTGCCCAAGTAGATAGCTTTTGACATATACTCTGAGGGCCTGCGTGCCTTGACTAGCGGGCGTATGTGCCCTGACTTGACCTGGCGTTTTTTGATTGGCCGAAGTGCCGTTGATATAGCAGTTGACATAGATAGATCATGGTTGATGTAAAAAGTTTGCATTTTCCGAGTTTATTGCTTCTCATTATGAATAAGAGAACGTAAAACCCACCACTAATACCCAACTTGCATTGACAACACATCGAGACCACTCACAGACACATATGAGTATAAAAATTGACCTAGCTCTGAATGAAACGAGAAAAGTACCCCAGGATACGGCCAGGATACGAGGATACGAGAAATAATGAAATTTTGGGTATTGATACGCCAAAACTCACAGTATTCTGTTAAAGACAAAACCGACACTACAGATAGGTCCACAACGGTCAACATGACCTGTATCAATCAGCGGGACTGAACAAAACGCCCCCAGAAAAGACTTTCACCGAAAAACGCACAAAATGACGCAAAATGGCATAAAATGCCCAAGAATGACTCAATTATGTCCCGGACTGAAACCGACACCTCCATACAGTCACTCAAGGTCCAGGCGACCTGTATGGCATGACCAAAATGGGCTAGAGCCTCCAATGCGAGGTTCGACCTCCCGAAATCTCGATTTGAACTCGAAACGAGCCTCCGAGGGTCCAAAATCTTCGTTGAGCACGGCATTCGGAATCCGATGCTTGGATACAGTCACATATGCTCATAATGACTTGCTGGAACCATCAAAAGTACCAAATGACCTTCGGAATGAAAATCGACCAATTTGGATAGTAGCTGTTGGAATCTGTCAAAATTGCAGACCAACCGTCGCGCGACTGTTTGGAACTATCGCGCGAGTAACTTATGTCGCGCGATGCTTTGAGAGTGTCGCGCGAGGGTCAATCCCTGCTAAGCTGCATTTGTTTGACAAAATTATTGCCATGGACCTGTTCATTGTTTCCACGTCTTGAAAGTTATTCTGGGTTTGCAGAAGGAAGGCTGTTCTTCCATGCAAGGTGGTAGGACACCTAAGCTTTGATCTCACCAACTCTTTGGCTATTTGAAGAAGGGTTTTAAGACTTAATGAAGTGTACACCCCTCCAACTTATCTAAAATGGGAGATTCACTAGTGGAAGCCCTTGATCCTTGGCTAATGAGAGATGAAACCATAAATTGGGCGAGTCCCCGGTCTCGCTGTTTATCCTCGATTCGGGATCTCCGATTTGCTCGACCGTGCGTCGAACTCCTCCAAGCCGCATTGCCTTTCTGGGACCCTATTGTGCACGTCTTCCGGTTCCGTCAAGACGAGATGTGCCCCACAATAGAAGAGTTCCAGGCATACGCGCCAAGGTTCGCCAATCTAGATGTTCTTGCTGTGCCGCCCGTCCATGAAGACATGGAACAAATTCTACGGGCAAAACTCAACATTCCGGAGGCGCTGACGGCCAGCATCATTCAAAACGGCGAGCTCAATATCCTTCGCCTAATCGAACTGTATGGCCCCGAGGGTGGCCTGGGAGACTATGTTGGGGAAGCTCACAGACGCTTCGTTTTGTCCATATGTGCACTGGCTGTGTACATGCTGGTTCCTATCGATGGAGGGGTAAATCCCAAATTGGTGAGCATTGCCTTGCAAATGGATGACGGGAAAAACATCATGCCCGTGGTTTTAGCGGAAACTCTCCTGGGCTTAGATATGCTGAAACTTGAGCAAGCCGACTCTTTTAGCGGATGCCCTATCTTGCTCTAGGTAAATTCCTATTCAGCGCAGATTCCTGCATCTTCATTTTTACCTCAAACACTTAGGCTGTATTGGTTTCTGACTTGTCTTCTGTTCTTGTGCAGCTCTGGCTGGCGGACAAAGTGGGGGTTTTGGAAGAGCCACAGGCTGGCTTTGAAGAGTTCCCCAGGTTTTTGGTCGAAAGACCGATGTTATTCCCCGACCTGACAGTGGACATATGGTTTGCATTCCTGAACGATCTTCAATCTGAGGACATAGTCTGGAGGTGCCTCTGGTTAAACCTTCCGGCAATGACACTCCATTCAGCCGGGTTCAAGAGAGTGATAATTGCTGGCCTGTCAAGCTTCACTTTTTACGTCCCTGGGCGTACACTCCGACAGCTCGGAAGAAGCCAAGGATACAAGCGATACGGAGCAGAAGACTTTGACCTCCCCGTATTCACCTCATGGGACTTGCGCTGCTATAGAGACAACTGGGGCGATAGGACGTTGAAAGGAATCAATTCCAGAGTTCAGGACATGGCTGGAAAATCGTTACATAAGGTGGCTCCGCGTTGAAGTTGAAGCAAGACTGAGGGGATATTTCTGAATCCCGTGGGAAAATGAGTTGTAATTAGTAAGGCCATTAGGCTGAGCTTCCGGCTCCGCTTTTCAATACTTGCTTTGTAAACTGTACGCCACTTTGCCCAGCTTGACCGGCTAAGTAACAACTTCGAATTATCCGGCCGTTATTCCTTCGAAGGACCGAACTCGTCACTGAACGTGTAATTTGAACGAACAACGCTTCGACGTAGTCATAATCACTCATAATGATCTACTGGAAGCATTGGAATTTCAAAATCTGGCCCGAGTCAAAATCCGAAAAATAACCCCAAAAAGGCAGTAGCCTGCCCTACTGTGCCGAATTAAAACTTAACTCTCGCGCGAGTAAACGAAACCGTCGCGCGAGCATTAACAGTCGCGCGACACTGCATGACCATCGCGCGATGGAGAATTCCTGTTACAGTGGCCAGCCTTGACTCATTCGGACAAAAAGGGGTGGCAGGCTTTGTCAGCAGGTCTGGGCATGCAGGGGCTCCTGGCTTCCCCCAGAGGTGTTCCCTTGATCTTTAGCAAGTGGATGGACACCTTGCATGGCCACATCACTCAAAGGAAAGGCATTACCTCCTTTCTTGGCCTATAAAGAGGAGTAAGTCCCTGAATGAAGGGTGTGCCTTCCGTGGAAAATTTCAGGCACTGTTCCCCAAATGGCAAATCATCTCCCCACCTTAATCAGCCCGTGGCTCGAAGAATTTGTCGCGAGCGATTGGCTATGCTTCCGTTCTCACGGGTTGGCGGCCTTTCGCTTCTTAAAAAGTGTAAGGCTTTGCCCCGAAATTCTGAGAGCAGCCCTGCAGTTTTGGAACCGGGACGTCCATGTGTTCCGATTTGGTGACAACGAGCTGTGCCCGACCGTAGAAGAATTTCAGGCATATCTCCAAGGCTTTGCTTCGAGCGTAATTGTCGTGCCACCTTACAGGCAAAGCATGTCAAAGCCGTTGAAGACGTGTCTGAACATCTCCAGGGGTGCGGCGGAAGGCCTGTTGATTGGCGGACAGATAAACATCGTGCGCCTAATGGAATGGTACGGGCCTGACGATGACCCAACAGATATGGTTCTGCAGGCTCGACGTCGTTTGCCATGTCAATTGGCATACTGGCCGCGTATTTGCTGGTGTCTCCGCATGGGCGGCCCGACCCCTCGTTGGTTTACGTGGCTACAGAGATGGGTGTTCGGAAGAACGTAGTTCCCCTAGTACTTGCTGAAACGCTCATTGGTTTGGATTTGGTGGCCACATGTCAGACGAACACATTTGGTGGCAGTCCAATCCTGTTACAGGTAAACTCTCACTCAGCTCACCTTTTTCCGGCTTCCACACAGTCTGTTTTTACCTCAACTCTCGGCTAAGGCTATATGGTAGCAACTTACTTGTTTTCTTTCGCTCGGGCTTATGTGGCTCCTTACTTGTCTTTTCGCTCATACAGTTGTGGCTATGTGACAAACTTGGACTAATCTCGGCTCCTGGAGCGGACTGGCCCCGTCTGCCCGGGCGAATGCACCAAAGGGGAATGTTGTACCCAGAAATGTCTGAGGAGGAGTGGTACACCTTCATGAGAGAGATGTCTCCGCGCGAGATCGTCTGGCGGCATAGAGCCTTGAACATCCCGGATATGGCTCTGCACTCTGTAGGTTTCGAGAGAATGGTGATTGCTGGGCTGTCCAGTTTCACGTTCTACATTCCAGGTCGTATCTTGCGGCAACTAGGCATGAGCCAAGACTTTCATCGAGCTGGGATAGAAGATTTCCAGATTCCAGCATTTACAGCCCAACATCTAGCAGGGTATGAGCACAACTGGGGTTTGAGAGAACTCGGAGGAGTGGAAGACGACTTCAGCACAAGACTCAAACGCCGCTATGTAGCATGGTTAAGAGAAGAGGTCGCAAGGAGACAAAACGCAGACTGACTCCTGACTCAACTCTAATGATCTAGAATAAACTGTGAGCCCATGAGGGCCTCTTAGCATTTTGTTATGTTTTTTATGCTTCACTGTTTTTCTTAGGGCTCTGCTCAGCCTATGTAATAGAAATAATAGTTTTGAATAAATGTGAAAGATTAAGAATTTTCCCCTTCTTGGTCCAAGTGTTGAACACCACGTCGTTTGAACGTAGAGGTACGCTCTGGGATAAAAACTCTGGATCGAGTTGATTGATTGTGACCGAATCTCACAGAGAGATTGCCTATGTATCCCAAGCTAGGGAATCAGGTCAAAACGTAGTTCAGGCTACGGTTCGATAGAGGATGACCGAGTCCCGAAGAGAGACTGCCTACGTATCCCAAGCTAGGGAATCAGGTCAAAACGTAGTTCAAGCTACGGTTCGACAGAGGATGACCGAGTCCCGAAGAGAGACTGCCTACGTATCCCAAGCTAGGGAATTAGGTCAAAACGTAGTTCAAGCTAAGGTTCGCTCATGTGTTTTGGCTCTCCTTTTGCGCTCTAAATTTTGCCTAGGACTGCCCTTGTAGGTTTCCAGCCTAGCGAGCTTTGATTGAATGCCTATTTATTTTTGCCTAAACTGCCCCCTTGGGTTTTCAGTCTAGCAGGCTTGCTCTAATTTTTGCTTGGGACCGCCCACCCTTGTGGTTTTCGGCCCAACGAGCTTCTCTCAAGGGTAGTAACGTTTAAGTTGATCCAGGTTGACCAGAGTGTTGAACTCGTTGCCGTCCAGATCAATGAGCTGAGCTGCCCCACCCGAGAGGATGGTCTTGATAATGTAAGGTCCCGCGCGCTTCGGGCGGAACTTGCCACGTAGATCGAAGATGGGAGCCCGGATTTCCTTTGTGACCATGTCCCCTTCAGCTAAGTCACGAGACTTCACTTTCTTGTTGAATGCCCGAGCAATCCTGCGCTGATACCCCTGAACGTGATACAAGGCACAGAGCCTTCTCTCATCAAAAAGCATGAGTTCGACAAACCTCCCGCTAAGCCATTCGGACTCCGCGAGTTCACATTCAGCCATGATCCTCAAAGTTGGTACTTCAAGCTCGATAGGAAGGACAGATTCCATCCCATAGACCAGGGAAAAAGGGGTAGCCCCTGTTGATGTTCGAATTGACGTGCGGTACCCCCAAAGAGCTAGAGGCAGCTGCTCGTGCCAATCCCTGGCGGACTCTGCGGACTTTTTGATGATAGTCTCGATGTTCTTGTTGGCCGCCTCAACCGCCCCGTTCGTTTGAGGGCGATAGACCGTTGAGTGATGAACCTGGATCTGGAATTCCTCGAAAAGTTCTAACACCCTGCCTTTGAAATGGACCCCATTGTCAGAAACAAACGCATGTGGAACCCCGTATCGATAGATGATGTTCTTTCGGATAAACTGAGCAACCTGAACCGCCGTCAGGGTCTTGTAAGATTCGGCTTCGACCCACTTGGTGAAGTAATCTATTGCCACCAAAATGAACCGATGCCCGTTCGAAGCAGAAGGCCTGATCATGCCGATAACGTCGATACCCCAAACAGAAAAGGGCCAAGGCGATGTCATGCCAAACAGTTTAGAAGGAGGGACATGCATGAGATTGGCATGGATTTGACACCTATGGCAGCGGCGCACATAATCCACACACTGGGATTCCATGGTAGACCAAAAGTATCCTTGTCGTAGAATTTTCCTGGCGAGCATGACCCCGCTCATGTGAGGGCCACAAACTCCCTCGTGAATTTCCTCCATGATTTTGATGGCTTCAGCGCCGTTGACACAGAGCTTATGCATTCCGTAGTGAGATCTCCGATATAGTCTCCCGCCACAGATAATGTATTGAGCGGCCATTCTTCGCAGTGCCGCTCGATCCTTCTTAGTGGCGTCGGCCGGAAACTGACCACTTTCGACGAAGTTCTAGATATCATGATACCAGGGTAGGCCATCATCAACATCATCGACGGCATTGACATACTGATAAGCAGGCAAGTCCCGCTGTTCAATTAGAATAGGACGAAGCTTGATACCAATTGGAAGCTCGATCATGGAAGCCAGAGTTGCTAGGGCATCAGCGAACTGGTTCTTCATCCGAGGGATGTGCGTGAACGTGACTTTGTTGAAACGAGGAATGAGGTCCTCCAGGTCTTGGTGATAAGGCTTTAATCTGTCCTCCCAAACTTTCCAGTCCCCGTTAGCCTGAGAAACGACAAGGTTGGAGTCACCAATAACCTCGAGCTTTTCAACACCAAGTGTAAGAGCAGCTTCCATGCCAACAATGCAGGCCTCATATTCAGCTTGGTTGTTCGTGACATCGAAATTGAGTTTGAACGCGAGTGGAATATGAGCACCATCAGGGGTTATAAGCAAAACCCCAATCCCGTATCCCTTCTGATTGGCTGCCCCATCAAAATAAAGAGTCCAGGTGTCTTCGACAACCGCCATGACTCCTTCATCCGGAAATGCAAAATCTGAGTCCTCCGGTCCATCGACAGGATGATCAGCCAGGAATTCGGCGACCGCGCGCCCTTTGACAGATTTCCTAGTGACATATTCGAGGTCAAACTCTGCGAGCAAAAGCAACCAACGTGCTAGCTTACCAGTAAGCGCAGGCTTCTCAAACAGATACTTGAGAGGATCCATTCGAGAAATCAACTTTACTGGGTAAGCCAGCATGTAGTGTCTTAATTTCTTGGATGCCCAAACAAGAGCCCAACACGTCTTCTCGAGAGCGGTGTAGCGTTCTTCAGCGCCAACCATCTTCTTACTTAGGTAGTAAATGGCCTTTTTGACTCCCTTTTCTCCCTCTTAAGCCAGCAAACACCCCATAGACGAAGGATTCACAGACAAGTAAAGTATCAAGGGTTTCCCTGGCATCGGTGGCATTAAAACCGGAGGGTTCTGTAGGTAGGTTTGAATGGAGGTGAAAGCCGCCTGGCACTTGTCCGTCCAGACGAATGGAGTATTCTTCTTCAATAGACGAAACATCGGCTCGCAAGTTAGTGTCAACTTGGCGATGAATCTGCTGATGAACTGTACCTTTCCCAAAAAGCTTCGCACCCCCTTTTCAGAATCTGGTGGCTTCATCTCGAGGACTGCTTTGATTTTAGACGGGTCGACCTCAATTCCACGAGAAGTGATCATGAAACCGAGCATCTTACCAGCTGTAACCCCAAAGGTGCATTTCTGAGGATTTAGGCGCATACGGAACTTTCGTAATCTCTCGAAGAATTTCCTAAGCACAGGAACGTGACCTTCTCGAGTTTTGGACTTGGCGATCATGTCATCAATGTAGACCTCGACTTCTTTGTGCATCATATCGTGTAGGATGGTGGTAACAGCTCGCTGATAAGTGGGCCCAGCGTTCTTCAATCCAAAAGGCATGACCAGATAGCAATAAGTCCCCCATTCAGTGATGAACGTGGTTTTCTCACGGTCCTCGGGCGCCATGAGAATTTGGTTGTAGCCAGAGAAGCCATCCATGAACGAGAGCAAAGCGTGCCCCGCAGTGTTATCCACAAGCACATCGATGTGTGGCAAGGGAAAATCGTCTTTGGGGCTCGCTTTGTTCAAGTCCCGAAAATCAACGCAAACTCGAATTTGGCCATTCTTTTTAGGAACAGGGACAATGTTGGCGACCCATGTGGGATACTGAGAGACCATGAGAAAGCCAGCGTCAATCTGCTTAGTAACCTCCTCCTTAATCTTCTGAACCCAATCTGGCCTCATCCGTCGGAGTTTCTGCTTCACAGGCTTGGCATTCGGAAACAAAGGAATGTGATGCTCCACGATCTCGGGATCAATTCCGGGCATATCTCGATGGGACCACGCAAAAACGTCACTGAACTCGGTGAGCAGCTCTTTGAAGTCACGATGTTCCTCTGGCGAAAGTGTGGAGCCCACTTGAACCATCCGGGGATCGTTTTCATCTTTCAAATTTATAGAAACTATTTCTTCTTTTAATGGCTGAGCATGCCTTTCGTCTTCTCTTTCGATGAAGGCACGGATTTCCTTGGGAATGTCCCCATCGAAATCTATCCCCTCATCGTCAGGGTCGACACAGTTTATATAAAGATCATTGAAATAGTCAGAAGATGCTTCGTTCATTTCACAAGCCCCTGAAGGGTCACCAAGTACAAGAGAGTCAAACTCGAAATAAAAGCTATGACGTGGAGGGCCTAGAAGCACAAACTCCGACTCAGAGCTAGACTTAGAGGACGGGACAGACTCTGACTCAGATTCAGACTCGTACTCAGACTCGGACTCAGACTCAGACGTGTTGTCAATACAAGTCAGGCGTGGCCTGAAAATGCAATTATTCAAAGAGCCCTCGGCTTTCACAATGAGAGAGGTGGGATCTTCGAGGGCGTCGGGCCCGAGCATGAGCACTTCAGCCTCTTCAGCTTCCCCAGCCAAACCCACTTGGGAGAATTCCTGGAACAGCAGCTCCAAATTTCCCTGATTGATGGATCCCAGCCAGTCAGTCTTGATCTTTACCTGATTAAGCTTCCTCTTGAATTCTTCATTTGCTGGTTCATCATCACTGCTTGACCAGGTGTCATCAGCGAAAATCTCAAACTCAGGCAGCAGCTCCCCGATTTCGGAATGAACGAAGGGCTCAGCCTGCCCAGTGTAAGCGGCATTTCCCATTTCGCGCACAAATTTGGGACCGCTGCAGAGGGTCCGAGGTTTTCCCATATATTTCCTCCGTTTGGCATCTTTGGCAGAGGCGATATACCCCAAACCAAAGCGGCCCTCGTTGAAAGGAAAAGTAGGGAACTCCGGGACCCCTTGACGGCGAGAGCCTAAACCAATGCCCGGAAAATAAGACATCTTTCTCATAATGTCCAGCGCGACAGAGCTTATGAGAAAGTTCCCGTCCACATTGATGGCCATTACTGTGCCCGAAGTATCAAAAGAGAAACCCCCAAGATCAACGTCTTCTTCACCGTGTTGAATTCCCAAGACGGGAGTCCCATCCTCCTTGAGCGGGCGGATGCCTGAATCCCCGCAGATGGTTAGAGTACCAGTGGGTAGTCCCAGAATAACCTTTTGATGGAGGGTAGATGGCACAGCCATGATGTCGGACCGATGAAGCCACGGTCTGCCCAACAGAAGATTGAAGGTTGCAGGAATATCCACGACATGGAACTCCACGTCCATCTCAAAACCCTCAGCATCGAGTTTGAGCTTCAAAATACCTTCAACTACGCGACGGGTGCCGTCATATGCCTTGACAACCAGATGGGAAGGTGCCAGATCCTTCTTGGTGAGTCCCAAACGATAAGCGACCCGCAGAGGGCAAACGTTGATGGCAGAGCCGTTGTCAATAAGAACAGTCGGGACCCAGAGTCCTTGACACTTGACAGTGATGTGCAAAGGGCGGTTATGGTCGACACCTTCGACTGGCAGATCCTTGTCCGTGAAGATTACTGTATGCTTGGAGGTTGGAGGGAGGATGAGAGATATCATCGCCTCTGGCGTGACGTCGGCCTGGACTTCAAGGCGGGATAGGGCGTGACACAGCCTTTGACGATGCTCTTTGGACGAACAGATCAGTCCCCAGATAGAAATAGCGGCAGGGATCCGCTCAAGTTGCCGCTGAACTAAATCAGGAATCGGATTGCCAGCTACTGATACCTCAAGAGGTGCAGACCTTGGGAAAGAAACAGGTTCATTCCTTTGATTAGCAGGATTGGAAGAATTCCCAGCCTGCAGATTAGCAAGCTGAAAAATCCGTCCACTCCTTGTAACATTGTGAACGTTCCCCAAAGAGGGCACGACCTGAGGGTTTTCCTTCACATCCCAGAGATCAGCAGGGACATCTCCCAGTTTGCGCTTCCCCTTGTCAGCAGTTGGTGCAGAGACGGGCACTTCCATGTCTAAGCCCAGATCCTCAGTCAGATCTTTCATCAATAAGGAGTCCCAGAAGCTTAAGTCTTTCACAGCAGCAACTTCAGCAACAGGTTCCGGATTTGCAATAAAGGGAACACCCCAAAGGCCAGTGTCAGCCAGGGTGCGATTGACAGCCCAGACTTCGTTTCCAACTTGGACATCCACTATGTCGTCCACTTCCCAAAGATTAGCAAGCGGAGCGCGGTCCGTGACCATGATACTGCAATCCCTGTTGTTGGGGTAAGGCACCTGAGGGCGCGGATTTTCTTCGTTGACAATGTAGGAACAGGGGTCATGGTCAGTGTCGGGATTAGTGTCACAAACCGAATTAAAGACCGAACCAAAGAGGGAAATGTGGTCTCCCAAAGCCCGTGGATCTTCCTGGACAAGTTCATCCTCCGCGTAGTGAAGCATGTAGTCTGGCGTGGCATAGCCTTGCAGAGGGTTAGGGTCAACATCCATGGGAGCAAACCAAGTTGGCTCAGGATCCCAGTAATATTCTGCTTCGAGAACTGAAGGCTCAATTGGGTTGAACAGCATGTACAAGGAGAAGCCGTCCAGAGGATCAAGCAAGGCCGCTTCGTAACCGGCCAACCAGCCATCATACCAGGCTTGATCAAATGGGACGTTTCCGGGCTGTGGAGGAATCCCGTCCATCCCAAGGCTCGACCACTCGTTAAACAGAGGGGTGGCATAGTCCCAATGGTCTGCTATGGCCCAACCAGTGGCTTGCATGTTATTATCTGACGGAGGCACCCAAGGCTGGTAGGGATCAGGAAACGGGCCAGCGATGGTTGCGTATGGGCTGTCAAGCAACGAGGCAGAATTGATCTGCACAGCAGGGATTGATTGATGAAAAAGAGAGCTGATGGATTCTTCGGAGACAGGTGAAGCAGCTTGTAAAAGTTCTGAAGGTGCATCTGTATCAACAACTTGGCCTTCAACCACTTGTATATAAGAAACCTCGGTGGATGGTTCGATCGGGAAAGGCACAACGGGCCTGGGTTGATCGGTTGAGGCTATATAGTCAGTGGGGTTAAATATGGTGGAGCTAGGGTTGATATAAGTGGAGCTGAGAGATATCTGGCTGATGTGGGGTACAGCGTTGTGCTTAGGGAGAGAGTTGGCGATGACATTGGGTTTCTGAGGTGGTGGAGGAGTCTCCAGCATGCCATCGTCAATGAGATCCTGGATCGCATGACGGAGGCGAAAGCAGGAGTCAGTGAGATGACCTGCTCCTTGATGGTAAGCACAGTAAAGGTTGGCTTTGAAGCCGGGTGAAGGGTTCTTGGGTAGAGGAGTTGGATCCAGGGGCTTCAGATGCCCTGATTTGACCAACTTTTCCAAGACCGAGGATAGAGGTGCCTCGATAGCGGAAAAGCTGCGGGGTTGGTTTCGAGGTCGGTTGTTCTGCGGATTTTGAACTTGATTGACATCCGCGATGTGATTAGTAGTGCTGGAGGATGTGGCGTTGGTGCCGGCAGTTGCCGTGTTGGAGTAAGTCCCTGTCCCGAACAGCGCATTGGCGTTTCCAGAATAAGCCCGAGGCTTAGACTTGGTGGCGTGCGAGGATTCACCCTTTGATAGAATTCCGCTCTGCAGAGCATCCTCGATGGCCAGGGCGGAGTCGAAGAAGGTTTCAAAGTTGGCGGAGGCCTGAGCTAGAACTAGGTGCCTAGCATAGTCCGGTTGAAGATTGCGGGAAATGATACGGAGCTGATCCTTCTCACTCGGACGATCAGTCATCTGTGCGGCTTTAGCTCTCCACCTTTTGACGAAGTCTGCAAAGGACTCCTTAGCCTCCATCTTGGTGGATTCAAGTTCCCGGGTAGTCATTTTCAGCTGGGAGTTGTAATTGTACTGCGAAATAAACGCAGTCCCAATGTCCTCCCAAGTCCTCCTTTTGGCAATGTCGAGTAACAAAAACCAATGGAAAGCAGGGCCCGAAAGGGTCTGAGGAAAGAGCTGTGACATGGCCTCTGGCTCAACAGAAAGAAGTTTCATGGCGGCGTGGTAGCTGTAGAGATGAGTCCTGGGGTCGCCGCTCCCATCGAACTTGGCCAAGTCCGGCATTTTGAACTTTTCAGGAAGCCTGGCGTTGGGATACAGGCAAAGGCGATCCAGATCGATCCCTCCGGCATTGATCTTTTCTGTCTTGGCAATAGATTCCTCCAGTTTGGTCATCTTGGCCATGAGTGCGACCATCTCCGGATTCTGAGCTGGTTCTTCTTGATTTGGAGGCAGTCTACCACCTGCAAGGTTTGCAGCGGGCCTGCGACCTTCCCTTGGGTTCAGCACCATGAGACGTCCTGCGTGAAGCGGGTCTGGAACCAAGATAGGTTGCTCCTGGTCAGACTCATCGTCCTCACCTTCTTCCTCGAGAGGAGGTGGAAGGCGAGTGTGGATGAGGTCGTTCAGGCGAGCAATGTTAGTGTCGGTCTGAGCCGCCCTCTGTTGCATGGCGGTGATGCTGTCCTGAAGGTTCATGAGCATTGTCTCCAAGGTAAGAGGTTCCGGTTGTGGCCGTTCCATCGTGACGGGTGTTTCAGAGCTGCTTGATGCGGATACCGGGGTAGTCGGACGCCCTTCCTGTAAAACCGGTGGTGAAACTGACTGTGAACCTGACTGAGACTCTGAGTGCTGTGCTGCCGGAGGTGAGCGCGGAGAGTCTTCCGTGATGACTGACTGGGACTGTAACCTGACAAGCCTTTGAACCGGATTCAGATGCAGACGTTCCCAAGCAGGTTTGGCAACTGGCCTCGATACTTTCCTTGGCGGTGCAATGATTCAGATCTTTGCTTACAAGGTAAAAAGGAGGCTTAATAAGGGTCCTGCAGTAACTTTAATATAAATAAAAGACTAAAGCGGATGCAGCCAATGTCGTCAGTGTCACCCTAGACTCTAGAACCAGAAGACAAGTCTGTCTCACGACGCTTTGGACACTGTTTTAGGCCCTCAGAATTCCTTTCGAAGATGTATCCCTGTTTGGAACGAGCAGTCCTAAAGGATGTCAAAAGAAGTCTAAACCTTTGCCCATTTCAATGTTCGAGGTTTCAAGTTTTTGAAGCCAGAACGACTCGGCGTGAATATCATGATGCCATAACCAGATCGGCGTGAGCAGCATTGTGCTATTAGCCGGGCGATGTAAGTGACGAGGCACTTGTTACCTTTTGGTGTAAGCATCATGGCATTTTACTCCGCGGTTCCTCGTTTTTTGTTTGAAACCCTAAACAGGTACACGGGCAAAGGTGTAGAACAGCTTCTGATTTCCTAAAGTCCCACCATAAAAGGACTTAAAAGATGATAACGCGCATTACTGAGATGCACGACTCCTCATCGGGCCATGACAATGTCCTACTAAGCCTAAAGACAGACTCGGAATAGATTGAGAACCTAGTAGCCATCCTAGACATGCTTCTATGCTGAACGAGATATATGTACAGTTCATGCGATAAGAAAAGCAGTAACACGTAGGCATTTAGAGGGTTAGATGCAAGTAGATCTTAACCTGTGGGTACCTGTCCTAATTTGGAGAGTTCTAATGCTTTGTATATGCAAAAGGCCGATTTTGGTTCGTAACAGGTTCCTCGGACTAGGGCCACAGATATACCTCCCGTTACCTGCGTTTTTCGCAGAGTAACAGTCGAACGGTAGCATGACCCATCATCGTCGAAGGTTGTCGGTCATTCGGGGTCCCCGAGCTCCGGTAAACCGTGCCGGATTGTCAAAATGATCCAATGAGGCTTTTCCCACATCGATGCAAATGAGATGCTAAAATTTTTGATTAAAAGAAGAAGAATCACAAAGTCGCAAAAACGCCTTTTCAAATTTGGCTCACTTTATTTAGTCCATAGGTACAGTAGTTTTTTTGCTTTTGACATGGATAGATCACGGTTTAGTATATAAAAGTTGCATTCTGAAGTTTTAGTTTCTCATTGTGCATAAGAATCAATAAAACCCGCCACCAATACCAAACTTGCATTGACAACACGTCGAGACCACACACAGACACGTACGAGTGTATAAAACAACCTAGCTCTGAAAGAAAAAGGCAATATACCCTAAGACACAATCAGGATACGGGGATACGGGAAACAATGAAATTTTGGGTATTTAATACACCAAAACCCACGATACCTTGAAAAAGTGAAAATGACACTTTTAAACGATCAACGGTGGTCAACATGACCTGCGCCAATTGATGGAATTGAACGAAACGCCCCAAGAATGGACTTATACCGAAGAATGCTCAAAATAACACAAAAATGGTAAAAAATGTTGAAAGACGACTCGATTATGTCCCAGACTGAAACCGACACCCCCATACAGTCACTCAAGGTCCAAATGACCCGTATGGCATGACCAAAATAGGCTAGAATCTCTGGAACGAGTTTCGAACTTCCGAAACCTTGGTTTGAACTTGAAACGGGCCTCCGAGGGTCCGAAATCTTCGTTAGGGACGGCATTCAGGATCCGATACTTGGATGCAGTCACATATGCCTATAATGACTTGCTGGAACCATCAAAAGTACCAAATGACCTTTGGAACGAAAATCGACCAATTTGGACAGTAGCTGCTGAAATCTGTCAAAACTGCAGACCAACCGTCGCGCGATGGTTTGTAATTGTCGCGCGAGACATATCTGTCGCGCGATGCTTTGAGAGTGTCGCGCGAGAGTCAACCCCTGTTAAGCAGCCTTTGTTTGACCAAATTATTGGCATGGAGCTGTTCATTGTTTCCACGTCTTGAAAGTTATTCTGGTCTTGCAGAAGGAAGGCTGTTCTTTCATGCAAGGTGGTAGGACACCTATGCCTTGATCTCACCAACTCCTTGGCTATTTGAAGAAGAGCTTTAGGACTTAATAAAGTGTACACCCCTTTTCAACTTATCTAAAATGGGAGATTCACTAATGGAAGCCCTTGATCCTTGGCTAATGAGAGAAGAAACCATAAATTGGGCGAGTCCCCGGTCTCGCTGTTTATCCTCGATTCGGGATCTCCGGTTCGCTCGACCGTGCGTCGAAATCATCCTAGCCGCATTGCCTTTCTGGGACCCCATTGTACACGTCTTCCGATTCCGTGAAGATGAAATGTGTCCCACAATAGAAGAGTTCCAGGCATACGCCCCGGGGTTCACCAATCTAGACGTTCTTGCCGTGCCGCCCGTCCATGAAGACATGGGGCAAATTCTACGGGAAAAACTCAACATCCCGGCGGCGGTGACAGCCAGCATTATTCGAAATGGCGAGCTCAACATTCTTCGCCTAATTGAACTGTATGGCCCAGAGGCTGGCCTGGGAGACTATGTCGGGGAAGCTCAACGACGCTTCGTCTTGTCTATATGCGCACTGGCCGCGTATATGCTGATTCCCGTCGACGGAGGGGTAAATCCCAAGTTGGTGAGCATTGCCTTGCAAATGGATAATGGGAAAAACATTATGCCCGTGGTTTTAGCGGAGACACTCCTGGGTTTGGACATGCTGAAGCTTGAGCAAGCCGACTCTTTCAGCGGATGTCCTATCTTGGAATGGTACGGGCCTGACGGCGATCCAGCGGATATGGTTCTGCAGTCTCGACGTCGATTCGCCATGTCAGTTGGCATATTGGCCGCATACCTGCTGGTGTCTCCGTATGGACGGCCCGACCCCTCGTTGGTACATGTGGCTGCGGAGATGGGCGCTCGGAAGAACGTGGTGCCCCTGGTACTCGCTGAGACACTTATTGGTTTGGATTTGGTAGCCACAGGTCAGACAAACACATTCGGTGGCAGTCCAATCCTGTTACAGGTAAGATCTCACTCAGCTCACCTTTTTCCGGTTTTCGCACAGTTTGTTTTTACCTCGACTCTCGGCTAAGGCTGTATGGTAGCTTCTTACTTGTTTTCTTTCGCTCGGGCTTATGTGGCTCCTTACTTGTCTTTTCGCTCATGCAGTTGTGGCTATGTGACAAGCTTGGACTAATCTCGGCTCCTGAAGCGGACTGGTCCCGTCTGCCCGGGCGGATGCACCAAAGGGGAATGCTGTACCCAGAAATGTCTGAGGAGGAGTGGTACACCTTCATGAGAGAGATGTCTCCGCGCGAGGTCGTCTGGCGGCACAGGGCCTTGAACATCCCGGATATGGCTCTGCACTCTGCAAGTTTCGAGAGAATGGTGATTGCTGGCCTGTCCAGTTTCACGTTCTACATTCCAGGTCGTATCCTGCGGCAACTAGGCATGAGCCAAGGCTTTCATCGAGCTGGGATAGAAGACTTCCACATTCCAGGTTTTACAGCCCAACATCTAGCAGGGTATGAGCACAACTGGGGTTTGAGAGAACTCGGAGGAGCGGAAGACGACTTCAGCACAAGACTCAAACATTGCTATGTAGCATGGTTAAGAGAAGAAGTCGAAAGCAGACAAAACGCAGACTAAATCCTGACTCAAATCCAATGATCTAGAATAAACTGTGAGCCCGTGAGGGCTTCTGTAGCATTTCGTTCTGTTTTTTATGCTTTATTTTTCTTGGGGCTCTGCTCAGCCTATGTAATAGAAATAATAGTTTTGAATAAAGGTGAAAGATTAAGAATTTTCCCCTCTTTGGTCCAAGTGCTGAACACCACGTCGTTTGAAAGTTGAGGTGCGCTCCGGAATGAAAAACCTGGATCGAGTTGTTTGATTGTGACCGAATCTCACAGAGAGATTGCCTACGTATCCCAAGCTAGGGAATCAGGTCAAAACGTAGTTCAGGCTACGGCTTGACAGAGTATGACCGAGTCCCAAAGAGAGACTGCCTACGTATCCCAAGCTAGGGAATCAGGTCAAAACGTAGTTCAGGCCAAGGTTCGCTCGTGTGTTTTGGCTCTCCTTTTGCGCTCTAAATTTTGCCTAGGACTGCCTTTGCAGGTTTCCAGCCTAGCGAGCTTTGATTGAATGCCTATTTATTTTTGCCTAAACTGCCCCCTTGGGTTTTCAGTCTAGCAGGCTTGCTCTAATTTTTGCTTGGGACCGCCCACCCTTGTGGTTTTCGGCCCAACGAGCTTCTCTCAAGGGTAGTAACGTTTAAGTTGATCCAGGTTGACCAGAGTGTTGAACTCGTTGCCGTCCAGATCAATGAGCTGAGCTGCCCCACCCGAGAGGATGGTCTTGATAATGTAAGGTCCCGCGCGTTTCGGGCGGAACTTGCCACGTAGATCGAAGATGGGAGCCCGGATTTCCTTTGTAACCATGTCCCCTTCAGCCAAGTCACGAGACTTCACTTTCTTGTTGAATGCCCGAGCAATCCTGCGCTGATATCCCTGAACATGATACAAGGCACGGAGCCTTCTTTCGTCAAAGAGCATGAGTTTGACAAACCTCCCGCTAAGCCATTCGGACTCCGCGAGTTCACATTCAGCCATGATCCTCAAAGTCGGCACTTCCAGCTCGATGGGGAGGACAGCTTCCATCCCATAGACTAGAGAGAAAGGGGTTGCCCCTGTTGATGTTCGAATTGACGTGCGGTACCCCCAAAGAGCCAGAGGCAGCTGTTCGTGCCAGTCCCTAGCGGACTCTGCAGATTTCTTGATGATGGTCTCGATGTTCTTGTTGGCTGCTTCAACGGCTCCATTCGTCTGAGGGCGATAGACCGTTGAATGATGAACCTGGATCTGGAATTCCTCGAAAAGCTCCAACACCCTGCCTTTGAAATGGACCCCATTGTCAGAAACAAACGCCTGTGGAACCCCATACCGATAGATGATGTTCTTTCGAATAAACTGAGCAACCTGAACCGCCGTCAGGGTCTTGTAAGATTCGGCCTCGACCCACTTGGTGAAGTAATCTATTGCCACCAAAATGAACCGATGCCCGTTCGAAGCAGAAGGCCTGATCATGCCGATAACGTCGATACCCCAAACAGAGAAGGGCCAAGGCGATGTCATGCCAAATAGTTTAGAAGGAGGGACGTGCATGAGATTGGCATGGATTTGACACCTATGGCAGCGGCGCACATAATCCACACACTGAGATTCCATGGTAGACCAAAAGTATCCTTGTCGTAAGATTTTCCTGGCAAGCATGACCCCGCTCATGTGAGGGCCACAAATTCCCTCGTGAATTTCCTCCATGATTTTGATGGCCTCAGCGCCGTTGACGCAGAGCTTATGCATCCCGCAGTGAGATCTCCGATACAATCTCCCGCCACAGATAACGTACTGAGCGGCCATTCTTCGGAGCGCTGCTCGATCCTTTTTGGTGGCGTCGGCCGGAAACTGACCACTTTCGACGAAGTTCCAGATATCGTGACACCAGGGTAGGCCGTCATCGACATCATCGACGGCATTGATATATTGATAAGCAGGCAAGTCCCGCTGTTCAATTAGAATAGGACGAAGCTTGATACCAATCGGAAGCTCGATCATGGAAGCCAGAGTTGCTAGAGCATCGGCGAACTGGTTCTTCATCCGAGGGATGTGCGTGAAGGTGACTTTGTTGAAACGAGGAATGAGGTCCTCCAGGTCTTGGTGATAAGGCTTTAATCTGTCCTCCCGAACTTTCCAGTCTCCGTTAGCTTGAGAAACGACAAGGTTGGAGTCACCAATAACCTCTAGCTTTTCAACACCGAGTGTAAGAGCAGCCTCCATGCCAACAATGCAGGCCTCATATTCAGCTTGGTTGTTGGTTACATCGAAATTGAGTTTGAATGCAAGCGGAATATGAGCGCCATCGGGGGTTATAAGCAAAACCCCAATCCCGTATCCCTTCTGATTGGCTGCCCCATCAAAGTAAAGAGTCCAGGTGTCTTCGATGACTGCCATCACTCCTTCATCTGGAAATGTAAAATCTGAGTCCTCTGGCCCTTCGACGGGGTGATCAGCCAGAAATTCGGCGACCGCGCGCCCTTTGACAGATTTCCTAGTGACGTATTCGAGGTCGAACTCTGCGAGCAATAGCAACCAACGTGCTAACTTACCAGTAAGCGCAGGTTTCTCAAACAGATACTTGAGAGGATCCATTCGAGAAATCAACTTCACTGGGTAAGCCAGCATGTAGTGTCTTAATTTCTTGGATGCCCAAACAAGAGCCCAACACGTCTTTTCGAGGGCAGTGTAGCGTTCTTCAGCACCAACCATCTTCTTACTCAGGTAGTAAATGGCCTTTTCGACTCCCTTTTCTCCCTCTTGAGCCAGCAAACACCCCATAGACGAAGGATTCACAGACAAGTAAAGTATCAAAGGTTTCCCTGGCATCGGCGGCATTAAAACCGGAGGGTTCTGCAGATAGGTTTGAATGGAGGTGAAGGCCGCCTGGCACTTGTCCGTCCAAACGAACGGAGTATTCTTCTTCAATAGACGAAACATCGGCTCGCAAGTTAATGTCAACTTGGCGATGAATCTGCTGATGAACTGCACCTTTCCCAAAAAGCTTCGCACTCCCTTTTCAGAATCTGGTGGCTTCATCTCGAGGACTGCTTTGATTTTGGACGGGTCGACCTCAATCCCACGAGAAGTGATCATGAAACCGAGCATCTTACCAGCCGTAACCCCAAAGGTGCACTTCTGAGGATTTAGACGCATGCGAAACTTTCGTAATCTCTCGAAGAACTTCCTAAGCACAGGAACGTGACCTTCTCGAGTTTTGGACTTGGCGATCATGTCATCGACATAGACCTCAACTTCTTTGTGCATCATATCGTGCAGGATGGTGGTAGCAGCTCGCTGATAAGTGGGCCCAGCGTTCTTCAGTCCAAAAGGCATGACCAGGTAGCAATAAGTCCCCCATTCAGTGATGAACGTGGTTTTCTCGCGGTCCTCGGGCGCCATAAGAATTTGGTTGTAGCCAGAGAAGCCATCCATGAACGAGAGCAAAGCGTGCCCCGCAGTGTTGTCCACAAGCACATCGATGTGTGGCAAGGGAAAATCGTCTTTGGGGCTCGCTTTGTTCAAGTCCCGAAAATCAACGCAAACTCGGATTTGGCCATTCTTCTTAGGAACAGGGACGATGTTGGCAACCCACGTGGGATACTGAGAGACCATGAGAAAGCCAGCGTCAATCTGCTTGGTAACCTCTTCCTTAATCTTCTGAACCCAATCCGGTCTCATCCGTCGGAGTTTCTGCTTCACAGGCTTGGCATCCGGGAACAAAGGAATGTGAAGCTCCACGATCTCGGGATCAATTCCAGGCATATCTCGATGGGACCATGCAAAAACGTCACTGAACTCGGTGAGTAGCTCCTTGAAATCACGATGCTCGTCTGGCGAAAGTGTGGAGCCCACTTGAACCATTCGGGGATCATTTTCATCTTTCAAGTTTACAGAAATTATTTCTTCTTTTAATGGCTGAGCATGCCTTTCGTCTTCCCTTTCGATGAAGGCACGGATTTCCTTGGGAATGTCCCCATCGAAATCTATCCCTTCATCGTCCGGGTCGACACAGTTTATATAAAGATCATTGAAATAGTCAGAAGATGCTTCGTTCATTTCACAAGCCCCTGAAGGGTCACAAAGTACAAGAGAGTCAAACTCGAAATAAAAGCTATGACGTGGAGGGCCTAGAGGCACAAACTCCGACTCAGAGCTAGACTTAGAGGACGGGACTGACTCTGACTCAGACTCAGACTCGGACGTGTCGTCAATGCAAGTCAGGCCTAAAAATGCAATTATTCAAAGAGCCCTCGGCTTTCACAATGAGAGAGGTGGGATCCTCGAGGGCGTCGGGCCCGAGCATGAGCCCTTCGGCCTCTTTAGCTTCCCCGGCCAAACCCACTTGGGAGAATTCCTGAAATAGCAGCTCCAGATTTCCCTGATCGATAGATCCCAGCCAGTCAGTCTTGGTCTTCACCTGATTAAGCTTCCTCTTGAATTCTTCCTTCGCTGGTTCATCATCACTGCTTGACCAGGTGTCATCAGCGAAAATCTCAAACCCAGGCAGCAGCTCCCCGGTTTCGGAATGAACGAAGGGCTCAGCCTGCCCGGTGTAAGTGGCACTTCCGACTTCACGAACAAATTTGGGACCACTGCAGAGGGTCCGAGGTTTTCCCATATATTTCCTCCGTTTGGCATCTTTGGCAGAGGCGATATACCCCAAACCAAAGCGGCCCTCGTTGAAAGGAAAAGTAGGGAACTCCGGGACCCCTTGACGGCGAGAGCCTAAACCAATGCCCGGGAAGTGAGACATCTTTCTCATAATGTCCAGCGCGACAGAGCTTATGAGGAAATTTTCGTCTACGTTGATGGCCATTACCACGCCTGAAGTATCGAAGGAGAAACCTCCAAGATCGACGTCCTCTTCGCCGTGTTGAATTCCCAGAACAGGAGTCCCGTCCTCCTTGAGCGGGCGGATGCCTAAATCCCCGCAGATGGTTAGGGTGCCAGTGGGTAGTCCCAGAATAACCTTTTGGTGGAGGGTGGATGGCACAGCCATGATGTCAGACCGATGAAGCCATGGCCTGCCCAACAGAAGATTGAAAGTTGCAGGAATATCCACGACATGGAACTCCACGTCCATCTCAAAACCCTCAGCATCGAGTTTGAGCTTCAAGATACCCTCGACCACGCGACGAGTGCCGTCATATGCCTTGACAGCCAGATTGGAAGGTGACAGATCCTTCTTGGTGAGTCCCAAACGATAAGCGACCCGCAGAGGGCAGACATTGATGGCGGAGCCGTTGTCAATAAGAACGGTCGGGACCCAGAGTCCTCGACACTTGACAGTGATGTGCAAGGGGCGATTGTGGTCGACTCCTTCGATTGGCAGATCCTTGTCCGTGAAGATTACCGTATGCTTGGAGGTTGGAGGGAGGATGAGAGATATCATTGCCTCTGGTGTGACGTCGGCCTGGACTTCAAGGCGGGATAGGGCGTGACACAGCCTCTGACGATGCTTCTTGGATGAACAGATCAGTCCCCAGATAGAAATAGCGGCAGGAATCCGCTCAAGTTACCGCTGAACTAGATCAGGAACCGGATTGCTAGCTGATACCTCAAAAGGTGCAGACCTTGGGAAAGAAACAGGCTCGTTCCTTTGATTAGCAGGATTGGAGGAATTCCCGGCTTGCAGATTAGCAGGCTGAAAAATCCGCCCACTCCTTGTAACATTGAGAACGTTTCCCAAAGAGGGCACGAGTCGAGGGCTTTCCTTCACATCCCAGAGATCAGCAGGGACGTCCCCCAGTTTGCGCTTTCCCTTGTCAGTAGTCGGTGTAGAGACGGGCACTTCCATGTCTAAGCCCAGATCTTCAGCGAGATCCTTCATTAATAAGGAGTCCCAGAAGCTTAAGTCTTTCACGGCAGCCACTTCAGCAACGGGCTCTGGATTTGTGATGAAAGGGACATCCTAGAGACCAGTGTCAGCCAGGGTACGATTGACAGCCCAGACTTCATTCCCGACTTGGACGTCCACTATGTCGTTAACTTCCCACAGATTAGCGGGCGGAGCGCGGTCCGTGACCATGATACTGCAATCCCTGTTGTTGGGGTAAGGCACCTGAGGGCGCGGATTTTCTTCATCGACAATGTAGGAACAGGGGTCATGGTCAGTGTCGGGGTTAGTATCACAAACCGAATCAAAGACCGAACCAAAGAGGGAAATGTGGTCTCCCAAAGCCCGTGGATCATCCTGGACAAGTTCATCCTCCGCGTAGTGAAGCATGTAGCCCGGCGTGGCATAGCCTTGCAGAGGGTTAGAGTCGACATCCATGGGAGCAAACCAGGTTGGCTCAGGATCCCAACAATATTCTGCTTCGGGAACTGGAGGTTCGATCGGGTTGAATAGCATGTTCATGGAGAAACCGTCCAAAGGGTCAAGCAAGGCTACTTCATAACCGGCCAACCAGCCATCATACCAGGCTTGATCAAATGGGACATTTTCGGGCTGTGGAGGAATCCCGTCCATTCCAAGGGTGGACCACTCGTTGAGGAGAGGAGCGGCATAGTCCCAATGGTCCGCTATGGCCCAGCCAGTGGCTTGCATGTTATTATCTGAGGGAGGCACCCAAGGCTGATAGGGATCAGGAAATGGGCCACCGACGGTTGCGTACGGGCTGTCAAGCGACGAGGCAGAGTTGATTTGCACAGCAGGGATTGACTGATGGAAGAGGGAGCTGACAGATTCTTCGGAGACAGGCGAAGCAGCTTGTGAAAGTTCCGAAGGTGCATCGGCATCAACAACTTGGCCTTCAACCAATTGTATATAAGAAACCTCGGTGTATGGTTCGATCGGGAAAGGCACGACGGGCCTGGGTCGATCGGTTGAGGCTATATAGTCAGTGGGGTTAAATATGGTGGAGCTAGGGTTGATATGAGTGGAGCTGAGAGATATCTGGCCGATGTGAGGTACAGCGTTGTGTTTAGGGAGAGAGTTGGCAATGACGTTGGGTTTTTGAGGTGGTGGAGGAGTCTCCAGCGTGCCATCATCGATGAGATCCTGGATCGCATGACGGAGGCGAAAGCAGGAGTCAGTGAGATGACCCGCTCCTTGATGGTAAGCACAGTAAAGGTTGGCTTTGAAGCTGGGTGAAGGGTTCTTGGGTAGAGGAGTTGGATCCAGGGGCTTCAGATGCCCTGATTTGACCAACTTTTCCAAGACCGAGGATAGAGGTGCCTCGATGGCGGAAAAGCTGCGGGGTTGGTTCCGAGGTCGGTTATTCTGCGGACTTTGAACTTGGTTGACGTCCATGACGTGATTAGCAGCACTGGAGGAAGCGGCATTAGTACCGGCGGTCGCCGTGTTGGAGTAAGTCCCCGTTCCGAACAGTGCATTGGCATTTCCAGAATAAGCCCGAGGTTTTGACTTGGGGGCGTGCGAGGATTCACCCTTTGATAGAATTCCACTCTGCAGAGCGTCTTCGATGGCCAGGCCAGAGTCGAAGAAGGTTTCAAAGTTAGCGGAGGCCTGAGCTAGAACCAGGTGCCTAGCATAGTCTGGTTGAAGGTTGCGGGAAATGATGCGGAGCTGGTCCTTCTCGCTTGGGCGATCAGTCATCTGTGCGGCTTTAGCTCTCCACCTTTTGACAAAGTCTGCAAAGGTCTCCTTAGCCTCCATTTTGGTAGATTCGAGCTCCCGAGTAGTCATTTTCAGCTGGGAGTTGTAATTGTACTGCGAAATAAACGCAGTCCCAATGTCTTCCCAAGTCCTCCTTTTGGCAATGTCGAGTGACAGAAACCAATGGAAAGCAGGGCCTGAGAGGGTCTGAGGAAAGAGCTGTGACATGGCCTCTGGCTCAACAGAAAGAAGTTTCATGGCGGCGTGGTAGCTGTAGAGATGAGTCCTGGGGTCGCCGCTCCCGTCAAACTTAGCCAAGTCTGGCATTTTGAACTTTTCAGGAAGCTTGGCGTTGGGGTACAGGCAAAGGCGATCCAGATCGATCCCTCCGGCACTGATCTTTTCCGTCTTGGCAATGGATTCCTCCAGTTTGGCCATCTTGGCCATGAGGGCAACCATCTCTGGACTCTGAGTTGGTCCTTCTGGGTTTGGAGGCAATCTACCACCCGCAAGGTTCGCAGTGGGCCTGCGAGCTTCCCTCGGGTTCAGGACGATGAGGCGTCCTGCGTGAAGCGGATCTGGAACCAAAACGGGCTGCTCCTGGTCAGACTCATCGTCCCCACCTTCCTCCTTGAGAGGGGGCGGAAGGCGAGTGTGGATGAGGTCGTTCAAGCGAGCAATGTTAGTGTCGGTCTGAGCTGCCCTCTGTTGCATGGCGGTGATGCTGTCCTGAAGGTTCATGAGCATGGTCTCCAGGATAAGGGGTTCTGGTTGTGGTTGTTCCATTGTGACGGGCGTTTCAGAGCTGTTTGAGGCGGATACCGGGGTAGTTGGACGTCCTTCCTGTGAAGCCGGTGATGAACCTAACTGAGATTCTGAGTGCTGTGCTGTCGGAGGTGAGCGCAGAGAGTCCTCCGTGATGACTGACTGGGACTGCAACCTGACAAGCCTTTGAACCGGACTCAGATGCAGACGTTCCCAAGCGGGTTTGGCAACTGGCCTCGATACTTTCCTTGGTGGTGCAATGATTCAGATCTTTGCTTGCAAGGGAAAAAGAGGTGTAATAAGGGTCCTGCAGTAACTTTAATCTAAATAAAAGACTAAAGCGGATGCAGCCAACGTCGAGAGTGTCACCCTAGACTCTAGAACCGGAAGACAAGTCTGTCTCACGACGCTTTGGACACTGTTTTAGGCCCTCAGAATTCTTTTCGAAGATGTATCCTTGTTCGGAACGAGCGGTCCTGAAGGATGCCAAAAGGAGTCTAAACCTTTGTCCGTTTTGATGTTCGGGGTTTCAAGTTTTTGAAACCATAACGACTCGGCATGAATATCATGATGCCATAACCAGGTTGGCGTAAGCAGCACTGTGCTATTAGCCGGGCGGTGTAAGTGACGAGGCACTTGTTACCTTTTGGTGTAAGCATCATGGTATTTTACTCTGTGGTTCCTCGTTTTCTATTTGAAACCCTAAACAGGTACACGGGCAAAGGTGTAGAAAAGCTTCTGATTTCCTAAAGTTCCATCGTAAAAGGACTTAAAAGATGATAACGCGCACCATTGAGGCGCACGACTCCTCATCGGGCCATAACAATGTCCTACTAAGCCTGAAGACAGACTCGGAACAGATTGAGAACCTAGGAGCCATCCTGGACATGCTTCTACGCTGAATGAGATGTATGTACAGTTCATGCGATAAGGAAAGCAGTAACACGTAGGCATTTAGAGGGTTAGATGCAAGTAGATCTTAACCTGTGGGTACCTGTCCTAATTTGGAGAGTTCTAATGCTTTGTATATGCAAAAGGCCGGTTTTGGTTCGTAACAGGTTCCTCGGACTAGGGCCACAGATATACCTCCCGTTACCCGCGTTTTTCGCAGAATAACAGTCGAACGGTAGCATGACCCATCATCGTCGAAGGTTGTCGGTCATTCGGGGTCCCCGGGCTCCGGTAAACCGTGCCGGATTGCCAAAACGATCCAACGAGGCTTATCCCACATCGATGCAAATGAGATGCTAAAATTTGGTTAAAAGAAGAAGAATCACAAAGTCGTAAAAGCGCCTTTTCAAATTTGGCTCACTTTATTTAGTCCATCTTTAGAAGAAACTACGCAAGCGAACAATCGAAAAAGCCCCAGATTAGAATGGCCGGACACGAGGTCCTGTTAAATCACCGTTCCAACCTTCGGAAGCGCGAAGCTCACCGTTTTGACAAGCTTTTAAGGGATTGTTCCCAAGCGTATTAAATCCTAAGTGCGAATTAATATTGGTTCGATTATCCCCAGCGGAGTCGCCACTGTGGGCAGCGTGCCCTCGGAAAAAGGATTCCGTTCCTTTCGCCATTGCGGCCCTTTTTTGAAAATCGAGGGAGCGCGAGCGCCGGTGGCAAGCGCTCAAAAATACAAAGTCGCCACTTGAGTTTTGAAGGTCCGACACTCAAGGAACCGTATTTCGAAGCACCTGCCGCGCTTTGTTTGAAAAAGTGAAGGAAACCAGTCCGTCATAACCATATCTGGGTTCGGGAGCCAGGTTACGAGAGGGGAAGGGTTTTATGGCACCCCTCTCGCCCAATCCGGAGATCGGTCTCTACTTAGGCGTTTTTATGAAAACATTTGTGATTCTTCCTCTTTTAATTGATTTTAGCCAATTAGGGCGGGGGAACAGTTAATCGGGGATTAAAACTGTAACAGTTTGCAGGATGTGATCAAATAGTGGCATGGATGGACAACGTGATGAAAAATAAACGGAACGATCTTGAAACAGCGATCAGATGCCAAAGCCAAGCTCGGGGCAGATTTGCCCTGCACGATGACCAACTTGCATGCCTGAAAAGATCTGTATGCAAGTCAACCATCGCGCGAGACACACTGACTCTCGCGCGAGCATTGTCATCTCACCACAGTTCCAAAATCATCCCCCTTCTGGGCTCTGGAAGGACCAGTGCACACCCAGGAAGCAAACCAAGCAGTTTATAAGGAGACTGTAAAATACTAATTATTACACAATACTCCAAGCAGGAGCCAAATGAAATGAAACACAACCCCTAAACAATGGGGGTATCAAAACAGAGGCCAAGGGCCTAGTTACCCATGCAAGGGCCATTCATGGAAATCAGAGAACTGTCGCGCGACAGAGAGTGAATCTCGCGCGACACTCCTGACTGGACTTCCAGGAATTGCTTTGCATGCTTGAGGTCCTGAGACAGCTTCAGGGGGTCCCAAAGGCATTCCAAACTATTCAAAGCAAATAAACTAGCTACTGTATTTCGTTTTTGCATGCATAACAGTGATCTAAAAATCAAAATGAAGTACAACAGGCATGAACACCTTGCAAAACAGAAAAGGGGCTAGCCTCCCTTCCCCACGAGGTCCATTCTCTTGCTGACACGAGTGTCGCGCGAGCATAGGGGACCATCGCGCGAGGGTGTAGCAGCCACGAATTCTTGTAACTTTGCTGGCTTTAGGACCAGGACATGGTATTGATTACCAGCCTTGGTCCTGTCAGCCCCCCTCAGGGATCAAAACAGAAACAGGTTAAACATTATACATTTGCTTGGAAAGGGTTTGGGAATAGATTGGCTTGATTGGTGTGACCTTGCTACCAAGAGTGTATGAACACACTAAGTTCAGTGGCTTAAGAAGTGGTTTGAGGGTTAGTAACTTTGTGCTAGCTAGTGTAGGATTTGTGAAATGAGTAATGAAACTCTTAAGCAATTTTTTTGGAACCCTTAACATGGAGGATGAAGGGGGGTATTTATAGGGGGAATGTAAGGACTAGTTAGGGGCCAAACAAGCCCTTAGGACCAGCCACCAAGGCTGGTCACAACTTGGTTGTGAGGCTAGCCAACAAGGTGAGAGAGTGGTTAGGGGATTGCATGGGGTTAGAACCTGCCAGCACGCCGTTCAGCCGAGGAGAACGGGGTTCCAGCCCATGGGAACCCATGTGCCAAGCAATCATCACAAGTCCAGCTAGATTCTGTGATAGGGACAGGAGGGAACCATCGCGCGAGGGTTCACGAGTGTCGCGCGAGGGTCAAACAGTCAACAGTTTGACTTTGACTACACGTGGCAAGATAAGTGTCGCACGAGGGACAAGAAGACTCGCGCGAGGGTCAACTCTGGTTTTAGGGGTTTGACTGAAGGTTCAGAAGGGTTCAAAGGGGTTTCGAGCAGGGTTCTAAGCGTTCCAAGCCTAATCCATTCCCGATCCAAGCTCTGTTTGATCCGATTTCATCATCGGGGAAACAAGAAAATCGTAAAATAAAGTAAAACGATTGGGAGACCCAGATTGGGGTGTCTACACATCTGCTGTTTAATTATTGTTGTTAATCTAAGATAATTTATTTCCATACAATGTCATTTGTGTTCAAGATCTAAATCAGTTCATGACAGTTGAAATAAGCGAAGAAGTATTGAAGGTCGTTGAAGCAGTAAGCAGAAATGAGTTAAGTGACGAGATCGGAGAAATCGAAAGCGTCAGCAAAGACAACTTCATGTATTGGGTGGTATGTAACTGCCACCATGACATTCTACTTCATGTGCATTGTTTCCATTCAATTGTCTGTTTAATAAGGAGAAGTTCATACAGTACGTAACATTACAAGAACGCTGACAATCTCAAGAATCAAGCCCCCTTTGTCACATATTCTGCCTTTGGCAAATTAAATTAGCTCTGTTTATGTACTAAACAAATCCACAACATGCACCTATCAGAAGTGTTAATTAATGTACAGCACGACACAATTAAACTACTGAAAAGTCTAAAAACACGATGTTTTCACATGAAAACGATTACAGTGCAGTCATAAAAAAGAAAACCCAAGTTTGACACTACGTATATCAATGAATGCTACTCTAATGATAGTAAATGGTAAGTCGGTGACATATATACTTATTTACTACAGGTGATCACAGTAAAAGAAAGAAGAGCTCTGGACGTATCCCTGTCGGATAGCAAGGCAGCCTTCAAAACACTAAATCGAAATCTTAGTTTTACAGTTGGTCTGGTTACTTTTGCTACTTGGTTGGTGATTATAAAGAACTTGGCAACGATGAATCTCTTCATGCTAGTAATATCTGTTCTGGGAATTTTCGTCATCGTTGCTGGAGATCCCATCAAAACGTATATCAATTCTGTACGTACTGTTCTTTCTCTATGACAATCCAGTTGATATAGGGGATGTGTGCACAGTTCAAGGGGAGGAGGTATGTAATATATTTCTTTCCTTTTTCAGTTGGTGAGCATTATCGAAAACTTATTATTCATATGTTAGCTCACTCTTTTCACCCCAGATGGTGTTTGAAGAAAAGCACCTTCGTAGCACTGTGTTCTTGACATCGACGAACGAAAGGGTCCCCTATCCAAATCATATTCTCTCAGCCGGAAAACCGATAAAGATAGGAGGTACACAAGCTGTGGTCACAGCTGTCTTAGAAGAGCATGCAGGAAAAAGCTAACCAAAAGAAATAACCAAGGAACGAGTATCATACTACCACTTCGGATATCTATCATCTCATCCGGAACCAAATCGTTGAAATAAGCTTGCTTTCAATTATTTCGTGAAATTGTAGCACATTTTAAATATTTATCCTTTGATTGATTTTAATGGTTAATACGTCATTCCATGGATGGTTACTATACTTGCACATTGCACAAAATGTTGATTGTCTACAAAATTAAGTACTTTTTGGTATATGTCAACATCTAAAAATTCTAACTTTTCATTCAGATTTAGGGATTTGAATGAAAAGTTAGATGATTAGATCGAGCACTTACGTTAATCGGATTGAGCTGATTTCTAACGAGGGCACTCGAAAAAGTATTTTAAATTTAATAAACAGTTCGACTTGTCTGTGTGAGACCCGTAGTGAGCCCAACATTGCCATCTGTTATGTTTTAGAAAAAAATTATGTAAAACCTTGGTTGTTTCCCAGCACTTCTGATTAATCTTCTCTAACATTAGAGCATCCACAATGACTTTCCGAAGTCATTTTTTTCCTGGAAAAAACAGTGCCAAAACATGTAAGCCATTTTTCGGGCGAAAATTTCAATATGATGAAACCCATTATTCAATAACTGCGATGGGCTAAGCTGAAAAAAATAAAATGGTTCTGATATCACTTGAGCAACTTTGCCAAAATTTGTAACCCTTCAGCGAAAACCAAAAGCAAATTAGTTGTCTTGATAAAATAGCAAGATGCATTGCACTGAATGCAGCAGAAAACCAACATTTTCATCTCCTCTCTCTCTCTAAACACTCTCTCTCTAAACACACACTCTCTCTCTCTCTAGGGTTCTTTTTCGGCGGCCACCGCCTGGGGGGAGGCGCCCCCGTCCCTCCTCCCCCCGGGCTACTTCCTCTTCTGGATCTCCTCCCGCGATCTCTCTCTCCTTCCCCTGCCACTTTCAGTTTCGATCCCCTCTACTCCTCTTGGTCTGCATTTCTTGGCCGCCGTTCATCTCTTCTTCTGCCGCTGTTCCGATCATCCCCGCCCGCTCTGATCCTGTTGGGGGTTACGGTGGTCGTGTCTTCCCGCCATTATCGTTCCTGTGCAATTTCTGGTTTTGCCTAACGGCTTTGGGTTTTCACGATTGGTGAGGTGGCCGCGTTTCTGGGTTCTCAGGGTGCTGTTGATCTGATCGATGGATGGTTGTGGCGATGGCTGCTTGAAGCTTTGGGGGACGACTGGTGTGTGGTGGTCGTTGGAGGGGTGGCTAGTGGTGTAGATCTGGGCGGTGGTGTGCGTTGGTGGAGGGTGGTGGTGTGGTGGTGCCGGAGGTGTAGTTTTAGTTTGCTAATTTTTGTTTTGCAGGATTTCCTTTTTTCCAAAAACGATCGGTGAAGGTGGCAATCTTGTTCGGTGTTGATCCTGTTTGGTGGCAGCGTGGTGGAGGTGGCTCTCATGGTTGTCTACTTTGGTCGCTTTGAGTGCCGAAGTCCGGTCGGCAGCTGTTCGAGCTCTCAATCGGGCGTGGGGTCGGCATTTCGTTGCTAAGGGATGGTGCTCTCTACTGTTGAAGATTGATGTTGCAGGGGTAAGTTTGGGTGTTTTGCAGATGGAGGTGGTGGCTTTGCCCTCTTACCATGATTGTTTCGACTTCCATTGTCGTAGGCTGGTTCCCGCCGCCGGTTTCTACATCTGGGAGAGGCTGGCTCTGCTTAACGGCGAGGTTGGGCTCTGGTGGTTTGTACGACGGTGGCTGTCAAAGTGATTAGGGTTTAGAGGTTTGGCTTGGGTGGGTGGGCCGGCCCAGGTTTGGGCCGGGTTTAGATGTTTGGGCTCTGATTTGTTTATTCTAGGTATTGGACTGAGCTGATTAGTCTTTTCTTTTGTGGTCCCTTGTAGACCCTTTGGTGTTTTGGGCTATGCCCTTGAGGTGTATTTCCAAATTTTGGTTGGATTCCCTTTCCCCTTTCCCCCTTTTTAATAAAATTTCACTTTTGCCGATAAAAAAAAAAAACCAACATTTTCAAAACCAAACTCCGCAAAAGAAGTACAGAAGCACATCATCTGAACTTGAAGATAATATGAGAATTCCCAATCTAATGTATCAACACTAGAATATCAAATTCCACTTTACTTTAAGGGAAAATTACCGGACAGTGGAGTTGACCCGGTCATATTACCATTTCATGGTCTCCACTCTTAAAATCACCACTCTCATGACATAAGTAAAATTATTCACCAAGACATGGTGTGAGAAGTTGAAATGACAATTATACTCTCTTTTATATTCAGTAAAAAGCTCTACGCTTGGATGCCCAACCACTGCGTACTGGACGCTCAAAGCCTGTACTTTGAATGCTCGGATTCTGCCGTCCGAATGCTCGAGCTCTACGCTCTGAATGCTCAAGTCCGGAACTTGATAGAAGCTCTAAGCTTAAGACAAACACACACGCACGGGCCCGTGCACATATTGCATCATCATATCTGTTCACATCTAACAACCATCATCACACATATACACTCTGCATATCTCTCATGAAACAGGTCAACCCTGCAATCAACCGGCACTATGCCTCGATTTTATTGATCGGTTCAGCGCCTAGATCCTTTGGCTCCACGCCAACACTTATGATGGAAAAGCTCCGTGCACAGACCATCAAAATGCAACCAGCTCTACGCTTCGGTTCAAATCACGTCAAGCTCTAAGCTCCGACAACTCAGGCCCTCGCCTCAAGACTGCAGCAGGATCCACGCCTCAATCTAAATCACCTCAGGCTCCACGTCTCAATTCCTTCACCTCAGGCTCCACGCCTCAATTCCTTCACCTCAGGCCCTTGCCTTATACCAGCTCCGTGCTTCGGTTCATCACGTCAAGCTCAAAGCTCTGACACCACAGGCTCTCACCTTATAATCAATACCAGCTCCGCGCTTCGGTCCTATCAAACTCAAAAGCTCTGACACCTCAGGCTCTCGCCTTATGATCAACACCAGCTCCGCGCTTCGGTCCTATCCAATCTCCTCAGGCTTCCGCCTCAAGACTGCAACAGGCTCCACGCCTCGATTCTATCACTCTCCAGGCCCTCGCCTCATGACTACAACCGGCTCCGTGCCTCGGTTCCCTCATCACCAAAGCTCCATGCTCCAGTTACTGGCCATGTGCCCCCCACATCTCAAAAACAAGCCGGTGTTCAACTCATCTCCAGCAGATGGTTTGGATTCCACCCCACTACATCAATTCCTTCCAGCTCATTCGCAAGGATAGGCTACTCTACCGAGCTCCTTTCAGTCAAAGTAAGGATGATTAAGAAAAGCAAACGCACCTGCAGTGTACTGATCTACCCCAAAATACTAAGGAAGCTCTCCGCAAAGAAACTCCCCAGGTAGCCCCGCGCTCCTTCAACTACTCTTCGCCAAAACCCTGGCTCAGTCCAGGTACGTCACACTACGGCTTTTTAAGCCCTAAGGTACGTCTTCTGTCTCTAACCCTCCAAACTTTTCATTTTTCTTTATTGCCCGAACTACGATTGGTCTGAATTTCCCTTGTGGAATACGTAGGCAGCCTCCCGGCCCGACCATAACAAAACCTTTTTCGAAAACCCCTTGGAATAGTGGTTGGACCAAATTGAGTTGCTTTTTACAGCTTTGACTCTTACTCAAACATGTCTCGCGATCCGTCTGAGTTCAGTCAAAGAGGGGCATCTGTAGACACCCCAATTTGGCCTAACGATTATTTCAAGTCCCACCTTGGGACAATCCCGATGATGAAATGGATACAGTGATTGCTGATTGCTTCCGAGAGAACCTTAGGACTTTCGGTAAGAACTTTGAGCCACTTAGAGGACCCAATTCAAAGCCATACTGCCTTTCAGACAGAAATACAGAAGCCTAGGAGAATCCATCTGTCGGCCGTGACATTGATCCCACGGCCCCAACATCATTTCCTCACCCGAGCAACCTGTTGCTAGCAAAATCTCCCTGAGAGATCAATCCCTCGGCCGCAAGATCTATCCTTCGGCCGAGACATCCATTCCTCGGCCGTGATATCCTTTACTCGGCCGCCAGATCGACCTTTTCCCAGACTCTGGAACGTGTTCTATCAAACGTTTGATCCGATTACACTACCTTTCCGATGCGTTCGGGCTACGCTCAGAGATTACGACGTAGAGTTAGAGATGCATTGCAATTGCAATTGCCATCTCGTGATTTGATTGGCCGGAGTGAGTCACCAATTGCCTATATAAAGGGCCTTTGGACTCCGAGAATAAACACACGAAATTCATAGAGTACACACTCTCTCAAGCCACGAAACCCTGCCAAAATACTCTCTCAAACCCACTCTTCAAAAGCCCTAACCTCCCGAAGGCAGCCGTCAATCAGGCGATCAAACCCCGAAGTTCAAACCCTAACTCTAGGGTTTTCGATTAAGCAATCAGTCAATCATGCCCCATCCAAAGCAATCAAGCAACTGAGGGATCAAGGTGGTGAGGCCCAACGGCCTCTGGTTTGTCTTATTTATTGCCCCTTTTTACTAATCGTAGCGTTTTGATTACCTGTTAATCTTCCTGTCTGGTGTGAGGAAGAACACCGACCGGGGCTTCGATCCCTCGGCCGGTACATCAAACCAGGAGGATCCTTCGGCCGTGACATCCATTCACCGGCCGCGGAATCCATTTCCCTGGGACATTTTGTTTGCTTTCTCTGCTTTCTGATGCATGCTTATTTATCGCACTGGCTCACCTTACTTACTGTTTAAAGGAATAAATAAACAGACTATGTGTTGGGATTAAACAAAGCATCTACATGTCTTATGTTGAATGATTATGGGCCAGTCTCACGACTGGGCAAAGAGGGGTGCCTAACACCTTCCCTTTATTGTACTTTTGGCTCCCGTATCCAGAATCTCTATCTGTTTTCCCAGTTTTCATAAACTGGGTGGCGACTCTATTTGATGATAACCGTTATCATGTGGCGATGTTCCTAGCCATGGGAATGTCCATGATTTTGGTTTACGAAGCGAGCAACCAATCGAGCAAACAAACGTGATCCATCTGTATGGCGATGCCCCGTTTGGGAGGTGTCTACAATTCGCTCGACTTCATTGTATTTCTGCTCTCTCGTTCTGTAGTTGGAGAAGAATCAAAGATCTATTCAGAACTTTTGCACCGATTGAAGCAACGAGGTCATTGTTCGGAGAGTCTTCACCAGGTTTGATTTGATTTTTTTTCTTAATTCTTGCCCAAATATGAAGTTAGGGTTTTAATCTTCAATTATTAGAATTTGTTAATCAGTCTAAGATTTCCACAGTTTTTGCACTTAGAGGGTTTGGATTTACTTTCATCGAGGTATCGATTTTCATTCGGATAACATATTGGGGCTTTTGGATTGATTCATTCACGTTCAATAAGTGTGCTTGTGAGGCCACTTCTATACCCAGGAGAAGTCCAAATGTGGACCCCTTGGCTAGCAATTTTTTCTTTTGATCCTCTATGGCTAGCAATTTACTGCTTTACATTCTTGTGTTTTTGAAAAAGACAAAAACTATGGGTACCAAAATTGGATACACTGAGTAGAGTCGTAAGGGATATGCATGGTTGAAAATGTAATATACTTGACTAATGCAAGGAAGCAAAACATAGAGCTAGAAAATACCAAGACCAGAAAAGATGCTACAATTTTTAGAGTTGTTCTTTGACCTCAAATTTGCTATTTTTTTTTGTGAGGAAACACAAATACATACCAATAAACTAAACAATTACAAAGGACATATATCTTGACATACTTTTTTTTTGGTGTTTGAAATTAGAAGTGCACTGTGTTTTGCAAGGTTACATTGAAAAATTAGATTTATGCCGGTGACTGAGTTGTATAGGATGGACAAACTTTGTTCTTTTATCCCTTGTTTATTTGATAAGCAGTTCATTGATTCCACAGTCTAATCTTTAGTGTGGATTTCTTGTTCTCAAAAGCAAAGTATACATGTGTATTTTACTTGGGTTAGACTGTTGAATATGGAATAATTTGTGAAATCCTATGTAGACATCATTTTGGGACTCCTGTATCTCTCTTCATGGTTGCAGTTGTAGGCTTGCTGTGGTACTTAAGACTTTTTGTTTATTTACCTATTTCTCTTCAAAAGGTAATCAAGCTTATGTGATAAATCACTTTGTTGCATAAGAATATAAGAATATAGCGTTTTTCTGCCATCGCTATAATAAGTTGGGGAAATCAGTAGCGTTTTTTTTTTACCTTTTCCATAGCATGTAAATTAAAGAAGGAAAAAGAGCGCTGAAATTTTTTGCACTCCCACTCGATTGAAATTTTGTTCCCCCAAATATCTGTGATTTTGTTTCAAGCTCCAACTTTTTTCATCCACGGGATTGGTAGTTCCTCAAAAGATTTTGCCGAAACTGCTCTTGTCATACGCAGCAGTGCGCCGATGGAAAGGTTTCATCGGAAAGAGCTCGCCACTCTTGTCTTCTTTCTTTGAACTTTGAATTGTTGAGTATACTTGTTGGAGTTATTTGGAAATCGGTAGAATACATACAAGTCTGCATCTTACTGTTTTGACGCATTTTAGCCAAAATGTTGAACTTTAAAAGGCATTGTTCAACTGCTTGCACTGGTAAATATGATGTGAATTGTGGAGCTTTTTTTGGGTATGGTTTGATAGTTTTAGCCGGTTTGATAGTTTTAGCCTTAGGAGCATGGGTCCTTTGTCATCTTTTAAACTTTTTGTGTTTGATTTTGATACTACAAATTGTTTAAATGTGCAGCCCTAATATCTAAGCAGGACAGAAGCAGGACTGCACAGTCTCTATCTAATTTAACAGAATGTCTAGGAATCAGCCAACACTAGCTTTTTGGTAATGTGTTGACAATCAACAATGTTAGAGAAGAATGGGCCTGAAGTAGTGGGCAAATTTATTAGTGAAACTGAGAAGAATGTTAGAGATTTATTTGCTGATGCTGAACAAGACCAGAGAACTCAAGGTAAAAGGCTTATGCAAAAGTTACTCTAAGCATTCCCTCTGGTCTAATGCTTTCATAATTCTGCTTTTCAGGGGATCAAAGTGACTTACATATTTGATGAAATTGATGCGATTTGTAAGGCAGGAACTCTTGCTGCTAAAGCTTGAAATTCATCCTAGCTTCTGGAAATTGATGCGATTTCTAATGCTTTCATAATTCTGCTTTTCAGGGGATCAAAGTGTCAAACTTAATTTGCTCAATTTGTAGGTACCTTTATCTTGCTGACAAGGTAGACATTGAAGATCTTACGGCAGAACAAAGATACTTATATGCAAGTAATGAGCAGTTTTTTAAGGTAATTTTGCATATGTTTAAGTTGTGTATAGACTCTTATAGATTACTTCAAGCTAACAACTATCTATCTTTATTGTATATAACTTCTCTGTTATATTTTTACTTACCAGACTTAATTGCACTTGTTTATTTTTTACTAGGATGAGCATAGATATTGAAGTCCACTTTGCCACTGAACTTGAATGTTACTGTCTCCCTTGCTGCTGAGGTATGTAATGCTCTATTTCGGAGTTCATCTTTTAACTTCCTTGTTAGTGGTTTGATTATGCTGTCACTTATCCATTTCTATTCTTTCTGAATTGCAGGTCTAAGAGTTAAAGGGTTATCAATACAGAGTTGATCATTCTCTAGCACTTATTGTTTTTTAGTAGATAGCTTTTTTTAGCTACAAAGAGATGTACATTAGTTTTTTCTTTTTTTTATCACTACATGTATAGAGTTCTTTTCTAAATACTTGGAATTTCCGATGAAATTTATGGTGAAGATGCATTAACATTCTCATTTTTATGATACTGGCTTATTAGTTTGTTGATACCAAGGAATGAGTAGTCATTGGGACATTTTTGGTTATTTTTGTATGAAATGGTATTCAAGTTATCGCAACAGTAGTGGTGGTGGTTAAACAAATAGAATATATCTTTCAAAGGACCATCTCAGCAATGGAAATCTTTCATGTCGAGCTCTTTAGGGGAGCTGTCCAGTGTTGTGTCACAATTGGAATCCACCAGTGCCATCTCCCCTTGATGAAGGCGACTCCAACAACATATGGACACAGATGATATAAACAAGATATTGAACTGGAGGCGAAGTCGATGTAACTATCCATGATACCACTTTCGCTCCCCACTTATTTAAACAAGATGTTGGCACTTTTGTTTCCCACTTATATAAATAAGATGCTGGTGAACTTTAGGGGAAGTCAATGTAACTATCAATGACACCATTTTCATGATTTTTCTCCAGACCTCCCATACTAAAGATGGATTACCCAACAAATGTATATAAAAGACCAAGTTATTAATTATAACTTTTCACACTTACCACTTGCCAAAAAAATATGACGTGGTCTTTATACAATAAAGATATGATCCACAAAGACATACAGTGTAGTCTTTTAGCAATATGGACTTAGTCTTGAAAGGTCCTCCACCTAACTTTCAGCGATTACCATTTGCCAAAAAATATGACATGCTCTTTATACAAAAAACATATGGTCCACAAAGACATAGAGTGTAGTCTTTTAGCAATATAAACTTGGTCTTGAAAGAACCACCAACTAACTTTCCACGCTTATCACTTGCCAAAAAATATGACGTGCTCTTTATAGAAAAAATATATGGTCCACAAAGACATAAAGTGTAGTCTTTTAGCAATATAGACTTGGTCTTTGTCTTGAAAGAACCACCACCTAACTTAGTCTTGAAAGAACCACCACCTAAATTTTCACACTTATCACTTGCCAAAAAAAATGACTTGCTCTTTATACAATAAACATGTGGTCCACACAGACATAGAGTGTAATCTTTGGGCAATATGGACTTGGTCTTGGTCTTGAAAGAACCATCACCTAACTTTTCACTTATCACTTGCCAAAAAATATGACTTGCTCTTTATACAATAAACATGTGGTCCACACAGATATAAAGTGTAGTCTTTGGGCAATATGGACTTGGTCTTGAAAAAACCACCACCTATCTTTTCACTTATCACTTGCCAAAAAATATGACTTGCTCTTTATACAATAAACATGTGGTCCACACAAACAAAGAGTGTAGTCTTTTGGCAATATGGACTTGGTCTTGGTCTTGAAGGAACCGTCACCTAACTTTTCACACTTATCACTTCCCAAAAAATATGACTCGCTCTTTATACAATAAACATGTGGTCCACACAGATATAGAGTGTAGTCTTTGGACAATATGGACTTGGACTTGGTTTTGAAAAAATCACCACCTAACTTTTCACTTATCACTTGCCAAAAAATATGACTTACTCTTTATACAACAAACATGTGATCGACACAGACATAGATTGTAGTCTTTGGGCAATATGGACTTGGTCTTGGTCTTGAAAGAACCACCACCTAATTTTTCACTTATCACTTGCCAAAAAATATGACTTGCTCTTTATACAATAAACATGTGGTCCACACAGACAAAGAGTGTAGTCTTTTGGCAATATGGACTTTGTCTTGGTCTTGAAGGAACCGTCACCTAACTTTTCACACTTATCACTTTCCAAAAAATATGACTCGCTCTTTATACAATAAACATGTGGTCCACACAGATATAGAGTGTAGTCTTTGGGCAATATGGACTTGGTCTTGGTTTTGAAAAAATCACCACCTAACTTTTCACTTATCACTTGCCAAAAAATATGACTTACTCTTTATACAACAAACATGTGATCCACACAGACATAGATTGTAGTCTTTGGGTAATATGGACTTGGTCTTGGTCTTGAAAGAACCACCACCTAATTTTTCACTTATCACTTGCCAAAAAATATGACTTGCTCTTTATACAATAAACATGTGGTCCACACAGACAAAGAGTGTAGTCTTTTGGCAATATGGACTTGGTCTTGGTCTTGAAGGAACCGTCACCTAACTTTTCACACTTATCACTTCCCAAAAAATATTACTTGCTCTTTATACAATAAACATGTGGTCCACATAGACATAGAGTGTAGCCTTTTGGCAATATGGACTTGGTCTTGGTCTTGAAAGAACCACCAACTTTTCACGCTTACAATTTGCCCAAAAATATGACGTGCTCTTTATACAATAAACATGTGGTCCATACAAATATATGGTGTAGTCTTTTAGCAATATAGACTTGGTCTTGGTCTTGAAAGAACCACCAACTTTTCACGCTTACCACTTGCCCAAAAATATGACGTGCTCTTTATACAATAAACATGTGTTCCATACAGACATAGGGTGTAGTCTTTTAGCAATATAGACTTGGTATTGGTCTTGAAAGAACCACCAACTTTTCACGCTTACCACTTGTCCAAAAATATGACGTGCTCTTTATACAATAAACACATGGTCCACACTCTGTGTAGCCTTTTAGCAATATGGACTTGGTCTCGGGTAAATTAAAATTTGGTCGTTAAAGATAAAGTGTAGTCTTTAGGAACCATAGACTGTCTTTCATGATGGTGTAATAGAAAGTCTTTTCTATCTTTTTAGTTGCCCTTTTTGGCCCAAATAAACTTGGTTGAGTTTGAAAGGAGGATAGGTCCCATTGGGGAGACGTAAAAGGCCGACAAAATACATAATCCCTACATAATAATTTAAACCGAATAGGCCAACAAAATACATAATTCCATTGGCATCATCATTACACTTTTACTCACTAACTTTTCAAAATAGAATATACTTTTAGGAACAAAATGGAAAATACACCAATTTTTATCCACTAACTTTACAAAATGGACATTTATTAAGGGACAGTCTAAAATGAAATACTGGACTCTAAATAAGAGATGGAGGGAGTAGCATTCACTGCATGCTATGTAATGACCCGCACTTTTCCTAACCATTTCATTTTGAATAGCATAAAAAGGAACTACCAAAACAAATAGTCAAACATCCAATTGCCAAAATGAAACACCATTATATTCCCATATTATCCTTACATTTCATCCAACAACACTACTTAAGCATAAATGGAAGGAAATCAGTAGAGAGCTAGCCTCCATATGCTTACAGCATTTACAAAGAGAGAACATAACCTACAAATATCTCAACACTAAGTTGCCTAGCTAAATGTATTGATACAACAACAAAAATAGTCACCAATGCATAAACTTAAATTGCTTCCAACAAACGATAGCAAGATCACAATCTCCATCTTCAACAAAAAGTGACAAAGTATTGACTGTGAAAGAAGACTAGAAATGTATATACCCATAGACGGTGAAAGAAGACCATTTGTGAAGTTTCGATTGGATTGCATGTTTTGCGGGTTTCTGAACAATTAAACAGACTATGTTGTGTGAAGACAGTGAAGTGGGGAAACTTTTGAATGAACTTAATATTTGTGGGTTTCTGACTATGTTAACACGTTGATGATTTTTATTTAGGAAGTTAGGATGTGAGCCATCAAACATTCTCCCAGGTAGAAACGAGCAAGTAAATGTTTGTAAAAGACTACATTAGAAATCATGGAAGACCATATTAATTATTGATGAGGAGCCTATTCTTTTTTCTTGACATTCAGAAGTGTGGGAAGTTAGGTGATCCAACTCCCATTGAGGCTCAACGAACTTTTTCCAACGTACAGAAGACCAAGTCAATAATCGTAAAAGACTTTATCATAAATTCATAAAGATCGTTCTGTTTATTCACAAAGAGCACTTTTTTTTTCTTGACATTCAGAAGTGTGGGAAGTTAGGTGATCCAACACCCATTCCACCTCAATGAACTTTCTCCAATGTACAGAAGACCAAGTCAATAAATCCTGTTGGGTCTCCGTGCACAATCTTTTGCTGCAATTCCATACAAGATTGGGCACAATATTTGGTTTTTCATTTCCATACAAATTTATTCTAGAAAAGAACCTAAGAATTGAAACCCATTTATTTCTTTAATCCGTACCCAGATTAGTTTGCATTTGGGTTTTTTTTTCCTGTATCAAGAGGTACCAAGAAAATTTCATATGGCCTGTCACTGATGGAATTGAATTGAAGGCTTTGGTGTTACTTAAAAATCCACTACAAAACCACCAATATGTAGGACAAACAAGTCGGCTATTAACTACCATGGTTTCAACATATGACCATTACACTGTAAGTCTCAGCAATACTTTTGAGTGAGAGAGAGGGGCTAATTACCGTACATGCCAAAAAAAACAAGAAAAAGTTCAATTGTAAAGGGTCTAGTACAAGCAATCAAGTGGAAATAATTAGCAAATAGCATCCCCACCATGCAGTTGCGCCCTTGTTCGCCAATACTAGGATACCTACTCCAACCAACCTATGCTGGCTGGAACTGAATTAGAGAGTTGTTATTCTTAAATTAACCGAGAATTGAGAACCTTATGTACAACAATCCATGCATTACCATAAAGTAAGAGTAGTTATGTAACGACCTTAGCCCATCCCTAAGGGTTAAGCGAAAATGAAGCGCCGGTGGAACTTCCACCAAGGCCATATCAAGTAACAATTATCTCATAAGCAATGACAAAGGAACAAAACATGGATTCAACGGAAACGAAACCTATATTACCATATCGAATCTGCAATTCTTGGACTTCGAAAGAATTCCAGAATCTGCAATTCCATAAATTTGAACATAAAATTTGACTTCGCACAGGAGTAACTAAGGCACAAACTTTACATATTTCTTAAGGTCTATGAATCTAGTTTCAAAATCAGAAATCAATTCGCAATTTTATCACTCGAGCTAAAAATTATGTCCATTTCCCCAACATGTGTCGGTGCAGTCAACACAGTTCCGAAATTGAGTAATGCTATGTTAAGAATTTCTATAGAGCTCAATACTTCAAATTTGACCCTGAAATTGGATTCATATAGTACCCAGATGTCCAATGTTACCAAAGGTAGCACTATAAACAAGCTAACCAACATATCACTTGAAAATTTTCTATGCTGCAAGCTTGTTGAAATTGATGCAATCTTCGAGCAATTTGGTCTCTTTCCTCCCAAAGCCAAACACATGGAATTGATGCAATCCTCTTGATTCCCTGTGGTACAAAATTTTGGATCAATAGATGGGTGTAGAATAAGCTCATGATTCTCAAAAGTATTCATACTATAAAAGCACAAGCATTATTAAATAAGTGGATCACTACGGAAGTGCATATCATGATAGAAAAAAGGTGGGGTAAGGACCAACATTAATGTGTTTAACAGCCAAGCCATGCATTGTTATGTCATGTTTCAAGAAAGTACCAAGTAAGCCATGAATGATGGGGAACTTGTCACTTAGGAGTTTCACTTTCCCCTGAACGCCACCGAAAAAAGCCCTTTGTTACCCCAAAGCTGCCCTTCTTGATTGAGCCTGATTAATAACATCATCTATCTGCAAAACAGTTTACCAAACAAGGTCATGAAATACAATAAGAAAATATCATACAGTAAAGAAGTTAAATGATAGTAATACTATAAGTCTATAACCCTGCAATAAAGGAAAGCATAGAGGGCAATTTACAGTTAAAGCTTTTTTCTCTCCTTTTATCATTTTTCTATGATGCTTAAATTGGAACAAAATCATTTCATCTTAGGGTAACGAATCGGGATTAATTGACCTATACCACCAAGGTTTGAAACAGCACAAGAAAATGTTCATCCCATTTACCTGACCAAGGCCAATGTTTCTGTATCCAAGCATTGATATTATCCACTCCAAATGCTAGTAACACCCTCTATAATTCAAGCTCAAACATTGCTATGCTATTTGAAAGGAAGACTCAACTCTCAAGGGTCACTGCACAAAATAGAAACCATACCATCGTATCACGTAAGAAGATCAACAATTCAAAGGAAGAAGAGAGCAGGGGAAAAGAGCAAAGAGGTAGTATTTTGTACTTCATATATGTTCACTCCATACTCAACAGTTCAACAGAACACAAACAGGAAATGCAAATGTGTTGTATGTATACAAATAAGCTCAGTCAACTAGAATCTTGCCAAGAAACAATTGACGTCCACATAAAAGGCGAGCACTCCGAAAATTGCAAAAATCAGGAAGAAACAATAGAAACAAAACCAGAAATACTTACTCCAGAACTACCATATGATAGGTTTACATAAACCTAGAACCATATAAGCATGCATCACACAAGCACCAAGAATACACAAGCACCAAAAGATGGCTCCAAAAATACACAAGCACCAAGTAGTTTGTGGAAACAAAAAGAGAGCCAATGTCATTAGGTCATTAGCTTTCATGGCCCCAATCTCGACAAAAGATTTGCGCCTCAACATACTACATAGAGAACAACAAAGCAATATTGGTCCTAGAATTGCCAAGCAACCCCTAGTAATTCACCTATAATTAAAATCCTTATCATTACACAGGATAAGCTCCACCATAGTTCCAAGTTGTCGCATGGGAAGTATGTTGTAAGAAACCAAACCAAACAGTATACCTAAACATAAGCAATGATCAACCTACATAAATGTAGTATAATAGGCTAATAACACAAAATTTGCAATAGGCATATTCCATATTCAATCCTTCGTACATTCCACAAATGCCAGACTAAGTTATTACCTTCCAAGTGGAAGAGTTTTGGTCAAATTCTTCATCAATGGTAAGAACAAATGGGAAATATGTACATTCTTAGTGAATCATAAATTCTATACTCAACAATATTCTGTTACCTAATCACCTACTTTGGCATAAACTGTCACGCCCTCAATTTTTAACATAAATAAAATAGCTTTTCATAAATAAAACTTCTCACATTATCATACATAATACCCCAAAAGAGTTCACCATGTCCTGGTCATTAAATTATAAATCCAACTCCAAGAGTTTGAATATATTACATCATTAAAAGAAATAGAGTTAAAGTTCTATTACATTCCCAAAACATGATTTACCCAAAATATCCATGAGTCACTTTTACCACTTCCTTCAAAAAATATGCACTTGAATGCATGCGCTTCACTCCATGCTACCGCTCCGGGTTCACACCTGAAAATGATAGGTTGAGCTACACTAGCCCAGTAGAGAAATCTACACAACTATTATATGAAAATGGGGTGACAGTTAGAGTGAATAACTGAAGCAAGGTACGGTATTTCAAATGAGAATTAATACACGACAAGCAATTTTCCTAAAGTCGACGACATAATCGAAGTCCAATGACTACACACCAAGACTCTAAATTAACCACAAGAACTTATTGTCTATACGATTTTCTAATGACTGCCACTGCCCCTCATCTTATTTCGAATCACCAATCCAATATCTTGACTTATGACATTATCATAATCAAAGAACCGCAATGCCAATGTCTTTCATGTCACTCACACTTTCACAATGATAGCCCATTTCCATTCACATAGTGTTACCATTTCCTTTTCGTCCTGTGTCATGAGCAAAAGCTCCTGCCGGGCCATTTACGGAGCCCCGATACTCCCCACTAGCACCTCTCTCATTGATGGAGCTAATTCAAGTCACCCATCATAGGTCATCGTACCCAAAATTCCTCCTATATACTTTATAACTCAACCGGTCATCTCAATCACATATAATGAATTCACAACGAAGACTTATTCACATAGGAATAGCACGAATAATTTTACCTCAATCAACTCGCTTTTATTACGTTATTAGTTTCTCATCACCATACAAGCACTCACATATCAAGAGATATTCTCTAACGACGATTCATAGATTTCCACCTTGCAACTCATAAGACCGTACGAGTTACACAAGAAATGTATCGCATATCAAACTTAAAGAAAATTGTCCCTTGTATTCACGCCTAGCATTGTTTAACTCAAAAGAGTGATCTACGTATTTATTTCTCACATCGCATGTCAACACATACAACCTTCGCCCACCTATATTCCTTATGTTCCCTAAACCCTCGTTTCTGTGTCAAATGACTCATACGGAACCCAACGACCACTACAAACTCTAGTATACCACTAGCCTCGTCATACCATTCAGTTAAGTACTCAAAAGAACCTAAGAACATCCGTGTCTCCCCCAAACGATCCTAAGGAAAAAGGATTTCCCAACATATACGAACATATCTATCTTATTTTGGCTACCAAACCTTAACGGTTAAGAATTGGGAGATGAGACCACCACCATTGGAAAGTAGACCTCCGGTACATGAATTTTGATATAAAATTTGCTCAAAACGGAGTTCGGATGAAAAAGTTATGCCCGTTCGAAATTTTTCCAAAAATGCTGATTTTTCAATACCTACCGGTAGACATTAATCTCCTGCCGGTAGAAGACCAAAATTTCACAAGATGACACCACTGGACAACGTTTCTACCGGTAGATCCAAAACTTCTACCGGTAGGACTTAGGTTTTCAGTGCACGACTTTCAGACTTCACCAGAATATCTCTAACAACAAAAGCAACGATCTAGGGCGCTATTCAAACACCAAATCAACACATAAACACATAATAGAAGTGAGAAATCCCTACCGAATGGGTTTTAAGCAAAACCCTCAACTCCCAAGCAAGCCCTAGCCCCAAAAACTTTGAATCAACCGAATGCTCCTCTCTGAGCCAAACCCAACAAAATACGAGCTCAAGATCGCGTGCAGAAGATGGAATGAAGGTTAACCTTCATGGGTTTTGAGTTCTTGGGTGAGATTTTGTGGGAGAGTGAGAGAGAGATAGAGAGTCGGGTGGGAGAGGGAGGACCGAGAGAGAGAGAGACGTGAGTGGGAGAGTGGGAGAATAATTCTCTACCACTCACTCACCTATTTATACCACCATACAAACCAATTACAATTTTTCACCCCAAACTTTCAAATTCTACCACATTCAACCCAAATCACATATCCACATCACATTTTCTCTTTACCTCAATATTCTAATTTTATTCTAACATTAAAATTATTGAAATTAAACACGGGTCTCTACATTCTACCTTCCTTAAAGAAATTTCGTCCCGAAATTTAAGCAAGACAACGAAGACACATCATCAAAGAATTCTAGTCCAAGAACTGTATCCGCCACACGACGCTCCGTATCCACTAACTTCCGTGTCCAAAATGCAAGAAAACTCTATAATGCCACAACTACTAGCTTAGCTTCTTACCAAACAATCACCAAGTTCCGATGTTCATACCTGTCAAATCACAAAGTTATCGTATTCGTATAAATCATAATCATGTTACCAACCAATTCCGGTCTCACAAACCATATCCGTTCTCATTACTTCCGACCAACCAATTCCGGTTTCAAAGACCATGTCCAAACACAAAGGAAAAAAATTCCACAACTTCGTAACTCAACAACCTTGCCAAGTAATACAAAATCAACAAGTTTCGAGGTCAATTCTCATATCTCAAAATTTACGAGATTTTTCATATACACTTATAAGAAAAACAACCTTCATACACTTCCTTACCTCGTTTCCTTACTTTCTGACTTACTCACATTATCAAGACTCACACCAGTAGAGCTCTAATAGTTCTTAATTCTAACTCAAAACGAACTCCCTCAAAAGACAAACGCTGAGCAAAAGTTAATGTGTCCGATACGATGAAGTCTAAACTAGACAATGATCGTGAATTTCCAACTTACATTAATTTTCCAAAGCAATGGTGAAGTGTTAGTCTTGACGAAAATTTTGCCCCCCCCTTGAAAACTCTTGTTCGAGTAGTTGCAAAGCCATTGAAACATGCCCATGTGTGGCAAAATTCTATAGAATTTGAAAGGAAATGTTCATTTTGGAAAGACATTATCAACAATCAATTACGAACACCTCGCTTGGTCATTTGAAAATAATGACAATTTTGACAACATAGAAATGAACTATGCAAAGATTCAATTTTCACAAAACATTATCCCTTTCAGAAAATTTTTGAGTTCAAAATATGTACATCCGTAAGTGTAACAACTTTCTAAACCAAAATTCACCACTCCACACATTTCCCTATACATACGCGGCGCCCAAGTAAAGAACTCAATTCATGTTAGGCATATTTCTACAACGTTCAACTACTCTCGCTTATTCAACATCCTACGATGACCTAACTAAGCTATAAAAAGCCTCAATAAGGCCATAATCTAAGAATTGAAGATGTGCAAAATCATCATCAAATTACAAAGTACGACTAAACAAGAAGTTGAGACTAGAGATTCCAATTATCGCATAACATTACATCTAGCTAAGAGGTCCAATTGCCCACACAAACACCTTCAATCAATTATCTATCTAGCATGTAGCAAGTACCCACACATTATATCATTATCTATTCAGCACCACATCATATGGACGAATCTCACACAATAATATTGCACACTAGTTCTAACATATACGTTGAAACTAATTAGCAACACATTTTATACACCAAATACCGTGATAAGTCAACCAACTACAGACTCACCGCACAATTTATTGAGACTACATTGTACCGAATACGTCTACACGTCAACGGGTTCACACAATACCCAGCGGGCTCACACGGTACCCAGCACATTAACGGACGGGCTCACACAGTACCCCATGCAACCACGGGCTCACACAGTGCCCAATACAACAACGAGTTCACATAGTACCCAATATAATACGGGCTCACACAGTACCCAGCACACTACGGACTCACACAGTGCCCTATACACTACGGACTCACACAGTGCCCTATATGACAACAGGCTCACACAGTGCCCAAAATACCACAGGCTCACACAGTGCCCAAAATACCACAGGCTCACACAGTGCCCAATACGATAACAGGCTCACACAGTGCCCAAAATACCACAGGCTCACACAGTGCCCAATATACCATCACGGGTTCACACAGTACCCTAAATAACCACGGGCTCACACAGTACCCAATATAACCACGGGCTCACACAGTGCCCTGTACTTCATAACTTGTGGCTCTAAGAAGCCCAATAGTAATCAAGTTCATTTCAATCCCACAAGACCTTACACAATTTCTATTCATTTTATCAACAACCTAGAGTACTCTTAGTCAGCTACTTTAGTCGTCACATCTATTTAGGTCTCTATCAAACAAAATCATATAGATCACTCCATAGTATTAATCGATACTAATATGGACCACAGACTTTCATTATAGCAGTTATTCAACAATCAAGCATCTCAAATATGTATAAGTAATCGCAACTCAAACATGTAAGCTTATGCTACCTCGCAATTCGGTATGAGATGTATGACCCGACTCCGTGGATCTCTACACGCTCCCTCTGCTCGTCGGTTGTGGACAATCTACCGCTAAGTGCCCCGGATGACGACATCGATAGCAAACCTGAGGTGGTCTCTGACCATGATATTCCCTCTCCTGAGGACAGTTTACTGCACGATGGCCCGACTGACGGCACCGATAACACACAATCGTTGACCCCGACGAAACTCCTGACGTTCTAGTAAGATTAGGTGGTTCTGAACTATGTTGTCCCGAGGTGGACCGAAACTGTTCTCTCTGTCTTTTCCTCCCTTGGCTTCCAGACGCTTCTATAGATACACTCCTGTCAATGGTTTGTTGCATCTGTCCTCGTACTTTCACTTCCCCTGGTGTTTCCTCCGTATACTCAATACTTCTAGCACACTCGACAATGTCAGAAAACCTTCCAATTCGTTGACCTACCACAAACTTCCTGATAGACGGGTCTAACCCTTTCTCAAAACGCCTACACTTCCTTTCCTCTAACGCCACTAATTCTGGTGCAAAACGTGATAAAGATTGAAATTTTATAGCGTAATCAGAGACGGTCATATTTCCTTGCTCCAACTTCTCGAACTGTCCTCTAAGTTTCTCACGATACGTATCTGGAAAATATTGATTCTCGAAGAGTTCTTCAAACTCAACCCAAGTCAATTTCTCTACATCTGGTTCATTGATTCGATTAACCGCCCTTGCCATTCTCCTAGCATCTCTTCTTGCTCCTAAAATCGATTCCCACCACTCATTCGCCTCACCGACAAGTTGACAAACGACTATACTCACCCGCAGGTCGTCCTCCATAATCTTAAGCGCATTAAAAATCTTACGAATTTGTGCAAGCCAATGATCGGCCACAAGGGGGTCGTTACTCTCCCCATCGAACTGAGGTGGATTTCTATGGCTAAACTCTCGCATGGCTACTATGGCCCGACTGTCCACATTATCCCTAGGAGGTGGTTGCAAAAGATTTGCTGCTGCAAGTGCCGCTACAATTTCCCTAGCAAGCTGATTTTGTCCTACCCCCATTCTCGGATTACCAATCCTACCTCGTCTATTCTCAGGTCTCGGAGACATCTCACTACAAGGAAACAATGAAAAGATAATCAACAAAATGATACACTACGAATCTCCAACTCCACCAATCCCGTCTAATAACTCTAAGCCAACCTACAACAACATAAATACAATGCCACATAGATGAATGAATGCCACTCACACAGGTATGCACAAGCTTTGTTAAAATGCAGTGATTTTGAACCCATGAGACTAAAAGTCTCCCCACGGTCTCAAGGTATTCTAAACTCATGCTCTGATACCAAGTTGTCACGCCCTCGATTTTCAACATAAATAAAATAGCTTTTCATAAATAAAACTCCTCACATTATCATACATAATACCCCAAAAGAGTTCACCATGTCCTGGTCATTAAATTATAAATCCAACTCCAAGAGTTTGAATATATTACATCATTAAAAGAAATAGAGTTAAAGTTCTATTACATTCCCAAAACATGATTTACCCAAAATATCCATGAGTCACTTTTACCACTTCCTTCAAAAAATATGCACTTGAATGCATGCGCTTCACTCCATGCTACCGCTCCGGGTTCACACCTGAAAATGATAGGTTGAGCTACACTAGCCCAGTAGAGAAATCTACACAACCATTATATGAAAATGGGGTGACAGGTAGAGTGAATAACTGAAGCAAGGTACGGTATTTCAAAGGAGAATTAATACACGACAAGCAATTTTCCTAAAGTCGACGACATAATCGAAGTCCAATGACTACACACCAAGACTCTAAATTAACCACAAGAACTTATTGTCTATACGATTTTCTCATGACTGCCACTGCCCCTCATCTTATTTCGAATCACCAATCCAATATCTTGACTTATGACATTATCATAATCAAAGAACTGCAACGCCAATGTCTTTCATGTCACTCACACTTTCACAATGATAGCCCATTTCCATTCACATAGTGTTACCATTTCCTTTTCGTCCTGTGTCATGAGCAAAAGCTCCTGCCGGGCCATTTACGGAGCCCCGATACTCCCCACTAGCACCTCTCTCATTGATGGAGCTAATTCAAGTCACCCATCATAGGTCATCGTACCCAAAATTCCTCCTATATACTTTACAACTCAACCGGTCATCTCAATCACATATAATGAATTCACAACGAAGACTTATTCACATAGGAATAGCACGAATAATTTCACCTCAATCAACTCGTTTTTATTACGTTAGTAGTTTCTCATCACCATACAAGCACTCACATATCAAGAGATATTCTCTAACGACGATTCATAGATTTCCACCCTGCAACTCATAAGACCGTACGAGTTACACAAGAAATGTATCGCATATCAAACTTAAAGAAAATTGTCCCTTGTATTCACGCCTAGCATTGTTTAACTCAAAAGAGTGATCTACGTATTTATTTCTCACATCGCATGTCAACACATACAACCTTCGTCCACCTATATTCCTTATGTTCCCTAAACCCTCGTTTCGGTGTCAAATGACTCATACGGAACCCAACGACCACTACAAACTCTAGTATACCTGATCCATCGCCAAGGTTGACCCTTCTCATCATACTTGGACTTCAACTTGACTACCTCCATCCACGACAATGGTCTTCATGCACTCACCATCTAAGAGTTAAAAGTTAAAAACATGAAAACTCAAAATAGAAATAAAAAATTGTGCTTACACAAAAAAGAAAAAGCTGTAGGAAATATTTAGGGCTTGATAGACCATAACATGAAGAATGCACACCACCAGATAAATTATTATTGCAGTCATTAGACACACTCCACCTCCTCAACACGTAAAGGGAAACTTGTCCTTCTTTCCCTTAGTTGTTATCCTTCCTTCACCTAGTGTATTGATCTTTTTTTTTTGCTTCTTCATATCCTTATCTCTCCAATATGTATGGAAGAGAAAAAAACCCTCACAAGTCACAACCATACAAAGTTGATACTTGACAAGGGGCAGCCCATGCAAAAGTACTGTATGGAAGAGAAAAAAACCCTCACAAGTCACAACCATACAAAGTTGATACTTGACAAGGGGCAGCCCATGCAAAAGTACTGTTTATTACCTCTTTCTCAACATCAGCATAACCAAAAAGGGGAAAATCTAATTGTGCTTCCAATCTTGGGAGTTGTGGTGGTTTTGTGCCATGGCGAGCATCTTGCAATCTTGGGGTTGTGGTGGTGTCTTTGTTATGGTTTCTGAACCACCACAAGTGTGGTAGCACTGCCTCTCCTCCTTTTTCTTTGACCTTCAACAGATCCAAAAAGGAGAAAATAAAAACAATTAAAATGACAAGGATGAGAATACATATATAACAGTTTGCCTTGTAAGACACCTACGAACAGCTTCCATGAGCACAGGAAAGTATTTAACAGAAACAAGATCGATCAGAGAACAAACAGCCAATGACAATTCGGGTAAAAAATTGGTTATCGATATGAAATCAGATCTGCCCCACATATAACATTATCAACTCTAAAGTTTATCGAGAAGTCAAGAGAACCAATCTATACACAGTTCTAGTCACTGCACCAATATGTCAGAAATAGCAAAGATATCTTTAAATTGGTAAAGCAAGCAGTAAAGATAGCCAATATCCAAGACCTAAAACTATATTTCAGTCAACAAGGTACTATTACCAAGAACAAAGTCTTAAATCATCCTCAACTGCAATGGAAACCAACAGACGAGAGAGAATCACACCCATGCATTGGTCAGGACTCGTTAATACTAAAACTCACAAGTCCCACGCATTGTATAGGTCCACTCTAATTCAATACCAAGTCAAGCCAAAAAAGAGGAACACTGGAATAAGAAAGGAAAGTAGCCATCACTTACCAGAAGTAGGCATCACAATTCACAACAAGGAGCAAGCAACCTTCACATAAACTAGAGAAAAAGAACAAAGTCTATCCTTCCTATACACACCTCAGTGACCCACAACGTGGCATAAACTGATACGTTCATTCAAAATCAGATGAGTGCTTATCATTTGCATATTAAACTGTGGGATAAACACAACCCAAGACACAGATAACTCCAATTTAGTCAGATAGATAGAGAGCACCAGTTGAAATAATAATAATAATAATAATACTATTTATTACCAGAATTAATTTGCCTAACCCCCCATGCAATTACATTACATGCAGTCTATTATTAAGTCCAACCAGTACTTTAAAATGCACACACTACTATTACTCCTACGTAGTAGTATTAGTACTAAAAAATCAATTAATCTCTCCCCAAGTCTGAGTTAGGAAAACCAAACATTTTAATGCTTTTACCATTTTGTTAACTAATTTTTTGACATATTCTAGTTGGGTTAGTAGAACTTTCACTAACCATGAATGACTTTTCTTTATCTAAACCAGTGAACACGACTAATTTAAGAGAACAATCCAAGCTTAGCAACAAATAACCATAAATTTAAGTTTCTGATGCGATTAAGAGAACAAAAGTGCGCTTTTGTTGAAAGTCAATACCGAGATTATAGCGTTGAACTAAATTGAGGATAAAGGAACAAATACTGAACCAATTTTGTTATCAACATCAAAAACAGGGGTGGACAAACCCCTTGAGCCACCAAAACAAATTGTATCAGTATTAAAACTACAAACCAACCCCAAAATCTGTAAACTACTAGGGATCGTGAGCTCTCCATTCCAAGACACAGTCAAATAAACCCTAGACTACAGACTGATCAAGGTAAAGATGATACATGTCCTCTGAATGCGAAGAGGACGGAGGCAGAGGGCGGCGTCCGATAATATTCGGCGGAGGGAATCGATTCAACTAACCTGATGAACTGGGGATGGCAATGTTGGAAGCTTGGACGATTGAAGGCAGCGTCTCCGGGGTAGACGATTCAAACAGATGCGAAGGAGGGAGTTTGGGAACAACGTTGGCTCTCACTAGGAGGGAGTAGGCAGAAGTCTTCACAGTGTGGGAGCACACAGGAGAGAAAGCTGGAGCAAACCCTAGAGAGAGGGGAGCTAGGTTCGTATCTCTGGCTCTGGAGAATGGAAAAGAGAAGAAAAAGAGAGAAGGAAAAAGGAAAAGGGATTGGGGCGAACGGTGTCGTCTTAAACAAAGGGTAAATTTGTCCAATTTCATCATGGTTATTACCTCATACCATGTGTTGGTGATATCATTTGCAGATGCCATGTCTTGGTAATTTGGAGACTTCACACCATGAAAGTGGTGATTAACTCCGGTCCACACCGCCTGCCGATAATTTTCCCTTACTTTAAAAAAGTGGCAGCAAGAAACACAGGAAGATAATGATAAAAAAAAAAAAAAACACAGGAAGACACGGCAATATAGATACAAATAACTGTATGTAGAAAGCTGACTTATGCTTCCGATCTTATTTGATATCAATTGAGCAATATACAAAGCACGGTGTCTTTTCTTTGCAACACAAAATCTCAGCCGTCTTCACCTAAATCGTTCGGATAGGAGAGAGAAAGGAAAGTGTATTACATTTACTGTCATTCCGCCGTAGCTGATTCTGGGCATGTGGCTGTCCTCCTTCCGGGCTTCAACTAGTACACAACAGAGACCATAAATCATCTTATACTACTCTATCTTCACACACTGCACTACAGCTTATACAAAAAAGAATTCCTGGAAAAGGAAAATAAATGATCAACATAATGCATTTGCCCGGTCGCAGAAGCGAGACTTATGGATTTCGGCACGATATATTCCAAAGGTATATTCTGCGGAGCAGTTAGAGCTGGGCGGAAGTTGGTGCCCCCAAAGTTCACTGCCGCATAATGGGATTCAATCACAACTCTAAGCACAAATTCATAGAAACAATTCCAACCATGTTCCGCAAGATTCTTTCTCATGAGCCAACATCCAAATATGGCAACTCCGGAGGATCACGGCTTATGAGATTAGCCCACAAATTTGCTAGCGGGAGAAAGCAGTACTTCCCATTCCACAACACCATTTTAATATCTGATACAGGCAAAACAAAAGAAAGACTATGAGATAGATCCCTAATAAAAATGTGCAAAGGTTCTTAAAAGTAATTGTAGTCTATCTAAAGATCAATTTGCGAGTCACATGAAGCTCCATAATTTGATAACATTGTCAGGACGCCAAAATATTTGTGATTTTGTTTCATATATATAGTAGCAAATTTTAGCATTTTATCATTTTCTAGAATTCCAACATCATGCAAACGAATTTGTGCATGAATTTGCATGTGTCTAGCACATGTAATAGGTGTGAGATTTGGAGCCTGTTAACACTCATTACCATTATTATTATCTGCACGGGTCCAAATTTTTCACAACATATTCTGCAATGCATTTTGGGTCTGCTTTGCAGTACATGTTGATTGAGGTGAAGTTCAAGTCTAGATACAAGTGGTTGTGGTTCTCACCAATTTTCGCAATGAAATCTCCTTAGAAGTGCCTTATGGCTTTGATGAATGAAATTACCCATGTTCCAAAACAAAACAAAAAAAGAGATAATGCAGTGGAAATCCTTCTAATCTGCAATTTTTTTTTAAACACCCTGTTTCTAGTTTTTCCTTCAAGAGTTTGAATTTGCTCACCAGGTACTGCTTCTGAAGTTAAAAGTGACAGCCGACATACAGAAACTTGTTGATTCAAAGTACGATTTCCAAGTGTAAGCTCATCATGACCGTGAATAAACCTGATTGACTCCCGTAATGCCTCGACTGTACTATGGTATTCGATATTAATAGGATCAGATATTTCCTGGAGAGCTTCCTTGATTCCCGAAGTTGACCATAGAGTATAACACTCTTCTAGAAGAGCGTAAATGCTTGTAGAATCTATAGAGCTTGATAGTATCCATGGCTTGTACAGTTTGGTTGAGGCTCCAAGAACTGCAACTACTCTGTAAATCTCTCCTAGGGCAAGAATGAAACCCTTGCCTGTAGTTATCATAAAATCATACTAAAAGCTTGAATTACACAAACAAAAGGAGAAGGCATGAACAACTCCATGGATACATAAATACCAAATTTGAATGCTGTCTACCTAATCATCAGGGATGAACCAGAAATTTTGGTTTACGGGGGGCCAAGGAAAGCGTAGTATAAAAACCAAATTTGTGTTAAAGAAATTAATAAGATGAATCAATAAATTCCAACAAGTTTCTTGACACTCATCTAATTCTTTCATGTGATTTTTAAGCTACATAATTAGCATCTTCATGCAACTTATAACATATATTAAGGCATTTAATAGTTCAGATAACCCATAATTGTAACTGAATAATAGCTAGATGCCGTACCTCGAGGTTCAGAAAGTATCTCGCTTCCTATGTTTTTTTCTACTAATTGCTTCCAAATCCAGGAGCCATGCTTCAACTCTTGAGCACATACAGAGATCATCTTGGACCATGTGTAGACATAAATGCCTTGATCCTCCGTTGATCCTAATGTGAGAACATCAAGCATTATAGTTGCATGTTTCATTAGTTCAACTGCTGATCCCAAATCCTGCTCTGCCTATCACAACAAAGAACAAGTTACATGACGGACATATACATTGGTTAATGATGAGCCACATACGAGAATAACGTAGTTCCACACCCTCCCTACTCCTAATCCTACCAGGAACTCACATGTATACGCAAACCCTTTTGTTTACATATAACCGCTTTTGCTCTCTAAATTTTATTTAACGATGTGCCCAACTCAAGAGATGACAATACCGGTATTTGTTATGACTTGTCTTCCCTTTTCAACCCATTTTTAAATTCTCCTTTAATCATGCACTGGCAGAAGAGAAACAAATAAATCGAGTGATTAATGAATAGGATGATCCTAAAGCTTTCATTCTTTTATTCCAACAATCGCTGAAGCATGAATGATAAGCATGCCAATCACATAGTTTCCACCTTTTAAGGGGATAATAATAACTTATAACTATATGAATTCTTCATACTTTGAGTATCTGCTGAAAAATTGGTGCAAAGTTCTAAAACAAAAAACAAGCATGTATCAGAAGAATAAGAAATCTATGCTCCAAAATCCACTAAAAGATTTAGAAAATGATACATACTAGATGCAATCTTCCTGATAAACCAAACTCTGATTCCAGTGCTTGGAACTTCAGCTTGGAGACTTCAATAAATTCCTTCAGGGAAACATCTCTTGGCAGTTCATCCTCTGAACATTCTTTGGAGTATATATTCCCTTCGTGAAGTTCCTTACAAGCCTCCTATAAGAGACAATTACAGAAGCGTGAAGTATAAACGGATGAAACAGTATATGGATGTATTAACCAATATCACCTAAACAAAAAAGGCTAAGGGAAAAAAATGAATACACCAGATGAGCATCTAGAAATAACAATTTAAGAAACTAGAAGCCAACATTCAAAAAATTGAATGTTTTTAGAGGTTTTTAACTACTATCAAACTCTTACAAGAAGTTTTGTAAGTAAGATAGTCGCGTTAGAAGGCAACACATTCATATCTCCTAGGGACAGAGACTCTTACTATCTAACAAACTAGAAATGGTATTAGGGTAGACAATTCATACACCAAAAAAAGAAAATGCCAATATCTATAGCTACATTGATGCAAATACCATTTGGAGCACAGAGCCCGAAATTTTTTCACGTGAAGTGTAGGAATGAACAACCTTGCAAAGATTCAAAGACATCCAGTATAACAACGTGGTGGGTCTAGGAAAGGAAGAACAGGGGGAGAAAACCTATTTTCCCTAATTTGATGTAAAGGTAAGTAAAGCGTTGAATATTGGCTGTTACAAACCGTTACGCAATACCAGACTGAAGTATCGGCCTCTACACTTGTGATTTAACATCGTAGACAAAACAGACCCCAAGGCCAAACATAGGTGTGAGTACGGAGGAAACTCCGAAAATGAGATGAGAAAGGGTATGGAAGAGGATATCATCACTGTTCAGTCCAGTATTGTCCGACAAAAGAATGTTAGTGAAATCCTTTTCTACATTTTAATAATAAGACAAGTATGCAACTAAAATATTGCTTTTTCCAAACAACCAAAGTATCAAATCGGAATAGCTTACACCATATGTTGAAAGTCTGGAAAAAAAAATAGCACTTGTATACGAACACTATTAGGACAAGTTACCAACCTTGATTTCCTTCTCAATAGCTGCCACTTTTGCATCATCACCAGAAAGACCAGCAGCGTGCTTATCTCTCTAGCAAAATGGAAGATTCAAAAATTTAATATCAAATGCAAGTTATGCAACCAGATTCAGAGAAAGGTTTTAGCTAATATACCAACCATTAGATTGTCGAGATGCCCTCTACAAACAGCGGATAACTCATCCTTTAATTTGCAGTAAAAGTCCCTGAAATTAATCAGCTGTGAGTAGGTAGTAAAATTGTCACATGTATCTCCTTGAGCCCGAAGAGATGTTTGATCAATGGTGCTAGTCTGGATTGATGCATCTTTAAAATCCCATGAAGAATCTTCAAAATCATCATCACTATTCACTAGACTAAGATCCATCACTTCATTCGACGAGTCCAACCCATTTCCAGTATGTTTTCCTGTATCGTCAACAGGAGGGATCTGCTCAGCTTGACAATATAAGTTTGATATGAGATCATTGATAGAGATATTGGACCCCTGACTAGTAATGCCATTTCTTGGGTAGGAGGGCTTGAATGTAAAAGCATCTTGAATGTTTGGAGAATCATCAGTCAGTTCTTCATCACCAAAAATGGACAGTGGCAGGGCCCCTTTATGATTATCAGACACGATCTCATTTCTCTGGAAGTTGGACAAAAAACCATAAAGGTGTTAAATAAGCGAAAAACAAAGAATAAAAGAGTCAAAATCCACCAAATCACGCAATTTGAAGAAGTATAACTATGTTAATAAGATGAACTTTTGTATGAGAAATACCACGTAGTGTCCAAGAGAGAATAGCCTACTAAAATAAGTATGAAAAAATGGACCACCTGAGTACATAACAAATCCTTTACTAGCATCATAACATGACATAGAGAAGGCAATATTTATCTATAAGCCCATCATTCAGGCCTATCATCAATCGTCCCCTCCCAACATCGCTGATTAACAGGAGCAAGCATTGGGTAATGTTCTTACAAACATGCTACATAAGATACATCAATGGAATTGGAAGTTACTATATTTAGGGACACTATGTGAGATATAGAATAAGCTAGACGAACCTAAACAACTAACACGTACGAAATAACATGAAAATATACACCAATATTGGTACTTTTTCCTTCCCATGGGTTTTCCCCTCGAATCATTTCCTTTCCTTACCATGCTCGACTTTACTAGGCAAGGGCAAAAGTTCAAAATTCTCTGAACGAAAGGGACATGTGGCACGCTCATCATGGTTCATGGTTCTTGGTCACGGTATCTACCATAAAACTTTGTGCTACATAAGTCAAGTGGTTGGGAATGCCTGAAACTGTTGTTGATACGGACACGTCCAAAAGCTTCCCAGATGTTTCTATGATTGTTTAATGTTTATGTAGAAGCCATAAGCCATTTCCAATACGGCAGTTCGTTCTCAAAATGTGCCAGTGGTACATAGGACAAACTACAAAGATCTATCCAACCTTTTTAAAGTAAAAAGAAACGAAATCTATTAAAGGAACAATAATTGGCTATAGCCTATTGCCATTAATATCCAATTGCAAAATATAAGTACATATACCACCTTAAAATTAAACAACCAAACTACGATAATCTAGAAAACCAAAAAAAAGGATCTAATATAGGGAGAAATAAGGATTTCCAAGGGGACAAGTGCCTAACATCTTTATACATTGCTTATTTAAAAAACACCACATTAGAGGAGACACAGGTAGCCAGTTTCCAAATGATTATGCAACTTATATGACTCAGTTTTCTAAAACAAGGAATTAATCGGCGATTAGTTGACAATTAATCGCTAGCGGGGCCTATCTGATTAGGTCCGACTAACCATTAATCGCCAATTACTAATTAATATGCACCAATTAATTGCCCGATTAATCCAATTAATTGCCCGATTAATCCAATTAATAGCTCGAAGGTGGCCGACTGCCTAACTAGCGCCTAGCAACTTTTATAACATTGATACGACTTGACATAAACAACTACACATTATGTGGGTCTATCCCATGTTACTTGGATTGCGGATCGCTGCAGTACGAAGAATAGGAACGGGAATACAGTACGCTACCCCCACCAGAACGGGGTACGGTAGGGGTAGGCTTCTTTGGAAGTAAATACGGAACGAAACACATTAGGTTGGAACGCTGAACGCTTTTTTGGATCTATGTTTATGTAGGTTTCTTCCTTTTACTTTTTTCTTTTTTCTTACCAAACACATCATGAGTTGGTTACATGACATAAATATAGAATGAAGTCCAATGAATTGATAATAGAATAGTCATAAAATATTTTGGATAATGCTGAAATAAAACTAATTGAAAACAAACTGATTCCTAGAAAATAAAACAAAAGTAGCTCATAAACTACTAAATTGAGTCCTGAATTTGAAGTCCTAAATAGATAAGGCTTTCCCTTTTGTTATTTATCATAAGGCTCTTCCTTTTTTCATTGTGTTCACAAGATTCCAGCTATAGTTAGGAGTTAAGGGTAGAATCAAGTGTGGCACACGTAAGAAGAAAAAGACAAATTTAACGGTCCAAGAAGTATACTAAAAACAGGTGTCACATTATTGGTGGAACAAAAATTAAGTGACAAGTTGAGCCTAGAGGATAAAGAATCTTTCAATAGGGTTTTTAACTTTATAATTACACAATGTCGTCGTCTTCCTCAAGTCGAGAACCACCACCATGAAAATAGAAAGAAAAAACGCAGAGAAGATTCATCGACGACGCTGAGAACACTACACGAGAAGACATCATCGGTTTTGTCAACCGCCAATAACAGCAAGTATCTGAACATTATAGCACTTCTTTTCACCTTTTCTTCTCCGTTGTTGGATCGCCGGAATAGCCGTTCCGGATCGCATACGATCTGCGATTGCGAATGAACGATCCAGATCACAAATCGCTAGGGGGGAGCGATGTATGAAAACCCAAAACACTCATAACAGAGGAAGAAAATGCTCGATGTTAAGCAAAATGGGGCTAAACATGATACATTTATTCCTCATGCACGAAAAGGAATCATAAGTTGCACTTGCATCAGTGATCCACCATGAACAAACATCTGTCGCCAGTATGAAGGAAAAGCAGAGGAGAGGGAGAAGATAAAATTCTCTCCACTGTATGATCCAGCATATACGAAAGTGATCCACGTTTCCCAGAGATATCGGGGCGTTAAAGACAATCCTTATTGAGCATAAGAACTCACCATAAGGAGCATAAGAACTCACCATAAGGAGCATAAGAACTCTAAAACTCTTATTGATGAAAATGAACTCTTAAGAAGCCATATAAAAAAATAAAAATAAAAAGGGAGGGGACAAGAGCGGTTTCCAGTGACTGTAGCCGACATCAGCTGTCCCATGGAAGAATACATCCTCTTAAAAGTAGTTGAGACCACTGCAAGCTCCCAGGTGTCTCTGAAAGACAACTATTCCAACAATGACCTGGTCCTAAGAAACAAAATCATCATCCACCATCACACATGCCTTTTGCACAGTTCACTGGAAGCTCCAGGAAACTTCGATCAGCATGAGAACTCACCATAAGGAGCATAAGAACTCTAAAACTCTCATTGATGAAAATGAACTCTTAAGAAGCCATATAAAGAAAAGGAAAAAAAAAAAAGACTTCGAACAAATAAAGGGGACAAGAGCGGTTTCCAGTGACTCTAGCAACATCAGCTGTCCCAAGGAAGAATACATCCTCTTAAAAGCAGTTGAGACCGCTTCAAGCTCCCAGGTGTCTCTGAAAGACAACTATTCCAGCAAAGTCCTGGTCCTAAGAACCAAAATCGTCGTCCAGCACACATGCCTTTTGCACAGTTCACTGGAAGCTTCAGGAAACTTTGATCGCAAAAGTCTTATTGATGATTAGATATTGCGGTTGTGTCATTGTACTAACAGGGACCTTCAATACTACAAATCTTATTTCACACCAGTGTACTCATTTGAGACCTTGAATACTCGAGATCATGTTTTAGTTCATTCCTATTTGTTTCTTTCAGGCCAGGTATGCATGGATTACTATTTTGTTAAAGTTGTCTTTGAGTTTAAGAGTCCAACTTTTTAAGAACTTCAAAAGTGCTAAACATTGGTTAAAAAGGACAAGGAAACAAGGACTCTTGGCAGACAAAATGTATATCACATCAAGGGACACCCCAAAACAGCACTTCTTTTCTCTTCAAAAAAAAAATGAAAGAGCAGGTTGCTGACACAAACAAGAATCTTTAAACATGAAAATTTCTCAAGTACATGAATCTAATAAAAACTCTTTTTTTTTTGGGTTACAGGTACAATTTGTATCACAGAAAAAAACACTATTTTCCACATTCTATATGCTAGTAAAAGAAAGGGTGAGCAGAAAGTCCTAATATAAATTTCAAAAATTTCTGTTCCCAAAAATATAGGAAATTCTACACTTCGGGATTAAGGAAATAGAACACCAATACTAGTACAAACAATGGGTTGACATCCACATTGTGTTTGTTATTATATGTTGCCTCCAATGTTATTTTCTCAAGCTGAGAACTATGTATGCTTGAGCCTTGACGTATATGACATATAAGCAACGGGCACGTATTTCCTCCAACCGTCCAAGGTGTGTCCAGTTATAAAAATGTATAGAATAATAACATTAACACATTTGGATTCATAAACGATACGTGTTCAGATCTAAGAAGCAAGCCCGAGTTAAGGAAGGGTTCTGGTACATTTGAAACTGCGGACTAAAAATAAAGAACCAAGATAGTAAAGCTTAATTGCTCCAGCATGTCATCATTGAACAGTGAATGCAAAAGCACTCATCAGTCATAATTGTTGATACTAGGTACTGTTAGAATATTGTCAGGTTTATGTTAGTCCCACATTGGCTAATTGAGTCATTGTAGTGAGTATCTCATAATATAAATAAAGGTTGTGTGTGTTAGGGTTAATTAACACCCTATACATTTCTTCTTTCCTTCCAAACAACATGGTATAAGAGCTCAATCTTAACCCACCATAGATCATCACCCTCATTCCCAAAAAAATTCGGCTACTGTAGCAGCCGTGAACAGTGTCACACATCTGTGAACAGTAATCGAAAACCCTAGCCACCATCACTATCTTCAGAAACCCTAATCAATCCCTTACCCACTGAAATCAGCCCCCAAAATCTCCATACCATCCCTAATCGACCCTAAATTATTCATTTACCCACTCAATAAACCCAACAAAACCCATCCCCAAGGAGCGACAGCCTTAAACATCACCAATCTACCCTGTAATACCTCGATTTGACCTGGCGCCTACCTTATCATCCTCCGTCAGCCTCTTCTGTTACCGACGAGTTCTTCTTGAGCCTTTTCTGACATCGTTGCTGCTGACCCACTTCTCTTTTCAGCCATTTTGGCACTGGGTACTGCTCATATTCCGTAACCCAGACCTTTCCTAGCCACTTCGGTACTAGATAGTGCCCCGTTTGCTGTTTTCTGGTTGATTCAGTCAAGACCCAGGCCGTTCCAGCCATTTTGGAACTCGTTTTACTGTTTGGCACTGTTCGTCAGTCAAGTGGTAAGCTTCTCTATGTTGTGTATTGATTATTGGAGCTTTGTTGGGTTGTTGCCTCTATTGATTTCGTTGCTATCAGAAGCATGAATAGTTGGTATGGTTTGTTGCTGTAACTGATGTCACATGATGTTGGGTTGGTTGATTTTGGTTATTAATTGTTAGGTGATGATTAGTTGGCATCCAAGTTTTGATCGGTCGATTGTTTAGTTGGTTGAAGTTTTGCGGTTATTTATTGTTTGGGGTGCCTTTACATTGTTTGGTAAAATGTCTGAGCAGAAGAAGGATTCTGATTCTGGTACTGTTTCTAACTCTAGTTCTACCCTTGTTGGTAGCGTATCGAGTGGTTCTTGGTCTCGCGAGAGGCGCCCTATTACCTCCACACCATTAAATGGGGGCAATTATGTTCTTTGGGCTAAAGCTGTTGAGGTATATTATATGGGTCAATCTGAGGACTCTTATTTGACTGATGAGCCTCCTGCTACTGCTGAACCCACATATAGGGCATGGAAAGCTGTTGATGCCCGTATTCGTTCAGAGTTATGGAATAGTATGACGGAACAGGTCGCTAATACGCTGATGTTCTGTGATCCAGCTAGAGAGGTGTGGACACAGGCAAAAGAGTTGTATTCAGGTGTCGACAATCTCCGTCGTACGTATGATCTTCATCAGTCTTTCTTTAATATAGCTCAGGGTGATGATTCTTTTGAGAATTATTATGCTAAGTTTCTTCGTATTTGTAATGAGCTGGATATCTGTGAGCCACTTTCTGCTGATATTCAGGTTATACGGCGCCAGCGTGAGCGCATGAGAGCTACTCGTTTCTTATCCGGTGCCTCGTCCACTTTCAAACTTGTGGGTAATCAGATTTTGGGGGATCGTGACTTACCTCCTCTCAGTGAGGTATTCAGTCGTCTCTGGCAGTCATCGTCTACTTGACCGTTCTGCTTTGACTTCCACTGTTTCTGATAGCTCTGTGTTCTCAGTCAGCCGTGGCCGTGGCCGTGGTCGCGGCCGGGATTCTGGGATTCGAGGTCGTGGTCGAGATTTTGGGATGACTGGTCGTGGTTCTGGTGGTCGTATAGACACTGTTATTGGTGGTCGAGGTGATCGTACATTCAGTCGTGGTGGCCGCATGACAGGGGGAGGCCGCGGTCGTGGCCGTAGTGCTCGGTTGTGTACTTACTGTGGGGGGACCAATCATTGGGTGGACACATGTTATGAGTTGTATGGCTTCCCTCAGGCTCATCAGGCCACTGTCTCTGAGGATACTGGACAGTTTGCTCAATCTTCCGCTGATAGTGTGGTTGTTTCCGCTGATGAGTACCAGCGCTTATTGTCATTTCAGACTGCAACAGGATCTTCCACTGCTACGCTTGCTCAGACCGGTCCATCTATTGCTTGTGTTGCCTCGTCCTCATCCTCTCCTTGGGTTATTGACTCGAGAGCTACAGATCATATGACTGATACACCTGCTTTCTTTCGTGATCGACAGCCAGTTGGTAGATCATCTCATGTTACCTTAGCTGATGGATCTACCACTGCTGTTACTGGTTTGGGTTCAGTTCCTGTCTCTTCCTCTCTTACATTGACATCTGTATGAATACATGTTCCTCGTTTCCCGTTTAATCTTATGTCTGTGAGCCGTCTCACGAAATCTTTAAATTGTTCTGTTACATTTCTTCCTCATGGCTGTGTTTTTCAGGATCTCACAACGGGGAGGAAGATTGGTGGGGGCATTGAGCGAGATGGCCTATATTACTTAACAGTATCTCAACCCGTTGCCCTTCAGACATCAGAGTCTCCATATCAACAGCACTGTCGTCTTGGTCATCCCTCTCTTCAGAGTTTGAAGCGTCTTGTGCCCTCGTGTCGTTCCATTAATAAGTTGGTTTGTGAAGTCTGTGAGTTTAGTAAACACCGTCGAGTCAGTTTTTATCCTAGGGTTGAGCGTCGTGCGTCGCATCCTTTTCAGTTAGTTCATTCAGACATTTGGGGGCCTATTCATGTGCCCAGTATTTCTGGTTTTCAGTATTATGTTATCTTTGTGGATAATTTTTCTCGTATTACATATCTTTATCTAATGAAAGAGCGATTTGAATTGAAATCTGTTTTTAAATCCTTTTACATGGAGATTAAGAATAAGTTTGATACCTGCATTAAGATATTTCGTTCAGATAATGCCCGTGAATATTTTCATAGTACACTGTCTCATTTTTTTGCTGATCATGGCATTATTCACCAATCGTCGTGTTCTCGGACTCCACAACAAAATGGAGTTGCTGAGCGCAAGATTTGGCACTTGTCTGAGGTTATGCGTGCCTTATTATTTCAAATACAGGTCCCTTAGTCATATTGGAGTGATGCTGTCCTCACTGCTTGTTACTTAATCAACCGCATGCCCTCTACGGTCCTAGGTGGTCAGGTTCCCCATACAGTCTTATTTCCCGATCGGCCTCTCCATTCATTACCCCCTCGAGTTTTTTGGTGTACCTGTTACGTCCATGCTCATGACCCTGATAGGAGTAAACTTGATCATCGGTCATTTCGGTGTATTTTTCTGGGATACTCACACACCCAGAAAGGGTATCGGTGTTACTCTTCTGCTTTACGTCGTCACTTTGACTGTGCTGATGTCACGTTCAATGAGTCCTTACCATATTATTTGGATCCTGTTACTACCAATGATCTCCTTCCCTTAGAGTCTGTGTTACCTATGGCTGTTCCAACTAGCACTGTTCTACCAAACCCTTTGCAAGTTTATGTTCGGCGTTCCCACGCACCGACACCACCCCAGCCTCCACCTACAGAACCCTCCCAACCTGCCGAACCATCTTCGCCAGCACCTCCGTCTTCCCCCTCGTTGCCAGATCCGCCTGCTCCTCGCTATCCGACTCGTGAGAATCGCCACCCGCCGGTAAAATATGGTTTATCTAATTGTTCTCGCACTTCTCATCCTCTTTCTCGGGTTATCTCATATGATCATCTCTCTCCATCTCTCCGTGCTTTCACTACTACTGTCTCCTCTATTTTTTTCCTAACACTGTTCAGAAGGCATTATCACGGTCTGAGTGGCGGAAAGCTATGGAAGATGAAATGTCTGCTCTTCACAATAATGGCACATGGGAGTTGGTTACTCTTCCTGCTGGTCAAACTACTGTCGGCTGTCATTGGGTCTATACTGTTAAGTACCTACCTAATGGCACTGTTGAGCGCCACAAAGCTCGTCTGGTTGCCAAAGGGTACACCCAGACTTATGGTGTTGATTATTCAGAAACGTTCTCTCATGTTGCCAAGCTTGGTTCTGTGCGCATTCTTATTTCGCTTGCTGCCAATCTTGGTTGGCCGCTGTTTCAGCTCGACGTCAAAAATGCCTTTCTCCATGGCGATCTCCAGGAGGAAGTCTACATGGAGCAACCACCTGGGTTCGTTGCTCAGGGGGAGCGTCATAAGGTATGTCGTCTTCGCAAAGCTCTATACTGTTAAGTACGTTCCTGATGGCACTGCCGCATTGTTGAGCGCCACAAAGCTCGTCTGGTTGCCAAAGGGTACACCCAGACTTATGGTGTTGATTATTCAGAAACGTTCTCTCCTGTTGCCAAGCTTGATTCTGTGCGCATTCTCATTTCGCTTGCTGCCAATCTTGGTTGGCCGTTGTTTCAGGTCGACGTCAAAAATGCCTTTCTCCATGGCGATCTCCAGGAGGAAGTCTACATGGAGCAACCACCTGGGTTCGTTGCTCAGGGGGAGCGTCATAAGGTATGTCGTCTTCGCAAAGCACTCTATGGACTCAAGCAATCTCCTAGAGCATGGTTTAGTAAGTTTAGTGATGTAGTTATGAGATTTGGCATGTGTCGAAGTCAGTCAGACCACTCTGTATTCTCCCTTATGTTGGCTCGAAGGAAAGTATTGCTCATTGTTTATGTAGATGACATTATTACTGGAGATGATCAAAAAGGGATTGATGAGTTGAAACAGTTCTTACATAGTCAGTTCCACACTAAAAACTTGGGTAAGCTGCGATATTTCTTAGGTATTGAGGTAGCAAGGTCCAAGGATGGGATCAGTCTGTCCCAGAGGAAATATGTGTTAGATATTCTGGAGGAGACAGGTTTATTGGGAGCTAGACCTGTGGAGACTCTAATGGATCCTAATGTGAAACTCCGTATTCAGGGGGAGGTATTTCCTCACCCAGACCGGTATCGTCGATTGGTTGGTAAGTTGAATTATCTTACCAATACACGTCCTGATATCTCATTTGCTGTTAGTGTGGTGAGTCAATTTATCTCTGCTCCTCGTCTTCCACATTGGGAAGTTTGTATTCGCATTGTTAAGTATCTTAAGACTCATCCTGGACGCAGTTTGTTTTATCGTTCTAATGGTCATTTTCATGTTGAGGCATTTACGAATGCAGATTGGGCAGGGTCACCTTCTGACAGACGTTCAACAACTGGTTACTGTACGTTTGTTGGTGGCAACCTAGTTACTTGGAAGAGTAAGAAACAAACTGCTGTTGCAAGATCTAGTGCAGAGGCAGAGTACCGTGCTATGGCTCATACCACATGTGAGATTGTTTGGCTGAGATCCTTTCTTGAGGAGCTGGGATTTCAAGTGCAGTTACCCATTCCTATATATTGTGACAATCAGGTAGCGATACATATTTCCTCGAACCCGGTGTTTCATGAAAGAACTAAGCATATTGAGGTAGATTGTCACATTGTTCGAGAGAAGGTTGACAATGGTGTATTGGTTACACCCTTTGTGTCCACAGGAGCTCAGATCGCAGATATTTTTACCAAATCACTGTTTAAACCTCGTTTAGAATTCTTATGTAACAAGCTGGGACTTTGTGATATTTACTCTCCAGCTTGAGGGGGAGTGTTAGAATATTGTCAGGTTTATGTTAGTCCCACATTGGCTAATTGAGTCATTGTAGTGAGTATCTCATAATATAAATAAAGGTTGTGTGTGTTAGGGTTAATTAACACCCTATACATTTCTTCTTTCCTTCCAAACAACAGGTACCTTTGGGCTACCAACACTAAGGGGGAAAATGCATACGCATTCCGAGTACCGTAGGCATGTAGATGTACCGCGCAAAGTTATAGTATCCAATGGCAATTCGGTACAGCTCCTACATGTTTCATGACATACCCATCATTCATAGGTTGAGATGGTATCTAATGGAAGTAGGTTTGTCTGACACATAAACAACACCTTTTATGCATGATTTTAAATTAGCACACTTCTAAGAAACTCTCCCAGTGGAAAAACAATCTCAGACAATCTGAACTACAAGCAAAGATGATGAAACTGAACAGTGTCTATAAGCTATGAAACTGGAAAAAGTTCTGCCAAAGTACAAGACACAGAATGATGATGTTTTCATCCCGCTCAAAGTGAATGGATTAGCGATAAAGAACTGGAGTCATTAACAAGGAAAATAAAGATGAGGTAAGCGGAACAAAGAAGACAAAACAGACGGTGGACCCAACATAAGGAAAATGAAGGGCCCAAAAACAAGCAACTGACCTCTTGATTCAATCCAGTTTCAGTAAATGCACCTTCAAAATCCCCAAAGCTTTCATCAGATTCAACAATCCCAACAACACGATCAGAATTCAAACCATTTTCAGTATCATTCTTCGCACTTTCAAATAGTGACTCAGAGCTAAAACCATTTTGAGCAACTGTCAGTTGCTTGAAATTAACACTGATGTCCACTTCCCTGGGTTGAACAGAAAACCCATTTGATGACGAAAATAAATCAGATCCTTTTGAACCATCGGCAAACTCAAATGACGACCCTGTTACCCCAAAATTTCCTTCATCCTTCCTGCCGACCTTCAAATTAGGAAAATGCTAAATTTGATGAAGCAAATGTGTATTACGTAATAAAGATTAATTAACAGCAAAACAATCAAGGGTCAACAAACAAGTATTGCCGAAGCAAATTTGACGCTTAGACCAGTTCATAGGCATGTTAAACACATAATTCACCAAAGAAGGTTTAATTTTCTATTGGAAAACCATCAACAAAAGGTAATGTAAACAGCATTATCGTCATAGTTGTCAGAATCGTACGATTCACGATTCGTATCGTATGATTCGATACGATTCGGTGGGTAATCGATACGAATAGGCTGCCGAATCGGAAATAGCTGCGAATCGTAAGCGAATTGGTGAATCGGTAATCCGAATCGGTGAATCGGTGATCCGAATCGGTGAATCGTTCGATTCACTTAAAATTTTTGAAATTCATTTTTTACTCTTGTTTTGCTTCTTTTGTTGTTTGAAAAGGGTTCAAATATTTTTTTAAGATCTTTAGTATTGTTATATGTCATATTTTGTCTATGTTATATGGATAGATAATAAGAAAATGAGATTTATTACGAGAGTGAATCGAAAATGAGGAAGATAAATGGAATATAACCCTATAGACCTTCTAAGGGTTTGTTTTATACTTATAACTCTTTTGTAAAAAAAGAACCATAAGTAGGCTTTACGAATCATCATCTCTTGATAGTTGCAATAGAAGCAACTTACCTAATACTCCATGTTATTATCAAATCATCATTTAGAAGAAAGTTTTTATTGATTTAGGCCTAAATCTTTCATTTGTAGTATATATTGTTGTTACCCTAATCAATAAGCATAGGTTTCTATACATTATAGAAGTCATGACCGAATCAGAGCGATTCACGATTCGATTCGATTCACGATTCGGAAAATGACCATTTCGATTCTCGATTCGATTCACGATTTGACAACTATGATTATCGTAACTAAGGACTTAACATCAGAGACCTGCATTATAGTTCAATCATTGATTAAACTTCAAATTCTTACATCATAGTCCTAAACGAAGTTGAAAATTCAGTATAGTTCAAATTCCTACATCATCATAGTCCTAAATGAAGGGCCCAAAAATAAGCAACTAACCTCTTGATTCAATCCGTTTTCAGTAAATGCACCTTCAAAATCCGCAAAGCTTTCATCAGATTCAACAATCCCAACACTACGATCAGAATTCAACCCATTTGGAGTACCATTCTGCTCACTTCTAAATAATGAATCGGAGTTAAAACCATTTTGAGCAACTGTCAGTGGCTTGAAATCAAAACTGATGTCCACTTCCCTGGGTTGAACAGAGAACCCATTTGATGACGAAAATAAATCAGATCCATGAAAACCATTGCCAAACTCAAATGACAACCCTGTTACCCCAAAATGTCCTTCATCCTTCCTGCCGACCTTCAAATTAGAAAAAATCTACGTCTGATGAAACAAATGGCGTATACATAATTATGATCAACTAACATTATAATCAAGGGTGACTGAGTATTGCCATAGCAAATTTGAGCCATAGACCAGTTCATAGGCATGTTAATCACATAATTCCTATCGTAAAACCAAAAACAAAAGGTAACATAAACAGCATTATCATATCTAACGACTTAAACAATAGCAACCTGCACTATAGTTCATTCACAGATTGAGATTGAACTGAATTCCTGACATCAGATTACTAGAACAGTAAAACGAATATCAAAGAACAGTACTGCAAAGGAACAAGCTTAAAAGAGGTACCCCTAGCACAACATTTACCTTATCACTCCCAACTCCAGCCTTGGTTTCTGAGTATGCATCCTTAAAATCCCATCCTTCAAAATCACCATCAAATTCTTCACTTCCACCTATAGGATCCAAGTACGAATCCATACCCATAGTAATTGGTGAAGATGCACTCAAATTCGAACTCAACCCATTAGAGGTTTCAAAGTTATTCAGCTGATCCTGACTATAATTATTCGAAATCGCATCAAAACCAATGCTGCCAGAAAATAAATCCGCATTCAAATTCATTCCACTTGAATAGGAGTTGAACCCACTGACCACCTTGATCTGCTGTCCACCAAACCAATCCAAATGCGCGTTCAACCCATTTACAGCCTTAATCTGCTCACCCTGAAGATTATTACTTCCAGAAAACAAATCCATATTCTGACTAACCCCACTAACAGTATCAATCTGTGGAGTCTGAATCACAATGTTTCCAGCAAATAAATCCAAAATCGAATTCATCCCAAGCGAACTTGCTCCATTCAAGATTGAGTCTTTCTCAATCACATTCAGATCTGACCCATTCGAATCCGAACTTAACCCACTTACAGAAATAATCTGCTGACTCATCAGATTATTACCTACAGAAAACAAATCCATATTCTGGCTAACCCCACTCACAGTATTAATCTGTGGACTCTGAATGTCATTGTTTCCAGCAAATAAATTCAAAATCGAATCCATCCCCAGTGAACTCGTTCCATTCAAGATTGGATCCTTCTCAATCGCACTCGAATCAGACCCGTTCGAATCCAAATTAAACCCGTTCTCAGCCTTGACCGGCTCAACTCTCCCCATATTGGTTCCATACTTCATATCAACAGCAGAATCCTTAGACGGAGGTCCGACCGCATCCGTTTCCTCCTGCTCCGCGTCGCCGAATAACGAAAGCGGCAGAGCTCCTCTGGGCTTCACCCAATGCGACTCGGCGCGACCCGGCGCAGACTCGGTCGTCGATCGGGACTGATCTGGGAAACACCCAGATGGGTCCGAGGGTTTATTAGACTGGGCGTTGAAAACCCCGGTGGGGGGCGCGGATCGGAGCGGGGATTCGACGAAATCGCCCCAGTCGTCGTCGTCGTTGGATATGATGGGTTTTCGGCCGTTGATCTGATCGGAAGAGGCGAAGGTGAAGTCGCCGAAGCCCTCATCGTCGTCCTCCTCTGCTTTGGAATCCACCATAGCCGGCCCGCAATTCTGTGTCTGTAGCCGGCAATTCTGATTTCTCTGTGCGTCTCTTTTTCTCTCAGCCGGTATCTGGTTTTTTTGTGTTAGCGTGACCGTATAGGCGCTTGATGCGCGAGTGATTGGCCGATGGCCATAATTTGTAATCAAATTGGAACCATCTTTCCAAACGTTTTGTAAAAATATGTCATCACTCTTTTTCAAAAGGCGTTATAGTGTCATGTGGCCGCCGTGTCGGTAGCGCCTTTTGAAAAGGAGTTATAATTGTAACCCTAATAGCTCTTTTTGAAAAGGAGTTACATTTCTAATCCTAATAGCGCATTTTGAAAAGGAACTATAATTCTAATGCTAAAAACACATTCTTGAAATACGTTATGTTATCCCATTTTTTTAACACAAAGATATTAATAGACTAGATATAAAAATATTAAAAATTCTCACGATTGTGTTAAAAAAATTAAAATTACTATTAATTTGGAAAAGATTGGATATAAAAGAGTTGAGTGATATGATATAGAAATTTCTAAATTAACTTCCCAAGAAACGAGAGAGGAAGAGCCCGAATTAATGTGGGACATAGTTAGAGGGAAGAATAGTTGATTATGAAAAAATTCTGCAACGGAAAAGGATGAGTTGCAATGTGTTATGAAAAAATTCTGCATGACAAGGAACTACGTCGTCAAAACAGACAAGGAACTACGTATTTGTAAACAAAATACATAATCAACAAACAACTAATAATCAATCACTCTTCCCTCTAACTATGTACCACATTCAAATCACCAAATCGGGCTCTTCCTCTCTCGTTTCTTGGGAAGTTAATTTGAAAATTTCTATATCATATCACTCAACTCTTTTATATCCAATCTTTTCCAAATTAATAGTAATTTTAATTTTTTTAACACAATCGTGAGAATTTTTAATATCTTTATATCCAGTCTATTAATATCTTTGTGTTAAAAAAATGGGATAACATAACGTATTTCAAGAATGTGTTTTTAGAGCTCATTTTCAAAAGGCGCTATTAGGGTTAGAAATGTAGCTCCTTTTCAAAAAGAGCTACTAGGGCTACAATTATAACTTCTTTTCAAAAGGCGCTACCGACGTGGCGGCCACATGACACTATAACGCCTTTTGAAAAAGAGCGATGGCATATTTTTACAAAACGTTTGGAAAGATGGGTATTCTTCCAATTTGATTACAAATTATGGTCATTTCGGCCAATCACTCCTTGATGCGCATGTTTGGCTCCGATACATTACATTTATTTTGTTTTAGTACTATTTTTATATTTTTGGTGAAAATGGAAAACAATTGGGGGATCACTAACACCCGTTTCGGTCTTCCAGCATTTGGAATCAGTAAAAATCTACAGATACAGATTTTGCGTACAGATTTTTTGTGGGACCCATTACAGGTCTCACACAAATTATCCGAGCCATTCATTAAATGTAAAATAGTTTTTCAAGGGCCCTTGCGAAAAATGAGTTCAATCCGATACTTATAGATACTCGATCCAATCATCTAACTTTTGATTTAGATTCCCGGATAATAAAACTATGATTGGATTGAGCATCTATAAGTATCGGATTGAACTGATTTACTGCGAGGGCCTTTGAAAAACTGTTTTACATTTAATGAACGGCTCGGATTATTTGTGTTGGACCCGTAGTGGGCCCCACAAAAAATCTGTACGCAAAATCTGTACAGAATTTCTGTACCAGTAGACTTACTGATTTGGAATCTATATTACCATATTTATACTATATATACTAAATTATTGTAATTATTTAAAATAAAAAGTAGTTTTTTTGGTGAATTAAAAAGGAGAAAAGTATTTTTATTTTGTTTAACTCTCTCTTCTAGTTGGTATTTTTTGAATTTTTCATCGTTTTTATTTATTATTCTACACTTATTACAAAAAGGTATAGTATATATTTTATTTTGTTTAAAAAAAATTAAGTTCAATCGATAACATGGCAAATATATGCTTTATTTTATATGAAATTGTGCATCGAACGGACGAGACGCTAATTTAATACTCTACCATACAGAATTCATAAGCTAAAAAAGTAACGCAATGACATCTCACATCTTGAGCTAGTTGGTTGTCACACTTGTTGCAGTCACGCATGACATGCTTCAATTTCCACCAAGGATATGTGTTTTCTTTAAGGAGTTTGAGTCCACGGTAAATGGCCCAAAGTTCTCCCGCTAGAGCCGAGACATAGCCCAGTTTACATGAAAAGTCAGTGATCTAAATTCCTTTCCAATCCCTAATTAATCCCCTAGCGGTTGCTTCCGAGTTTGTAGTGCTGCCACTCCCTTCAACACAGGGGCAGACCCATAAATGGGCAAGGGAAGTCAAGTGACCCCAGTGAATTGGATCCAGATCCTCTCCACAGCTTTTCCTCCCCACATCTACCCCATCTTTTCACCACATCATGACAGCACATTGATGAATACAACCGACGGCCAAGATTAGATCTCAGCCCCAGCTTTAATAAAAATACGTCGTTCCTTTTACTCTCCCCTAACGCAGCTAATGTCTTCTCCGTTTGTTCTCTTTAACGCCATCAAAAAATTTCCCAACCAGCGTAAAAAAAAATTGACGCTAAATTCCCTCTTCACCCATCTCGTTTACCCGCCATTAATTTTCATGAATTTCATCCCTTCTCTCTCTCTCTCTCTCTGGACTGTAAGTATTTTTTTAGTTATTTTTGGCAAGTACTGTAAGTACCTTTTGTAAGTGCAGAAAAACTAAGTAGGGTTTAAGCAACTCAAGATTGTAACGGCTACTTCGTGATCTTTGCCGGAACCCTAATATGTCGCCGGAGCCCTAATCTGCAAAACAGACAAGGGGTGAGCGCACCTATGCCTCTCGTAGCAAAGGCCCTCCGATGCCTAAGTTAGTATCACATACTAATGGAAAACCCTAATTAAGCGTAAGAGAATACGTATAACTGCAATGTATTGTGTACCTTTTTCCTCTCGGTTTGCCTTGTATTTATAGGTTTATGGATGCTTGCTGCCCAAGTATCCATGTTGCCCTAGATTTCCTATCTCGTATAGGAAACCCAGAATATCTCGGATTCTCGTTCCCTTATCAGTTCATTACCTTAGTCCGTTTAGGACTCCTTTCCACAGCTGACCGAACTTCCCATTTCCGTTGGGTATCTCTCCAAGATCCTATTTTATTGGGATCTTATAGTAAACACGGAATATCCCTGTTTCCAGAACCTTCTGGAACGTTTCCTGCATTGGGGACTGCTTTTCGTACAAATCCCCTCCTGTTCGGCTCTTTTGTTGCCGAACAAACTACTTGGACCAATGACTTCACATATCACTGGTCCTTTGTCAATTCCTTGGTCCAATACTCTCTCGTGTTACTGGACCTTGACCCAGTACAGACTCTCTGGACCAATGATCTTTCATATCACTGGTCCCTATCGCCGATCACCGTTTCTGCACGGCGACTGTCCTTTTCATAACTATATCGTGGTCCTACATACCACGTGTTTTTTGCCATTCTTGCACCTGTTCGGGATTTACTCCCTACAATTGCTCCCCAGCTTTACTCGTTATACCTTCGTATATGACGAGCAAAGCTTCTCAAGATCTGAGCAACCTTTCTTTTGCTCCTGCACCCATTAATTCTAAAAATTGGTGCAAATACCATCATTGAGCCAGCCCAAAGATACGTCTCATCGTCTGGGTTGGACAGGCTTTTCCTGCCTCTTTGTCCTACGCGTGGCAGCCATCGTACCGTTCGCATTAAATGCGAATGGATTTTCTTTGGAAAACGGAACGCCCAAACAGCGCTTTAGATGACGTTTCGCTTATGCCTTCCACTAAACATAGGGTACATTTGGGTTTTCACCCCATTTCGAACCCTCACTTCTTTATCCAAGTTCCCCCTGCAAAAACGTAATCAAGGCTCCCGCCATTGAAGCTCTGTTTACCAACTCGAAGGTCTTCATTCGTGCACTTAGAACTTCGATCGCCACACTCGTAAGTCATCGTTCCCCTTTCTGCCCCATTTTTCTCGTCGCTTTAGGGCTTCCTCCGTCCACACTTAGGGTTTCTTCATACCCATACCTTCGTCTGTAAAATTTCACAAAGGTCCGCCTTTCTCGTTGAAAATGGGGCGATTTAGACGTCACTGCAACACCCCTCAAACCATGGCCACGTTAAGATCTCGTTACGAGATCCCTGACAACGTGGCCACTACACTGGCCCACGAGGATGCCCTCCGAGAGAACCCTGACAACGTTACCCTTCACATCCCCGTAGTCGTTGTTGTAGAGGGTGGCGTCAGATTCCCCCTAGCCCCATTACTTCGACAAGTCTTAGCCCACTACAGACTGTCTCCGATGCAGGTTTCAGCCAATTTCTTTAGAGTTGTTATGGGAATCGATGCCATAAATCGCATGATAGGCACTTCTTTAGGTTTGCACAATATACACCACTTGTACAGCATTTCTAGAACCGGGGATGCCCTCACCTACTATTTAAAAAGTAGGGATTCGAGGAGAAAACTCGTCCTCGAGCTTCCTGACTCTGCACGGGGAGACGACGACGATTTTTTGATCGTTACGGGGGCTTTCGAGCCCAGAGATGAGGATGGCCGTGTGATCGGTTTCCATGCCCCTCACAGATTTGGGCAACCACGTTAGTTCCTCTTAACTTAAAGTTTTTTTCGTACTTTAATTACTCATTCCCTCAGCGTATAACTTGATGTATTCTTTGCAGCTGAAAATGTCAACCTAGGGTACAACATTATTACCCCACAGGTTCATGTGGCCGACATCACTCAAGCCCTTGGGTTCAACAGGCAAGGTACATACCTTGCTGGCCGAGCAAGAGCAGCACAAGTGCTCCTAAGCTACAGAGCATCATACGGAGGGTTTGTTGATCGGAGGACCCAAGCAGCTGACAACCCAGCACCTCCTGGACCTTCCAATTTGCAACCTGAGCAAGAGGAAGAGAGGCGTCCTGAAACTCCGCCAATTCCTGACGACCTGATCGATATCACCGAGGAAGCCTCTACTTCTTCCTCCCAAGGTTATTCCCTTTCTCCTCCTCCAGAGATGAACCAACCAATTGACCTCAATAGCCTTCTCACCATCACTGGAGCTGGTCGTGGAAGGGGCCGCGGCTCTGTTCGTGGCCGTGGTCGCTCCCAAAGCCCCTAGCCGTCTCATGGCCGACGTGGTCCTGCCCAATTGAGCACCCCCCTGGTTTTTCCCCAGAAGAGATCGAGGCAAGTCATCGAGACAAACGCCAACGACTGGAATCGTCTTCGATTGAGGGACCCCAGCCTCAGACTTCCAATACTCCAACTCCAATATGGGTACCACAACTTACCCATGGTGGGCGCCCTGTGACAATTCGTGACAGCGTGGCATCCGAGGGAACTGCCCTTGCCCTATCCCAGGCCTTCATGCTGCCTGGGGATATGCAAAAGGTGGTGACCAGCTCCCCTAACAACCTCCTTGGGTCATTCATGACCAACAGCGCTCAGGTAGACTCCCTTTGTTCAACCAATAGCTTTCTAATCGTTGCATTTGGTTTTTATCTAACTGTCTCCCATATATCTCAGGCAATGCAAAGGATGGTTGCCATGGCACAAAAGCTAGGCCAATCCGAGCCCCAGCGAGCCAAGTTGGTAAATGAAAATGCTCAACTGCAGCGCACAATAATCCGTTTAGAGAAGGAGAGGGACCAAGCCCGTGGGCAGGTGAACGGGCTAAAGGGAAGGTTGGAGGGCGCCGAGGACAGCTTGAATCAGACTTTCACGGAGTTGGAAGCGAGCAAGACTGAGGCTAAGGCGTCCTACCAGCAGGGCTACAATGATGGAATTAACGTAGCAACTGAAAGCTACAAAAGCCAAATGCCTAGAATCCAAGACCAGGTTTGCTGCTGGGTGGACGGCTTGCCTTAGGAAATCTGATGCAGCAGAGTCATCCCCTCTTTGGACAGAGATTGATCTCCCAAGCGTTATGGCCGCTCAAGAAGAGGATGGGGTCGAGGTGGAAGAAGTTGACTTGGATGGAGAATCTACTGTCAACATTTCCAAGCAGCATGATGTAGATGCCGGACTCATTGTTGAGGAGGCCAACCCTGGCCAGAAGGAAGCCAGTGGTGGTCCAACTGACGGTAGCGCAGCTGCAGAGGCCGTACCTGCACAAGTCTCTTCTCCTGCTGTTGAAAACCCTACTGTTGATCAGCAGGTATGAATCCCCCTTCCTTGGAACACTTCCAATTCTTGACTATAATATTATGGTGGCCCTGCGTGGCTGTAAGGCTTGCCCTGCGTGGCACAAGTATATTTTCAACACTTTAAACTTAAGTATTTGGCCCTTCGTGGCGTTTAACTTTGTTTTGCCCGGCCCCTCGTGGCCTTCTAACATTGCTGGTGGCTTTTTCGTAGCCAACAAGTATCTCGTATTTGGGTAAACCGAGTATTTCTTTAACTTTGATGGGGTGCTTCCCAAGTTTACTCACCTGGATATCTTAGCTAAGTTGATTCATACTTTAGCTATTGATGAACATGTTTTCGTATGCTTTCTGAGTTTTGCTCGTGATCGAAATAAGTTCTAAGTGGGTTCATACTTAGATAATTCTTCACTTACTCGTATGCTGCCCATTTTTCATTGGTTCGAAATATTACTCTCTAAGTTTATTCGTACTTAGATTAATTCTGCATGTATTCGTATGCTGCCCATTTTTCATTGGTTCGAAATATTACTCTCTAAGTTTATTCGTACTTAGATTCCCAAATGTGTTCGTATTCGGGAAAGCCATGCATTTTATCGTATGCATGCCAAACGTTTGCTCTTAACTCTAAGTGTATTCATACTTAGTCTATCCAAATGTTTTCATATTTGGCAAAAGTGTGTACATCCATGTATGCACACCAAGTATACTCGTACTGGCAAGGTTTTGAATCTGCTCAAAATATCTTCGTATTTGGCATAAACCTATTCCTCTGCTCCCCAATACGAAGTGAGGGGCAAGAACCAAGCCTAACTTCGTATTCTAATCGTAACGGAAATAAAAACAATGTCTTATATCAAAACCAGAATTTTATTCATAATTCAAAAACTCAAAGGGGCGTTACGCGTACCCCTTGCAACTAATCAAATCGAAAACAGAGGAATTTTATTCGTAATTCCCACACAACCACGATGTGCATCCTAAAAACAGAATAAAAAATAAACTGAAGTCTTTTCAGACAAAAAACTTCCTCAAGTTGTGGACATTCCAAGGCCTCGGCACCGGGTTCCCGTCCAGGTCCGCCAAACGATAAGCCCCAATTCCCACAACCTCTGTAACTCGATATGGGCCTTCCCAGTTGGCCCCTAATTTGCCCTCGTTGGCCACCTTGGTATTGCCGAGCACCTTACGAAGCACAAGGTCTCCAATACCAAATTCTCGGGGGTGGACGTTCTTGTTATAACTTTTCATCAGCTGCTCCTGATATGAGGCCAGATGCACCAGCGCCCTTTCTCTCCGTTCCTCGGCAAGATCAAGTTCAATCTCCAGGGCTCTGTCATTGCCTCCACTTTCAACTAAAGTGGTCCTGTTGGTCGGCAGACCAACCTCCAATGGGATTACAGCCTCCGTCCCATATGCCAATGAGTAGGGGGTCTCTCCCGTAGACCTCCTAGGAGTTGTTCGGTGCGCCCATAAAACAAGTGGTAGTTCGTCGGGCCATTTTCCTTTTGCCTTGTCCAACCTCTTCTTGATCCCATCAAGTATGGTCTTGTTGGACGCCTCTGCTTGCCCATTACTCTGTGGGTAGGCTGGGGTCGAGTAATAATTCCTTATCCCATATTGGGCACAAAAAGCCTTGAACTTTTTCTGAAATTGGGACCCGTTATCCGTAATCAGTGAATATGGGTCCCCAAATCGAGTAATTATGCTTTTCCACACGAACCTTTCTATCATAGGCTCAGTGCCTCAATCCATTTGGTGAAATAATCTGTTGCTACCAACAGAAATTTCCTATTTCCTGTCGCCTTGTGAAGTGGACCCACGATGTCCATCCCCCATTGTGCGAAGGGCCAAGGACTTGTCAAAGGCACCAGATCCTCGGCTGGTGTTCAGATCATTGGTGAGAATTTCTAGCACTTCTCACAAATTTTCACATACACCTTAGCATTTTCCTACATGTGAGGCCACCAGTATCCTTGGGTTATCGCTCGGTGGGCAATGGATCTACCCCCAGCGTGACTACCACACGTTCCCTCGTGGATCTCGTGGAGGAACTTCTGCACCATCTCGGGATGCACACAAAGTAAGTATGGACCAGTGAAAGATTTTCTGTATAACTTCCCTTCTGGTGACAGCCAAAACCGTGCTGATTTCATTTTTATCTTGTGAGCCTCCTTTTTGTCTGTGGGGAGTGCCCCATCTCGTAGGAACTCCATTATTGGGTCCATCCAACTTGGCCCTTGGTTCACGTCCAAGACCAACTCCACACTTCTTCCAATGCTCGGCTCAGCAAGATAATCTACTGCCACCCGTCTTTTGAATTCTGTTGGTACAGCTGCAGCCAACCAGGCAAGAGAATCAGCATGGGCGTTCTGCCCAGAACTTATTTGCTCAATATACACCTTCTCGAAAGTGTCAAGCAGATCTCTGGCGGCCATTACGTAGGCAGCCATCTTCTCGTTCCGAGCCTTGTATTCCCCGGACAACTGGTTCACCACGAGTTGTGAATCACAATGTACTCGTATCCTTTTTACCTTCAGGGTCTTTGCACTCCTGAGCCCTGCCAAGAGTGCCTCATACTCTGCCACGTTATTTGAAGCACTAAATCCCAATCGAAGGGACAGCTCCATCATTGCTCCTTCAGGAGGGAAAAGTACCACCCCAATTCCTGATCCCGTATTACACGCAGAGCCATCAACAAATAACTTCCATTCCATGGGATCCCGTTTGGCCGGAGTCTTCTTGTTCCTCGTTATTTGCTCATCCCCCTGTTCTTTTCTCTGCTCCTGTCTCATAGGAGGCTGGGGAGCTACCGTGGGTGAAAACTCAGCTACAAAATCTGCCAGTACTTGCCCCTTTATTACAGTGCGCGGCTGGTAATCTATGTCGTACTGACTCAACTCGACCGACCAAGTTGAGATACGTCCCGAGAAGTCCGCCTTTCGTAGCAAAGACTTTAACGGGAATTCAGTATAGACCACAACCCTGTGACTTTGGAAATAATGGGGCAATTTTCTCGCCGCCGTCCTTAATGCCAGGACCAACTTTTCGAGGGGCAGATATCTCGTTTCTGCATCCAGCAATGTCTTGCTCACATAATAGACGGGGACTTGCTCGGATCCCTTATCCCTTAATAACACTGCACTCACAGCATGTTCAGAAACTGCTAAGTACAAAGTTAAAGACTCACCTTGTTCGGGTGTGGATAATAGGGGAGCTGTTGCCAAGTACTTCTTCAGGTCTTGGAACGCTTGCTCACACTCTGCTCCCCATTCGTATCATTCCCTCTTTTTCAGCAATTGGAAGAAAGGTCTACATTTGTCACTGGACCTGCTGATGAATCTATTTAGAGCCGCTGCCATCCCTGTTAACCTCTGGACCTCCTTCGTGGTCCTCGGACTTTGGAGCTTTTGCAACGCAGTAATTTGATCGGGATTTGCCTCTATCCCTCGTATGGTCACCAAATGCCCTAGGAATTTTCCTGAGTTTACCCCGAACGCACACTTCAAGGCGTTGAGTTTCAGCTTGTATTCCCTCAATATCTCAAAGGCTTCCCTCAAATTAACAATGTGGTTTTCCTTCTCCTTGCTTTTGACTACCATGTCGTCTATGTAAACCTCCATGGTCTTGCCGAGCAACTTCTTTAGCATAATCGTTGCTAACCTCTGGTATGTTGCACCTGCATTCCTCAAACCAAAGGCATGACGCTATAACAGTACAGCCCCCTTGGTGTGATAAAGGAAGTCTTCTCTTGATCGAGACCGTACATGGCTATCTGGTGATACCCTCGATAAGCATCAAGGAAACTCATCCGCCCATACCCAACCGTTGCATCAACAAGTTGGTCTATCCTGGGAAGGGGAAAGCTATCCTTGGGACACGCCTTGTTCAAGTCGGTGAAATTGACACAGACTCGCCACTTCCCATTTTTCTTCTTTACCACCACAGTATTGGACAACCATTCTGGGTAGTATACCTCCCGTATAGCTTTTGCTTCGAGCAACCGGTCCACCTCCTCGATGATAGCATCCACGTGCTGTACAGCAGACCGTCTCTTTTTTTGCATCACAGGCTTATGTTGTGGATCCACATTCAAGTGGTGACAAATCACATTTGCATCTACTCCGGGCATCTCTTCGGGTACCCAAGCGAACACATCAACGTGCTCCTTGAGGAACCCCACCAATTCTTTCTCCTCTGTCTCATTCAGGTTCTCCCCAATCAGGAAATACCTTTTCAGATCATTCTCGTTGATCTGGATCTTTTTCAAGCCTTCCACCACTTTCTCAGCGGGGTCTCCTCCGACATCCTCAATGGTCGGCTGATCCGGGACCTCGACTGCTTGGACTAACTTTGCCTTGGGTGCCTTCTTGATTATAGAAATCAAGCACTGCTGGGCGACCTTCTGATTTCCCCTTATCCTCTCAATACCATTTGATCCTGGGAATTTTACCATCTGGTGGTAAGTGGAGGAAACCGCTTTCATCTTGTGCAACCATGTTCTTCCAATAATCGCGTTATAAGAAGATGGTACATCCACCACTAGGAAATCGGTTCTTAGCACAACTATTCCTGCCCGAACAAGAAGAGTTATTTTGCCCAAGGGCCAGACTGCTCCTGCACTGAATCCAACCAAAGGGGTTATTGACTGCACCAAATCCGCTTGTGTCAGCCCCAACTTCTTGAACGCGTCATAGTACAGTATCTCTGTGCAGCTCCCTGAGTCCACCAAGATTCTTTCTATGTCATACTCCCCAATTCGTAGGGTTATGACCAGGGCATCATTATGTGGCACCTGGATTCCACCCAGGTCCTCATCCGTGAAGGCTATGCCTCCATTGCATTCTTCTCCCTCACGTCCTCGTTTCTTTCCCAACTGCATCACGTGCTGGTCGTGTTTTACCTGTCTCTGGAGCCACCTTACCTCATTTCTCGTATAAGGCGCGGCCAATCCATGTATCATATGGATTACGCCCCTTGGATTTTGCTCGTAATCCAATTCCAATGCTTTCTCTGCACCCCTGTGCTCTTCCTGAATAAACTCTTTCAGGTAACCACGTGAAACCAGATCATCGAGGTGTTGCTTGAACATCTCACAATCCTCCGTCATGTGCCCCCAGTCTTTGTGATAACTGCAATGCTGACTCGTAGCCCTTTTCGCGTCTTTATCTCCCTCCAGCCTTGGGGGCCACTTGAAATATGGACGATTCTTTATTTTATAAAGAATCTGATAGATTGGTTCCTTCCAAACCGTTGTCACCGAAAAGAAAGACTTGGGGTCTGGAGCATGTTTCTCTTTGAACGGCTCTTTCTTGACCTGCCCGTATTCCTTCTTCTCTTTGTAGGTCTTGGGCTCCGGCTTGTCTGTCCTCTTCGGCACACCCTTCGCCTGTTCGGCGACCATCCTATTGTCCTCTCGCAGTATGTCATCCTCGTTCCTGGCATGCTGCTTGATTCGTTCCATCAGCCTTACCAACGTACCTACCGGGGTCATATTCAGGGACTTACGGAGTTCTCCCCGAACAGGTAACCCCATCTTGAAGGTGGCTATCACATATTCCTCACTGCAACCTTCAATCTCATTGAAAGTCTCCCAGTATTTCTTAGCGTAGTCCCTGATCGGCTCGTTCTCACCTTGTTTCATGACAGAGAGGCTCTCAAAGGTTTTAGGTGCTTTTCTGCTCGTCAGAAACCGAGCAGTAAATTCTTCGGCTAGCTGTCTCCATCCTCGTATGGTGTTCGGTCCCAGTTTATGGAACCACGACAAGGCCACCTTCCCCAAACTCGATGGGAACATCTTGCACATGATCGCGTCATCTCCGTCATGCATGAACATTGCCTATCGGTAATGCTGTATGTGGGCCACAGGATCAATATTTGTTTCGTAAAGAACCAATGCCCCGTGCTTCACCCTGCTCGGAAGCTTTGCTTCTTGCAATCTCCTTACAAAAGGGGATGAAGCTATGTTGCTGAGGGCTTTCCGTGCTGCTTCTCGTGCAGATATGGTTCCCTCCTCTTGTTCTTTTGCTTTCTTGGGAGTACTCTTTTCCCAATCGGAATCAGGCCTCTCGTACCTGTCCCTGTGGTGTCTTCTAATCTCCCCCTCTTCGGGGGTAAGGCTTCTGCTTCTTCTTTTTCGTGAAGAAGCCCTTTTCTTTCTTGGAGTGGGACTCCTGGATCTGCTCCTCCTTCCTCGTGAAGGAGCCTTCTTATGTTCCACTATTGCCAACCTGTCTCCTCTGGAATTTCTTCGTGACAGTCCAGAATCCTCCGGATGTTCTCGTATCCGTTGCAATTCCTAGATCTCATACTCTCATTTTTTAATCAGACGAGCGTACTCTCGATCTCTTGTCTCTTTTTGTCCAAGACATCGTCACGGTTGTGTGCACTCCTTGAATGTGCCACTGATTCTCCCTCACGACGGGACCTACTCCTTCTCGTGGATCCTGTGGCTGTCCTTCCCTCTTTGTTCTTGGAGTCGTCATGGACAGTCAGGGGGTTATTGACTGCACCATCTCGGGTTTTCTCGGAGGATCCGGTGGGGACTGGTCGCCTCCTCCTCCCAACTGGTGTTTTGGGTCATGTGGTGTCTTTGGGTCTTCTTCCATCATGGTCGCTTTTCAGAGGGATCTCTTTCGTTTCCCACAGACGGCGCCAATTGTAAGTGCAGAAAAACTAAGTAGGGTTTAAGCAGCTCAAGATTGTAACGGCTACTTCGTGATCTTTGCCGGAACCCTAATATGTCGCCGAAGCCCTAATCTGCAAAACAGACAAGGGGTGAGCGCACCTATGCCTCTCGTGGCAAAGGCCCTCCGATGCCTAAGTTAGTATCACGTACTAATGGAAAACCCTAATTAAGCATAAGAGAATACGTATAACTGCAATGTATTGTGTACCTTTTTCCTCTCGGTTTGCCTTGTATTTATAGGTTTATGGATTCTTGCTGCCCAAGTATCCATGTTGCCTTAGATTTCCTATCTCGTATAGGAAACCCAGAATATCTCAGATTCTCGTTCCCTTATCAGTTCATTACCTTAGTCCGTTTAGGACTCCTTTCCACAGCTGGCCGAACTTCCCATTTCCGTTGGGTATCTCTCCAAGATCCTATTTTATTGGGATATTATAGTAAACACGGAATATCCCTGTTTCCAGAACCTTCTGGAACGTTTTCTGCACGGCAACTGTCCTTTTCATAACTATATCGTGGTCCTACATACCACGTGTTTTTTGCCATTCTTGCACCTGTTCGGGATTTACTCCCTACACCTTTAATAAAAAATTGGTCTAAGGTCCACTATAGCATATTTGTAACTTGCCAAATCCACCTCTCAAATTTGTAACTCACTAGGTCCACTTAGATAAAGGCTGTAGACACCTCCCTGGAGCGAGGTATTGCCATACAGATTGATCGTTGCTATTTGTTTGGTTGTTTGCTACATAAACCAAGATCGTGGATATTTCCATGGCTAGGAACATTGCCACACGATAGTGGTTATCATCGAAACAGAGTTGCCACCTAGTTTAAGAAAATTAGGAAAAACAGATAGAGATTCTGGGCACGGGAGCCAAAGGTACAATGAGGGGAAGGTATTAGGCACCCCTCTCTGCCCAGTCGTGAAACTGACCCATAGTTGTTCGACATATGATTAAAACATGCTTTATTTAATTTTAACACATAGTCTGTTTATTAGCCTTTAGCAGTGAATAAGGTGAGCCGAGACGATAAGTAAATCATGCATTAGAAAACAGAATAAAACAAACTGTCCCAGGGAGATGGATCCCGCGGCCGGTGAATGGATGTCACGGCCGAGAGATCCTTCTGGTTTTATGTATTGACCGAGGGATTGATTCCCCAGCCGATATTCTTCCTCACACCATACCAGACGATTAGCAGATAATCAAGAAGCTATTATGAAGCATAAAACAGGAAATAAATTGAACCAGAGGCCCCTGGGCCTCACCACCTTGATCCCTCAGTAGCTTGATTGCTTCGGATTGAGGGTGATTGACTAATTGCTTCTTGAGAACCCTAGGGTTAGGGTTTGAACTTCAGGATTTGGATCGTCGGATTATGGCTGCCTTCAGAAGGTTGGGGCTTTTATAGAGGGGATATGAGAGTGTATTTCTGCAGAGTTTTGTGGTTGATGGGGATGTGTTCGTCTCTTAATTTCAGAGCCGAAGCCCTCTTTATATAGGCATTAGGGATGACAGAACTCGTCCAATCAAAACGCACGGTGGGAATTGGAGTTGGGGAGTGATACAAACTCTTCATAGTGATCCCTGAACGTGGCCCGAACGCATTGGAAAAAGGCTGCTAGGGTTTTGCAGACGGATCAAACGATTGACAGAACGTTCTAGAATCTGAAAAATAGACTATCTGGCGGCCGATCAAAGGATGTAACGGCCGAAGGAATGATATTGCGGCCGAATGATAGATCTGGCGGCCGGCTAATCAATCTCTCAGGGAGTTTTTCAAGCAATAGGCTTCACGGGTGAAGAGTTGAAGTTGGGGCCGTGTGATCAATGTCACGGCTAACAGATGGATTCTCTTAAGATGTTGTGTTTCTGTCTGAAAGGCTATTTGGCTCTGGATTGGGTCCTCTAAGTGACTAAAAGTTCTTACCGAAAGTCCTAAGGTTCACAGGAAGTTAATCAGCAATCACTATATCCATTTCATCATCGGGATGGTCCCCAAGGTGGGACTTGAAATAATCATTAGGCCAAATTGGGGTGTCTACAGATGCCCCTCTTTGACTGAACTTAGACGGATCACGAGACATGTTTAAGTAAGAGTCAAAGCTGTAAAAGCAACTCAATTTGGTCCAACAACTATTCCAAGGGATTTTTGAAAAAGGTTTTTTGTTATGGTCAGGCCGGGAGGCTGCTTACGTATTCCACAGGGGAAATTCAGACCAACCATAGTTCGGAAGGGCAATAAAGAAAAATAAAAAGTTTTGGAGGGTTAGGAACAGAAGACGTACCTTCAGGCTTTTAAAAGCCGTAGTGCAACGTACCTAGGCTGAGCCAGAATTTTGGCGGAGGATAGTTGAAGGAGCGCAGGGCTGTCGGGGAAATTTTTGCGACGAGCATCTTCAGAATTTTGGGGTAGACCAATACACAGCAGGTGAGTCGTTTGCTTTTCTTGATCATCCTTACTTTGATTGAGGGGGGCTCGGTAGAATAGCTTATCCTTGCGAATGAGCTGGAAGGAATTGATGTAATTGGGGTGGAATCCAAGCCATCTGCTGAGGATGAATTTGGACGCCGGTTTTGAGATATGGGGTGGAACCCAAGCCATCTTCTAGAGACGAGTTGGATGCCGTTTTCGAGATATGGGGGGCGCGAGGCTAGTAATTAGAGCACGGAGCGTTGAGATGAGGGAACTGAGGCACGGAGCCGGTTGTAGTAATGAGCCGAGAGCCTGGAGAGTTTAGAGTTTTGACGTGATGGAGCCGAGGCATAGAGCCGTTTGTGGTCACAAGGCGAGAGCATGAGGAGTTTGACAGATTTGAGGCGTAAAGCCAGTTGTATTCACAAGGCGAGAGCCTGAGGTGTCGAAGCTTAGAGCTTGACGTGATTTGAACCGAGGCGTAGAACCGGTTGCATTCTAATGGTCTGTGCATGGACCTTTCTCATCATAAGTTTTGGTGTAGAGCCAAAGGATCGAGGCGCTGGACCGATCAATAAAACCGAGGCATAGAGCCGGTTGATTGCAGGATTGACCTGTTTCATGAGTAAGAGATATGCAGAGGTGTGTATACGATGATGATGATAGGTTAGATATGATAATGCAGACTCGATGTGGCAATGGTGATGCAATTGATGCTTATGTGCACGGGCCCCTACGTGTGTGTTTGATTTAAGCGTAGAGCTTCTTTCAAGTTCTGGACTTGAGCATTTAGAGCGTAGAGCTCGAGCATTCGGACGGCAGAATCCGAGCATTCAAAGTACAGGCTTTGAGCATCCAGTACATAGTAGTTGGGCATTCAAGCGTAGAGCTTGAGCATTCAAGTGTAGAACTTGAGCATCCAGTACACGGTGGTTGGGCATTCGAAGAGCTTAGAGCATTCAAAATGTTAGATTTTGAGTATTCAAGCGTAGAGCTTGAGAACAAATGATATCTTAAGTGGGGTGGCGTAGAGCCTGTTGAGAATTGTTTATGGCGTAGAGCCATTTGAGATAATGGGCGTAGAGCCGTAGAGTTTGTGGGCGTAGAGCTGCTAAGATGGTGAATACGGGCTTTGAGCCGCTGAAATGGTAGAGATGGGCTTTGAGCCGCTGAGGTAGCGAGCGTAGAGCTACTGATGTAGTGAGCTTGGAGCTGCTGAGTGACTTGGTATGGGCACAGAGCCGTTGAGAAGGTGAATACGGGCGTAGAGCCGCTGAATAGTTTGATAGTGATGAGCTCGGAGCTGCTTGAACGAGTTTAGAGCTGCTGAGTATGTGAAGCTGATGAGTAGCGAGCATAGAGCTGCTGAGTGAGCTTAGTGAGTATGGAGCTGCAAGGATGACTTTAAAGCTGTCGGGCGAGTTTAGAGCTACTGATAGCAAGCGTAGAGCTACTGATGGTAAAGATGGGCGTTGAGCTGCTGGGGTAGCGAGCGTAGAGCTGTTGAATGAGCTTTAGAGCTGCTGGGTGATAATGAGTTCGGGCGTAAAGCCGCTGTTGAGCTTGTTTGAGTACGTGGCGCCATTGAGTGAGATAGTGGGCATGGAGCTGTTGAGTAGCTTGATTATGGAGCTGTAAGACGAGGTAGGTAGTGATGGCGAGCTTAGAGCTATTAATGGCTGACGTACTTCCGGAGCATAGTTATTCGGGCATAGTGCCTGAGTTGAACGTATCAAGGGTCCTTTGATCTTGTGAGTGAGAGCTCGAGTTTGATAATCCTCAGTGGCCAAGCGACCAGTTGTTGTGAGCTTGCCGTTACGGAGAGAGAGGTTCCTTATGCTTGGATATGCCCCCAAGGCTAGTTTTGACCGTATTGTATTCGCTCGGGAATGCCCCCAAGGCTGATTCAATCATTGCTTTTGTTGGTTAAAGACCCACAACTTGAATTGGTTCACTGAGCTGCAAGAAATGGATTAAGGGGCCAGGAGATCGATCTCTGTAGACACCTCCCAAGCGGGGCATCGCCATACAGATTGATCACATTGTATTTGCTCGATTGGTTGCTCACTTCATAAACCAAAATCATGGACATTCCCATGGCTAGGAACATCACCACATGATAACGGCTATCATCAAATAGAGTCGCCACCCAGTTTATTAAAACTGGGAAAATAGATAGAGATTCTGGATTCGGGAGCCAAAAGTACAGTAAGGGGAAGGTGTTAGGCACCCCTCTCTGCCCAGTCGTGAGACTGGCCCATAATTGTTCAACATAAGACGTATAGATGCTTTATCTAATCCTAACACATAGTCTGTTTAGTTATTCCTTTAAACAGTAAGCAAAGTGAGCCGGTGCGATAATTGAAACATGCATCAGAAAGCAGGAAACAAACAAAATGTCCCAGGGAGATGGATCTCGCGGCCGGTGAATGGATCTCACGGCCGAGGGATCCTCCTGGTTTGATGTACCGGCCGAGGGATCGAAGCCCCGGTCGGTGTTCTTCCTCACACCAGACAGAAAGATTAACGGATAATCAAAATGCTACGATTAGCAAAAAAGGACAGTAAATAAGGCAAACCAGAGGCCGTTGGGCCTCACCACCTTGATCCCTCAGTTGCTTGATTGCTTCGGATTGGGCGTGATTGACTGATTGCTTGATCGAGAACCCTAGGGTTAGGGTTTGAACTTCGGGGTTTGATCGCCGGATTGACGGCTGCCTTCGGAAGGTTAGGGCTTTTGAAGTATGGGATTGAGGGAGTATTTCTGCAGAGTTTCGAGGTTTGATTGAGTGTGTGGGTATCTCAATTTCTGTGTGTTAATTCGGAACCCAAAGGCCCCTTTATATAGGCATAGGGATGACTCACTCCGGCCAATCAAATCACGAGATGGCAATTGCAATTGCAATGCATCTCAAACTCTACGTCGTGATCTCCGAACGTAGCCCGAACGCATCGGAAAGGTAGTGTAGTTGGATCAAACCAGACGTCTGACAGAACGTTCGAGAGTCTGGAAAAAGGTCGATCTGGCGGCCGAGCAAAGGAAGTCACGGCCGTGGAAAGGATGTCTCGGCCGAAGGATAGATCTTGCGGCCGAGGGATTGATCTCTCAGGGAGATTTTGCTGGCAACAGGTTGCTCGGGCGAGGGATTGAAGTTATGGCCGTGGGATCGATGTTACGGCCGTCAGATGGATTCTCCTAGGCTTCTGTATTTTCTGTCTGAAAGGCTGTATGGCTCTGAATTGGGTCCTCTAAGTGGTCAAAGTTCTCACCGAAAGTCCTAAGGTCCTCAAGGAAGCAATCATCAATCATTGTATCCATTTCATCATCGGGATTGTCCCAAGGTGGGACTTGAAATAATCGTTAGGCCAAATTGGGGTGTCTACAGATGCCCCTCTTTGACTGAACTCAGACGGATCGCGAGACATGTTTGAGTAAGAGTCAAAGCTGTAAAAAGCAACTCAATTTGGTCCAACCACTATTCCAAGGGTTTTCGAAAAAGGTTTTGTTATGGTCGGGCCGGGAGGCTGCCTACGTATTCCACAAGGGAAATTCAGACCAATCGTAGTTCGGGCAATAAAGAAAAGTAAAAAGTTTGGAGGGTTAGAGACAGAAGACGTACCTTAGGGCTTAAAAAGCCGTAGTGTGACGTACCTAGACTGAGCCAGGGTTTTGGCGGAAGATAGTTGAAGGAGCGCAGGGCTGCCTGGGGAGTTTTTTTTGCGGAGAGCTTCCTTAGTATTTTGGGGTAGATCAGTACACTTGCAGGTGTGTTTGCCTTTCTTGATCATCCTTACTTTGACTGAAAGGAGCTCGGTAGAGTAGCCTATCCTTGCGAATGAGCTGGAAGGAATTGATGTAATAGGGTGGAATCCAAACCATCTGCTGGGGATGAATTGGACGCCGGTTGTTTTTGAGATGTAGGGGAGGCGCAGGGCCAGTAGTTGTAGCACGGAGCTTTGGTGATGAGGGAACCGAGGCACGGAGCCGGTTGTAGTCATGAGGCGAGAGCCTGGAGAGTGATGGAACCGAGGCGTGGAGCCTGTTGCGATTTGATAAAACCGAAGCACGGAGCTGGTGTTGATCATAAGGCGAGAGCCTGGGGTGATTGATAGGACCGAAGCGCGGAGCTGGTGTTGATTATAAGGCGAGAGCCTGAGGTGATTTGCTAGGACCGAAGCGCGGAGCTGGTGTTGATCATAAGGCGAGAGCCTGAGGTGATTTGATAGGACCGAAGCGCGGAGCTGGTGTTGATCATAAGGCAAGAGCCTGAGGTGATTAGATTGAGGCGTGGAGCCTGCTGTGGTTATGAGATGAAGGCCTGAGGTGAGCTTAGAGCTTGAGGGGACCGAAGCGCGGAGCTGGTATTGATTGTGAGGCGAGAGCCTGAGATGTCAGAGCTTTGAGCTTGACGTGATGAACCGAAGCGCGGAGCTGGTATAAGGCAAGAGCCTGAGGTGAGGGAACTAAGGCGTGGAGCCTGAAGTGATTGAGGCGTGGAGCCTGCATGCAGTCTTAAGGCGAGGGCCTAAGTTGTCGGAGCTTAGAGCTTGACGTGATTTGAACCGAAGCGTAGAGCTGGTTGCATTCTGATGGTCTATGCACGGAGCTTTTCCATCATAAGTGTTGGCGTGGAGCCAAAAGATCGAGGCGTTGGGCCGATCAAATAAAACCGAGGCATAGTGCCGGTTGATTGCAGGGTTGACCTGTTTCATGAAAGATATGCAAAGTGTATATGTGTGATGATGGTTGTTAGATGTGAACAGACATGATGCAGACTCGATGTGAAAATGTTGATGCAAATGTGCACGGGCCCGTGCGTGTGTGTTTGTTCTTAAGCTTAGAGCTTCTATCATGTTTCGGACTTGAGCATTCAGAGCGTAGAGCTCGAGCATTCGGACGGCAGAATCCGAGCATTCAAAGTACAGGCTTTGAGCGTCCAGTACATAGTGGTTGGGCATCCAAGCGTAGAGCTTGAGCATTCAAGTGTATGACTTGAGCATCCAGTACACAGTGGTTGGGCATCCAAGCGTAGAGCTTGAGCATTCAAAAATGTTAGATTTTTGAGCATTCAGGCGTAGAGCCTGAGAATAAATGTCTTGATTGCTGGGACGGCTTAGAGCCTGTTGCTTGTTTTACGGCTTCGAGCCAGTTGAGATAATGGGCCTTGAGCCGCTGAGTTGGGTGATTATAGGCATAGAGCCTGTTGAGATGGTAAATACAGGCTTCGAGCCTATCGAAGTAATGGGCTGGGAGCCGCTGAGGTGGTAGATATAGGCTTCGAGCCTGTCGAGATGATGGGCTTCGAGCCGCTGAGGTGATAGACATAGGCTTCGAGCCTGTTAAGAGCTTGATTGTGTACGGCTTCGAGCCAGTTTGAGACAATGGACTTGGAGCCGCTAAGTTGAGTGATTACAGGCGTAGAACCTGTTGCCGTGATAGCGAGCATAGAGCTGCTGAGATAAAGGGCTTCGAGCCGCTGGGATTGCTTGTTTACGGCTTTGAGCCAGTTGAGATAGCGGGCTTGGAGCCGCTGAGTTGTGTAGAGACGATGGGCACAGGGCCGCTGAATTGATACGGGCGTAGAGCCGCTATGATAAAGGGCTTCGAGCCGCTGGGTGATAGTAGACGTAGGCTTCACGCCTGTTGAGGTAATGGGCTTCGAGCCGCTGAGTTGATTGTATAGGCATAGAGCCGCTGAGTGAGTTGATATGGGCGTAGAGCCCGTCAATAATGGGCTTAGAGCCGCTAAGATGGTTGTCATGGCTTCGAGCCAGTTAAGATAGCGGACTCGGAGCCGTTGAGTTAGTAGGTGGAGGCGTAGAGCCGCCAGGTGTCCTGTTTTGCCATGGTAGGAGCTTCGGCCAGCAGTTTGTGGAGAGAGATTTTCCTCATGCTTGGGCATGCCCCCAAGGCTAATTTTGATTACATTGTATTGGCTCGGGGATGCCCCCAAGGCTACTTTGGTTGACTGAAGACTTAGAAGTCTGTAATCGCTTGAGTTGGTGCACTGAGCAAAAATCCATTGGGGCTGAAAGGAATGTATTAGAAGGGCCAGGAGATCGATCTCTCGGCCGAGGTATTGATGTATCGGCCGAGGAAACGATGTCTCGGCCGCTTAATCGCTCCATTTCCAGGGGCCTATAAAAGGCCACGACCTCAGCCGTTCGTCTCACTTTCCTTTCTTCCCTCTCCGTTCCTTCCGTCCGAAGCTTCCATCGAAGACCCCCCCCTTTTTACTTCTCCTTGTTTCCGACAGCTCCGGGCCGTGGGTGATATGCTGACGTGGCTAGTGTGCGCGGAGGGAGATCGCGTTTGCTTTTGGTCCTGTCTTGACGCTTGATTTTGGATCCTCGCATGGGTATGCTTGATTAGGGGCCCTCGCATGGGTGACTTGCTTCCGCGACGTGGAACTCCTGGCGTGGCGGTGGTACGCGGTGTGGTGGTTTTTCTGGGCCATGTGGTGTCCCTTCTGCACCGTAGTACTCCTTTGGTATACATCGCCCCAGGGGTTTCCTCTTCTTTTTTGCAGCTGGTCTCTTTTGCTCGGACCACCAGAGGGTTCGACATCCTCTTCTGCTTCCTCTTTTTTGTTTCTTTCTTTGTTTCTCTTCCTGCATAGGTTAGTTCGACAGGAAATCGATGTATAGCTTGTTTAGGAAATGTGGGATGATCCACTTTGTGATGTAAAAAGCTTTCGTTATATGAAACAAAAACCTTCCTGCTCTGTTTGTGATTGTATATGCTGTTCTTACGTTTGTTTGCGTGTGATATTTCCGTTAATCCAATGAAACGAACTGAACCGTGGGAACAGTCTGTAAAATAGCCGTTCTGGCGGCCGACCAAATGATTACGCGGCCGAAACTTCGATCTAGCGGCCGAAGGATCGTTTCGTTTGCCTGGGTTTGACTTGCAGGTCAACCCTATTATCTACGGGCCGATGGATTGATCCCACGGCCGCCTAATTGAAGTGCCGGCCGAGAGACCGACTGAATTTCCGAGGATTAAGAATCCGATTCCGATTCGAACTAAGACTCGACCTAGCCCTATAAGTACGCGTTCTACGAACCCGATAGTATTGTCAGCAGCAATTTCCTTGCACATGGCACATCCAATCCTTGATCAGTGGTTGGATTCCTTTAATGGCCTTGACCGTCTGCACTTTAAGTCCTTTGGCATGGACTTCCTCTTTTCCCTTCGCCACATTCCCGTGAATTTTGCTTTCCTTAGGGCAGCCGCTAGTTTGTGGGACCCTGATTTTCACGTCTTTCGATTTAAGAGGGAGGAGTTATGTCCTACCATCGAGGAATTTGCAGCCATCATGGGTCATTCGGATAGAGAGGGTTTCATTGTCCCTAATCCTTTGTTCAACCGTGGTGATCTCCTAAAGGATTTACTCCAAGTTCAAAAACATGAAGTTAAGTTCTTCCTGGTGAAAGGAAGGCTAGAGATTCTGCAACTCATTCAGCGTTTTGGTACAGCCGAGGTTCATCGCCAAGTTTCCTTACAGAAGTCATGCTTTCATGCATTGTGCATTTGTCTCCTTCATTACTACTTGCTTGGCCCTTCCTCTGGTCATGCTGATCCTATACTGCTTAATCTTGCTCAGCAAATTGGAAACCGTGTGGGTTTCGCCGGTTTAGTGTTGGCAGAGACCTTGATGGGTCTAGATGTGATGAAGGGTAGTCCTACAGCTCAGTTCTCAGGCAGTCCCTTGCTATTACAGGTTCGCTCTTTTATTTGTTTCATTTGTCAGATTTGTCTTTTCACTCATCACTCTTTTGTTTTGACTCACATGTTCTCTCAGCTCACAATTTTCCCTTTTTCTCTAGGTATGGTTGTTTGAGAAGCTAAAAGTGTGGGATGCGCCGGAGCGACTTCCTTACAATCCAGACCAGTGTACGGAGCGTCACATGGTTAAACGGTTCCCAACTGAGGCTGCTTGGGCAGCGTGGATGAAGACTTGCAGAGGTGATTGGATTCAATGGGTTTGCCCCTGGTATAGTATCGAGAGCATGACCGCGAGTACCATGAACCACTTTGGTGTAGCAGTGATTGGCATTACTCGAGTCGTTTTCTACTTCCCTGCTCGCTTTCAAAGGCAGTTTGGGGCTGAACAAGCCGCAACCTTAGGTGACCCTGAATACACTGCCTCTAAGATCCATGATGCCAACTTCCGTCGTAATATGCTGCGCCTCTGGCCAAATAGAGTGATGCAGGAGGTCGCTGAGAGCTTTGTTGCCAAGCTATCGGGTTCTTACAAACGCTGGTTGAAGAAAAACCTTTTGGAGGATAGAAGTGCAAAGAGAAGGAAGACCTAGAGATCGACACTTTGCTTATGTTTTTTTCAAAAGATGTTTGTTTGATTCTAGCTTTCACGGATTAAGAATTGTTTAGGCTTGCTTTGTCCTTTCTCTTTGGAAATAATAAAACATTTGGTCGTTTTATTTGAAGATGTTATTGTCATGATTTGATGGTGAACATGCTTTAGGATAGACCTAGAAATTTTGGAAGTGATGATGATAGCAGTGGCCGAATCTCAAGCTTAGAGATTGCCTACGTATCCCATGGAGGGAATCAGGCCATAAACGTAGTTCCAACAAAGGGGATTTGTTTTGTTTTTAGTTAGGGTCCACTCGGGTATTTTCCTCTCCTTTTGTGCTCTAATTTTTGCCTAAAAACCGCCCTTGCGGGTTTTCGGTCTAGCGAGCGTTTTATTTATGCCTTAGTTTTTGCCTAAGCCGCCCTTGCGGGTTTTCGGCCTAGCAGGCTGCTCTAATTTTTGCTTGGATCCGCCCACCCTTGTGGTTTTCGGTCCAACGAGCATCTCTCAGGGGTAATACTTCCTCAACTTGTCAATGTTGACTGGCGTTGCGAATTCCATTCCATCCAAGTCTGCAATGTATGCTGCTCCTCCAGAAAGTATGCGTTTGATAAGGTAGGGGCCTCCCCAGTTTGGTCTAAACTTGCCCCTTGGGTCTGAGACGTGGCGACGAATTGCTTTGAGCACCATGTCTCCTACCTTGACGTCCCTAGGTTTTACCTTTTTGTTGAATGCTCGTGCAATACGGCGTTGATACCCTTGTACATGGTATAAAGCCCTCAGTCTCCTTTCGTCTAGTAGTGCCAACTCGTCGTAGCGGTTTTGAACCCAATCCTCTTCGATCATTCCAGTCTCAGCTAGAACCCTTAACGAAGGTAATTCCAATTCGATGGGCAAGACAGCTTCCATTCCATAGACCAGAGAGTAGGGAGTAGCCCCAGTTGAAGTCCTTTCGGTTGTTCGATATCCCCATAGCGCCAGAGGTAGCATTTCCGGCCAGTCTGTGTAAGTGTCGATAGTCTTCCGCAGAATCCTCTTGACATTCTTGTTTGCAGCCTCAACTGCTCCATTAGTTTGAGGTCGGTAAGTAGATGATCGATGATTTTGTATCCCAAATTCGGCGAAAAGCTTCTTTGTTGCCCCCTTGAAGTGTGATCCATTATCACAGACAAACTCGTGAGGTACACCATATCGATAGATGATATTAGTACGAATGAATTTGGCCACATGAGTGGCTTTGAGAGTAGCATAAGAGGCTGCCTCTACCCATTTGGTGAAGTAGTCGATGGCCACCAGAATGAACTGATGTTTGTATTTCCCCTTTGGATTTATGCTTCCAATGACATCTATTCCCCAAGTGGAGAATGGCCAAGGGGACGTCATGCTATACAGTTCTGTAGGGGGAATACGCATACGATCAGCGTGAGTTTGGCATTTGTAACATCGGCGGACATAATCAGCGCAGTCGGCTTCCATTGTAGTCCAGTAATATCCCTGACGCAGGATCTTCTTTGCCATCGTTGCCCCATTCATGTGTGGCCCACAAATTCCTTCATGTATTTCCTCCATTACCTTGCGGCTGTCCTCCGTTGTGACGCAAAGTTGACTTGGACCCAAGTGTGCCCTTCGGTACAATGCTCCTCCACAGATTATAAATCGAGCAGCAAACTTCCGCAGAGCCGTCTTGTCCTTTGAGGTGGCCTCGGACGGGTATTCTCCTTTTTCTAGGAATTCCTTCACGTCTTCGTACCATGGCTTGCCATCGTCTTCACCTTCCTCGGTAAAGGTACACTCACATGCTGGTTTAACCTTTTGTTCGATCATGAGAGGCCGCATTGTGAATCCCAGGGGTATTTCGACCATAGACGCCAATGTCGCCAGTGCATCTGCAAATCTATTGCTCACTCGAGGAGTGTGTGTGAAGATAACAGAATCGAATTGTGGAATTAGATTTTCCAGCACAGAGTGATATAGCTTCAGTGTATCCTCCTTGACCTTCCAGTCTCCTCTTGCTTGAGATACCACCAAGTTTGAATCCCCAGTGACTTCTACCCTTTTTGCTCCTAGCTCCAGGGCTGCCTCCATTCCAGCAATACAAGCCTCATATTCAGCTTGGTTGTTAGTGACTTCAAACCTTAGCTTACATGACAAGGGGATGTGGGAGTCGTTTGGGGAAACTAGCAATACCCCTATGCCATATCCACATTGGTTTGATGCTCCATCAAAGTAAAGTTGCCAGGTGTCGTCTAAGAGACATAAGATGTCCTCGTCGGGGAACATGAAGTCCTCTGCCTCGGCTTCTGTCACAGGGTGATCTGCCAAGAATTCTGCCACAGCTCTTCCTTTTACTGATTTCCTTGTCATGTATTTGAGATCGAATTCTGCTAGCAGCAATAACCACCTAGCTAGCTTTCCGATAAGTGCTGGCTTCTCGAAAAGATACTTGATTGGGTCTAAACGAGAGACCAGCACCACCGGATGTGCTAACAGGTAGTGCCTTAGTTTCTTTGTGGCCCATACTAGCCCCCAACAGGTTTTCTCGAGGGGAGTGTACCTTGTCTCGTAATCCATCATTTTCTTGCTGAGGTAGTATATGGCGCACTCTACCTTGGCGTCGTTTTCTTGCGCTAGCATACATCCCATGGACGTGTCTGTTACTGAGAGATACAGAATCAATGGCCTCCCAGGGATGGGTGGCGATAGTACAGGTGGATTCTGAAGGTATTCCTTGATTGCCTCGAACGCTTGCTGACAGTCTTGGCTCCATTCAAAATCCGTACCTTTCTTCAGTAGTTTGAAAAGAGGTTCACAGGTGGTTGTGAGCTTGGAAATGAACCTGCTGATGAACTGTACCTTCCCTAAGAAGCTCCTTACTTCCTTCTCTGTCCTAGGCGGTGATATCTCCATAATAGCCTGTATCTTGGAAGGATCTACCTCAATTCCTCTTTGAGTGATGAGGAAACCCAACATCTTTCCAGCTGTTACCCCAAAAGTACATTTTTGAGGGTTAAGACGCAGCTTATAATTCCTAATCCTCTCAAAGAACTTTTGGAGTGCTTCATAGTGTCCTTCCCTTTCCTTTGATTTGACTATCATATCGTCGACATACACCTCGACCTCTTTGTGCATCATGTCGTGCAGTAGTGTTGTGGCCATCCTCTGGTAAGTGGCTCCAGCATTCTTCAATCCAAACGGCATTACTCGGTAGCAGTAAGTTCCCCAAGGCTTAGTGAAGGTGGTTTTCTCTCTATCCTCAGGAGACATAAGGATTTGGTTATACCCAGAAAATCCGTCCATGAAAGATAGCAATGCATGGCCTGCGGTGTTATCCACTAGCTCGTCTATGTGAGGTAATGGGAAGTCATCTTTCGGACTGGCTTTGTTGAGATCTCGGAAATCTACACAGACCCTGATTCCTCCATTTTTCTTTGGTACGGGAACGATGTTTGCTACCCATTCAGTGACTATGAGAAAACCGGCATTGATTTGCTTAGTGACTTCTTCTTTTATCTTTAGGACCCAATCAGGGCGCATACGTCTCAGTTTTTGTTTAACTGGTTTTGCATCAGGATGAAGAGGAATTTTATGTTGAACAATTTCAGGGTCTATTCCAGGCATGTCCTCATAAGACCAGGCAAAAACATCTTTGTATTCTTTTAGCAAAAAGATTAGTTTTTCACTTTCTTGAGGGGATAGTGCGGCACCAATTTTAACCATTTTGGGCTCGTTTTCAGAGCCTATGTTTGCTGTGATTATCTCCTCAGAAAAAGGTTTAGCGTGCCTTTCTTCTTCTCTCTCGATGAATTCTAGAATTTCTTTCGGAATTTCTTCCTCAAAATTTGGTTTGTCGGAATCCACACAATTGACCATAGGCAAAGTGAAATACTCTAAATCTTCCTTCTCATTGCTAAATTTATCAAAAGACATTTCAGAGTCGAACTCAAAGTAAATGCTATGCCTTGGTACTTTGACCAGGTTTTCCTCACTAGACTTAGTAGTTTCGAAGGATGAAAAGCTTGACTCGGACTGAGTCGACTCGGAGTCGGAATCGGAATCAGAACTAAGATCAGAATTAGCGCTTTTCATTTTGTATTTTAGAGTGTGTTCCACGGTCCAGTTAGGGTAAGCCCCTTTTTCAGCATCCACAATCAGCTCAGAGCAGTCTTTTTCATCACCAAGGTCGATCACCAATACCTCACTGTCACCTTGATTCGCACTTTCATCATTGTCACCCTGCAAGTCTTGGAGGGCCATTTGATTTGCTATTGCTGTTATCTCTTCCAATTGAGCTTCAATTTCGGCTTCGTCGCTGTTGTCGACTCGTCGTGTGCCAACAAAGCCCCACCAATTACCAAAGCTGTCTATGATGGGATGGATCACCCTTATTTCATTGTTGGTGACCCCCTCATCAAAGAGCAGGTTTAGTGATATTTCGTCTAGTGGGTCATTGTCGACAGCCTCTTCTTCCTTTGCCTCTTCAGTCTCGAGGTTGTTGACCTCGTCTATTGGCCAATAATCATCGGTAGGTGCATAAGGGTCATAAAAGTAGATTGGAACCCTGCGAAGCCCTTCTTCTTCAATCAGGTCTTCTACCTCTTCCTCATAAACTGTTCCAGCGAACATGACATGGTCATCTTCAATGATAGCCACCATAGGCTTTGGTTGATTTACTGGAGTGATGTATTCAGAAGGGTTGAAATCTTCAACAGCAAAGTGGAGCGGGCCAGACAGCTTGGTGACAACTTGAAAGTGCGAATCAGACGTGATCAATGATGCAGTCATTTTTCCTGAAAAAGGTTTTTGCTTTAGTTAGATTGATTAATCTTACCTACTGTTTATTTGACTTAGGGAGATTCCTAAGGTTTAACCTGCAAAAGAGAAACTTTACAACATACATACATACAATGGGTGTGAGGAAGAACTCGGAAATAAAAATGCAAGTAGGTTCCTAGCCTGTAGGTTCCTGTCTTAGTTTGATAAGTTCTATGGCTTTCTAAAACATGCAAGGTTTTGGTAGTCTCAGGGTGCTCCGTTGTCAAAGGGCACCAATCCTCTCACCAGCCCATCATAGGTGGTGATTGGGTGATTCCCTTTTTGATATACCACTAGGTACGAGTGACTGTGGAGTTTGCTGGAACCCCCAACATAGCCCGTGTCACGCCGGGATATCAGGTGAACTCAACGGGTTGCCCGCTCGATGCATATGATAGATGAATTAAACAAGGCATGTATTAGTCTTATGTTGAACTTTTTGGTTATGGCTCTCAAATCCCCAGCGGAGTCGCCAAAAACTGTAGACACCTCCCAAGCGGGGCATCGCCATACAGATTGATCACATTGTATTTGCTCGATTGGTTGCTCACTTCATAAACCAAAATCATGGACATTCCCATGGCTAGGAACATCACCACATGATAACGGCTATCATCAAATAGAGTCGCCACCCAGTTTATTAAAACTGGGAAAATAGATAGAGATTCTGGATTCGGGAGCCAAAAGTACAGTAAGGGGAAGGTGTTAGGCACCCCTCTCTGCCCAGTCGTGAGACTGGCCCATAATTGTTCAACATAAGACGTATAGATGCTTTATCTAATCCTAACACATAGTCTGTTTAGTTATTCCTTTAAACAGTAAGCAAAGTGAGCCGGTGCGATAATTGAAACATGCATCAGAAAGCAGGAAACAAACAAAATGTCCCAGGGAGATGGATCTCGTGGCCGGTGAATGGATCTCACGGCCGAGGGATCCTCCTGGTTTGATGTACCGGCCGAGGGATCGAAGCCCCGGTCGGTGTTCTTCCTCACACCAGACAGAAAGATTAACGGATAATCAAAATGCTACGATTAGCAAAAAAGGACAGTAAATAAGGCAAACCAGAGGCCGTTGGGCCTCACCACCTTGATCCCTCAGTTGCTTGATTGCTTCGGATTGGGCGTGATTGACTGATTGCTTGATCGAGAACCCTAGGGTTAGGGTTTGAACTTCGGGGTTTGATCGCCGGATTGACGGCTGCCTTCGGAAGGTTAGGGCTTTTGAAGTATGGGATTGAGGGAGTATTTCTGCAGAGTTTCGAGGTTTGATTGAGTGTGTGGGTATCTCAATTTCTGTGTGTTAATTCGGAACCCAAAGGCCCCTTTATATAGGCATAGGGATGACTCACTCCGGCCAATCAAATCACGAGATGGCAATTGCAATTGCAATGCATCTCAAACTCTACGTCGTGATCTCCGAACGTAGCCCGAACGCATCGGAAAGGTAGTGTAGTTGGATCAAACCAGACGTCTGACAGAACGTTCGAGAGTCTGGAAAAAGGTCGATCTGGCGGCCGAGCAAAGGAAGTCACGGCCGTGGAAAGGATGTCTCGGCCGAAGGATAGATCTTGCGGCCGAGGGATTGATCTCTCAGGGAGATTTTGCTGGCAACAGGTTGCTCGGGCGAGGGATTGAAGTTATGGCCGTGGGATCGATGTTACGGCCGTCAGATGGATTCTCCTAGGCTTCTGTATTTTCTGTCTGAAAGGCTGTATGGCTCTGAATTGGGTCCTCTAAGTGGTCAAAGTTCTCACCGAAAGTCCTAAGGTCCTCAAGGAAGCAATCATCAATCATTGTATCCATTTCATCATCGGGATTGTCCCAAGGTGGGACTTGAAATAATCGTTAGGCCAAATTGGGGTGTCTACAATCTCTCGGCCGAATAATTGATGTCTCGCCCGATTAATCGATGTTTCGACCGTGCGAAAATTAAAAGTCAGAAAATCGATTTAAGTTAAGTTCGATCGATTCCGCGGACCATTTTCATATTTCTTTCTCTACCTTTCCTCCTTCCCTTCCGTCCGAGCGACCGTGGTCCCCCCATCTCCCGACTACCGCCGTCGTAGTTTTCTCCGATTACTACTATTCCGACTGCCGTTTTTCTTGGCTGCCATGACTTCGTCGCCTCCACCTCCGGTTGACTCCTCTGTTGGTGCTCCTTCATCATCTGCCGCGGTCTCGAGGGATTCGGGCAAGACTCCGGTCATTGAGGCCACGATTTTAGGCAGGGTTTCAAGTACCCGCGTTCTTCGTTCTAGTCAGTGCATGCCGATTATTGGGGAGGGTTCTTCGCAGCCGAATCCTCCCAATACTGAGTTCGAGACTCCCTCTGATACGGGTAGCGATCCTTTACCCCATTTTGTTGCTGACACATATGTTCCTCCAGTTCACATAATCGGACGCGGTGGTTCTCTACGATATCGCCCTCCTTTTAGTGATGTTCCTTTGGAGGTTTTGCATAGAGAGCCGGAGCAGCACTTCGGCTTTACCAACGTGAAGGTAACTCCTCTCCTGTTAATTATATTGCTTGCATAGGAATTTACGAAACAATGATTGATATTCTGGAAATGAAATTGAGTAATAGGAATTGCCCCATGTTTAGGCATTTTTGCTATCGTATTTGATCTTGTCTCGTATTTTGCCTAGCAAATGAGAAGTTGCACATGTGGGGAAGCTGTCCCTAGGTGTTTGAGTGGTACGAGAGGCTTCCCAGGGTGCCAAAGATGCAGTTGCTTTGGCTGGCTTTGAGCCCTTGATACTCGGCTTCCGTCTTCCGAAGGCAGAGCTGGGTTTAACTACAGTGCTCATGGAGCGGTGGTGGGATACCACGAACACTTTTCACCTCCCGGAGGCTGGAGAGATGATGATTACCCCCGGTGATTTTGCTTTGCTGACAGATCTGAGAGTTGGTGGGGATCCACTTCTACTTGACCCACGGATTCATGAGTGTAAAGGTGCTTTTGACTATCTTCTAGGGAAGACCCCTGATGTTTCAGAGAGCGGTCATGTTACCTACTCGTGGCTCCGTGCACAGTATGATCAGGAAGGTGTTCTAACGGAGGTATCTCTCCCTTAGTTGGTACGAGCTTTCCTTTTTTATCTTCTTGGTCAGACCTTGTTTTGCAATAAAGAGAATTTAGTGCACGTTCAATTCCTGGCTGCTTTGGTGAATCTGGACACCATAGCAGAATTTGATTGAGGGACCCCTGCTCTGGCTACATTGTATGGGTACTTGAGTGCTTGCTCTAGGGGTGTTAGCCTCTCACTAGGTGGACACCACCGTGTTCTTGAGGTACATACTTCGACCTCTTGTGTCGTTCCTTTACTGCTTTTATTCCTGCAGCTCATGCCTGTCTTTTTCTTTGCTTGTAGCTCTGGGCTTTTGAGCATTTGTTGCAGTTCCCTCCTCCGACTAGGCATGTAGAGCCTAGGCTTGTCCCACGGGCGGCCCGTTGGCCAAAAGGAATTCGAAAGAAACGGTCGTCTGCTATGGACCTGCTGGCCTGGAGGCGAGTTTTGGACCGTTTGACGGTGGATCAGGTAAGATGCACCCCATTTCTTTCATCTTCGTGTGACTTTCTCCACTTTGCTATTATTGATGTGATTTTGCTTGATTACAGGTGCGATTTGATCCATGGGATTCTTTGCTTGATGATGCTCCTTTGGAGTTGACCTCGGCTCGGGCTTTGGATAGCCAGCACTTCCATCAAAAGGAGAAACCTCCCTGGTGCGGGGCATCGCCATACAGATTGATTGTTTGTTGCTCGATTGGTTGCTTGCTTCATAAACCAAGATCATGGACATTATCATGGCTAGGAACATCGCCACACGGTAGTGGTTATCATCAAAACAGAGTCGCCACCCAGTTTAGTTAAAACTAGGAAAATAGATATAGATTCTGGGTACGGGAGCCAAAAGTACAGTAAGGGGAAGGTGTTAGGCACCCCTCTCTGCCCAGTCGTGAGACTGGCCCATAGTTATTCAACATAAGACATATACTTGCTTTATTTAATTCTAGCACGTAGTTTGTTTTTAGCCTTTAAGTAGTTAATGGTGAGCCAAGACTGTAATTGAAACATGCATCAGAAAGCAGAACACAAAACAAACTGTCCCAGGGAAATGGATCCCGCAGCCGGTGAATGGATGTCACGGCCGAGGGATCCTCCTGGTTTTATGCACCGGCCGAGGGATCAAAGCCCCGGTCGGTGTTCTTCCTCACACCAGACAGAAAAGTTAGCAGATAATCAAAACACTACGATTAAGCATAAATACAGTAAATAAACCAAACCACAGACAGAAAAGTTAGCAGATAATAAAAACACTACGATTAAGCATAAATACAGTAAATAAACCAAACCAGAGGCCGTTGGGCCTCACCACCTTGATCCCTCAGTTGCTTGATTGCTTCGGATTGATAGCGATTGACTGATTGCTCCTTTGAAAACCCTAGGGTTAGGGTTTGGTACTCCGGGGTTTGATCGCCGGATTGATGGCTGCCTTCGGGAGGTTAGGGCTTTTGAAGAGAGGGTTTGAGAGAGTATTTCTGTAGAGTTTCGTGGCTTGAGGGGGTGTGAGAGTATGTGAATTTGATTATTTTTTTGTCGTGTTTATTTTCGAAACCCAAAGGCCCTTTATATAGGCAATTGGTGACTCACTCCAGCCAATCAAAATGCACGATTGCAATTGCAATGCAATGCAAACTCTTCGTGGTAATCTCTGAGCGTAGCCCGAACGCATCGGGGAGGTATCGTAGTTGGATCAAACAATCGACAGAACGTTCCAGAGTCTGGAAAATAGGCAATCTGGCGGCCGAGCAAAGGATCTGGCGGCCGAGGAAATGATGTTGTGGCCGAAGGATAGATCTTGCGGCCGTGGGATTGATCTCTCAGGGAGATTTTCAAGCAACAGGTTGCTCGGGTGAAGAAATGATGTTAAGGCCGTGGGATCGATGTTACGGCCGACAGATGGATTCTCTAGGTTTCTGTATTTTCTGTACGAAAGGCTATTTGGCTCTGGATTGGGTCCTCTAAGTGGCTCGAAGTTCTTACCATAAGTCCATGGGTTCACAAAAAGGCAATCAGCAATCACTATATCCATTTCATCATCGGGATGGTCCCCAAGGTGGGACTTGAAATAATTGTTAGGCCAAATTGGGGTGTCTACAGATGCCCCTCTTTGATTAAGCTCAGACGGATCGCGTGACATGTTTGAGTAAGAGTCAAAGCTGTAAAAGCAACTCAATTTGGTCCAACCACTATTCCAAGGGGTTTTCGAAAAAGGTTTTTGTTATGGTCGGGCCAGGAGGCTGCTTACGTATTCCACAGGAGAAATTCAGACCAACCGTAGTTCGGGTGGGCAATAAAGAAAAAGAAAAAGTTTGGAGGGTTAGAAACAGTAGACGTACCTTTGGGCTTAAAAAGCCGTAGTGCGACGTACCTAGACTGAGCCAGGGTTTTGGCGGAGAGTAGTTAAAGGAGCGCAGGGCTACCGGGGAAGTTTTTTGCGGAGAGCATCCTTAGTATTTTGGGGTAGATCAATACACGGCGGGTGTGTTTGCTTTTCCTGATCTTCCTTACTTTGACTGAGGGGAGCTCGGTAGAGTAGCCTATCCTTGCGAATGAGCTGGAAGGAATTGATGTAATGGGGTGGAATCCAAACCATCTGTTGGGGGATGAATCGGACGCCGTTTTGAGATATGAGGGGCACGAGGCCGGTAACTGGAGCACGGAGCATTGGAATGAGGGAACCGAGGCGCGAAGCTGGTTGCAGTCATGAGGTGAGAGCCTGGGGGGTCAGAGCTTTGAGCTTGACGTGATTTGAACCGAGGAGTAGAGCCGGTTGCATTCTGATGGTCTGTGCACGGAGCTTTCTCATCATAAGTTTTGGCATAGAGCCAAAGGATCGAGGCGCTGGACCGATCAATAAAACCGAGGTGTAGAACCGGTTGATTTGCAGGATTGACCTGTTAAATGAGAGATAGAGATGCAAAGTGTGTATATGATGATGATGTTTGTTATTGGTTAGATGTGAACATATATGATGATGCAGACTCGATGATAACAATGGTGATGCAATTGATGCTAATGTGCACGGGCTCGTGCGTGTGTGTTTGATTTAAGCTTAGAGCTTCTATCAAATTCTGGACTTGAGCATTCAGAGCGTAGAGCTCGAGCATTCAAAGTACAGGCTTTGAGCATCCAGTACACAGTGGTTGGGCATTCGAAGGGCTTCGAGCATTCAAAGTGTAGAACTTTGAGCATTCAAGCATGGAGCTTGAGAATAGATGATATCTTGTTGTATAGAGCTGCTGAGTAGTGAGTTTGTAGAACTGCTGAGCTGTTGAGTATTCCATCTTCCATCTTCCATCTTCCATGGGGTTTGATTTGTTCCTCATGCTTGGGATGCTTCTAAGGCTAGTTTCCACATGCTCAGGATGTTTCCAAGGCTAGTTTTGAGTATGTTCGGGATTGTCCCCAAGGCTAGTTTTTTTTTAGTATGCTCGGGATTGTCCCCAAGGCTAGTTCTGAGTATGCTCGGGATCGTCCCCAAGGCTAGTTCTGAGTATGCTTGGGATTGCCCCCAAGGCTAGATTCCACATGCTCGGGATTGTCCCAAAGGCTAGTTTTGAGTATATTCCACTTTGACTCTGTTGACCCAAAGTGCCATAAGGTTTGTTAAATGCTTCGACTATTAACATCTTCAGAGATTTCCATCACCTCGACTGATGGGGTAATTCACACATATGCTCTAGGAGATTTCCATCGCCTCTTTTGGCAATTTCAACTTGTTTTGGGAGATTTCCATCGCCTCCATTAACGGGATGCCTTCCGGAGGCTGAACACTTTCTGGAAGCTGGCCATACAAAAGCTTTCTGAAAGCTAGCAACATAAACGCCTTCTGAAAGGGCTTTAGCAATACGATGCTCTTTTTGGAGGATTTTAGACACATAGGTGCCTTCTGAAGGGTTGAAGTGTGCACTAGGTTATTGCAAGCTTTATACAGGTGCTTTTTCTTGTTGGTTCACTCAATGTATTAAGTGGAAGCCACAGGATTGTTTTGCTAGCCTGGAAGTGGCGAGGCTGCTTAGCTTCAAGATGTGAGCTCGGGGCAGCTAAAGTAAGCGCTGCACTATTGAGATGGAACCTGTTGTTTGAGTGACTTGGGCACAGGGCTGCTGAGTATGGGTATAGAGTTGTTGGTAGCGGTAGTGAACTTAGAGCTGTTGAGATGACTTGAGTATGGGCGTGGAGCCACTGAGAAGGTGAACATGGGCATATGGCCAATGAGTTTGTCGGCGTGGAGCCGCCGAGATAGTGAATATGGAGCTTGAAGCATGGTGCTGTTGATAGTAAGCGCAGGGCTACTGAGATAATGGGCGCAGGGAGCTGCTGAATAGAGCTACTGGGAGGAGTGGAACTGTTGAGAGGGAGCTATAGAGATTGGACCTGCTAAGCGCAAGGCTGCCTGACCATAGAATTGCTCGGAGTTTATGAAACCCAACAAGGTCGTGAATATGACAAGGTATGCGTATGGTGCTACTGAAGAGCAAGTGTGAGGCTTCTGCGTTATGAAGGCAGAGCTGCTGACATGGAGATGAAAGCGCAAAGTAACGAGCTATGGAGATGTGAAGTGCGAAGCCACTTTAATACTGTTGACATGGTGCCAATTGTAGAGTTTACTGAGACTATCTTTCAGCTTCTTTGACTTGGCTCAGTCGGTCATAGACACAAAGCTTGATGTGGTTGGTCCTGATAACTTCAAGGACCGAAATTCGAGAGAATCCTGCAATCAACGTTTGAACAGTTTAGAAAACAGCAATGGATAGGAAAATAACATGCAACAGGCTTGGAGTCGACCACGGGCCGAAGTCCTTTTATGCTGACTGTTAGGGGCAGGACCATCACATTTGAAGAACCCTAGTTCAAGAGCTTGAACGATTTTGGGTGACATAGATTGTAATGCAACACATATGAATGTTAATTTGAGTATTTAAAAAGAAACGCAAGCCCCCTGTTTAGGCCATGAATGTTTGATCCTAACTCAATCGTGCATGATGATAATGATCTAATTGCCCCTAGCATAGAAACATACGATGTAAATAACAATGAATGTGAGTGCAATGTTTCTGTTCGGCAGAGATCTTAGCATGTCCTTGACAGTGCTGTGTGACAGCATTCCACAAAAGAGTTGAAGCGTTCCCCCAGGATATGGCGCTTCTCAGGCTGAGCTTTCTTCAAGTGTGTTGACAGGGAGGTAGACTTTACAGTGCATCCCTTTGTTGCCCTTTATTCCTTGTATAGAGATGATGGCCATGATGCCTTGATGAACCTGCCTTGCTTGAGCATAAGAACACCTCATACTTGGGGTTATCTCGTGCAACCAAGACAACTACTTCCATTAAGTAGTCATAATGACATGCAAAAGACAGGGTGATAATGATCCGCAATGCATTCTGAACATCTTAACTTTCGCGTATTTGATAATGGCTTATTGCTTATACTAGCCAGGTGTTTTGAGAGATCGCAATGCCCTAGCGGCACTACTGAAAACATTGTTTGGTCAAAGAACCATATTGCTGCACTCTTCATGAAATGAGAGACTCATGTTATTTCCTCAGAAATTTGCAAAAAGTGACTGCGCTTATATTAGCTGTGTTAAGAATGCTTAGGATAAAACCATTTTTGAAAGCTTTTCCTCGAGGATTTCAAGGTCACATCATTCCATCCATGTTCCACACTCACGTCATTCAATCATCAAAGGACATAGAACTATTTTGCAAACCTATGCCCCTAGTCAATTAGGTGAGTTTGTTGCTTTGAGCTTGATTTGGTTGACTTGAGTTGGATTGATAAGCGCCTATTGAGATCTGCATAAGTGGTTGGATACTTTTGAGAGAAGTGCATAAAGGGGAACATAACCATGTCCCTTGTCCCACGTAACTCTCCATGTTGTGCGATTTGCCAAGATGATGCAAATTCTAGGATTCTTGCCCTTCGTGTTAAGTCCCACATTGGTGATGCCCCTAGTGTTTTGGACCTTGCTACTAAGTCGTGTTCCCCAATCTGAGAGGACTTTGTTATGGACCATAATGTAGGCTTGGGGTTTTGGCTTGAGAAAGAAGCAGATGTAAAAGGCTCAAACCTAATTTCTACTCACGCTTGGGTTTTAAAAGCTAGCAGCCATCTTCAACATTTTTATCAACTCTTGTCGTCTCTTGCCTCACTTTGTGTGAAAAGAGTTGTTTTCTTCAAAAATGTCATTTGCATGTATTGGAAGAAATGTTTCCTTCAAAATGCCCCTTGTATGATGGGGTGCTCATTCTTTCATTGATTTTTCTTTTATCTCTCCTTGTTTTTTGTGTACACCCCAGTGTAGAGGATGGCTGTCTAGCAGGCTTTTCAAAGGAACTATCCAGAGGCTTGACATGGCTAGTAAGGGATAAGTGTTTGGGATAGAGAAATGAATGCCTTTCTTCATCTTGAAATACACGACAAAGTGGCAATGATCCTTATTAAGAAATTAGGGGCTTTGATGTTTAACCAAGTGAATTTTCTAAGATTGAGGACAATCCTTTGAGACACATAGTAGATGCATGGAGACATGGCTGATTTCTTACTTTGTTCGTGCTCTAACTTTTGCCTAGACCGCCCTTACGGGTTTTCAATCTAGCGAGCTCATCATTTTTTTCTCTCTTCATTTTTCCTCTCTTTTCTTCTTTCTCCTTTTTCCTACTCTTCATCTTCAACAACATGTTTTGCTTACAAGTGATCTCTGTGAGGGTGCAGAGATGTGTCAACTCCTTCTTAGCTCAACAGAAATGACGCGGGTCATAGCTTTGAAAAACTCATTTTGCGCTTTTGACAATTCAAGTGATTATGATGTGTTCCAAAAGATGCCATAAGATTACTTTGAAACTCTTGCAGATTGTTTTCAACGTTTGATGTTATCATGAGCATTCTATGGCAGCAAACTAGCACAGGAGGGAACATTTTCAAAATTGTGGCTGACCAAAAGGTGCCTACGTATCCCAACAGAGAATCAGGCCATTCGTAGTTCAAGTCCGAGGAGACTCTTATTTTAGGTCCACATTTCATGCTAGGCGCAACAAGCGGACTTACAACCAAATAAACTCAAGACATAAACCTTTTAAAAAGGAAACAGCTATGGACCCAAATAGTAGCCAAAACTAGCTAAATAAGACTCCTCAAAAGATTGACTTTTAGCCTAAGACGTGACAGGCATGGATGCTGCTGCTGCCCAGTGATCAAACTCAGCTAGTTCAATCTTCTCTTGATCGATGAGGTCTTGGATCGCATTCTTGAAAGCCCCGCATTCTCTGATAGAGTGACCATTTACTTGGTGGTACTTGCAATACCCTCCGCCTTTTTGTATAAAGTTTGGAAATTTTGGCTGTAACGGCTTCAATACCCCTTTTGCTTCCAAGATACAGAACACCTTTTCCAAGTTCATTCTAAGAGGAACAAAGTTTCTCTTTTACCTGCGGTCGAGATGGGATTCCACCATTTTAATATTACTGTTGCTTATGTTTATCTTACAGTTGTTTTTCTCTTTGAGAGATTCCTAGTTTAGATCGATGGTATTGAGAAGAAATTGCTTTTCATGTTGCTGCTGCAGATCATTCACCACCATTTCAATTTGGTTGTCCTTAGTGGGATAAGTTTCTCTCTGAGCTGTCCTTTTTGTCCATCTAGTAGGGGGAGGTGGAGCTTGTGGAAGACTTCTTTGCAAACTATGAACAATGGTGGCTAGGGCAGCCACTAATTCAGCCAATACATTAACTTTAGCAGCCAGAGCTTCAATCTTCTTGTAAGCCATTGCTGTAACGTCTAAGACCAAACCCAAAATTTAGGAAAAGCAAGAACTTAGCTACGCTCAGGTTGAGATGTCCAAAATCAAGTGTCTATGCAATGCACACATCAAACACACTTATTGCCCTTAAAATGCAAATCTAGCATGATGGGGTGGCTTAACCAAATGATAATCGATGTTGACATGTGATCATGCAATGTGCTATGAGGGTGATGGACTCCTCTCTTGGTTTAGTTCCCTACATGGTTAGAGAAAGGCAAGCAAAATGATATACAAAGCACCATAGCTACTTTCACATATTATGGACGAGTCATGCATAGCAATTCGCATGCATGAGTTTATCGGATATCATAGACAGCCAGCAATTTTTGATATGGATGATTCTTAAGACTCGTTGTTTATAAATACTGCATGCCACTTAAGACCCTACTTCCAAGCCAATCCATACTATAAGGTAGATTAAAAAAAAGCTGAGCAGATGACTTCAACGAAGAGTAAACTCAGAGTCCATCGCTATGCTAGCGGCTATTTGAATTTTTCAGAAAAACTTGTTATTAGACTAGGCATTGCAAAAAGTTTTGAAAGTTCTTTCAATTCTTGGTTAGGGAAGAAACTTTCTCAAAACGTGATTGAGGTAATTGAAATCCACTTGATTATTTGCTAGCACATTGACAACCCCCTAAATTTTACCAGCTCGTTGAGGTAAGCATGCTCAAAATTTTGAATTTTGAAAGATGGGTTGCTAGGCCGATTTGGAATAGGAACCAAAGTCCTACACTTGTCATGCTGAATCATCCATGGAGAAATAAGTATTGCAAGTTCTATCCATAATATCCTTGACTTTGCATACAATCATCCATAACCTGCTCTACTACTTTACACTCCCTTTTTCCTTTAGCCGCGCAAGGCAAAGATTGCTAGAGCAACCCCTAGTTCAATTACCAGCGGGGCAGCCAGTGTTTGATTTCATTCTAGAAATCCATGCTTCGTGGTGCTTTAAGTAGAGCGAGAGTGTTAAGTAAGCAATGATGCTTTTTACCAAAAATATACCTTACAGGCAATGCCATTAGTGCTTGGCTATAAAGACTTAGGGTTAGGGCTTTTAGTTCAAGCCCTAACCCTTCTGAACAGAAAGAGATGTTGCAACAACATATACAAGGTGTGAGGAAGAACTTCTGTAAAAATACAAGTAAATTCCTAACCTATAGGATCCTATCCTATTTTGATAGGTTCTATGGCTTTCTAACACATGTAAGGTTTGGATAGTCTCAGGGTGCTCCGTTGTCAAAGGGTACCAGTCCTTTCACCAGCCCATCATAGGCGGTGATTGGGTGATTTCCTTTTTGATATACCACTCGGTACAAGTGACTGTGGAGTTTGCTGGAACCCCTAACATAGCCCGTGTCATGCCGGGGTATCAGGTGAACTCAACGAGGTTGCCTGCTCGATGCATATGATAAATGAATTAAACAAAGCATGTATATATTAGTCTTATGTTGAACTTTCTGGTTATGGCTCTCATGTCCCCAGCAGAGTCGCCAAAAACAGTAGACACCTCCCTGGTGCGGGGCATCGCCATACAGATTGATCGTTTGTTGCTCGATTGGTTGCTTGCTTCATAAACCAAGATCATGGACATTCCCATGGCTAGAAACATCGCCACACGGTAGTGGTTATCATCAAAACAGAGTCGCCACCTAGTTTAGTAAAACTAGGAAAATAGATAGAGATTCTGGGTACGGGAGCCAAAAGTACAGTAAGGGGAAGGTGTTAGGCACCCCTCTCTGCCTAGTCGTGAGACTGGCCCATAGTTATTCAACATAAGACATATACTTGCTTTATTTAATTCTAGCATGTAGTCTGTTTTTAGCCTTTAAGCAGTTAATGGTGAGCCAAGACTGTAATTGAAACATGCATCAGAAAGCAGAACACAAAACAAACTGTCCCAGGGAAATGGATCCCGTGGCCGGTGAATGGATGTCACGGCCGAGGGATCCTCCTGGTTTTATGTACCGGCCGAGGGATCGAAGCCCCGGTCGGTGTTCTTCCTTACACCAGACAGAAAAGTTAGCAGATAATCAAAACGCTACGACTAAGCATAAATACAGTAAATAAACCAAACCAGAGTCCGTTGGGCCTCACCACCTTGATTCCTCAGTTGCTTGATTGCCTCGGATTTATAGTGATTGACTGATTGCTCCTTTGAAAACCCTAGGGGTTAGGGTTTGGTACTCCGGGGTTTGATCGCCGGATTGATGGCTGCCTTCGGGAGGTTAGGGCTTTTGAAGAGAGGGTTTGAGAGAGTATTTTTGTAGAGTTTTGTGTCTTGAGGGGGTGTGAGAGTATGTGAATTTGATTATTTTTTTGTCGTGTTTATTTTCAAAACCCAAAGGCCCTTTATATAGGCAATTGGTGACTCACTCCGGCCAATCAAAATGCACGATTGCAATTGCAATGCAATGCAAACTCTTCGTGGTAATCTCTGAGCGTAGCCCGAACGCATCGGGGAGGTATCGTAGTTGGATCAAACAATCGACAGAACGTTCCAGAGTCTGGAAAATAGTCAATCTGGCGGCCGAGGAAATGATGTTGCGGCCGAAGGATAGATCTTGCGGCCGTGGGATTGATCTCTCAAGGAGATTTTCAAGCAACAGGTTGCTCGGGTGAAGAAATGATGTTAAGGCCGTGAGATCGATGTTACAGCCGACAGATGGATTCTCCTAGGTTTCTGTATTTTCTGTCTGAAAGGCTATTTGGCTCTGGATTGAGTCTTCTAAGTGGCTCGAAGTTCTTACCATAAGTCCATGGGTTCACAAGAAGGCAATCAGCAATCACTGTATCCATTTCATCATCGGGATGGTCCCCAAGGTGGGACTTGAAATAATCGATAGGCCAAATTGGGGTGTCTACAAAAGGGGCCATTTTCGAGAGCTTGGTACCTTGGAAAGAGGGTAGGGAGCCAGTACTTTCCACTCTCAAAGGCGCTGCAGCTCATTCCTTTCCCTTCTCCAGCTGGTGTGAGGTCGACTCATCTTTTGACAGGAGAGGGTTTGCTCCTTGCTCTTGAGAGACAGCCGACTACGAGTTTTCTCCAGGCGGGAGATTACTCGTCCTTCCATTTGGTTTCGCTAGCCCTACCTGCTACCACTGCTGCTGTTGCTCCTCTCGTTTGGCCACGGGCTCCCAGTTTCATCTCTTTCCATAATGCTAACGGAGAAGAGGAGCGTTTGACGCTGACTCCATGTGCTAACCAGCTGTATGTGCATCCTGTGGGCACACGCCCCAAAAATTCTACATTTTTAAGTGAAAAAATCGGGTGCGCCCTTCTTGCGGAAAGCGCGGCGAAACGCTTCGCAGTTCAGAGTCGCCACTCGGGTTTTGCGGAAAGTACCCAAGAAACCAAGTTTTTGAAAACGTTTGGATTACGTTTGTTTGAGTTTGAAAAAGGCTTGTAGACTGGACCGTCGTCACCTTCGATATCTGAGGTTCGGGAGCCAGGTTACGAGAGGGGAAGGGTTTTATGGCACCCCTCTCGCCCAATTCGGAGATCGGTCTCTACTCAGGTATTTTGTAAAACGTTTGCATTTCTCTCTCATTTGATCATTTTTAGCCAGTTAGGGCGGGGGAACAGTTAATGGGGATTAAAACTGTAAACAAGTTTGCATTTATGTACAAGAATGTGATAAAAATGTTGATGTATGTTTGATGTTTAATCTAAAGCAAGTATAATAGATTGAGAACAAGCTCCTGTGAGCGCTTTGGATAGACTAGAACACACTGACTAATGGGGTGCACCCAGGATCGAGCCTGTATGCACTGGCCAAGCCACTGCATACAGACACGACCTGCGTGCGCCACACCAGGTTTGGCGTGCGCCGGTAGGCCCAAACCCACAGCTCTTGAAAACAACCCTTTGGGCTCTGGAATGGACCAGTGCAAACCCAGGACAAACCACGCAGTTTATATCAACAACATAATATAGTTACAGACAAATGAAAGGCTTAAAAGCCACCAAATAAATAGCAAACCCCTTAAATAGTGAGGGGAAGGAAAGCAGAGGCCAGGGCCTAGTTACCATGCAAGGGCCAGCCACTGGTCAAGGTGTGACTGGCGCACGCAAGTACATGGTACCGTGCGCCAGTTAACACATCTCAGTCAGTGCTTGGCTTTGCATCATCTGGGCTTTGGAACATGACCAGAAGGCTCCCAGAGGCATTCCAAAGCAACATAAAAGAAATATTGAATACTATATCTAAATAGTTCTAAAAGATAGAAAACAGTAAACTAGTTCTTAGCATGCAGGAAGGTGTTCAGAACATAAATAAAACAAAATAAGGACGATCGATGATCCCCACTCCAGTTTTGCCATACTGCCATGACTGGCGTACGGCTCTAAACCACTGGCGTGCGCCATCTATCATCCCACACGGCTTTGAAACCTTGCCAGCATTAGGGCCAGGACTGGTATAGATTACCAGCCTTGACCCTGCTAGCCCCCCCTCAGGGGTCAGAATAGAAAACAGAAGCAAAAGGTGATATACCTTTGCTTGTGAGTTTGGAAAAGAACTTGGACTTGAGCTTGGGATTTGAGGGTTTGAGTGATGAATGTGGGGTGTGCTATGGGCTGGGTATTCTCCTTGCCTTGTCTTTCAATGGATGAAAGAGAAAACAAGAAGAATAAGAGAGAAAGAGGAAGAGCCAAAGCTTGGGCCTTCTTAATGGTGTTAACCCCTTGCAAATGAATGCAAGGGGGGGTATTTATGGAGGAGAGATGGACTGAGATCAGTTGGCCTAAGGGCTTGTTTGGTGGTTAAGGAAAGGAGGGAGCCTTCCATGCATTTAATGCATGGGACTTGGCTTGAGGGGAGGTGTAGTGGTAGAGGGAACAGCCAGAACGGAGTAATCATCAGGGGCTGCTAGCTGACGTCAGGTGGTTACAAAAACTCCCGCGCATTCGGCTGAATAAAGTTGATTTGACTGGCATACGCCCCTTGTTGAGTGGCGTGCGCCAGTAACGGGCGATGACTGACACGTGGCCATGATTCCAGCGCACGCTAGTCCAGCACCAGCGTACTCCAGTAGGGTTTTGCTGAGGCCATTTGGTTCTGGCTTGAGGGCTTCGACAAGGGGTTCGGAAAGCTTTGGATAAGGTTCGGGACGCTCAAAGCTCAAACTCTTTAACAAACTCGGGATGTTCTTGACCTTAATCATCATCGGGGAATCAAAGACCGTAAGTAAACTAATCCGGACAGTCCATAATAGGGTGTCTACAGTAGCCCCCCTCTGACGGCACTTAGAGTACCATCGTCTTGGTGTAAGTAACGTCAAAGGTTTTCTAGACACCCATCTAGGCCATCCAGAGCAGAACGTACGAGTTCTATGATAGACGAAAAATTTAAAGAACCTGATGGATTGGATTGATGGAGCGGATAGATCGATGTTGCCGAGGCTATTGATATATTCGGATAGGTCGGTGCTGACCTTGACCTTTGATAGCCCGGTCTGGGTGAGACTCAGCTGGGGAATGTGAGCGGGCTGGTGATCTTTACTGGGGAGCACACCATTGTAGATGAATCGACTCCTTTGAGAAAAGACACTGACATACGGACGGACCATCGTTGATTGAAGTTGGATGAGCAAATCGTCGTTGATTTGAGATGGACAGAACAGGCTGTCTCGGGGTGCGGACTCTCCTTGGGAATAATCCATTGAAAGCAACTTATGGTTACTTGTTTGATTTGAAATAGGACGGATGGATCGTCGTTGATTTGAAATAGGACGGATAGATCGCCGTTGATTTGAAATTGGACGGATAGATCGCCGTTGATTTGAAATTGGACGGATAGATCGCCGTTGATTTGAAATAGGACGGATAGATCGTCGTTGATTTGAAATAGGACGGATAGATTGCCGTTGATTTGAAATTGGATGGATAGATCGCCGTTGATTTGAAACTTGGACGGATAGATCGCCGTTGATTTGAAATAGGACGGATAGATCGCCGTTGATTTGAAATAGGACGAATAGATCGTCGTTGATTTGAAATTGGACGGATAGATCGCCGTTGATTTGAAACTTGGACGGATAGATCGCCGTTGATTTGAAATAGGACGGATAGATCGTCGTTGATTTGAAATTGGACGGGCTCTGCTTGGGGAGTAACCATCCGAGGTGATAATAGGAACCGGACGACCATGGGCTTTTACCCGAGACGAATCTTTGATCATGGAATGAAAAATTGGGCCTCAGGCCCAAAACCCACTAGCGTGCGCCAGTAATTTACATCCGTACGCTGGTAATGCTGCAATACCTGAGTCCAGATCCGGCCCAGACCCGGCCCAACACTGCTCCACGTCGTATAAACTTCTGCAGGGGCTGGCGAAACCGCCATTCTTCGATTTCGAACTCCTAACTCTCTCAAACTCCCTCAAATCTTCAATTTCCTCTCCTAATCCACTCATCCACACACATCCATGGCAGAACCTGGTGGTGACAGGGGCGGCAATGGCGGCAGTGGTGGTGACGATCAGTTGAGGGCGGAGACGAGCGAGGCCGAGAGGCCACTAATCGACGATCAACCCACCGCGGGGGCTTCGTCGAGCATTGGTGCAACAGTTACAGGGGTCGACAGGGGCGGCGATGGCCATGCACATGAAGTTGGTGGCGGCGACGAGCGGCGTGCGCTAGTGGAGGAGGGGCGTACGCCGGTGGCCTTGGGACCAGTGGGTCCACGGGTCGAACGGTTGGACTGCCAGAGCGGGGTGGAGGCCGTGATAGTGACAGGCTTAGGTTCGGTTGGGGCCGGCGGCAGCGGCACTGGTGGTGGCGTTTGTGAGGACCGACCGGGGTCTCCTCTGAGGGATCCAACGAGCGGTAAGGCTCCGGCGGTAGAGGAGGTGGGGGATGTGCCGAGGGTGGATCACGTTGAGCGGATTTAGTTCACACCGCCTGTTGGGTCGTCCAATCACGAGCCGATCCTGAGTCGTGACTTGGCAGAGTTTGTGGGTGAGTCTGTACTTGCTCGGCTCATGAGAGAGAGCCATGCGGTAGTTGAGGCAGTTTTGGCGGCCCACGAGGAGAGGCTGAGGGAGATAGCCCGGTCCAACGAGGAGAAGAGGCTGAGGCGAAAGGCCGAGGCAGCGGAGAGAGACTAGAGGGAGTTGGAGCGAGAGACCGAGGAGGCCGAGAGGGAGCAGGAGGAGGGACCCGGGGTGTACGAGGTAGCAGTGGACTTTGTAGAGACCAGGCGGAAGGCCACTCGTGCCCGGTTTGTGGCTGAGACGTTTGTTCCTCCGGAGCCACACGTGTTCGTTATGTCAGTGTAGACACCTCCCAAACGGGGCATCGCCATACAGATTGATCACGTTGTGTTTGCTCGATTGGTTGCTTGCTTCGTAAACCAAAATCATGGACATTCCCATGGCTAGGAACATCGCCACATGATATCGGTTATCATCAAAACAGAGTCGCCACCCAGTTTATTAAAACTGGGAAAATAGATAGAGATTCTGGATACGGGAGCCAAAAGTACAATAAGGGAAAGGTGTTAGGCACCCCTCTTTGCCCAGTCGTGAGACTGGCCCATAATCGTTCAACATAAGACATGTAGATGCTTTGTTTAATTCTAACACATAGTCTGTTTATTTATTCCTTTAAACAGTAAGTAAAGTGAGCCAGTGCGATAAATAGAGCATGCGTCAGAAAGCAAAACAAAACAAACTGTCCCAGGGAGATGGATCCCGTGGCCGGTGAATGGATGTCACGGCTGAGGGATCCTCCTGGTTTGATGTACCGGTCGAGGGATCGAAGCCCCGGTCGGTGTTCTTCCTCACACTAGACAGAAAGATTAGCAGATGATCAAAACGCTACGGTTAGTCAGAAATACAGTAAATAAGACAAACCAGAGGCCGTTGGGCCTCACCACCTTGATCCCTCAGTTGCTTGATTGCTTCGGATTGGGTGTGATTGACTGATTGCTTGATTGAAAACCCTAGAGTTAGGGTTTGAACTTCGGGGTTTGATCGCCGGATTGACGGCTGCCTTCGGGAGGTTAGGGCTTTTGAAGAGTGGATTTGAGAGAGTATTTTGGCAGAGTTTCGAGGCTTGAGAGAGTGTGTACTCTGATAAATTTTTGTGTGTTTATTTTCGGAGTCCAAAGGCCCTTTATATTGGCAATTGGTGACTCACTCCGGCCAATCAAATCACGAGATGGTAATTGCAATTGCAATGCATCTCTAACTCTACGTCGTAATCTCTGAGCGTAGCCCGAACGCATCGGGAAGGTAGTGTAGTTGGATCAAACGTCTGACAGAACACGTTCCAGAGTCTGGAAAAAGGTCGATCTGGCGGCTGAGTAAAGGATATCACGGCCGAGGAATAAATGTCTCGGCCGAAGTATAGATCTTGCGGCCGAGGGATTGATCTATCAGGGAGATTTTGCTAGCAACAGGTTGCTCGGGTGAGGAAATGATGTTAGGGCCGTGGGATCGATGTTACACCGACAGATGGATTCTCCTAGGCTTCTGTATTTATGTCTGAAAGGCTGTATGGCTTTGACTCGGGTCCTCTAAGTGGCTCAAAGTTCTTACCGAAAGTCCTAAGGTTCTCAAGGAAGCAATCAGCAATCACTGTAACCATTTCATCATCGGGATGGTCCCAAGGTGGGACTTGAAATAATCGTTAGGCCAAATTGGGGTGTCTACAGATGCCCCTCTTTGACTGAACTGAGACGGATCGCGAGACATGTTTGAGTAAGAGTCAAAGCTGTAAAAAGCAACTCAATTTGGTCCAACCACTATTCCAAGGGGTTTTTGAAAAAGGTTTTGTTATGGTCGGGCCGGGAGGCTGCCTACGTATTCCACAAGGGAAATTCAGACCAACCGTAGTTCGGGCAATAAAACAAAAGAAAAAGTTTGGAGGGTTAGAGATAGAAGACGTACCTTAGGGCTTTTTAAAAAGCCGTAGTGTGACGTACCTAGACTGAGCCAGGGTTTTGGCGAAGAGTAGTTGAAGGAGTGCGGGGCTACCTGGGGAGTTTTTGCGGAGAGCTTCCTTAGTATTTTGGGGTAGATCAGTACACGGCAGGTGCGTTTGCTTTTCTTGATCATCCTTACTTTGACTGAAAGGGACTCGGTAGAGTAGCCTATCATTGCGAATGAGCTGGAAGGAATTGATGTAATGGGGTGGAATCCAAATCATCTGCTGGGATGAGTTGGATGCCGGTTTGTTTTTGAGATGTGGGGGGCGCAGGGCCAGTATCTAGAGCATGGAGCTTTGCGGGATGAGGGAACCGAGGCGCGGAGCCGGTTGTAGTCATGAGGCGAGAGCCTGAGGTGAGCTTAGAGCTTGATGGAATCGAAGCGCGGAGCTGGTATTGATCATAAGGCGGGAGCCTGAGGTGTCAGAGCTTTGAGCTTGACGTGCTGAACCGAAGCGCGGAGCTGGTATAAAGCGAGAGCCTGAGAGTGATGGAATCGAGGCATGGAGCCTGTTGTAGTCTTGAGGCGGAGGCCTGAGGTGAGCTTAGAGCTTGATGGAACCGAAGCGCGGAGCTGGTATAAGGCAAGGGCCTGAGGTGAAGGAACTGAGGTGTGGAGCCTGAGGTGAAGGAACTGAGGCGTGGAGCCTGAGGTGATTAGATTGAGGCGTGGAGCCTGCTGCAGTCTTGAGGCGAGGGCCTGGGTTGTCGAAGCTTAGAGCTTGACGTGATTTGAACCGAAGCGTAGAGCTGGTTGCATTCTGATGGTCTGTGCACGGAGCTTTTCCATCATAAGTGTTGGCGTAGAGCCAAAGGATCGAGGCGCTGAACCGATCAGTAAAACCGAGGCGTAGAGCCGGTTGATTGTAGGGTTGACCTGTTTCATGAGAGATATGCAGAATGTATATGTGTGATGATGGTTGTTAGATTGTGAATAGATATGATGATGCAAACTCGATGTGATAATGCAATATGTGCACGGGCCCGTGCGTGTGTGTTTGTTTTTAAGCTTAGAGCTTCTATCAAGTTCCGGACTTGAGCATTCAGAGCGTAGAGCTCGAGCATTCGGATGGCAGAATCCGAGCATTCAAAGTACAGGCTTTGAGCGTCCAGTACGCAGTGGTTGGGCATCCAAGCGTAGAACTTGAGCATTGAAGTGTATAACCTGAGCATCCAGTACACAGTGGTTGGGCATCCAAGCGTAGAGCTTGAGCATTCAAAATGTTAGATTTTGAGCATTCAGGCGTAGAGCCTGAGAATAAACGTCTTGATTGTTGGGGCGGCGTAGAGCCTGTTGCTTGTTTACGGCTTCGAGCCAGTTGAGATGTTGGGCTTAGAGCCGCTGAGATTGTTTGTTACGGCTTTGAGCCATTTCAGACGGTAGATATAGGCTTCGAGCCTGTTGAAGTAATGGGCTTCGAGCCGCTGAGTTGTGATAGCGAGCGTAGAGCTGCTGAGTTGAGGGCTTAGAGCCGCTGAGTGTGTGTATATAGGCATAGAGCCCGTCGATAATGGGCCTCGAGCCGCTAGATTGGTTGTTATGGCTGCTGGGAATGGCAAGCGTAGAGCTGCTGATAGTGATTAGGCTTGGAGCCGTCAGGTGGGTGAATACAGGTGTAGAGTCTGTTGAGGTAACGGGCGTAGAGCCGCTGAGATAACGGCTTTGAGCCTGTGGAGGTGGTGGACCTGGGGTCACGGTGTTTGATAGTGAATATGGGCGTAGTGCCTGTCGATAATGGGCTTCGAGCCACTGAGATTGGGGTAACGGGCGTAGAGCCGCTGAGATAAGGGCTTTGAGCCTGTGGAGATGGACTTGGAGTCACGGTGCTTGATGAGTGGATAGACATGGTGACGAGCCTCGAGCCACTGAGTGAGTATAGGCATAGAGCCGCTGAGTGAATTGACTTGTTTTGGCCAGCAGTTTGTGGAGAGAGATTTTCCTCATGCTTGGACATGCCCCCAAGGCTAGTTTTGATCACATTGTATTGGCTCGGGGATGCCCCCAAGGCTACTTGGTTGGTTGAGGACTTAGAAGTCTGTAGTGGCTTGAGTCAGTGCACAGAGCAAGACCTGATGCTGTAGAGGGAGATTGATTAGGAGGCCAGGAGATCGATATCTCGGCCGAAGGATTGATATTTAGGCCGAGGTATCGAATACTCGGCCGTTTAATCGGTTTATTTCCAGGGGCCTATAAAAGGCCATGGCCTCAGCCGTTTCATTTCATTTTCCTTTCTTTCCTCTCTATTTCCTACGTCCGAGACTTCCACCGAAGATCCCTTCCACTTCTCCTTGTTTCCGACAGTTCCGGGCCGTGGGTGATATGCTGACGTGGCTAGCGTGCGCTGAGGGAGACCGCGTTTTTTTCGGTCTTGTCTTGATGCTTGATTAAGGGCCCTTACATGGGTAGCTTCGATTAGGGACCCTTACATGGGTGACTTGCTTTCGTGACGCGGAGCTCCTGGTGTGGCGGTGGTACGCGGCGTGGTGATTTTTCTGGGCCATGTGGTGTCCCTTCTGCACCGTAGCACTCCTCTGGTATACACCGCCCCAGGGGTGTCCTCTTCTTTTCTGCAGCTGGTCTATGGTGTTCGGACCACCAGAGGGTTCAGCATCCCCTTCTGCTTCCTCTTTTTGTTTTTCTGTTTCTCTTCCTGCATAGGTTAGTTCGACAGGAAATCGATGTATAGTTTGTTTAAGAAATATGGGATGATCCACCTTGTGATGTAAAAAGCTTTCGTTATATGAAACAAAAACCTTTTTGCTCTGCTTGTGATTGTGTATGCCATATTTACGTCGTTTGCGCATAATAGCTTTGTTAATCCAATGAAACAAACTGAACCGTGGGAACAGTCTGTAAAAGAGCTGTTCTGGCGGCCGACTGAATGATTACGCGGCCGATGCTTTGATCTGGCGGCCGAAGGATCGTTTTGTTTACCTGGTTTTGACTTGTAGGTCAACCCTGATATTTACGGGCCGATGGATAGATCCTACGGCCATCATATCGAAGTATCGGCCGAGAGACCGATTGAAATTTTGAGGATTAAGAATCCGATTCCGATTCGGACTAAGACTCGACTTAGTTCTATAAATACGCGTTCTACGAACCCGATAGCATTGTCAGTAGCAATTCCTTACATATGGCACAACCAGTCCTTGATCAGTGGTTGATTTCCTTTAATGGCCTCGACCGTTTACACTTTAAGTCCTTTGGCATGGACTTCCTCTTTTCCCTTCGTCAAATTCCTGTGAATTTTGCCTTCCTTAGGGCAGCCACTAGTTTGTGGGACCCTGCTTTTCATGTCTTTCGATTTAGGAAAGAGGAATTATGTCCTACTATCGAGGAGTTTGCGGCCATCATGGGTCATTCGGACAGAGAGGGTTTCGTTGTCCTTAATCCTTTGTTCAACCGAGGTGATCTCCTGAAGGATTTACTCCAAATTCAGAAACATGAAGTTAAATTCTTCCTAGTGAAAGGAAGGTTGGAGATTCTGCAACTTATTCAGCGTTTTGGTACAGCTGAGGCTCATCGTCAAGTTTCCCTACAGAAGGCGTGCTTTCATGCGTTGTGCATTTGTCTCCTTCATTACTATTTGCTTGGCCCTTCCTCTGGTCATGCTAATCCTGTACTACTTAACCTTGCTCAACAGATTGGAAACCGCATAGGTTTTGCTGGCTTAGTTTTGGCAGAGACCTTGATGGGTCTAGACGTGATGAAGGGTAGTCCTACAGCTCAGTTCTCAGGCAGTCCTTTGCTATTGCAGGTTCGCTCTTTTATTTGTTTATTTGTCAAGCTTTATCTTTTCACTCATCACTCTTTTGTTTTGACTCACGTGTTCTCTCAACTCACAATTTTCCCTTGTTCTCTAGGTGTGGTTGTTTGAGAAGCTAAAGGTGTGGGATGCGCCGGAGCGACTTCCTTATAATCCAGACCAATGCACGGAGAGTCACATGATTAAACCATTCCCAACCGAGGCTGCTTGGGAAGCATGGATGAAGACTTGCAGAGGTGGTCGGATTCAATGGGTTTGCCCCTGGTATGGTATCGAGAGTATAACTACGAGCACCATGAACCATTTTGGTGTAGCAGTGATTGGTATTACTCGAGTCGTTTTCTACTTTCCTGCTCGCTTTCAAAGGCAGTTTGGGGCTGAACAAACCGCAATCCTGGGTGACCCTGAGTACACCGTCTCTAAGATCCATGATGCCAACTTCCGTCGCAATATGCTGCGTCTTTGGCCAAATAGAGTGATACAGGAGGTTGCTGAGAACTTCTTTGTCAAGCTATCTGGCTCTTACAAACGCTGGTTGAAGAAAAACCTTTTGGAGGATAGTAGTGCAAAGAGAAGGAAGACCTAGAGGCTAACGCTTTGCTTATGTTTTTCAAAAGATGTTTGTTTGATTCTAGCTTTCATAGATTTTAGGTTTGCTCTGTCCTTTTCCTTTGGAAATAATAAAACATTTGGTCGTTTTATTTTTAGAGATGTTATTGCCATGATTTGATAGTGAACATGCTTTAGGATAGACCTAGAAATTTTGGAAGTGATGATGATAGTAGTGGCCGGATCTCAAATTTAGAGATTGCCTACGTATCCCATGGAGGGAATCAGGCCATAAACGTAGTTCCAACAAAGGGGATTTGTTTTGTTTTTAGTTAGGGTCCACTCGGGTGTTTTCCTCTCCTTTTGTGCTCTAAATTTTGCCTAGAACCGCCCTTGCGGGTTTTCGATCTAGCGAGCGTTTTATTTATGCCTTAGTTTTTGCCTAAGCTGCTCTTGCGGGTTTTCGACCTAGCAGGTTGCTCTAATTTTTGCTTGGATCCGCCCACCCTTGTGGTTTTCGGTCCAACGAGCATCTCTCATGGGTAATACTTCCTCAGCTTGTTAATGTTGACTGGCGTTGCGAATTCCATTCCATCCAAGTCTGCAATGTATGCTGCTCCTCCAAAAAGTATGCGTTTGATAAGGTAGGGGCCTCCCCAGTTTGGTCTAAACTTGCCCCTTGGGTCTGAGACGTGGCGACGAATTGCTTTGAGTACCATGTCTCCTACCTTGACGTCCCTAGGTTTCACCTTTTTGTTGAATGCTCGTGCAATGCGGCGTTGATACCCTTGTACATGGTATAACGCTCTCAGCCTCCTTTCGTCCAGTAGTACCAACTCGTCGTGGCGATTTTGAACCCAGTCTTCCTCGATCATTTCCGTCTCAGCTAGAACCCTTAACGAAGGTAATTCCAGTTCGATAGGCAAGACAGCTTCCATTCCATAAACCAGAGAGTAGGGAGTGGCCCCAGTTGAAGTCCTTTCAGTTGTTCGATAACCCCATAGTGCCAGAGGTAGCATTTCTGGCCAGTCTGTGTAAGTGTCGGTAGTCTTCCGCAGGATCCTCTTGATATTCTTGTTTGCAGCCTCAACTGCTCCATTAGTTTGAGGTCGGTAAGTAGATGACCGATGATTCTGTATCCCAAATTCGGCGAAAAGCTTCTTTGTCGCCCCCTTGAAGTGCGATCCATTGTCACAGACGAACTCGTGAGGTACACCATATCGATAGATGATATTAGTGCGAATAAATTTGGCCACATGAGTGGCTTTGAGAGTAGCATAAGAAGCTGCTTCTACCCACTTGGTGAAGTAGTCGATGGCCACGAGAATGAACTGATGTTTGTATTTTCCCTTTGGATTTATGCTTCCAATGACGTCTATCCCCCAAGTGGAGAATGGCCAAGGGGATGTCATGCTATACAATTCCGTAGGGGGAATACGCATACGATCAGCGTGAGTTTGGCATTTGTAACATCGGCAGACATAATCAGCGCAGTCGGCCTCCATTGTAGTCCAGTAATATCCTTGACGTAGGATCTTCTTTGCCATCATTGCCCCATTCATGTGTGGCCCACAAATTCCCTCGTGTATTTCCTCCATTACCTTGCGGCTGTCCTCCGTTGTGACGCAAAGTTGACTTGGACCCAAGTGTGCCCTTCGATACAATGCTCCTCCACAGATTACAAATCGGGCAGCAAACTTCCGCAGAGCCGTTTTGTCTTTCGAGGTGGCCTCGGATGGGTATTCTCCTTTTTCCAGGAATTCCTTCACGTCTTCGTACCATGGCTTGCCATCGTCTTCACCTTCCTCAGTAAAGGTGCATTCACTTGCTGGTTTAACCTTTTGCTCGATCATGAGAGGCCGCATTGTGAATCCCAGGGGTATTTCGACCATAGATGCTAATGTTGCCAGTGCATCTGCAAATCTATTGCTCACTCGAGGAGTGTGTGTGAAGATAACGGAATCGAATTGTGGAATTATATCTTCCAGCACAGAGTGATATAGCTTCAGTGTATCTTCCTTGACCTTCCAGTCTCCTCTGGCTTGAGATACCACCAGGTTTGAATCCCCAGTGACTTCTACCCTTTTTGCCTCTAGCTCCAGGACTGCCTCCATTCCAGCAAAACAAGCCTCGTATTCAGCTTGGTTGTTAGTGACCTCAAACCTCAGTTTATATGACAAAGGGATGTGGGAGTCATTTGGGGAAACTAGCAATACACCTATGCCATATCCACATTGGTTTGATGCTCCATCAAAGTAAAGTTGCCAGGTGTCGTCTAAGAGACATAAGATGTCCTCGTCGGGGAACATGAAGTTCTCTGCCTCGGCCTCTGTCACAAGGTGATCTGCCAAGAATTCTGCCACAGCTCTTCCCTTTACTGATTTCCTTGTCATGTATTTGAGGTCGAATTCTGCTAGCAGCAATAACCACCTAGCTAGCTTTCCGATAAGTGCTGGCTTTTCGAAAAGATACTTGATTGGGTCTAAACGAGAGACCACCACCACCGGATGTGCTAACAGGTAGTGCCTCAGTTTCTTTGTGGCCCATACTAGCCCCCAACAGGTTTTCTCGAGGGGAGTGTACCTTGTCTCATAGTCCATCATTTTTTTGCTGAGGTAGTATATGGCGCACTCTACTTTGGCGTTGTTTTCTTGTGCTAGCATGCACCCCATGGATGTGTTTGTTACTGAGAGATACAGAATCAATGGCTTCCCAGGGATGGGCGGCGACAGTACAGGTGGATTCTGAAGATATTCTTTGATTGCCTTGAACGCTTGCTGACAGTCTTGGCTCCATTCAAAATCAGTATATTTCTTCAGTAGCTTGAAAAGAGGTTCACAGGTGGTTGTGAGCTTGGAAATGAACCTGCTGATGAACTGTACCTTCCCCAAGAAGCTCCTTACTTCCTTCTCCGTCCTAGGCGGTGATATCTCCATGATAGCCTGTATCTTGGAAGGGTCTACCTCGATTCCTCTTTGAGTGATGAGGAATCCCAACATCTTTCCAGCTGTTACCCCAAAAGTGCATTTTTGAGGGTTAAGACGTAGTTTGTAATTCCTAATACTCTCAAAGAACTTTTGGAGTGCTCCATGGTGTCCTTCCCTTTCATTTGATTTGACTATCATATCGTCGACATACACCTCGACCTCTTTGTGCATCATGTCGTGCAGCAGTGTTGTTGCCATCCTCTGGTAAGTGGCTCCAGCATTCTTCAACCCAAACGGCATCACTCGGTAGCAGTAGGTTCCCCAAGGCGTAGTGAAGGTGGTTTTCTCTCTATCCTCAGGAGACATAAGGATTTGATTGTACCCAGAAAATCCATCCATGAAGGATAGCAATGCATGGCCTGCGGTGTTATCTACTAGCTCGTCTATGTGAGGTAATGGGAAGTCATCCTTTGGAGTGGCCTTGTTGAGATCTCGGAAATCTATGCAGACCCTAATTCCTCCAGTTTTCTTTGGTACGGGAACGATGTTAGCTACCCATTGTGGATATTCGGTGACTATGAGAAAACCGGCATTGATTTGTTTAGTGACTTCTTCTTTTATCTTTAGGACCCAATCAGGGCGCATACGTCTCAATTTTTGTTTAACTGGTTTTGCATCAGGATGAAGGGGAATTTTATGCTGAACAATTTCAGGGTCTATTCCAGGCATGTCCTCGTAAGACCAGGCAAAAACATCTTTGTATTCTTTTAGCAAAAGGATTAGTTTTTCACTTTCTTGAGGGGATAGTGCGGCACCAATTTTAACCATTTTGGGCTCGTTTTCAGAGCCTATGTTTGCTGTGATTATTTCCTCAGAAAAAGGTTTAGCGTGCCTTTCTTCTTCTCTTTCGATGAATTCTAGAATTTCTTTTAGAATTTTTTCCTCAAAGTTTGGTTTGTCGGAATCCACACAATTGATCATAGGCAAAGTGAAATACTCTAAATCTTCCTTCTCATTGTTAAGATTATCAAAAGACATTTCAGAGTCAAACTCAAAGTAAATATTATGCCTTGGTATTTTAACCAGGTTTTCCTCACTAGACTTAGTAGTTTCAAAAGATGAAAAGCTTGACTCGGACTGAGTCGACTCGGAGTCGGAATCGGAATCAGAATTAAGATCAGAATTAGCGCTTTTCATTTTGTATTTCAGAGTGTGTTCCACGGTCCAGTTAGGGTAAGCCCCTTTTTCAGCATCCACAATCAGTTCAGAGCAGTCTTTTTCATCACCAAGGTTGATCACCAGCACTTCACTGTCACCTTGATTCGCACTTTCATCATTGTCACCCTGCAAATCTTGGAGGGCCATTTGATTTGCTATCGCTGTTATCTCCTCCAACTGAGCTTCAATCTCTGCTTCGTCGTTGTTGTTGACTCGTCATGTGCTAATAAAGCCCCACCAATTACCAAAGCTATCTGTGATGGGGTGGATCACCCTTATTTCATCGTTGGTGACCCCCTCATCAAAGAGTAGGTTTAGTGATATTTCATCTAGTGGGTCATTGTCGACAGACTCTTCTTCCTTTGCCTCTTTAGTTTCGAGGTTGTTGACCTCGTCTATTGGCCAATAGTCGTCGGTAGGTGCATAGGGGTCATAAAAATAGATTGGAACCCTGCGAAGCCCTTCTTCTTCGATCAGGTCTTCTACTTCTTCCTCATAAACCGTTCCAGCGAACATGACATGGTTGTTTTCAATGATAGTCATCATAGGCTTTGGTTGATTTACTGGAGTGATGTATTTGGAAGGGTTGAAGTCTTCAATAGCAAAGTGGAGCGGACCAGACAGCTTGGTGACAACTTGAAAGTGCGAATCAGACATGAACAGTGATGCAGTCATTTTTCCTGAAAAGGTTTTTGCTTTAGTTAGATTGATTAATCTTACCTACTGTTTATTTGACTTAGAGAGATTCCTAAGGTTTAACTTGCAAAAGAGAAACTTTACAACATACACATATACAATGGGTGTGAGGAAGAACTTGGAAGTAAAATGTAAGTAGGTTCCTAGCCTGTAGGTTCCTGTCTTAGTTTGATAAGTTCTATGGCTTTCTAAAACATGCAAGGTTTTGGTAGTCTCAGGGTGCTCCGTTGTCAAAGGGCACCAATCCTCTCACCAGCCCATCATAGGCGGTGATTGGGTGATTTCCTTTTTGATATACCACTAGGTACGAGTGACTGTGGAGTTTGCTGGAACCCCCAACATAGCCCGTGTCATGCCGGGATATCAGGTGAACTCAACGGGTTGCCCGCTCGATGCATATGATAAATGAATTAGAAAAGGCATGTATTAGTCTTATGTTGAACTTTTTGGTTATGGCTCTCATATTCCCCAGCGGAGTCGCCAAAAACTGTAGACACCTCCCAAACGGGGCATCGCCATACAGATTGATCACGTTGTGTTTGCTCGATTGGTTGCTTGCTTCGTAAACCAAAATCATGGATATTCCCATGGCTAGGAACATTGCCACATGATAGCGGCTATCATCAAAACAGAGTCGCCACCCAGTTTATTAAAACTGGGAAAATAGATAGAGATTCTGGATACGGGAGCCAAAAGTACAATAAGGGGAAGGTGTTAGGCACCCCTCTTTGCCCAGTCGTGAGACTGGCCCATAATCGTTCAACATAAGACATGTAGATGCTTTGTTTAATTCTAACACATAGTCTGTTTATTTATTCCTTTAAACAGTAAGTAAAGTGAGCCAGTGCGATAAATAGAGCATGCGTCAGAAAGCAAAACAAAACAAACTGTCCCAGGGAGATGGATCCCGCGGCCGGTGAATGGATGTCACGGCCGAGGGATCCTCCTGGTTTGATGTACCGGTCGAGGGATCGAAGCCCCGGTCGGTGTTCTTCCTCACACCAGACAGAAAGATTAACAGATGATCAAAACGCTACGGTTAGTCAGAAATACAGTAAATAAGACAAACCAGAGGCCGTTGGGCCTCACCACCTTGATCCCTCAGTTGCTTGATTGCTTCGGATTGGGTGTGATTGACTGATTGCTTGATTGAAAACCCTAGAGTTAGGGTTTGAACTTCGGGGTTTGATCGCCGGATTGACGGCTGCCTTCGGGAGGTTAGGGCTTTTGAAGAGTGGATTTGAGAGAGTATTTTGGCAGAGTTTCGAGGCTTGAGAGAGTGTGTACTCTGATGAATTTTTGTGTGTTTATTTTCGGAGTCCAAAGGCCCTTTATATAGGCAATTGGTGACTCACTCCGGACAATCAAATCACGAGATGGTAATTGCAATTGCAATACATCTCTAACTCTACGTCGTAATCTCTGAGCGTAGCCCGAACGCATCGGGAAGGTAGTGTAGTTGGATCAAACGTCTGACAGAACACGTTCCAGAGTCTGGAAAAAGGTCGATCTGGCGGCCGAGTAAAGGATATCACGGCCGAGGAATAAATGTCTCGGCCGAAGGATAGATCTTGCGGCCGAGGGATTGATCTCTCAGGGAGATTTTGCTAGCAACAGGTTGCTCGGGTGAGGAAATGATGTTAGGGCCGTGGGATCGATGTTACGGCCGACAGATGGATTCTCCTAGGCTTCTGTATTTATGTCTGAAAGGCTGTATGGCTTTGACTTGAGTCCTCTAAGTGGCTCAAAGTTCTTACCGAAAGTCCTAAGGTTCTCAAGGAAGCAATCAGCAATCACTGTATCCATTTCATCATCGGGATGGTCCCAAGGTGGGACTTGAAATAATCGTTAGGCCAAATTGGGGTGTCTACAGTCAGGCGCTGAGAGCTACGTCCCTCGCCAGGGGGACTACGACGAGGAGCTGGTGCTAAGAGACCCTAAGCGGCACCTTTCCAGGGGTTTGACTCAGGTATACCCTTAAACTTTGCTTTAGCCTTCATTTCGTACTTGTTGTAGTTGCACATGCTTATTGTTGACTTATCAAGCCTGTAACGTATGTCACTTGAACCTTTGCACTCGATTCATTGTTTAGGGCCAGTGGTAACTCGACCCGAAATAGATTGAATTGACCGTAGGATGCTTCGACCTTAGAATTCAACCATAGAATGCCTGTGGATAACTGAGATCGACTGGTAGTATGCCATATAACTTGATTCGACTGATAGGATGCCTTGAAACTCGATAATCGACTGGGTAGAATGCCTTTGATTTCCTGATAGCTTGAATCGACCGATAGGATGCCTTGAAACGATAATCGACTGAATGAAATGCTTTTGATGTTCTGATAATTTGAATCGACTAATAGGATGCCTGGCAACTTGATTCGACTTGTAGAATGCCTTGAAACTTGATAATCGACCTGATAAATTCCTGCTTCATCTTCTAAGTCCGCTTTGAAGTCCTTGATTCGACTGTCCATTGAATTTGAACTGCTGTACTGACAATATTTCCTTTGCTTTGATTGTTTGTGATGTGCAGAGAGGAGTGGCCAGTACGCGGGGGCACGGCGGTCCGGCGCACTCGCTTGAGTTATACTTGAGTCTTCCTGAGAGGGTGAGAGTGTTGGTGGACGCGGCGGGGTTTGGCTTGTTTATCCCCATGCTGACAGCGGTGAAGAGCGACCACGCCGTACTGACTGCACTGGCCGAGAGGTGGTGGGACACGTCGAACTCCTTCCACTTCCCGATCGGGGAGATGACGGTGACTCCGGCAGACTTTGCGGCCATCACCGGCCTGAGGGTAGGAGGTGACCCGATCCCGTTTGACTCGGGGATCCACAGGGACACCGAGGCACTGAGGTGGTTCTTGGGCATGGTGCCCGCGGGCAACTCAGAGATGGTTTCGTATGACCAGTTCAAGAAGCACTTGGAGAGGAGAGTTCCGGAGATAGAGCTGGCGGGAGAGCGGGTTTCTGAGCTGGAGTTGGAGCAGCTAGCGAGGGTGTACTTGTTGTACTTGTTCGGGGCTACTCTGTACCCGAACAAGAGGTCTACAGTGCACTTGTCCTACCTGCCGGCCCTTTGCCCTTTTTGACTTGAGGTCGGCTTCTTGGTTTGACTGGGGAGGAGCGGCTCTGGGTACGTGCTACTGGTTCCTGGGTGAGCTTTCCAGGGGGAAGAAGGCGGCGGCTGGGTACTGGAGAGTGTGGGAGGTAAGAAACCGATACTGTCTTTCAATTCCATACAATACTTGCACCTTATCTTGCATATACTGTATTTCTGATGCCTTGATTGCTTGACTGTTTGAAAATCTTGCAGCTGTGAGCTTACGAGATGCTGCGGATGTACCCTCCAGAGAACAGGTGTCCGGACTTGAGGGCGCTTCCTCGGGCCATGGTCTGGGGACCGCTCCGCGTCGGGAAGAAGAGGTCGCAGGAGACGCTTTTCGGTTTCCGGGTGTACCTTGACCACTTGACAGGTTTTCAGGTAAGGCTAGCTTTCCCTTATGTAGTTCGTGCTTTGAATTGCTTTAATGCTACCGCTGATGCCCTTGATTACTTTGTAGGTGGAGTGGGACCCGTGGAGGACTGCAGGGCCCGAGCCCGAGTACCTGGCGAGGAGTAGGGTGGTGACAGCGAGCCGAGTGCTATTGGAGTCGGCTTTTGGGTGGCAGTGGTACTTGGGTGACCGAGTGACACGACAGTCGCTCGACTCGTCCGAGTTTGTCGTCCCTGGGCCACTTCCGCCTCGTGCTTCGCACACTGGGAGGTACACACTGAGGGAGCTGAGGCGGTTCACTGTTCCTGCCGCCGCGGCTTCCTTTTTGAGGCTGGGGCGAGACTACACCGTTTACCGGAGGCGATACTTGGCCGGGGCGCTTGGGGTGATGGAGCATAGGGCGGTGCGGATGGAGGCCTTGGTAGCCGGCGAGGAGAGGTCGGGACGGCGGAGCAGGTCGGGTTGTTCCGGGGAGAGGAGTGAGTTCGCAGAGGCAACCGGGCTTACTCAGCTTTCTTGGACGCTGCCCGTACGTGACCCTCAGGGGGAGGCTGCGGAGATCCGTTTCGAGCCCGCCAGGACAGAGCCAACAGAGGTTACAGGACCGGTATGATGTACTTTCAGCTTTACTTATTTCCCGTATCGCATTTGTTTCGCATTTGAACTACCTTTGATTTCCAATACTTGCAATTCAGGTGCCGATAGAGTGGGTGCGGGAGGCCATGCGCTTGATGCTTGCCATGGAGAAAGAGTTTCACAAAATAGCGAGCGGTACTCCCCTACAGCTGCACTACCCACCAGCAGTGCCAGCGTCCACTACACTGCCTCTGGTATAAACCAGAAATCCGAATTCGATACTTAGATCAACTGTGCATGTCTGTTACAATGCTTGTTAGATGTACTTGCTCTTGATTCCTGTTCCAGCATTTGATATGTATACACTATGCACAATATGGATATATAACGACTTGAATTGAATTGACAATGTAGGGACACGCTAGGGCGGTTTCTAGGCGGTAGACAGCGAGGCCAGTCCCTCAGCAGGGAAAGGGGAAGGCTCTTGCCGTGGTCCAGCGACCGGCGAGCACTACGCGGCCTGAGACCAGAGGGGTGGTGATCGCTCCTTCAGGAGGGTCATCACAGCCTCAGAGGGAACTGAGAAAGAGGCCTGCTCAGAAGAGGCCATCTGAGGGGCCCGCGAAGAAGAAGAAGAGGAGAGAAGACGAGGAGGACGAGGAGTCCACGTCCCTCAGCAGCGGCTCTGGATCTGCCAGCGACCCTGGGTTCCGACTTGCCCCGGGAGACTTGGTCGAAAGCGAGGATGACGACGACGACTTCGAGGACCTTCTCGGCGACTGAGGGCTACCACTGAGCCTCAGATACTTTACTGTATTTTGCCATTTTGATATTCTTGACTTGATTTTTGAGATGGGGCCTGCGTGCCTTTTGACTTGCGGGCGAATGTTGCCCAGTACATGATTTTGATTGCTTTGCCCAGGCCGTTGTGCCGCTACGTACATTTCCTTGCTCTGTTCTAGGGATACGCTTTTGGATAGTATATATTATTGCATTTTCTGTTTATTCGACTTCTATTTTGATGGTATTGATGATAGAAGTAAACAAAACAACCACTAACATTTGACATGCATTGACAAACGTTCTGAATCAACCAACAAACGCTAGGACATGTGCAGGACTAACCTAGCTCGAAGAAAAGGTTGGAAAAACACTAGGATACGGTCCGTATCCTACTAGGACATGCGACACTTGGCGCTGATTAGCCAAAACTCGAAATCCTTTTTGACAAGTGAAACTGACACTTCTGGTAGACCAAATAGACACAAAGAGACTCGTGCGAGTCGATGACAGTGGAAAATGCGACTTGAGACGAGAAATATACCAAAAAATGCCAAAAATGCCTAAAAAATGGACATAAGACGCCAAAGATGACTCGATATGGTCCCGGACTGAAACCGACACCCCCGTACAATCACATAAGGTCCACGTAATGTGCACGGTATAACAAAACTTGGCAAGAACTCCCGGTACGAACTTTGAGTCTCCGTATCCTAAGTTTCAGGAGGATACGGGCCGCCAGAGGTCCGAACTCTTCGTTAAAGGCGACGTTTCCAAGCCGATGCTTCCTCACAGTCCCAGATATCATTTATGACTTGTACGAATCAACAAACTTGCCAATCAAGCTTCGGAATTGAAATTGGACACTCGACGACAGTTGCTGCTGTAACTGGTATCTGGTGCACATTTTACTGGCGTGCGCCAGTAGTTGAGCGCTGTACGCCAGTAACGAAGGGGGTCCTGCGCACGCTGGTGGATTTATGGCGCATGCTACAAAAGTGTGACACATAGCCACTTGTCTGACCGACTGTCCTTTTTCCTGAGGCTTCTTGTCTCAACCCCCACACGGTTTGCACACGATTTCTGGGCTTCAGGGAGGGCAGAGTCCTTCATTGTAAGGCTTTTGGAGGGTAGCCCTTGGCCTTGAACATAGAATAGGAAACAAGATTCGTAACTTGGTATATAACTGGGTGTTGCATGCATTGTGAAGCCACACTGATACGTCCCACTCATATATTCAGCAAATTGTAGTACTGGTCCCAAATGGAAAACCCAATTCCAACCTTGATCAGGCCCTGGTTAGTGCAAATGATAAGCGTTGACTGGCTAAATTTCCAATATCACGGCCTTGCTTCGTTCCGATACCTTCAGCACGTGCCGCTTCGCCCGGCACTTTTGAGAGCTGCACTCCGATTTTGGGATCCAGACGTCCATGTTTTCCGCTTTGGGGACGACGAAATATGCTCGACAGTCGAAGAGTTCCAAGCGTACCTCCGGACATACTCATCTCCAACGCTCGTCGTCCCTCCTTACCAAGTGAGCATGCCCAGACTGCTGGCTACTGCACTTAATATTCTCGGAGGCTTGGCCCGCTCTATGCTAGAGGGCGGCCAAATCCATATCCTACAGTTGATTGAACGGTACAGTCCTGAGGGCGATTTGGGGGACACGGCCTGGCAGTCACGGTGCCGTCTGGCCCTGGTAATCTGTCTTCTAGCTGCTTACTTGCTCATCCCTACTGACGGGCGGGTCAGTCCCCTGCTCGTGAGCGTTGCTCTTCAGATGAGCGCTCAACAAAATGTGATCCCCCTAGTTTTAGCCGAGACACTTATCGGCCTGGATTCGGTGTACACTGGGGTGTCGAACGTTTTCAGTGGCAGCCCGCTACTTCTTCAGGTAAACTCACTCAGCTCACCTTTTTCCGGTTTTTTGCACTTTCTCATTTTACCTTGACACTCGGCTTAGGTTATTTGCTGACTCCTTACTTGTCTTTTCACTCAGGCTTTTATCTGGTTTCTTACTTGTCTTTTCACTCATGCAGCTGTGGTTATCTGACAAGCTGAATCTACTGCATCCTCCGGTGGACGGCTGGCATCTTTTTCCAAAGAGGATACATCAAAGGGGAATGAGGTACCCTGAAATGGACATCGAAGAATGGTACTCCTTCATGCAGGAAATGCAGCCGAACGAGATTGTCTGGAGGTGCCCGTGGTTGGACCTGGAGGAAATGGTGGTTCACTCGGATGGGTTTGACAGAGTGGTGATTGCAGGGCTGACACGATTCACCTTCTACATCCCAAGCCGCATTCTCCGCCAGCTAGGTATCCCTCAGGGGAATGTCCGTATCACTGCCGGGGATTTCCGGATTCCTAACTTCAATGCTCAGACGCTCCATGGGTATGACAGGCACTGGGAGCTCAGGGCCCGGCAGGCAGAATCTCTGGATTTCACTCCGAGGCTAAGGAACGTTTACAGGCAATGGTTAAGAGCAGACGTTCAAGCAAGAGAGAATATCGACTGACTCCGGACCACTTTGCTGTACTTAGAATAAGCTGTGAGCCATTAGGCTTCTCAAGCATTTTGTTCTGTTTTTCATGCTTAACTGTTTTAAGGCTTTTATGCTCAGCTGGTGTATTAGAAATAGTAATTTTGCAATAAAGTTGAAAGACGGAGGGTTTCCCCCTTCAGATTCCTCAATGACACTTCGACTTGTCCCTCGACTTCACTTGGACTTTGATATGGCGCTGGAATGCTAAACCGTGGATCGACTTGATAGAATATGACCGGGTCTCATGGTGAGACTGCCTACGTATACCTTTTCAAGGAATCAGGTCAGAACGTAGTTCAGGCTAAGGTTTGCTCGTGTATTTTACCTCTCCTTTTACGCTCTAACTTTTGCCTAGTGCCGCCTTCACAGGTTTTCGGCCTAGCGAGCTTTCGACTTTTGTTTATTTATTTTTGCCTAGACCGCCTTCACAGGTTTTCGGCCTAGCAGGCTGCTCTAATTTTTGCTTGGAACCGCCCACCCTTGTGGTTTTCGGCCCAACGAGCTTCTCTCAAGGATAGAAACGTTTGAGTTGATCCAGGTTGACCAGAGTGCTGAATTCGTTGCCATCGAGATCGATGAGTTGAGCAGCACCCCCAGACAAGATGGTCTTGATAATGAACGGCCCAGATCGTTTTGGCCGAAACTTGCCGCGAGCATCAAACACTAGAGCCCGTATCTCCTTCGTGACCATATCTCTTTCGACTAAGCCCCTGGACTTCACCTTCTTGTCAAACGCCCGGGCGATTCGACGCTGATAACCTTGAACATGATACAGGGCACAGAGCCTCCTTTCATCAAATAACATTAGCTCGACAAACCTCCCGCTGAGCCACTCAGATTCCTCCAGACCACTCTCAACCATGATCCTCAGAGACGGCACCTCAAGCTCGATAGGAAGTACTGCTTCCATTCCATAGACCAGGGAGAAAGGAGTTGCACCGGTTGAAGTTCGAATCGACGTCCTATACCCCTATAGTGCCAGCGGCAGTTGTTCGTGCCAATCCCTGGCGGACTCGATAGTCTTCTTGATTATCACCTCAATGTTCTTGTTTGCCGCCTCGACTGCTCCATTTGTTTGTGGACGATAGGTTGTTGACCGATGGATCTCAATACCAAACTCCTCAAAGAGCTCCATGACCCTTCCTTTGAAATGACTCCCATTATCTGACACGAATGCCTGGGGAACGCCATACCGATAGATGATATTCTTTCGAATGAACTGGGCTACTTGGACTGTTGTCAAGACTTTGTACGATTCAGCTTCGACCCACTTAATGAAGTAATCTATCGCCACCAGTATGAACCTGTGACCATTTGAAGCAGGTGGCGTGATCATTCCAATAACATCAATCCCCCATACGGAGAAAGGCCACGGTGAAGTCATGCCGTACAGTTTCGATGGAGGAACGTGTTGCAGGTTGGTGTGGATTTGACATTTTGTAGGGAGTAAATCCCGAACAAGCACAAATAGGGCCCGAACACGTGGTACGTGGGACCATGGTATAATTACATTAAGAACAATCGCCGTGCAGAAATGGTGATCGGCGATGGGGACCAGTGATATGAAGGATCATTGGTCCAGGGAGTCTATACTGAGTCAAGGTCCAGTAACACGAGAGAGTATTGGACCGAGAGATTGACGAAAGAGCAATGACATGCGAAGTCATTGGTCTAAATAGGTTGTTCGGCAATAAAAGAGCCGAACAGGAGGGGGTTTGTACGAAAAGCAGTCCCAGGAGCAGGAAACATTCCAGAAGGTTCTGGTGACAGGGATATTCCGTGATTACTATAAGATCCCAATAAGATAGGATCTTGGAGAGATACCCAACGGGAATGGGAAGTTCGGCCAGCTGTGGAGAGGAGTCCTAAACGGACTAAGGTAATGAACTGGTAAGGGAACGAGAATCCGAGATATTCTGGGTTTCCTATACGAGATAGGAAACCTAGGGCAACATGGATACTTGGGCGGCAAGCATCCATAGACCTATAAATACAAGGCAAACCGAGAGGAGAAAGGTACACAATATACTGCAATTATACGTCTTCTCTTATGCTTAATTGAGGTTTCCCTTTAGTACGTGATACTAACTTAGGCATCGGAGGGCCTTTGCCACGAGAGGCAAAGGTGCACTCACCCCTTGTCTGTTTTGCAGATAAGGATTCCGGCATCGTATTAGGGTTCCGGCGAGGACCTCGAAGTAGCCGTTACGTTCTTGTGCTGCTAAAACTACTCTTAGTATACGTCTTATGTTGAGTGATTATGGGCCAGTCTCGCGACTGGACAAAGAGGGGTGCCTAACACCTTCCCCTTATTGTACTTTTGGCTCCCGTATCCAGAATCTCTATCTATTTTCCTAGTTTTAATAAACTAGGTGGCGACTCTGTTTTGATGATAACCGCTATCATGTGGCGATGTTCCTAGCCATGGGAATGTCCATGATTTTGGTTTACGAAGCAAGCAACCAATCGAGCAAACAAATGTGATCAATCTGTATGGCGATGTCCCGTTTGGGAGGTGTCTACACCCTAAAGGCTAGACCTTCAAAATCTTTAAAAGATGCATTTAAAGACTAAACCTGCTGGATATGCAATTAATAGTTCGTAATTAATTGCACGTTTCAAAGTCTTTAAAATATTATTCCTTCAAAATCGACTATTCGATATCGTCAAGGACATCGAAAAATAGATGGTAAGCGTTTCAAATGTTCCTAGCAAATTAGCTTCCGTTAGGTATAAATTGCATTTATTAGATGCATGATTGCGGTCTAAGACGTCTCCTAATTTCATTGCGGAATATAGAAGACTTGAAACACCATGTTTCTCTCCGGTCAACGCCACCACCATTTTGTGGGGCATGGCGTGTCCTATAAATCGTGATCGAAACACTAGATCCATCAATTTGAAGATTAAAAAGTTCATCTGATACCTAAGAAGGATCGTTATTCCAGCGTGGAAAGTAAATCTTATGGGATGAGAGCTGTAAGACACTATGTGGGCTTACTTTGTTTTATGTTAGCCTTAAGCCAGTGTCAGTCTTTTTGGGAGAAATGGAAACTGGCCATCAGAAATGAACTTCCAGGTAAAGAGATGTTGTTTCTCCATTGCCGGTCTGTTTACACCCGTTTTTGACACCCAGTCGTAGACGAGCGTTGGAAGGCTATTTAATTAAAGTTTAATTAAATTGGGCCACGAATTGAAGAATTATTGGATCAAAATTAATAGGCCAAAAGTAGTGCGAGTTGGGCCCAATTAATTTTAGGCCTGGAAATTGGGTTTATATGCATCGGGCCATGTTTGGTGAAATTCTGAACGAGGCCCCTTGGGTTTGTTTTGATAACAAGGCCTCGCATATATGGATTTGGCCAACGGGCCAGTTGATTTGATTTATTTTGTTGCTGATGAGGTCTCATGAATAAAGAAAGCAAAGTAGTGGGATTGTTTTGCCACATGGTCATTTGACTAGGTCAAATAACCCATGATTTACCAAGTGCCACAGAAATAGGAGGAGGAAATAGCCCACAAAATGCTCAACTGCCCATGATCCGGAATTAACCCATGGGTAACTATTATTCACTCCTGGTAACTACCCACTCACGCATGATGAAGGCAACATGGGACACTTGTCATCACAAGAGAAGGGCGGGAAACTTGACACATGCAAAACCGTGGAGCTCATTTGCTTATAAATACTAATTCACAAGAAGAAAAAAGGGTCATCACACCAATCAAGCTCAACGCTTAAAACCAAAGCCTTTCCATCGAAACAACTATCTCACTTTTCTCACCTTTACTCAATTACTTCATCAAGTAATTCGGGTTTTTTTTTTATCTCTCTTGTACCCCAACTTTATTATTACGACATAATAAAGTTATTCATATCTCTCTTGTATCATCTTCTTTATTATTACGACATAATAAAGTTCTTTTACGTTGTTACTTCTTTTCCTACACGGTTAGAAAATTATTAAGTTCTCACTCGTAGAGGCAAAACCACGGACCTTCACTGCAATCCAGCCCTTAGGTTGTAGCACTATCGCCCTCACAGATCTAGAAGTCAGAAAAGGGACGCCCAGTCCTTCACGTTGGACGCAACAAGTCCTAGCACGCCCGCTCAGTCCTTTGAGCCACTTCGGAGCCAAATATCTTTTTGGCACGCCCGGTGGGACCCTAATCGTCTAAGGGTTTTATTATGGCAAGGAAGCAACAGCAACAACAGTCGGATCCATCCATCTCGGATCCACCACACAGTCCTGAGGGAGTGGCAGTCGACGTTCCATTACTCGAGGAAGCTGGCCCTGCGGTCAGCGCTCAAGATCTTCACGACGCTACCGACAGCGTCAAAAATTATATGTTCATGGCAGGACGCGAGATCTCCCACGACATTACACAGTCAATCTCTCAATCGTTCTCTCAGTCCTTGGAACCTCTGACCATAGTAGTCCACAAAATGATTGTTACGCTTACAGAGAGGCTACCGCTCGCTCCTCAACAGCAGGGCTTTCCACAGTTTGGTGTTTATGGCAATGGTCAAGACCAAGCTGGCCTACTGGGGGGACCTCCCCCTCCTCAGACATTTTACCATGCTACCTCCTCTAACAGTCCTGCACTCGGGGGGCAAAAGGAGAAGGGAGTTGTGATTGGAGGAGCCCAGACGCCTCCAACGAATGACGAACGAAGGTTTGTTTTGGCAGACGACCAACCCAAACCTGACAAGACGGACAAAAGGCCTTCGCAAGGAGGCCAAGGTTCTGGAAAGGACAAAGGAATTGCTCATACTCCTCAAGGCTTTGAGACTCAGGGGGCAAGTTCAATCCAGAACCAACAGGTACAAGAGGCACACCCACAACCGCCTCCTATGCCAAACATGCTCGTAGGACGGGATCAAGTCCTGAACTTGCTCCAAGAGCAGTTAGGACCTGGTTTCAGACCTTTGGGAAGGCCAATGTACAGGAAGCCTCATACCGAAGAGGTGGATGTAGGGAGTAAATCCCGAACAAGCACAAATAGGGCCCGAACACGTGGTACGTGGGACCATGGTATAATTACATTAAGAACAGTCGCCGTGCAGAAATGGTGATCGGCGATAGGGACCAGTGATATGAAGGATCATTGGTCCAGGGAGTCTATACTGAGTCAAGGTCCAGTAACACGAGAGAGTATTGGACCGAGAGATTGACGAAAGAGCAATGACATGCGAAGTCATTGGTCCAAATAGGCTGTTCGGCAATAAAAGAGTCGAACAGGAGGGGGTTTGTACGAAAAGCAGTCCCAGGAGCAGGAAATGTTCCAGAAGGTTCTGGTGACAGGGATATTCCGTGATTACTATAAGATCCCAATAAGATAGGATCTTGGAGAGATACCCAACGGGAATGGGAAGTTCGGCCAGCTGTGGAAAGGAGTCCTAAACGGACTAAGGTAATGAACTGGTAAGGGAACGAGAATCCGACATATTCTGGGTTTCCTATACGAGATAGGAAACCTAGGGCAACATGGATACTTGGGCGGCAAGCATCCATAGACCTATAAATACAAGGCAAACCGAGAGGAGAAAGGTACACAATATACTGCAATTATACGTCTTCTCTTATGCTTAATTGAGGTTTTCCTTTAGTACGTGATACTAACTTAGGCATCGGAGGGCCTTTGCCACGAGAGGCAAAGGTGCACTCACCCCTTGTCTGTTTTGCAGATAAGGATTCCGGCATCGTATTAGGGTTCCGGCAAGGACCTCGAAGTAGCCGTTACGTTCTTGTGCTGCTAAAACTACTCTTAGTTTTTCTGCACTTACACATTTGAAGCAGCGCCGTCTGTGGGAAACGAAAGAGATCCCTCTGAAAAGCGACCATGATGGAAGAAGATCCAAAAACTCCACATGATCCGAAACACCAGTTGGGGGGGGGGGGGGGGGGGGGGGAGGTGGCAACTCCCCACCAGATCCTCCAAGAAAGCCCGACGGTGGGAAAGCAAAGAAGCCCACAAACAAGGATAACCCCCTGACTGTCCATGACGACTCCAAGAACAAGGAGGGAAGGACGGCCACAGGATCCACGAGAAGAAGTAAATCCCATCGTGAGGGAGAATCAGTGGCGCATTCAAGGAGTGCACACAACCGTGACGATATCTTGGATAAAAAGAGACAAGAGATCGAAGAGTACGCTCGTTTGATTAAAAAACGAGAGTATGAGATCCAAGAATTGCAACGGATACGAGGACATCCGGAGGATTCTGGACTGTCACGAAGAGATTCCAGAGGAGAAAGGCTGGCGATAGTGGAACACAAGAAGGCTCCTTCACGAGGAAGGAGGAGCAGGTCCAGGAGTCCCACTCCGAAAAAGAAAAGGGCTTCTTCACGGAAAAGAAGAAGCAGAAGCTTCACCCCCGAAGAAGGAGAGATTAGAAGACATCACAGGGATAGGTACGAGAGACCTGATTCCGATTGGGAAAAGAATACTCCCAAGAAAGCAAAAGAACGAGAGGAGGGAGCCATGTCTGCACGAGAAGCAGCACGAAAAGCCCTCAGCAATATTGCTTCATCCCCTTTTTCAAAGAAATTGCAGGAGGCAAGGCTTCCGAGCAGGGTGAAGCACGGGGCATTCGTATTTTATGAAACAAACAATGATCCCATGGCTCACATACAACACTACCGGCAGGCAATGTTCATGCACGACGGGGATGACGCGATCATGTGCAAGATGTTCTCGTCGAGTTTGGGGAAAGTGGCCTTGTCATGGTTCCATAAGCTAGGGCCGAACACCATACGAGGATGGAGACAGTTGGCCGAGGAATTCACTGCTCGGTTTCTGACGAGCAGGAAAGCACCAAAAACCTTTGAAAGCCTCTCTGTTATGAAACAAGGGGAGAATGAGCCGATCGGGGATTATGCCAAGAAATACTGGGAAACTTTCAACGAGATTGAAGGATGCAGTGAAGAATATGCAATAGCCACATTCAAGACAGGACTGCCTATTCGGGGAGAACTACGTAAGTCCCTAAACATGAGCCCGGTAGATACATTGGCAAGGCTAATGGAACGAATTGAGCAGCATGCCAGGAATGAGGATGACATACTGCGAGAGGACAATAGGATGGTTGCCGAACAGGCAAAGGGTCTACCGAGGAAGGCAGATAAGCCGGAGCCCAAAACCTACAAAGAAAGGAAGGAATATGGGCAGATCAAGAAAGAGCCATATAAAGAGAGGCACGCCCCAGACCCCAAGTCTTTCTTTTCAGTGACAACGGTTTGGAAGGAACCAATGAATCGGATTCTTTACAAAATAAAGAATCGCCCATATTTCAAATGGCCCCCAAGGCTGGAGGGGGATAAAGATGCAAAGAGGGCTACGAGTCAGCATTGCAGTTATCATAAAGATTGGGGACATATGACGGAGGATTGCGAGATGTTCAAACAACACCTCGACGATCTGGTCTCACGAGGTTACCTGAAAGAATTTATTCAGGAGGAGCACAAGGGTGCAGAGAAAGCGTTGGAATTGGATTATGAGCAAAATCCAAGGGGGGTAATCCATATGATACATGGATTAGCCGCACCTTACACGAGAAGTGAGGTGAGGTTGCTCCAGAGACAAGTGAAACACGATCAGCATGTGATATAGTTGGGAAAGAAGCGAGGACGTGAAAGAGAAGATTGCAATGGGGGCATAGTCTTCACAGATGAGGACCTGGGGGGAATCCAGGTGCCACATAACGATGCCTTGGTCATAACCCTACGAATTGGGGAGTATGACATGGAAAGAATCCTGGTCGACTCAGGAAGCTGCACGGAGATACTATACTATGATGCGTTCAAGAAGTTAGGGCTGACACAAGCAGATTTAGTGCAGTCAACAACCCCTTTGGTCGGATTTAGTGCAGGAGCAGTCTGGCCCTTAGGCAAAGTAACTCTTCCTGTTCGGGCAGGAACGATCGTGCTAAGAACCGATTTTCTAGTGGTGGATGTGCCATCCTCTTATAACGTGATTATTGGAAGAACATGGCTGCACAAGATGAGGGCGGTTTCCTCCACTTACCACCAGATGGTAAAATTCCCAGGGTCGAATGGTGTTGAGAAGATTAGAGGAAATCAGAAAGTAGCCCAGCAGTGTTTGGTCTCAATAATCAAGAGTGCTCCCAAGGCCAGGTTAGTCCAAGCGATTGAGGTTCCGGACCAGCCGACTATTGAGGATGTCGGGGGGAATCCCGCCGAGAAAGTGGTGGAAGGCTTGAAGAAGATCCAGATCAATGAGAATGATCCAGAAAGATATTTCCTGATTGGGGAGAATTTGAATGATACCGAAGAGAGAGAATTAGTGGGGTTCCTCAAGGAGCACGTCGATGTGTTTGCTTGGGTGCCCGAGGAGATGCCTGGAGTGGATGCAAACGTGATTTGTCACCACTTGAATGTGGATCCACAACATAAGCCCGTGATGCAGAAAAAGAGACGGTCTGCCGTACAGCACGTGGATGCTGTCATTGAGGAGGTGGACCGGTTGCTCGAAGCAAAGGCTATACGGGAGGTATACTACCCAGAATGGTTGTCCAACACTGTGGTGGTGAAGAAGAAAAATGGGAAGTGGCGAGTCTGTGTCGATTTCACCGACTTGAACAAAGCGTGTCCCAAGGATAGCTTCCCCCTTCCCAGGATAGACCAACTTGTCGATGCAACGGCTGGGTATGGGCGGATGAGTTTCCTTGATGCTTATCGAGGGTATCACCAGATAGCCATGTACCGTCCCGATCAAGATAAGACTTCCTTCATCACACCAAGGGGGCTGTACTGTTATAGCGTCATGCCCTTTGGATTGAGGAATGCAGGAGCAACATACCAGAGGTTAGCAACGATTATGCTAAAGAAGTTGCTCGGCAAGACCATGGAGGTTTACATAGACGACATGGTAGTCAAAAGCAAGGAAAAGGAAAACCACATTATTGATTTGAAGGAAGCCTTTGAGATATTGAGGGAATATAGGCTGAAACTCAACGCCTCGAAGTGTGCGTTTGGGGTAAACTCGGGAAAATTCCTAGGGCATTTGGTGACCATAAGAGGGATAGAGGCAAATCCCGATCAAATTACTGCGTTGCAAAAGCTCCAGAGTCCTAGAACCACGAAGGAGGTCCAGAGATTGACGGGAATGGCAGCAGCTTTAAATAGATTCATCAGCAGGTCCAGTGACAAATGTAGACCTTTCTTCCAATTGCTGAAAAAGAGGGAAGGATACGAATGGGGAGCAGAGTGTGAGCAAGCGTTCCAAGACCTGAAGAAGTACTTGGCAGCAGCTCCCCTATTATCCACACCCGAAGAAGGTGAGTCTTTAACTTTGTATCTGGCAGTATCCGAACATGCTGTTAGTGCAGTATTATTGAGGGATAAGGGATCCGAGCAAGTCCCTGTCTATTACGTAAGCAAGACATTACTGGATGCAGAAATGAGATATCTGCCCCTCGAAAAGTTAGTTTTGGCGTTGAGGACGGCGGCAAGAAAGTTGCCCCATTATTTTCAGAGTCATAGGATTGTGGTATACACTGAATTCCCATTGAAGTCTTTGCTACGAAAGGCGGACTTCTCGGGGCGTATCTCGACTTGGTCGGTCGAATTAAGTCAGTACGACATAGACTACCAGCCGCGCACTGCAATAAAGGGGTAGGTGCTGGCAGACTTCATAGCTGAGTTTTCACCTACTGTGGCTCCCCAACCTCCTATGAGACAGGAGCCGAGAAAGGAACAGGGGAGGGAGCAGTCAACGAGAACGAAGAAAGCTCCGGCCGAACAGGATCCCACGGAGTGGAAATTATTTGTTGATGGCTCTGCATGTAACACGGGTTTAGGAATTGGTGTGGTACTTTTTCCTCCTGAAGGAGCAATGATGGAACTGTCCCTTCGATTGGGGTTCAGTGCTTCAAATAACGTGGCAGAGTACGAGGCACTCTTGGCAGGGTTAAGAAGTGCAAAGACCCTGAAGGTGAGAAAGATACGAGTGCATTGTGATTCACAGCTCGTGGTGAACCAGTTGTCCGGGGAATATGAGGCCCGGAACGAGAAGATGGCTGCCTATGTGATGGCCGCCAGAGATCTGCTTGACACTTGTGAAAAAGTGTATATCGAGCAAATAAGTTCTGGGCAGAATGCCCATGCTGATTCACTTGCCTGGCTGGCTGCAGCTGTACCAACGGAATTCAAAAGACGGGTGGCAGTAGATTATCTTGCTGAGCCGAGCATTGGAAGAAGTGTGGAATTGGTCTTGGATGTGAACCAAGGACCGAGTTAGATGGATCCAATAGTGGAGTTCCTACGAGATGGGGCACTCCCCACAGATAAAAAGGAGGCTCACAAGATAAAGACAAAATCTGCACGGTTTTGGCTGTCACCAGAAGGGAAGTTGAATAGAAAGTCCTTCACTGGACCCTACTTACTTTGTGTGCACCCCGAGATGGTGCAGAAATTTCTCCACGAAATCCACGAGGGAACGTGTGGAAGTCATGCTGGGGGAAGGTCCATTGCTCACCGAGCAATAACCCAAGGGTACTGGTGGCCTCACATGCAGGAAGATGCAAAGGTGTATGTAAAGATTTGTGAGAAGTGCCAAAAATTCTCACCAATGATCCGGACACCAGCCGAAGATCTGGTGCCCTTGACAAGTCCTTGGCCCTTCGCACAATGGGGGATGGACATCGTGGGTCCACTTCACAAGGCAACTGGAAATAGGAAATTTCTGTTGGTAGCAACAGACTATTTCACCAAGTGGATTGAAGCTGAACCACTGGCTAAGATCACTGAGCCTATGATAGAAAGGTTCGTGTGGAAAAGCATAATCACCCGGTTTGGGGTCCCTTATTCCCTGATTACGGATAATGGGTCCCAATTTCAGAAAAAGTTTAAGGCTTTTTGTGCCCAGTATGGGATAAGGAATTATTACTCTACCCCAGCCTACCCACAGAGTAATGGGCAGGCGGAAGCATCCAACAAAACTATACTTGATGAGATCAAGAAGAGGTTGGACAAAGCAAAGGGCAAATGGCCCGATGAATTGCCTCTGATTTTATGGGCGCACCGAACAACGCCTAGGAGGTCTACGGGAGAGACCCCCTACTCATTAGCATATGGAACAGAGGTAGTAATCCCGTTGGAGGTTGGTCTACCGACCAACAGAACCACTTTGGTTGAAAGTGGAGGCAATGACAGAGCCTTGGAAATAGAACTGGACCTTGCCGAGGAACGTAGAGAAAGGGCTCTGGTGCATTTGGCCTCATATCAGGAGCAGCTGATGAAAAGCTACAACAAAAATGTCCACCCCCGAGAATTTGGTATTGGAGACCTTGTGCTTCGTAAGGTGCTCGGCAATACCAAGGTGGCCAACGAGGGCAAGTTAGGAGCAAACTGGGAGGGCCCATAGAGTTACAGAGATTGCGGGCATTGGGGCTTATCGTTTGGCGGACCTGGACGGGAACCCAGTGCCAAGGCCATGGAATGTCCACAACTTGAGGAAGTTTTTTGTTTGAAAAAACTTCAGTTTATTTTTTATTCTGTTTTAGGATGCACATCGTGATTGTGTGGGAATTACGAGTAAAATTCCTTTGTTTTTATTTTTGTTAGTTGCAAGGGGTACGCATAACGCCCCCTTGAGTTTTTTGAATTATGAATAAAATTCTGGTTTTGATATAAGACATTGTTTCTTTTATCTTCGTTATGATTAGAATACGAAGTTAGGCTTGGTCCTTGCTCCTCACTTCGTATTGGGGAGCAAAGGGATAGGTTTATGCCAAATACGAATATATTTGAGCGGATTCACAAAAAGTTTGCAAGTACGAATATACTTGGCGTGCATACGTGAATGTACACACTTTTTCCAAATACGAAAACATTTGGATAGACTAAGTACGAATACACTTAGACTTACGAACAAACGTTTGGCGTGCATACGAAAATATGCATAGCTGCCCCAAATACGAAAACGTTTGGGAATCGAAGCACGAGTAAACTTAGATAGCTTTTTAAAGTCCAAACCAACGAAAAATGGGGAGCAGACGAGTATATGCAAACCTATCTAAGTACGAGCACACTTAGAATTGTCTCCAAGTACGAGGAAAACTTGGGCAGCATACGAAAACATGCTGATCAGTAGTACGAATACACTTAGGACTATTTCCAGTTACGAGGATAACTTGGAAAGCATGCTGTTCACTAGTATGAATAAACTTGGGCAGCATATACATCCCAACAAGATTTATAAACGGAAACACTCAAAACACCTAAGTACGAGATACTTGGGCAATTGAACTTAAAACGGTTGGCCATGAGAAGGGCCACCAGCGATGTTAAAGCCACGAAGGGCCAAATACTTAAAGTTAAAAAGTATTGATATGTATCTGTGCCACGCAGGGCAAACTTACGGCCACGCAGAGCCACCATAAGTATCCAATATCAGGGAAAAGTTCCAAGAGAAGGGAAGTCATACCTGCTGGTTAAACGGTAGGGTCCTCGACAGTAGGGTTCTCGACGGAAGGAGAAGGAATCTGTGCAGGAGTAACCTCAGTGTCTGTGCCCACGTCAGTTGGACCTCCACTGGCTTCCTTTTGGCCAGGGTGGGTCTCTTCCACGTTTATAACGGTTTCTGCATCTTGATGCTCGGAGGCGTCAGTATTAAGCCCTTCATCCAGATTATCTCCTTCCTCAACGTATTCCTCCTCATCTTGGGCCACCACGGTGCTCGGGAGATCAATTTCCGTCCACAAGGGAGAGGACTCAGCTATACCAGACTTCTTGAGGCCAGCAGTCCACCCAGCAGCGAATATCTGATCCTGGATCCCAGGCATCTGACCTTTGTAGCTCTCAGTAGCTACATTGATTCCTTCATTGTAGCCCTGCTGGTAGGACGCCTTGGCCTCGCCCTTGCTCGCTTCCAGCTCTATCAAGGTCTGGTTCAGACTATCTTCAGCACCGTCCAGCTTGGTCTTGAACTCATTTGCTACACTTCGAGCTTGATTCCTCTCTCTCTCAAGCCGGGCAACAGTGGTCAACAGCTTGGCATTTTCACTAGCCAATTTTGCACGCTGGGGCTCTGTGTGGCCCAGCTTTTGGGCCATGGCCACCATCTTTTGCGCAGCCTAAACGTATTATCAATTCAGTAACACAGTTGGGAAGGGGCCAAATTATAGAAATAAAGACAACAACTTTACCTTAAAGCTGTGCACCATGAAAGACCCGAGCAGGTTGTCCGGCGAATTGACCACCTCCTTCTGCATGTCCCCCGGAAGTATGAGAGCCTGGGATAGGGCCAATGCAGTCCCTTCAGACTCCACACTGTCCCGGACAGTGACAGTCTTGTTGCCATGAGTGAATTGGGGAGCCCAGATTGGAGTTTGGGTTATGGGTGTCTGAGTCGAGGACCCCCCAGGCGCTTCCAAGCGCGGGCGTTTGTCCCTGTGGCTAGCCTCAAGCTCCTCGGGAGAAAATCCGGGGGGAGCGTCAAGTTGTGTTGTTCCTCGGCGGCCATGCGAAGGCGCCGGACTAGGGGAGCGACCTCGGCCCCGAGAAGCGCCGCGGCCTCTTCCTCGGCCAGCTCCTGGGATTGTGAGGAGGCTTTCAAGGTTGATTGGTTGGTTCATCTCTTGAGAATGTGGGGGATAACTGTCCAACGAGGTGGATGCTTCCTTGCAAATTTCCACAGATGTGCTACGGAACGGAGGAGTCTGAGAACGCCTTTCCTCCTCTATTTGCTCGGGCTGTGCGGGCTGTGCAGCAGCAGGTCCAGGAATTGGTGGGTCGTCGGCTGCGCGGATGCGCCGATCAATAAAGCCCCCATATGAAGCCCTGTAACTTAGGAGCACCTGTGCTGCCCTTGCTCGGCCAGCCAGATGGGTGCCCTCACCGTTGAAATTTAAGGCCTGAGTGATATGTGCTGCATGAACTTGGGGGGTAATGATAGCATACCCCTGGTTGATATTTTCAGCTGCAACACGAGAAGTTGACAGTCAGCAGGTGGATAAAATCGAGAACGCAATACGAATAAATTACTCGGTGAATGAATTTTACGAAGAAGAAAGAACTGACGTGGTTGCCCAAATCTGTGAGGGGCGTGAAAGCCTATCACTTGGCCGTCCTCGTTTCTGGGCTCGAAATTTCCAGTAACGACGAGGAAATCGTCATCATCTCCTCGAGCGGAGTCGGGCAATTCAAGCACCAGTCGCCTTCTGGAATCTCTACTCTTTAGGTAGTAGGTGAGGGCGTCTTTTGTACGAGAAATGCTGTACAGGTAATGAATATCATACAGGCCTAAAGATGTGCCTAACATCTGGCTTAGGGTATTGATACCCATAACGACTAGGAAAAAATTGGCAGACACCTGCATGGGGGATAGCCTGTAGTAAGCCAGAACCTGGCGGAGTAGTGGCGCTAGGGGGAATCTAACACCGCCCTCTACAACGGCAACCACTGGAATGTGTAAAGTGTCATTGTTGGGGCTCTGGCGTATAGCGTCTACAGGGGCCAAACTGATGGCCACATCGTCAGGGATCTCATAGCGAGATCTAAACGAGGCCATGGTCTGAGGGGTGTTGCAGTGACGCCTGAACCTCCCCATTTTTGAAAAAAGTGGGTCTATTACAATGGGAGATAACGGGTACGAAGAAACCCTAAGTGTGATCTGAGAAACCCTACAGTAACGAGAGGAAAGGGGCAAAAGAGAACGATGACTTACGATTGTGATGATCGAAGTTCTAAAATGCACAGTAGAAACCTCGAGATGGTGAACAGGGCTCCAATGGCGGGTGCGCTGGAAAGCTCTGGTTGCAGAGGGAATCGAGACAGAGAAAGGGGGTTTCGAAATAGGGTGAAAACCCAAATGTACCCCAATTAGTAGGGTGACGTATGCGAAACGTCGCCCCAGACGCCGTTTGGGCGTTCCGTTCCCCAAGAGGTGTGCATCCGCATTTAATGCGAACGGTACGATAAGTGTCATGTGTAAAGTAAGGGGCAGGAAACGTCTTGGAGAGCCCAAACGATTAGACGTTCTGTTTGGACTAATGATGATCTCTGCACCAACTTTAAAGAATGAAGGATATAGGAGCAAAAGAAATATTGCTCGGATCTTGAGAAGCTTTGCTCGTCATATTAAGAGTAGATAACGAGTAAAGTTGGGGAGCAATTGTAGGGAGTAAATCCCGAACAAGCACAAATAGGGCCCGAACATGTGGTACGTGGGACCATGGTATAATTACATTAAGAACAGTCGCCGTGCAGAAATGGTGATCGGCGATAGGGACCAGTGATATGAAGGATCATTGGTCCAGGGAGTCTATACTGAGTCAAGGTCCAGTAACACGAGAGAGTATTGGACCGAGAGATTGACGAAAGAGCAATGACATGCGAAGTCATTGGTCCAAATAGGCTGTTCGGCAATAAAAGAGCCGAACAGGAGGGGGTTTGTACGAAAAGCAGTCCCAGGAGCAGGAAACGTTCCAGAAGGTTCTGGTGACAGGGATATTCCGTGATTACTATAAGATCCCAATAAGATAGGATCTTGGAGAGATACCCAACGGGAATGGGAAGTTCGGCCAGCTGTGGAAAGGAGTCCTAAACGGACTAAGGTAATGAACTGGTAAGGGAACGAGAATCCGAGATATTCTGGGTTTCCTATACGAGATAGGAAACCTAGGGCAACATGGATACTTGGGCGGCAAGCATCCATAGACCTATAAATACAAGGCAAACCGAGAGGAGAAAGGTACACAATATACTGCAATTATACGTCTTCTCTTATGCTTAATTGAGGTTTCCCTTTAGTACGTGATACTAACTTAGGCATCGGAGGGCCTTTGCCACGAGAGGCAAATGTGCACTCACCCCTTGTCTGTTTTGCAGATAAGGATTCCGGCATCGTATTAGGGTTCCGGCGAGGACCTCGAAGTAGCCGTTACATTCTTGTGCTGCTAAAACTACTCTTAGTTTTTCTGCACTTACACATTTGAAGCAGCGCCGTACGTAGTCAATGCACTGAGATTCCATCGTTGACCAGTAGTAACCCTGTCTGAGGATCTTCCTAGCAAGCATAACACCACTCATGTGGGGACCACAGACCCCTTCGTGAATCTCCTCCATGATCCTTGTTGCCTCGGCCCCGTTGACACACAACTTGTGAATTCCGCAGTGAGACCTTCGATACAGTTTCCTTCCACAAATGATGTACTGAGCTGCCAGCCTTTGCAGAGCAACCCGATCCTTTCTTGAAGCTCCGATAGGGAACTCTCCTCGTTCAACAAAGTTCCAGATATCATGGTACCAGGGTAGGCCATCATCGACATCATCAATGGCGTTGACATACTCATAAGCGGGTAAGTCCCTCTGTTCAATCACTATCGGCCGCATCCTGACCCCTATTGGAAGTTCGATCATTGAAGCCAAAGTCGCCAAAGCATCGGCGAACTGATTCTTCAAGCGTGGAATGTGGGTGAAGGTCACCTTATTGAAGCCAGGAATCAGTTCTTCCAAATCTTGGTGATAAGGCTTCAGATTTTCCTCACGAACCTTCCAATCTCCATTAGCCTGAGAGATTACTAGGTTTGAATCTCCGATTATCTCGAGTTTCTCGACTCCAAGTGCAATAGCAGTTTCCATCCCGACGATGCAGGCCTCGTACTCAGCTTGATTGTTAGTGACGTCGAAGTTCAACTTGAAAGCGAGGGGGATATGAGCCCCATCGGGTGTAATGAGCAGTACCCCAACTCCAAATCCTCTTTGATTAGTGGCCCCGTCAAAATAGAGCGTCCAAACTTCCTCGACAACTGTTAACACATCCTCGTCCGGGAAATTGAAATCCACATCCTCATGTCCATCGATTGGGTGGTCGGCCAAGAATTCTGCCACATCACGGCCCTTCACAGATTTCCTTGTGACATATTGGAGATCGAACTCAGCCAGCAGAAGCAACCAACGTGCTAGTTTATGGGTGAGCGCTGGCTTCTCAAACAGATACTTGATAGGATCCATCCGAGAAATCAGCTTCACCGAATAGGCTAGCATGTAGTGTCTAAGCTTTTTGGTAGCCCAAACTAGCGCCCAACATGTCTTCTCCAGAGGGGTATAACGTTCCTCGCTCCCTACCATCTTATTGCTCAGGTAGTAAATGGCTTTCTCGACTCCTTTATCTCCTTCTTGTGCCAGCAAACATCCCATAGCTGTCGGGGTAACGGATAAATACAGGATCAGCGGTCGACCAGGTGTAGGCGGCATTAAGACTGGTAGATTCCTCATATACGCCTTGATAGATTCGAAAGCAGCTTGGCACTTTTCCGTCCATTCGAATTCTTGAGTAAACGGAACAGTGGTTCGCAAGTCAGTGTTAGCTTGGCTATGAATCGGCTGATGAACTGAACTTTACCCAGAAAGCTTCGAACTCCCTTTCCTGCTGTGACCCCAAATGTGCACTTCTGTGGATTAAGACGCACGTTGTATTTGCGGAGCCTCTCGAGAAACTGTCTGAGTGCTGGGATGAAATCCTTATTTTCCTTTGCCTTGACAATCATGTCGTCGACGTAGACCTCAACCGTCTTGTGGATAAAATCATGTAACAAAGTGGTCTGGGCCCGCTGGAAAGTGCAACCGGCATTCTTCAGCCCAAACGGCATCATCACATAGCAGTAAGTACCCCACTCGGTGACAAAGGTTGTCTTCTCTTGATCCTCTGGCGCCACAAAGATCTGGTTGTACCCTGAGAATCCGTCGACAAAAGAGAGCAAAGCATGCCCCGCCGTGTTGTCCACGAGCACATCGATGTGTGGCAAGGGAAAACTATCTTTGGGGCTTGCTTTGTTCAAGTCCCTAAAGTCGACGCAGACTCGGATTCTTCCATCTTTCTTAGGGACCGGCACGATGTTAGCCACCCATTTCGGATATTCAGCAACCCTTAGGAATCCGGCGTCAATCTGCTTGGTGACCTCCTCTTTGATCTTCTCAACCCAATCCGGCCTCATCCGGCGGAGTTTCTGTTTGACTGGAACGGCCCCTGGTGCCAGCGGAATTCGGTGCTGCACGATCTCAGGATCGATACCAGGCATGTCTTTGTGAGACCACGCGAAAACCTCGAAGTATTCTTTGAGCAGATCAATCAGCGCAGTACGATCCTCGGGGGACAGAGTTGAACCAATTTGCATCATTTGGGGGTTATCCTCGTCTTTCAAATTTACAGAAATTACTTCTTCTTTTAGAGGCTGAGCATGCCTTTCGTCTTCCCTTTCGATGAGGGAACGCAACTCAGCGGGGATGTCCCCATCGAAGTCTGTTCCTTCATCGTCAAGGTCGACACAGTTTATATAGAAGTCAGCAAAATAATCGGAAGTAGGATCATGCATTTCATAAAACCCCAGCGGGTTGCCAAGTACAGTGGACTCAAACTCGAAATAAAAGCTATGACGTGGAGGGCCAAGAGGCACAAACTCTGACTTTGAGCTAGACCTAGACTTGACAGACTCTGTGTCAGACTCAGATACATCGTCAATGCATGTCAGACGCGGAGTGAAAATGCAATTATTTATACTACCCTTGGCTTCCACAATAAGGGAGGTTGGATCTTCGAGGATGTCCGGAGAGTCGGGCCCAAGCATTAGCACTTCAGCCTCTTCTTCCTTGCCAACCAAACCTACTTGGGAGAACAGCATCTCCAAGTCCTCTTGATCAATTGCCTGCAGCCAGTCAGTCTCTTCCTTAACCCGGGCCAGCTGCTTCTTGAATTCCTCTTTGGCCAGCTCTTCTTTGGCTATCTCTTCCTCACTGTTGGACCAGGTGTCTGCAGCGAAGATCTCGAATCCCGGTAGCCAGGTGCCAATCTCCGGATCCCAGAACGGCTCGGGTTGACCTTCATAATAGACGCTCCCTCCCTCACGGGTGAAGTAGCTGCCAGGGTTACCATAAAGGGTTCGAGGTTTTCCCGTACCTTTCCCCTTTTTGGCCTTTTTGGCCGGAGGTGTGTATCCCAAACCAAATCGGCCTTCGGAAAAGGGAAAGGTAGGGAACTCAGCGACCCCCTGCTGGTTTATCCCAAGTCCAAAACCGGGCATGTGGCCCATCCTTCTCATGATGTCGATGGCGGCTGAGCTGATGAGGAAGTCGTCGTCCACGGCGATGGCAAGGACTGAGCCCGCGGTGTCGAATGAAAACCCTCCAAAGTCCGAGTCTTCTTCCCCATGTGTGATCCCCAAGACAGGCTTGTCATCCTTGAGCGGGCGGATCCCAGAGTCCCCGCAGATAGTGAGAGTCCCAGTTGGAAGCCCCAGCATGACCTTTTGGTGCAGAGTTGAAGGTACCGCCATAATGTCCGACCTATGCAGCCATGGCCTGCCCAGCAGCAGATTGAAGGTGGCAGGGATGTTGACTACGTGAAATTCCACCTCCATCTCAAAGCCCTCAGCATCGAGCTTGAATACAATGGTCCCTTCCACAACACGACGAGTGCTATCATAGGCTTTGACAGCTAGATTAGATGGCGCGAAATCCTTCTTCACGATCCCCAAGTGGTAAGCGACCCTTAGCGGACAGACATTAATGGCGGAGCCATTATCGATGAGCACGGTCGGAACCCGAAGTCCCTTGCATTTGACGGTGATGTGTAGCGGACGGTTATGGTTGGTCCCCTCGACAGGCAGGTCCCTCTCGGTGAAGGTAACAGAGTGTTTGGAGAGCAAAGGTAGGATGAGGGCGATCATCGCCTCGGGAGTGATGTCGGTCGGTACTTTGAGTCGGGCCAGGGCTGCAGACAGCTTGTCACGATGCTCCTTTGATGATGCGATCAAGCCCCAGATCGACACAGCAGCAGGGATCCTCTCAAGTTGTTTCTGAATCACGTCCCCTTCTGGGACTCCACCAAGGATGTTCGGAGCGCCCCTTTGGACAACCGGATTGGCAAGTTGCAAAATAGGAGGATTGGACGAGCTCCCAGCCTGCAAGTTAGAGGGCTGAAAAACTCGGCCGCTCCTTGTAACGTTGGCGATGTCCCACCAAGAGGTTGTGTCGTCGAAGTCCCAGAAGTCTGCAGGTATGTCGTCCATCTTGCGCTTCCCTTTGTCAGTTGCTGCCACAGTTGCAGACGGATCTTGCCCCAGAGCCAAATCCTTCATTACCAGCCCTTCCCAGAAGGACGGATCTTGCGCAGTGGCCTCTTCAAACGGTGCCCCCGGATTAGTCACAAACAGCGTGTCCCAAAAACCGGCATCCACCAGAGCAGAGTTGACCGTCCAGACCTCGTTGCCCATGTGTATGTCAACTACCTTATCCTTATCCCAGAAGTCAGCAGGCAGCGGATTTGTGTTGAGGTCGACAATCTCATCTACCTCCCATAGATCATCAGGTACCGCATCCAGAGTCATGATACTGCAGTCATCGTCGGGCAAAGGCACAACAGGACATGGGAGTCCTTAATCGACTATGTAGAATGAGGGATCCAACTCGGAGTCAGTCATGGAAGCGAGCAGCGAATCGATTGTAGATGCGCGAAAGCACTCCCCAATCACACGGGGGTCTTCTTGACGGAGGTCCTCCTCTATGTAGAACGCTTCGTAGTCTGGTACAACTTCCTCTTGAACATATTCAGCCGGGAACTGCCAAGCGGGCTCAGGATCCCAAAAGTATGGCTCTTCTTCCACAACAGGCTCGAGCGGATTGAAGAGCAGATACAGGGAGAAACCATCCAACGGGTCCAACATGGCCTCCTCCTGTGCCGCTAACCACTCATCGTTTGCAGCATGGTCAAAGGGTACCTCCTCTGGCTCTGGAGGGAACCCGTCGAGCGCAAGATTTTCCCACTCGTTGATCCTGAGAGCGGCGTAGTTGTCATTGTCTGCTATAGCCCATCCAACAGCTTGCATATCAAGCTCTGGCCTTGTTACTGGTAAGGTTGTCATCCCAGATCTGAAACAGCCTGCCTGACCCTGAGAGGAGTTCGGATTGGTCACTGTGAAGTACAGGTTATCCCTCGTGGAAGTGGGGTGGAGTTGTATACGATGGGCAGGTTCACGATGGAGGTTGCCGATGGCCATGTTCAACACGTACGAGCCCTCTTGCAGGAGTTCCAGGAGTGCATTGGGGTTTGATGGCTGTCCTCCCTCACGTCCTATGTACGAAATCTCGGCTTCGGACTCGAAAGGCATTAGCACACAGGGCCTTGGTTGATCTGCGGGGGTTATATGGTCAGTGGGGTTGAATATGGTGGAGCTAGGAGAGATTATGGTGGAGCTAAGGGATATGTGGTTTACTTGATTATGGTGCTTTGGGAGGGAGTTAGAGATAACGTTGGGTTTGGAAGGTGGGTTTAGAAGAGTTCCATTGTCCACCAAGTCTTGTATCGCATGACGGAGGCAATAGCAAGAGTCGGTGTGGTGACCAGGCATCTGGTGGTAAGCACAGAAGACATTAAGGTTGTGGCTAGGAGGTGGATTTTGGGGAAGTGGGGTTGGAGTTAGAGGCCTGAGGTGACCAGACTTGGTCAGCTTTTCGAGGACAGCAGAGAGAGGTGCTTCAAAGTTGGCGAAGACACGGGGTTGACTGCGATTTCGGGGTTTTTGAGGGGTTTGCACTTGATTGACGTCGGCTATGTGGTTGGAGCTTTGAGTTGTGGCGGCATTGCTAGCAGTAGCAGCATTGGCGTAGTTGCTACCGCCAAAGAGAGCAGTACTACTTCCGGTGTAAGCACGGGGCTTAGCTTTTGACGTTGAAGTAGCAGGAGCAGCTCGGTTCTCGGGATCACCCTAGTTTGGAGAGCTTCTTCAATGGCAAGGCCGGAATCAAAGAAGGTTTCCCAGTTTGCACCCTGGACTAGTACGAGGTTCTTAGCAAAATCTGGCTGCAGATTGCGAGAGATGATGTGGATTTGATCCTTTTCACTTGGACGATCCATCATTAGGGCTGCCTTGGCTCTCCATTGCTGGATGAAATCCGCAAAGGACTCCTTTGTGCTCATCTTGGTTGACTCCAACTCTCGAGTGGTCATTTTGAGTTGGACGTTGTAACTGTACTGGACATTGAAAGCGGCCCCAATATCAACCTAAGTTTTCCTTTTGGAGATGTCGAGAGACAGAAACCATTGAAAGGCGGGACCAGCAAGTGTTTGAGGGAATAGCTGTGCCATGGTTTCCTCTTCGATTCCATGCAACTTCATTGCGCTATGGTATGCCAGCAAGTGAGTCTTGGGATCCCCAGTACCGTCAAACTTCGCAAAGTCGGGCATCTTGAACCTTTCGGGTAACCTAGCGTTTAGAAACGGGCAGAGACGGTCCATGTCCAAACCACCAGCGCTTATCTTCTCAGCCTTAGAGACGGTTTCCTCGAGTTTTGCCATCTTGGCGATCAGGGTAGCCATTTCCGGGCTTGGAGCAGGATTCTCACCCTGAAGGTTCTCCTCAATTACGGGTTCGCGCTCTTCCCTTCCGCCGCCTCCTCCAGCTGCAGCAACCAGAGGAAGTTGCTCTTCAATTAGGGCATGGAGGTTGGCCGTAGAGGCGTTTGCTTGATCGGCCCTCTCTTGCATGATGGCGAGGTTGCATTGAATGTCGGCAAGAACAGTAGCAAGGGTCGGAGGTGGAGTTTCAGCCATGACGAGAGGTTCTGTCTTGACTTGAACGAGTTTCTGAGGCGCAAGGAACGGAGTGAAAGGAGTCGGTGGCGAATCCTCCCTTAACAGAATGCAACCCGGAGCTTCCGTTGTGGCAGACCCAAAAATAGACCCACCCAAATTTTCTCACAGACAGACCCGGCGGACGTTGCCAAGTAGGTTTGGCTCTTGATTCTGAATCTGAACAGTGCAATGGCTAGACAGTAAAGTACAAGAGCTCAGTGACAGCCTGCAGCAATTTTATTTGAAAGAGAAAGAAACAACGGAAAATGCTTGTATGAGCGTTGTCGGTGTCCTCCTAGACTCTAGAACTAGCAGACAAAACCGTTTTATGACAGCCGGACGCTGCCCAGGTCCTCAGATTTCTTTTCGACGATGTATCTTTGATGGAATTGACTTACACTAAGAGATGTCGAAACAGCCTAAGTCTTTGACTATTCCGCTTTCGAAGTTTCAATGTTGGAACGGAACAACTTGGTGTTCAATGACATGATGCTGTAACCAGGATGGCGTAAGCAGCACTGTGCCGGAGCCTTGAGCGGTGTAAGTGTTTAGCACTTTTAACCTGAATGGTGTGAGCATCAGCACGTTTCCCGTTGTTCCTAGTTTTCTATTTGAAACCTCGATTGGGTTTAGACAAGGACTTAGAAAGCCTTGATTTCCTAAAGTCTCGTTGACCCAAGGAATTTGAAAGTTGATAACGTGCACCATCAAGATGCACGACTCTTCATCGGTCCAGGCAGCGCCCTAACAGGCATAAAACGGTTTTGAAAGAGAGACAAACCTAAAAGCCGCCCTAGCATGCTCCTACGCAAAATGGTATGAATGTATGTACAGGCATGCGATAGGGAAATCAGTAACACATAGACAGTTTATGGGGGTTAGATGCAAGTAATCCTACCCTGCGGGTTCCTGTCTTAGTTTGAAAGGTTCTAGTGCTTTGTACGCATGGCGAGGCTGGTTTTGGCTTAAGGGGGTTCCTCAGGCTAGAGCCGCTTTATACCTCCCATTGCAACGCGTATAGCAAAGCAATGGTCGAACGGTAATACGTCTCATCATCGTCCAAGGTTGTTGGGCATTCGAGGACCCCGGTCTCCAGTAAACTGTGCCGGTTACCCAAAACGCCTCAACGGGGCTGACAGAACACCGATGCAAATGGAGAGCGCCGAAAGCGATTGAATGAGAGAGAAACGCAACATTTTTAAAAAAAAGCCTTTTGAAGCTTAGCTCACTTCATTAATCGACACTCGGAAAAAACTACACAAGCGAACAATGGTAAAAGCCCCAGTTCGGAGTGGTCGGATGTAGAATCCTGTTACGTTACCATTCCGTTCTTCAGCAGCGCGAAGCGTACTGTTTTGACAGACTTTTGAAAATTGTTCATTCATGTATTGATTTCCAAATGTTGATTAATGTAATGTCCCCAGCGGAGTCGCCACTGTGGGCACACGCCCCAAAAATTCTACATTTTTAAGTGTAAAAATCGGGTGCGCCCTTCTTGCGGAAAGCGCGGCGAAACACTTCGCAGTTCAGAGTCGCCACTCGGGTTTTGTGGAAAGTACTCAAGAAACCAGGTTTTTGAAAACGTTTGGATTACGTTTGTTTGAGTTTGAAAAAGGCTTGTAGACTGGACCGTCGTTACCTTCGATATCTGAGGTTCGGGAGCCAGGTTATGAGAGGGGAAGAGTTTTATGGCACCCCTCTCGCCCAATCCGGAGATCGGTCTCTACTCAGGCATTTTGTAAAACGTTTGCATTTCTCTCTCATTTGATCATTTTTAGCCAGTTAGGGCGGGGGAACAGTTAATGGGGATTAAACTGTAAACAAGTTTGCATTTATGTACAAGAATGTGATAAAAATGTTGATGTTTAATCTAAAGCAAGTATAATAGATTGAGAACAAGCTCCTGTGAGCGCTTTGGACAGACTAGAACACACTGACTAATGGGGTGCACCCAGGATCAAGCCTGTATGCACTGGCCAAGCCACTGCATACAGACACGACCTGCGTGCGCCACACCAGGTCTGGCGTGCGCCGGTAGGCCCAAACCCACAGCTCTTGAAAACAACCCTCTGGGCTCTGGAATGGACCAGTGCACACCCAGGACAAACCACGCAGTTTATATCAACAACATAATATAGTTACAGACAAATGAAAGGCTTAAAAGCCACCAAATAAATAGCAAACCCCTTAAATAGTGAGGGGAAGGAAAGCAGAGGCCAGGGCCTAGTTGCCATGCAAGGGCCAACCACTGGTCAAGGTGTGACTGGCGCACGCAGGTACATGGTACCGTGCGCCAATTAACACATCTCAGTTAGTGCTTGGCTTTGCATCATCTGGGCTCTGGAACATGACCAGAAGGCTCCCAGAGGCATTCCAAAGCAACATAAAAGAAATATAGAATACTATATCTAAATCGTTCTAAAAGATAGAAAGCAGTAAACTGGTTCTTAGCATGCAGGAAGGTGTTCAGAACATAAATAAAACAAAATAAGGACGATCGGTGATCCCCACGCCAGTTTTGCCATACTGCCATGACTGGCGTACGGCTCAAAACCACTGGCGTGCGCCATCTATCATCCCACACGGCTTTGAAACCTTGCTAGCATTAGGGCCAGGACTGGTCTAGATTACCAGCCTTGACCCTGCTAGCCCCCCCTCAGGGGTCAGAATAGAAAACAGAAGCAAAATGTGATATACCTTTGCTTGTGAGTTTGGAAAAGAACTTGGACTTGAGCTTGGGATTTGAGGGTTTGAGTGATGAATGTGGGGTGTGCTATGGGCTGGGTATATTCTCCTTGCCTTGTCTTTCAATGGATGAAAGAGAAAACAAGAAGAATAAGAGAGAAAGAGGAAGAGCCAAAGCTTGGGCCTTCTTAATGGTGTTAACCCCTTGCAAATGAATGCAAGGGGGGGTATTTATGGAGGAGAGATGGACTGAGATCAGTTGGCCTAAGGGCTTGTTTGGTGGTTAAGGAAATGAGGGAGCCTCCCATGCATTTAATGCATGGGACTTGGCTTGAGGGGAGGTGTAGTGGTAGAGGGAACAGCCAGGACGGAGTAATCATCAGGGGGCTGCTAGCTGACGTCAGGTGGTTACAAAAACTCCCGCGCGTTCGGCTGAATAAAGTTGATTTGACTGGCATTGACTGGTGTACGCCCCTTGTTGAGTGGCGTGCGCCAGTAATGGGCGATGACTGACACGTGGCCATGATTCCAGCGCATGCTAGTCCAGCACCAGCATACTCCAGTAGGGTTTTGCTGAGGCCATTTGGTTCTGGCTTGAGGGCTTCGACAAGGGGTTCAGAAAGGTTTGGATAAGATTCGGGACGCTCAAAGCTCAAACTCTTTAACAAACTCGGGATGTTCTTGACCTTAATCATCATCGGGGAATCAAAGAATGTAAGTAAACTAATCCGGACAGTCCAGAATAGGGTGTCTACACTTCCTAGCGGCGTCCAGCAGGTAACATTGTGTATTTCGGTTGCCTTTGATATCCTTTTTATGTTTTGCTATAAATGATGCGACTTCCTTTGCAGGTGCCGGCAGACATAGTTCAGAAGTGGCTGCGTGCATTTCAGAGTGCAGAGGCATTGATTCGGAGGTAACGTAGCCGAATAGTTGCGGTACGTGTCCCCTAATTTCCTTCTTCCCATCCGGTATCCTTTGTGAATCTGAACATTCACATTTCGTGCTCTACAGCTTGAAGCGGAGCAGGCGCCAAAGGTGTCTGTTACTCAAAGTGCTGGCGTCAGTGAAGGCGAGAGTACTAGAGCTGGTGATGGAGACGCTGAGGCGGGTGATAGAGGTGCTGAAGCTGAAGGTGGAGGCGAAGGATGGAGGATCCTTATCCCAGTTCCTGAGCGTTTTCGTCCTTCCTCTTCTCGACCTGCATCCAAAAGGGGTCGTGGGCAGTAGCTTGCCCTTTTCCTTGTTCCTGTATCATTAGTTCTAAAAATAGACAAGGATATGTATTTTTGTGAAGCAACTTCAGCATTTTATGATTGAACTATGTTGTTCCTATGGGAACATGCTTTGTCTTAAGATACTTCAGATTTGTATGCAATGGTTTAAAACAGGTATTTGCATGAGGGTTGATAAATGATTTTGTAGTAAATCTGTCTTTTGGTAGGTAAGTTAGAACATCGGCCAAGGAATGGATTGCTCGACCGAGGATTCCATTCTTCGACTGCTACTTTAATTCCCTAAAGAAGTCGGACCTTTTATTTTAGCCAAGTGGCGTTCCTTCATTCTTATGCTTGAATCTGATTCATGCCTTTTATTTGCTTTCGCTATTTCCACAGTCTCTTTGCCATGTTTTGGGATTTTCGGGATATCTTGTCCCTTGTGTTGGTGACTTTTGAGTCAGAGGGGACGAGCAATGATTCTTGTATCCTTTGGTCTTTGTCAATCCTCTGAAAAATGACTAACTCATCTTTTGCGAGCTCAATACGCAGGGTTAGCTACACCTATCATTGGGTACAAATCTATTTTGACATCTTCTCTCCAAATGTTTTGGGCCGCATCTCATTGTGAGATTGCCTACGTATCCCAATCAGGGAATCAGGCCTTTTTACGTAGTTCCAAAATTACCACCTTCGAGATTGGGTTTCCACTCTTGGTTTTTCTTCTCACATGCCCTTGATTTTGTCTAGGTTACCTAATGGAGGTTGAGTCCCTAGCAAGCTTTCCTTTGAATGCCTTAACTTTTGCCTAGGCTGCATTTTTGCATTTTCTTGCCCTAGCAGGCTTTTGCTCTTACTTTTGCTTGGGTTGCTTGGGTTACCTAACAAGCGTTTCTCTCAAGAGGCTTTTCGTATCTTGAAGAGGAGTTTGGTGGAGATATTTTTATGAATCTCCTTTGGTGTTTGTACTTTCATAATGGGCAAGCTAACTCTAAGTGTTCTCACAGAGATAGCGTCTTCTTTCTAAGTTTTGACAAAAACCTAGTTCTAAGTAATCAGGGCTCGTCCCTTCCTTCCCTTTTGTTGGCAACATAAAGAATTGGATTCTTAAAATTTCCCTTCTTTGGCAAAGAGACTGTAATGTATAGCAATTGCATTTCAAAGATCAAACCATTTAATAAGCACAAAATGGAAAGATAAAATGGTAGTCTATTTATCTATAGAAATGCCCAAACAGGGGCCCAAAACATGTCCTAGCATGGTTTAGGAAATGAAAGTAATGTTTTTGCCATGTCATGCAATTACTGTAGCATCTCGGGAGTTTCTCCTTTTTCCTTGCCTTTCACAGTTTTATACTCTTCTTCACCCTCCTCTTTGCCAAACAGAATCTTTAGATCAAACTCAGCTAGCACCTCGGTCCAGTCTTCGAGAATGGGGGATGAGTTTGTCAGTTCTTCTTCCATATCACTGTTAGTCCATTCTTGATCGAAGAAGATTTGCGTCCCAGGAAGCCTTTGCTTGGTGGTTTCATTCGTATGGTGGTTTCATCCAGGACAGTAGTACTGCTTCTTCATCATTCGTATGGCAGGGGTGCTTATGTAGAAACTTCTTTCAGCCATTAATGCTTGCATAGCAATTGCTTCCTCAAGACTGAACCCAGTAAGAAAAGTTTCATCTTCCCATGTTTCTGCGAAACCACAGAATGGGAAGTCTTTGCCTTCTCTTATAAACCAACCGTTGAGTGTTTTTGGGATCATGAGTTTCTCTTCTTTGCCCTTTCTTCCTCTTGCCTTAGCTTTCTCCATGCTTCATTTCTTTTCTATTTCGGCTTCTGTTGGGGTGTAGCCAAGACCAAAAGCATATTGATTACACGGGGGATCAATCATTTGTGGGATGCCCTGTGATCTTTTGCCTAAACCCAATCCAGGACAGTAGTTCTGCTTCTTCATCATTCGTATGGCAGGGGTGCTTATGTAGAAACTTCTTTCAGCCATTAATGCTTGCATAGCAATTGCTTCCTCAAGACTGAACCCAGTAAGAAAAGTTTCTTCAGCTCCTACTTCTTGCACAGGTGTGTTGGATTGAGCTCGGATTGACGAGTCTCCTAGGATGGTTACGACCCTTCCGTCTACTGCGAACTTGACCTTTTGATCTAAAGTGGAAGGTACTGCCCCAGCATCATGTAACCAAGGCCTTCCTAGTAAAAGATTGAAGGTGGCTGGTATATCCATCACATGGAATTCTACGTCTCTTTTGACCTTTTCTACTTCTACTGGTAGGGTAACACATCCAACCATTCTTCTCTTTGAATTGTCATAACCCCTTACACCTTGGCTTGAGGGGCGTATATCAGCAGCACCTACCCCTAACTTATCGAGGGTCCTTTGAGGACACACATTTAAAGTAGTCCCATTATCCACCAAGACCAGTGGGATCCATTTGGTGAGGCACTTGAGAGAGATGTAGAGGGGCTTGTTGTGTGCAAGACCTTCAGGGGGTATATCCTTGTCAGTGAAAGCTATTATGGGCTTCAGGGCTTTAGATGTCATTATGAAGCCTATCAAATCCTCGGGGGTAATATCGATGGGAACTTTGGCTTTTCCCAAGGTTTTGAAAAAGGAGTTGCGATACTCATAAGAAGACATGAGCAGCCCCCAGATGGAGATATCTGCTTGGATTTTCTTTAATTGCCTCAGCACCCTGTCTTCCTCAGGTTCGACCCTTTGGCTTTCCTCTTCTTCATCCTCCATTACTCGGGTTGAGGTTGAACTTTCTCTGCTTAGTTTGGGAGGTTTGTATACTCTTCCACTTCTTGTGAGATGACCTATCTCTTCCTCTTGAGTGCCCCAAGGATTAGCAGGTTCGATTCTCCCCACTTCCCAATCGTTTGGCAGGGCTTTTCCCATTTCCAACCACCAATCCCCATCATCAATTGCATAGATGTAGGTGCAATGAAAATTTTCTTCTGTCACAAAGTACTCATCGTTCTTAGGAAAGGTCAGAGATGGTTTGACTTGGGTTTTTGGGACAATGTATTGGGTAGGATTATACGTGGGGCTGTTGGACAGGCTTATGAGATTGATGTTTTGAGGTGGTGGCTCGGTGTTGTGAGTGGAGAATGGGTTGGTTTGCACATTGGGTTTAGGCGGCTTTATAGTTTGGCTATCAATGAGGTCTTGGATATCATGACGAAGACGCATGCAGCGGTCTGTCTCATGTCCAGGGTGCTGGTGGTAAGCGCATTGTTTATTGGCATCATAGCTTGGGCCATAAGGTGGTTGAGGAGGTGGGTTTTTCAAAAGCCTGAGATGCCCCTGACGGCTTAGAATGGCTAAGGCTTGGGATGAGGTCATATAAAGAGGGTCAAAGTTGCGGCGGGGGCGATTTGAATTTTGAGATGAGCTAACTTGGAAAGGGTCTTGAGGTAAAGTTGAGTTAAGGGTGTTGACGGAGGCATGAGATGTACAAGTTGGGAAGGTTTTCTTGGGTGGAGGAATTTCTTCTTTTCCAATGAGTCCCAGCTTAATCCCTTCTTCAATTTGCAGCCCAGTTGCATGTAGGCATTTGAAATCTGTGATAGCATGTGTGTAAATATGCTTGAGATACTTAGGCTGCAGATTCTTGATGACTATTTTGACTTGATCTTCCTCGGAAGGACGGTTTTTCATCTTGGCAGCCTTTTCTCTCCATCTAGCCACAAAGGTAACGACGTCTTCGCTTGACTCCTGCTTGGTCATCTCCAAATCTCGAGTGGTTAACTCAACTTGGACATTGTATGCATATTGCTTGACAAAAGCATTGGCGATTTTTGGTCAGGTGTGGTAATGCACAAATTCCAAAGTGAGGAACCAATCAAGAGCACTTTCGGTGAGAGTCCTTTGAAATAGTTGAGCGATGAACTCATCATCCAAGCCCATCGGCTTCAGGGTGTTGATGACATGACGGACATGGCCGGTAGGGTTACCAATTCCATTGAACTTCTCATTGTTTGGCATTTTGAACTTTCGGGCAATTGAGAATCTGGAAAGAGGCAAAGTCTTTCAAAGTCCAAAATTTGGTCCCCCTGTGAACGGGCCAAAGCGTGCTTGATCTCCTTGACTTGTTTGGCCAACTCAGGGTTCTCTGTTATTACCACTCCTTGAAGGTCTGCTTCTTCTTCGTCTTTCCTTTCTTCGGCGTCTCTTGTTGCCTTCTTGGCCAGTAAGTAAATAATCTGGGCTTGGAGTTCAGTGATGGTGGCGTCCTTGTCTGCCATGAGAGGATTGCTTGGCGAAGTGTGAGACTTGGTAGATAATCGAGTTTGTTGAGAAGATGACCGCGAAGTCCCTGGAAGTGATTGGGACCGTTGCGGTGAAGGTGTCCTGACAGACGAAGGTGATGGATGAGGTGGCTGTAAAGACCTCTGTTTGGTGTGACTTCGGGTGTTGTAAGAGTAAAAAATAGGCTTAGGTTGCTTCTTTATTTTACCTATTGTGCCTGCTGGAAAAGTAAAGTACCTGTAAGTCAGTACTTGGCCGTATAGGGTTAGGATTTGGGCTGAAAATCCCAACCCTCCTGCACAGAAAGAAATGTTATAGCAACAAATAATATAGGGTGTGAGGTAGACCTTTAAGACAAAATGCAAGTAGGTTCCTGTCTTTTTTTGATAGGTTCTATGGCTTTCTAACACATGAAAGGTTTAGGTAGTCTCTAGAGGTGTCAAACGTGCCTGTCGTGCCGTGCCGTGCCATTTTCTTCCGTGCCAACCGTGTTTCGTGTCGTGTCATACCGTGCCCGTTTACTTCATCGTACCATGGCGTGCCGTGCCATGGTGGACCATTTTGCTTTGTCGGGCTGTGTCGGGCCGTGCCTTTTTTAAATCGTGTCATGTCGTGCCGTGCCCGATTAATTAATCGTGCCGTGCCTTTTTGTCGGGTCGGGTCGTACCGTGCCTTTTTTGATCGGGTTGTGTCGTGCCGTGCCTTTTTTTTGTCGGGTCATGCCGTGCCTTTTTTGTCAGGTCGTGCCGTGCCTTTTTTAATTAATCATGTGGCGTCGTGCCGTGCTTTTTTTTTGTCGGGTTGTGCTGTTGTGCCGTGCCTTTTTTGTCTGGTCGTGCCGTGCCGGCCCGTTTACTTAATCGTGTGTCGTGTTGTGCCGTGCCTTTTTAAATCGTGTTGTGCCATCGATTAATTATTCTGTCATTTTTGGGAACTTGGATCAAACTTGGTTAGCAAACAGCCTAAACGGCTAAACTTGTACAAGATTTCACTTTATGGTTTACTTGTTTCGCAAATTTAGATATGGAGATAATGGAGTGATACTAAAATTTGGAATTTAAACCCTTTTAAGTTTTTATTAGTATTTCTATGCAGTGAGGACTGTTGTGAGGTTGTCCAGAAGATCTCGAAACTCAAAAGCAAAAGAAGCGTGGGGCAATTTTCATAAGAGTAGGATACTAGGATTATGAAAATAATGATTTTAAAAATGATGATTTTGCCATCGTTCCTTCGTGTTTGGAAGTCCATTATATTTTAGAGATTATGAATCCTAAATTGCAGATTATAAATTTTGAGATGATTATGAAAATCTGTAAAACTTTGGACCCACTAGTATAGGCACCACCACCACTACACGTAACTGGAAAACGGAGTAGGCACTGGAGTGAGTATTGCAACATAATTAGTCCAAGGAAGTAAAAACTTGTAACATGTACACTTGAGACTTGGGGTTGAACTTTCTCCAGCTCAAACCCTATCTCCGTTGGCCCAAAATGAACTTGTAGAATACAACTCTTCACACCATTCCATTGATATTTCAATGAGCAAAAGCCAAAAGGTAATAAAACCACCTCAAAAGAACAAAACCACCTCAAAATAAGCCAATGTGTTCTATTTCTTCCAAAATAGCAACAGACCCATCATGTGTCACGTATCCAAGATGATCAAAAAAGATACAGTGCAATGTATCCAAAGATCACAACTAAGTTGCCGAGAAAAAAACAAAAAAAAAGATTACAACGTCAAAGAAACTTTTATTCTGTCTATTTGTAAAGGGACAATTTCCCACAGACCTCCCTTCGCATTTTTCTACACGGGGGTCATTGGAGGAGAAAATTGGAAATAAAAGATCAATGAAACTCGAAAGCAAAGACCAATGGACTGTTAGCCACATGATACTACCACTTAAAGCATCGAGGGAAAGAACACGGGGTGTAACAAAGGAAAGGATACACAAGCACTTCTGGCATGAGGTCCTCTAAATTCAAACAAAGGCCACCAGATGAATAACAACTCAAATTCACCTGCTTAGCTTGACATCATGACATGATCAATTGACTGGAGTGCTTGGTTGGCGAAGAAAATTTGGACAACAGCAGATTGCTCGAAGGGAACAACAACGGTCAACAGAAAATCTGGACAGCAGCTTCCTCACGGTAAAGCAGCAGAGCATTACAAACAGCAGCAGAGTATAACATGAGAAATAGCCATGGGTAAACATGAAGAACAACTGCCAAAATGTAGCAGCAGTAGCACCACACAGAACAGAAGCTGAACCGAGCAGCAGTAGGGAAAACAGCAGTAGCAGTAAATACCGATCAACAACATGAAGAATAGTAATACAGCTAGGGATGGCCCCCTAGAAAAGCATTAACATTCCTAGGGACAACCCCCCAAGGATGGGTACAACTAGACCAAAGAAGAGCTGGGCTAGCAGGTAATGGAAGATAAATGGCCATAACACTGCCAAAAACACCACTGAACTAAACAGAATCAGTGACTAGCACATTCGATTATTGAGGCACAAGGAAACCATCTGACTATTGCTTGAACAGAAAACAGCAAACTAGTCAACACAGCAGCTCGATCAGCAAACTACCTAATAATAGCCAAAGCAAAGGCCAACCCAAGGTAGTACAACTAACAAACTAACAACAAACTAACAGACTGGAGGGGCTAGGCCACCACCTCAACTCAGCAAATAGAATATGCGAGGGGTTATGCCACCACCTCGGCTAAGCAATGCAATCAAATAAAACTAACTATACTAACAAAAAACAAACTCAATATTTAGCCTGGCTTCGTTACACCTCAGGTTTGGCATAAAACCAGGTTAGAGGTATCCACCAAGCTAAATACGAGCTACTAACACATAAACTACTCGAATCTTTATTGTTTTTTTTGGGTAAATTCGAATCTTTACTGTTCTTAGATTCAAAACCATTTGAGTATAAAATAGTTTTAACCAGTTTTGTTGAGAAACTGAATGCTCCAATCCTTACTATTTCATGTATTTAATTTTGGTATTCAAACAGATCAAACTGCATATGTTGCATGCACCATTTCCAGCACATAAGCAGTAAGCACCATTTACTTTAATTGAGGTTATCATAAAAAAGCCATGGATACAAAAATAAGTGAGAAAATCCACCTTATACATTTTCCTGGCATTAATTTGCTTCAGCCTTCACATGGTTTGGTCCTTGGCGTCTACGATGTCCTACAAAACAAGAACTAGCACATGGTTTGGTCATTGGCGTCTACGATGTCCTACAAAACAAGAACTAGCACCAGCAGCAGCAGAAAACAGGTATATGAAAGCCAAATGAACAAGGAAAATGAATAAGAAAATTGAATTCTGCTCAGATATTAGTCCCTTTTATCATCATAGCAGAAAATTGAAATGGGTGCAACATTAAGTTGCCATTATGGCCTTCATAAGTTGCAACACCACTTCATAGTTCATAACAATACGACTACGGCTCAGACATTAGTGTTTTTTTTTATCATCATAGCCGGAAACTGAAATGGATGCGGCAACGTTAAGTTGCCATTAAGGCCTTCATAAGTTGCAACACAATCACACTTCGCTTAGCCAAAAACTGGGGTTGTGTCTGTGGCTTATTCATTTCAGACTAAAAGGAGACACACACACACACACACCACACTGCCACACACACACACACACACACACCCCACAACGCATCCAGGCAACATCCACTTCAGTTAAGTGAAGCTAAACAGACCACAAGGCATGCAGCAAAACTTAGGCTCAGCATATTAGTTAAGAAAATACATCATAGCCAAAAACTGAAACGGGGGCAACATCATGTTGCCATTTAAGGCCTTCATAAGTTGCCACAACATCCACTTCAGCCCACTTACTGAAATGAATAAGCCACAAAACACCACACTACCACACACACACACACACACACACACACACCACACTGCCACACACACACACACCACAACGCATGCAGGCAACATCCACTTCAGTTAAGTGAAGCTAAACAGACCACAAGGCATGCAGCAAAACTTAGGCTCAGCATATTAGTTAAGAAAATACATCATAGCCAAAAACTGAAGTAGGGGCAACATCATGTTGACATTTAAGGCCTTCATAAGTTGCCACAACATCCACTTCAGCTCACTTACTGAAATGAATAAGGCCTTCATAAGTTGCCACAACACAATATTGAAATGAATAAGCCACAGATACAACCCCAACATAATAAATGAATAATAGAATCAAACCAAATGCTAGCAGGTCCCCTAATCACTGTCTATATCAGAATATGCAAAATAGCCTCTGAATTCATCTTTAGCTGAGCGTTTTTGAACTCCAAGGCGTGCATCCTCCCAATCTTTCAAGCATATGAGACAATCCAAAATATCTGGAGCTAGTCTGCTCCTCCTCTCATCCAACACTCTTTTACCTGCACTAAAAGCAGATTCGGATGCCACTATAGACACAGGAGGGGTTAGTAGATCACGTGCCATGATTGAAAGAATGGGATATTTATCTTCATTTTTTTTCCACCAAGCTAAGACATCAAAATCACGCTTGTCATTCACATTAACAGATTCTAGGTCCAAATATTTATCAAGTTCAATGCGTGAAGTTACAGTGCTACTTCCTATTCCTGAATTTGAACTAATGAAATCCCAAAATTCATCATTGGTACTTGTAGAAGATGTTAAAGGAGCAGCAGTACATGCAGCATTAGAACGAAACTTAGAGTCATATTTAGCATACATGGTAGTCAATAAATCATACACATTAGCAGAAGAAGGTAAAGTAGCAATCCCTAAATTCGTACCAATCTCTCTTAAGAGCAAGCTAACACCATTTAACTTCATCCTAGGGTCCATTACTGCAGCTAACATAAATATTGGTGGCATTTCCTCATAATATTTTCTGAATTTTCCTTCCATATCTATACAAGCATGTGCAAAATTTGGATGTTCCCTATGTTTACGAAAATTGACACTAATATTGAAAAGATGATGAAGCACAATACAAGAAGTAGGATAACGAACACCTGAACAACCTACGGTAGCAACATAAAACACTTTCAAAAATTTCATGAACTCAATACCAATTTCCCAATCAGCTTCAGTTAAATGACTACCACGAAACGGTCGATACCTCTGATTAACAAAATCAGATATTGCTTCACTACATTTCCTACAAGACTTTAACATAATGTAGGTCGAATTCCAACGAGTTTGAACATCAGAGTTCATATTTTTGGGTTTAAGATTGTAAAATGATGTACACAATGTATCAAATTCTTGTTGCCTAGATGGGGACGTAGCAATAAAAAGAACAACATTTCTAATTTTTGAAATCTGTGGAGCTATATGTGTCAAACCAACTTGCACAACTAAGTTAATGACATGGAATACACATCGCAAATGCAATAATTCACCAAAATAAGGAGTCATCAAATTTCTTATAAACAATGGAAGTGTAGCAGTATTGGTGCTATGGTTGTCAAAAGTAATGCTATAAACTTTATCAACAACTTCAAAATCCCTAAAAACACCCATAATACTTTGAAAAATCTATTCAGCATCATGAGGAAACTCCACTAAACGGAAACCAATAATTTTTTTTTGCAAAGTCCAACTAGAGTCTATATAATGAGCAATCACACAAATATAACCACGATTATTTATACCAGACCACATATCAGAAGTAAAACTAATTGCACCAACAGTTGCAAGTTCACTAATCAAATCTTTTTTAACTTCACTATGAGCTTTCTTCGTATCACCACGGGTTGAATTTCTAGAAACTTTAGCAAAAGAAGGATTCAGACAATTTTGGACAAAATATTCAAATCTAATATCATCACCAAAAGTAAAAGGTTGTTCTGCTGCAGCTACATAAAGGGCTAGTCCATGTCTCATTTTTTCTTTTGAATAAACAAAATTACTATTAGATGCACCAGCAATTTTATCAGCATGTTTATTTTTTATATGTCTACCATGTGGCCCTACACCATTATAACCTTTGCTTACATAATGTCTGTCACAATAATGGCATACAGCCCTACGGCCTATGTCAATACCACTTTTATCCTTGAAGTTTTCAACTATAGAGAAATGATTCCATACCCATGAGTAGCGTCGTGACCTTTTTGAACCACTAAGGCTTGAATTTGCAGCTGTAGGAGTAGCACTAGAACCTAAAGGTCTCGTTCCACTTCCACCACCAACAATGTTTGAAGCAGCCTCCTCACCTACAGAACCCATACCCTGTGGTGCAATAGGGTTTTGTGGTAGTTCATCAGAAGAACCTGAGTGGGAGTCACGATCCTCCCCATTTCCAGGAGCCATCTACAAAAAAGCACCATAACAGGGGTTATTAAAGGGGAAACACGAAAGCCCTAATTTTGTAACCCTAAATGCAATATTCAAGTAAATAGCTTCACAGATCCTACTTAGTGGCTCAATGGCTGTGGGTACAATATAACAGCAGACTGACAAAATCATATGCAACAGCAGCAACACTAGACTGACTAATCACATGGGAAGTGATTAATCACACTAGACTGTTAATCACACTAGACTGATTATAACACTAGACTGATTAATCACTGCAAAATCAGTTTTGACAAATTTGTCAAAAATATACTAATAGAAGAAATTAGTAACAAAATCATCAAATCTGGCCTGACTGGTCAAAACCCTAATTAAGAAATTAGTAACCACAGACCTAATTTCGTAACCCTAATTTCAAGAACCTTAATTTCAGAAATTAGTAACAAAAGCCCTAATTTCGTAACCTTGATTTCATAAATTAGTAACAATTAACAAGAGCCCTAATTAGTAACAATTAACAAAAGCCCTAATTTCAAAAACCAGGTCAAATCAAAACCCTAATTTCAGAAACCCTATTTACAGTACATAAGTGGAGACTGGAGAGGGAAGTGAGAGAGGTACCTGTGCTCAGAGGGATTCGGTGACTGATGTGAGTGAGTCGGTGAGCTGAGGACCTGAGGTGATGAGAGAGTCGGAGAGACAGACGTTGAGAGACTGATGGTCACCGTCTCACCGGGTCACTATCTCACCGAGTCACCGTTTGAGAATCGAGATTTGTGTCACCGGAAAGTCGAAAACAGAGAGAGAGAGGTGAGCTGTGAGCAGCAAGATAGAGGGAGAGAGAGAGAGAGAGTCTTAGACTGAGAGAGTGAGAGAGGTGAATCAGTGAATGACTCGGTGTCTCGGTGAATGTATGAATCTGAAGAAATAAGGCGTGCTGGTGGAATCCGAATGTTGAGAGGAGTCAGAGTTGAGAGGACAGAGAGACGTTGAGAGAGACAGAGAGAGTTCGAGAGAGATCCAGATCGGAGATGAGAATGAGATGTCTGCTAGGGCAGCATCTCATTCCTTTTATATGATCTTTGTGATCATGTGCATACGAGACACCATAATCCATATGCACCAACTTATCGAAAATTCTCGTAGAGTCCTATAATGCATCACTCGAGGGCCACCCGAGCTGTTTGTTGAAAATCTGAACCGTCTACCTTTTTATGTGGGAGTGATTATATCATTCGTGCAAAAAATAAAGTAATTTGGTTATCGTTATATACTTGATCCCACATAACAAATAAATTTCTATTAATGAATCTACGTCCCGATGAAAGGGCTTCCAAAACCCGATAGACCCAAAAATTTGCGAGAGTGATTAAAACACCAAGAACAACAAAATGAACGGAATTGATTGTCATAGTTGTGTTGCGATCGTGTGGCTAACGTACATTAGACTATAGCAGAATACTTTTGTTTAGAACCAAGTAAGTGCAGTATGTAGATTTGAAAGGTAGCTACAGACTCATTTTTCCGAATGTTCGATCTAAACCGTTACGATTTAACGTATTATCAATTATATCATTTTGGTCCAAAGTGGAGATAATCGGATGTCGGTAACCACATGATCAGATCACATTCTGTGCTTTTAAAGGCATTAAAGTCGTATAATGGACCACTCTAGGGCCGTTTGAATTATTTTTTGAAAATCGGAACCGACTACCTTTTACGTGGGAGGGATTATATCATTCATGTCAACAATCAAGCAAATTATTTATCATTACATACTTGATCGGACTGATTCGAACGTAAAAAAAACCATTCAAACAATGATTCCGTGTCCCGATGAAAGAGTTTTCAAAATCCGATAGACCAAAAAATTAATGAGAATGATTAAAACACCAAGAAAAACAAGATGAACGATATCGATCATCGTGATTGTGTCTTCAACTTCCTAGAGCAAAAAACTTCACATAGAGTCAATTTCCCACCTTATTTTCTCATCTGTTTAAGTTGGGTCCAAACCCAATGGGATGAGAATTGAAGTCTTGTCCCCATTTTAGTTGTAGTTGCCCCGTTTTAGTTGTAGTTGTGTACTTTTTTTAACTTTTTTTTTCCCCCAAAAACTCTCTATTAATAAATCTACGTCCCGATGAAAGGGCTTATAAAACCCGATAAACCCGAAAATTTGCAAGAGTGATTAAAACACCAAGAACAACAAAATGAACGATATGGATCGTCATACTTGTGTCGCAATCATGTGGCTAGCATACAAGAAGCCCATTTTTATAGAATAGAATTATATAATATATATTACTTGTTCTAATTATAAACACAAAAAGATTGTTGGCCTTAGTGGTTTGAGATGTGTGTCAAGTCTCCAAGGACTTGGGTTCGAACCCCATAGTCCATAGAGATTATTTTTTTTAAACCAATTATTTTTTTAAAATTAGTTTTTTTTTCTTATTTATTTTCTTTGTCTCTTTTTTTTAAAAAATCTTTATTAGATAAAACACTACTAGTCTACTACCAACTGAAATTGCCCCACTAAGATGAAAAAAAAGGGTCTTGCTGGGATTGTTTTGCACTCATATTTTTAGACCTTATCAATGTTAAATACTGCTTTATCTTTTGATGTGTGTACATACAAATTAATGGAAAGATATTGTGGTAAATTCACGAGATAAACAAAAAAGAGTGCAAATATATAAAAAAGAAGAAGAAAATAACCATTCCCCTTATTTTTATTCATATATCAGATTATCAGGCAATTTATTTTTAACTATTTCCGTCACGATTTACAACACCTCTCATTTACTCTCCCAATTATTTTTATGTTTGAATTTTGATTCAAAATTTCTTAATCATATAAAAAAATTTAAAATCTTATTTTACTTAAATAAAAGGAAAAGATTAATAAATTATTGGATTATCAAAAAATACACAGAAATAAAAGTAAACTATAATTTGAGACCGTGTCGTGCCGTGCCGTGCCAGACTATTGGATTATCGTGCCCGTGCCCGTGCCGTGCCCATCTAAGACCGTGTCGTGCCGTGCCGTGCCAGACTAACTTTCGTGCCGTGCCGTGCCCGTGTCGTTCCCCCTCACTTCCGTGCCCGTGCCGTGCCGCGTCCCCGTGTGTTAGATTTTTTGGCACTTTCCGGGGGTGTTCAAAACCTTCATTTGTGTTTGTGTTATATCGACTCCATTTGATTGTAATGGGTAGGTTAATTAGGGGGTAGTGTCTCGCTCGATGCTCCTCCCATTATCTACGCCAAGTTGACCGCTACGGAATCGAGCCAATTGCGAGAAAGGTAAAAGCATTACATAGCACATCATGCATATTATTTTCGAGATTCAAAATTTTATTTCTGCACGTTTGCCTTTCCATAAAACTCTCCGAAAAATTTGTTTTCCACATATATATATATCATTATCGTTACATTTTTTTTTTAGTATAAAAAATATAGATTGCACACATTTGTCTTGCCGAAAAAGAATTCTTTGAAAATTTGCTTTCCATACTTGATTGTCGGTCGGGGGAAAATACTATATAAAAAGGGATTGAGCAACCATTAGGGCACACCTTGTTTTTTACGAAGTTTTTGTGTGCAGCAACCTTTGTGTTTATTACGTGCTTGCATCTGGGAACGAAACTACCCAGAGAGGCGGCTATTTATTTTTGCTTATAAAACAAAAGATAGAAGGGTTGCATCTTTGTTTCGGTGGCGAGAGTTTTTGATTAAAGAAACAAAAAGTCTACAGGTACAGCAAAAGGAGTACAGCAGCCGGGTACAGATCTCGTTTGTGCCCGTCTCGGGTCCCGCAAAGATGATCGGAGCCGCTCATTTTGTTCAAAATATTTCGATTAGGGTCCCTGTAAAAAATCATCTCAATCCGATATCGGAAATGGTGTTTATGAATCATCCAATTTTGCTTCAAAATTTAGTCTAAACATATAGCATCATATGTTCTTCTACTGTAATGAAAATGATTTCAAAAGCTCATATATAACATTATATGATCCCATAAGTTCATCCAAAACCCTAACCAAACCAGATCTGCACAAATAGTAACAAATAACCGTATATGTTCAACCCTAAACTAAACTCGACTTACCTGTTTGTGTTGAAAACAACGACGATGGTGGGAACGAAGTCGGAAAGGACGGCAATCTCGTGGAGATTTGTGCAAATCTTGTTTGGTGACGCGCTGGCGACCTATGCCACTTGTCGAACACGATGGTGACGCAGAGGTGAGATGCGATGGCGACGGCGACGGCGAGGCTAGGACGGGGAAGCGGGACAGGATGTGATGGCACCAGGAGGTGGGTGACGATGGTGATGGCGACGGGAGGCTGGGATGGAATGTGATGGCGACGGGAGGTGGGTCGCGATGGCGACGATGACAGGAGGCTGGGACGAGATGCTTGTCCTGACGGCCCCTCTCTCTCTCTCTCTCTTCCCCCCCATTTGAAAAAAATGGAAAAGAAACTGCATATAGTGGGATATATATAGGGCTACATTTAATGATTAGGGCTACATATCGTGGGTTATATTTTTATTTTTGTAGGCTAGTGGACTTAGTGGGTTATGAAATTTAGAAGTGGATTAGATGGGTTTTGAAATTGCTATAGTGGACCTATGAAAAATTCTCCCTATTTTTAATCACCTTGAACTACTAATTGTTTGATTTTACCTCTCTGTTTATGTAGTGATACTAATGACTAACAAGATTGAATGTTATTTTTCCATCTTACAGCATTTTGATTGATTAAATTTTTGTTCAAATGATCAGAGATTACCATATGAAAAATCATAGAGCAGAAACGAGGATTGATTGTGATGCTTTGATGGCTATTAATTAAATTGATCAGACAAATCGGAAAGTATAGAGTTACAGATTTTGTGGATATCCACAATCATCCCTTGGTTCCAAGCGATATCTCGCGACGAAAGATATCGCTTCTCAATGTGTTCAAATTGACTTGGCTCATGACTCGGGGATATCTCTTAGGTCGTCCTATGAGTTAAATGGTAAAGAGACCGGTGGAAGGGAATGTCTTGGTTATTTGAAGGTAGATCAAAAGAATTACCTACAAACAATGAATCAAATGCATTATTGAAAGGTAGATTTATGAACTCCATGACTAGCAATCACTTTCAAGACACATGCAAAAGAAGGATATCATCAAAGCCACATACCACATGTGAAAAGTCATTCTCTAATTTATTAAATCCTTCCAAGAAACAGTCAAGCCAAGGAAATAGCCTTGAAGATAATCAAAGACAAAAAAAAAAAAAGAAGAAGAAGAAATTAAAAAAGCACTACACTAAACAAAACAAAAGCACTACACAAATATCTCTTATCCCGGCTAATTGAGTATCAACCAACACAATGCTTGATCAGTCCTTTACTTTGAAAATGCCAAGGAATGCTTTTAAATCCCTCTCCTTGTTTTTGAATAGCAACTCATGATCTTGGTGATGTGTAGACCCTTGAAAGCATTTTCTTCACTGGGTATGTTAAAGCTTGAAGAAAGACGTCAAAAATTTAAGTACAAATTGCAGCACTCAAACCGCCATACTTAAATTTTGGGAATTTTCCCGTACTTTTTCGGAACCAATAATTGGGATGAAGATCAAAATCATGATCCATAATGGATCTGCAAAGTGTAACTATGTGAAGAATCTAAAAAATCCAAATCCAGATGGAAAGCATCAAAAACCACAATCAAATCAAATCACAGTACAAATAAAACCCTAGTTTTCTAGAACAAACACAAACCAAAACAAAATCAAATGGAGAGTCAGGAGAGGTTAAAATCTTACCAGAGTCAGCATTGTATCATTGTATCAGAGTCGCCGAAATAATTGCACCGGAGTCGCCGGACTTATCGAACCAGAATCATCGGACGGATTGGGAGCAAGGGTTGTTTCTTCTCTATGTTTGGGGATAAAGAATCAACGATGGTGGGTTTTTTTTTCTTCCGATTTTGATGGCACAGTTAAAGAGAACAAACGGAGAGAAAGGAGAAGACGTTAGCTGGGGCTGAGATCTAATCTTGGTTGTCGGTTGTATTCATTAATGTGATGTCATGCTGTGGTGAAAAGATGGGGTAGATATGGGGAGGAAAAGCTGTGGAGAGGATCTGGATCTGACTGAGTTGGGAAATCCACCAGAGGAATGCTTCAATTTTCGAACATTTTTGATAATTTTGCCCCATAGGCTTTTAAATTTGTAGTTGTTGCCCCAAAGATAATAAAATTGCCCATAAGTTCTGTACCCTTTGGTTCTTGTCCCATAAGTAAAATAATTGCCCAGATTTTTTAGGTATCTCTCTCTCAAAACAAGAAAGATTGACTTTGAGCCAAAAGGTTCAGACTATGACTTTTTTTAGGAGAAGTTATTCCATGCTCCTGAGGTAGGTTGAACATGAATATAAACCACACATTTAAGTGGGTTTTACACAATTGAGATTGGACCTCATACATTTATGTGATCCAAATTTGTGTTCAACCATGTTCCAGGGGCATTGATTAATTTCTCTTTTTCTTGTGTGTGTTTTTGGAAGAAAAATGATTTCCATACTCTCTTTTTTTTTATAAAGGCACCCCATTTTTTGTCTTTTAGTGTGAACTTTATGTGTAGTTTTCATTAAAAGACAATAAAAGGAGTGGACTTATAAAAAAAATATGAGTGCAAAAATCATTACTCTTTTGGAATTTTAATTTTATGGTATAAATAGATATCCTTTTTGTTTTGAGAAATTTTATAAATAGATAATTCACTTAACCACTTCTTGTATGGCATTTCAGTGTAATTTTTGTAAGTATATTGGAAATGAACTATAGAAGATCAATAGAAGTCTTCTTAAATCCTTTTTGTATGATGCCAAAATAAAAAATAAAAAATCCTTTTTGTATGTTGGTTTAAAGTTTAGGGTAGGTAATTAACCCCACTGCTAGTAAATTCTAGGTCCGCCACTGCTTCAACATTGAGTATACAAAAACCAGCCAGAGGTGGTGTCCAACTGATGAAGGCTTGTCTGTGTTGGCTATGGGTTACAGTAGAAGTATAGCTTGGACAATGAACTCCCACTCAAAAGCTTTGGCTAGGATAGTGGTGACGGAAGTTTTGAGAGGGGGAAGGTGTTTGTTATTGTGGATGGAGGTGTTATGATGGAGCCAAATGTGCCAATGGGTAACGAGAAAAACGACATTCTAGTGAGTTTGGAGTGGTGTGAACAGGAGGAGAGCAAGTTCATTTTGATCCAAGGAACAAGGTCGGTAATGAAAGAGGGAATCAAGGCGTGAGGGATATGCTTAAGATCCCAGGCCTTGGTTGTTTCTCAGACCCGAAAGGCGTGAAGGACACTCCTCATAGTTGTGACAGGAGGCGCAAGAGTTGAAAGGAATAATGCTGCGGTGTACAAGATAGTCGGTGGTGTTAATACTTTGCTGAATGGCGAGCTGAAGGAAGTGCTGGATGCGTGGCGTTGATGCCTTGATGGGAAATGCCATATCCATTTCCAATCCGTGAGAAGGGGTGAAGTTGTGACGCCCTAGTGGTATGGTAGGCTGAAAGGTTAGAGATCTTTCCAGTTGATAATGGTTTCCAAGCAAGGCTATCGGGTAGTGGAGTGATGCGCGTTACTATAAATGGTGCGGAGCATGTGTTCGTGGAAGTGGAAGGAAAGAGAGTGTAGGTTTCAGGAGTTGTTAACTCTCTAAAACTTGATCTCGAGTTTCAGTTGGGCCCAATTATTGAACGAGTCCAGTATAACCGAGCTCAGCCCATAACGAGTTGAGCCAAGGGCTGCTCACGAGCAATTTTTTCGTTTGCAAACCCTAGCATAAACAAACCCTTTTTGTAAGTTTTTACTTGTTGAAATAATGTGAAGGTGTCATGTTTAATACACATATATGGATAATAAAAACGGTCAAAAGCTTTTCTGTTTTCATATGACTCAAAAGCCCTAGTTTTTTTTTCTTTTTCAAACGATAGAAGAGATTATTTACATCATATTTATGAAGTACAAAGTACAAACCCAGGATATAACATTAATTGTAAGAGTCCAAGAGAAAACCAAACCCAACAACTTAATGAACGATGCATGTGAAGGTTGAAAACAAGCTAACACATATAATGAGTATAAATCCCAAATGAACGACTTTGTTTTATAACTTTTACTTCACCCGAAATTAGACGACCAATTCAAAAATCGGTTCCGTTCATACCCGTGGCAACATGAACGGAACTAGTTGTTGGATTGGGTCTGCCAACTGGCCGAAAAAGGCAGAACTATATCCCTGCAGTCGGTAAAACTACCGACAAGCTAGTTCCTTCAGAAACAATTGCAAATTAGAACGTAAGGCTCGGGGGTTCACCATATGTATAGACCCCACCTCATTATAACCATTATCACTACTGATTCTTCAACGTTAATAGCACCTAACTCTAGCCGGTGACCATCTTCGGCCGGCAGCTTCTAAAAGTTAATGAAACTTCACTACCGTTTCCATTGGGGTTTTGAATTTTTCATTAGTAAGGTAAATATTATAATATGAAAGCGAGAATTATTTTTGGGCGAATAACCTTTTGATGATTTTTTTTTTTAAGGGAATTGATTCTACACTCCTTTTTTTGATAACCATACTCTCTTTTTTAGATTTTAGTGCTAAATGTGTATGTATTTTTTTGCTAAAAGATAAAAAAAGGGAGTGTGGTTATCAAAAAAAGAGTGTATATATCAATTTCCTTTTTTAATTGGTTGGAAAAAGGAAAATATGTAGATGAGATTGAAAAACAAAATCTAAAAAGGACAGAAGTAAACAAAAAGAGATGTAGTTTTGACTTACTCCCTCCGTCCCTTTTTTAGAGTCCAGTATTCCATTTTGGACTGTCCCTTAATAAGTGTCCATATTGTAAATTTAGTAGGTAAAAGTTGGTGCATTTTCTATTTTGCCCCTAAAAGTATATTCCATTTTGGAAAATTAGTGAGTAAAAGTGTAATGATGGTGTCTTTACATAAGGTAAAATATAAAAGTGGAGATAAAAGTTGATGTGAAATGTGTAATAATGTCTCCTTAATAAGTTGGAGTTACGAAGCAGGACACTTTAAAAGGGACGGATGGAGTATTAATTTTGACGTTAAATGAATTTTTTTTAATCTCTTTTTTTTGTCATAATTTAACTTTTAGATTCCTCTCACTAGATTTTGTGGAACAGTAAAGACTAAATTGACTAAAAACTAACAAAAATTCAAGGAAAAAAGTAAATTAAGCCAATTTACATATACTCCTATAATTTAGGCTCAGCAAATGCTTACTTGTTTGATACCACATGCACTGTAGTTCGGGGCGGATTTAGCCCTAGTTGGTTTAGTGCTCAATTATTTATATTTTTAGCTAGGGGCATTCCCTTGTAATATTTACACTCTTTCAACTGGATTTGAGCTTTTGCAATGCTATTCCCCTTCTCAAAAAAATAAAAATAAAAAATTCAAACATTAATACTTTTGAAGTTGGTTAAACTTCAAGGTACATAGATGTAAATGCAAATGATTTATTTATTTATAAATCATGTCATTTCAAAGAATCTTTAACTGATTAACGACTCCACTGACTTGTTTACTCTCCTTTTTTTTTTGGAAATTCGATCAGAATAAAAATACAATTAGCTATTACATTTTTGTCAATGTTGAGTCAACGGGAATCCGCTTTTTGTATGATAGTATTAAAATTTGTTCCCTCTCGTGCTATCGTTTTTAAAGAAATATATAAGCATTTATAAAGCATCTCCATTAGACATTTTTAATATTATTTGTTGGAGTGTATATAAGCAAAAAGTATTAAAGATGGGGGCCCAAAAATGTAGTATTTTTCTAAAACTTGTTAGGTTGCAGAATTAAATTTTTGACCGAGAGATTTTAGGGTGTTCGTTAGGTGGAGAATTAAAAATAGGACCCTATTACCCAACCGCTGAACTTAAATAAAGGAAAGAGTAGAATATTAGATTAGGGTGTTTGTTACTGGGGATGCGGTCAAGCACTCCCTGGCAAGCGGGGTGTCGAGCGGCATCCAACCGTTTATCTTGGCATGAACGATTTAGATTAAATTTGAACGCATATAGATCTAAATCGTCCATTACTTGGTCAAGATCCGAACTATTGATTCACAAGATGAACGACTGGATCGATCGCTCGGCACCCACTTGGCAAAGGTGCTTGGGAGCATCCGCAACACAAGTATTACCTACCGCTGAACCACACGACCAGATGGTCCAGATCCGTAATTTGTCCGCATAGATACTTAAACACGTCCACCAAATGGGAGCTGTAGGCAATGGCGTTGTTCGCCTATGCCTAGTGTGCCGAACCTAGTTCAACTTCTATTAAGGTGGAGTTCCACTCTTTTTGCACTTTTTAAGCTTATAAAAGTAGATAGTTTTTAAAATATTTGGGTAAAAATAAATTTTTTTCAGGTTTTTCGATTTCTCTCGTCAAGACGAATCAATAATCCACAAAAGTTTGGTACAAAACTAACAAACGTGAACAAAATTTGAATAAGGACAAAATTAACTTTTTTCACTTTTTGCGTAGTGAAACTCCACCTAAGAGTCAAACTCTTCATGCTGGTTTCCTGCAAGCGGAAGCATGAGCAAAATGTTTACCAAAAAAGAAGCATGAGCAAAATAGTTATGGAAAGGGGTTATGGTGCGGCCAAACGACCTGAAGTTGCGGTTGGAGGAATCGGTTCCGGATCACGGAAATAAAAGAAAGACAATTCCTATTAAAAAATGAACGCACTCTGAAAAGTTTTTTTTTTTCCCCAGGCACTTGAAAAGGCATTTTGTTCTCATCTTAAAGTTACACAAAACACAATCCTTTAAGCAAATTTAACGCATTCCATCGTTAAAAAAATAGAGTGCAAAGATCGTTTCTGTCCCGTTTTGCTCTATGCTTCCGAAATTTACTGCCGATCCCTTATGCATTTTGTTGAAAATTTGAGGCCCTTGTGGAATTATCCAAATCCCAACCATTCAAATCCAACAGTTTTCCCTCGAATGGCTATTCTTAGGTGAGAGGAACTCGCAAGTTGCTTTTATTTTCCAACGGCTAATTAATTTTTTTCTTCTTTTATTTTTGAAACTCAATGGTCAAACTGCCAAATATAGTAGCGTATCAAATTTGTGGCTACTTTTTCCTTGTATAAATTGTGCCAACAAGAACAAGAATTTACAGAAATGTCGGTTGACCAATCTGTCAGTTATTTTAACCCAACCAAAATCATCGTAACGACAACGGAACCATCATTCACGTCCGGTGAAGATGTAGCAATTTGCGAAGCTTTCTTGTCTGCTCTTGAAGATTTACGCGATGGAAACTTGCAGTCGCAATCTAATCTCTGCAATGCGATTTTCGAAAAGTTTGTCACCAGCACGAAGAATGAATCGCGATCGCAAGACTCTGTTCAGACTCAGTGGGAGAAAATCATGACGCGTTGTTTCAAATTTCATGCGTATTTCACGCGAATCAGACATGAGTGTCAGAAGGGACTAACGGAGTCTCAAATGGTGAGATAATTAACGTAGTTTTTTTAAAAATTTATTTGGTTTACTTTTCTTATTTTTTGTTTGTTTCTCACATACTATAGGCTCATCAAGCAAAATTTTTGTATGTGGAGTATGAAAGACATCCGTTCGACATGGATCATTGTTGGAAAATCTTGCAGCATAGAATAAGGTGGGAAGATATGGCTGACACCAAAAGGCCAAACACGCCTACAAAGGCGACCGATTCTGGCTGCCAATTCTCGGGAGTCTCTCAACCTGTCGACGCCCCCTCCCCTTCGCAAGAATCCAAGCAAAAAACATGTCGAGGATGCAGTCACTCTCCAGACAACGAAAGGTCGGGTGGAAGGGAAGCCGAAAAGGAACGACCGCGAGGAAAAGCCAAGGCGGTAGAAGTCGGGACCTCCCATATCAACGATTTCATCGATCAACTTAACAAGCAAGCAAGGAAGGCTGAAGCGAGGAAGGATCAACTGGAGGAGAAAAGACTACGGCTGGCGAAGAAGATGCAGGAAATCGAGGACAAACAGGTAGCCGTTAAGCAACAAGAGAGGAACGACGCAATTATGTTCATGGACACATCTAAAATGGACCATCAAGCACAGCTTTACTGGGCGATGCGCAAGGATGAGATCATCTCGAAGGCGTTTAACCGTTTGAACATTTTGGGTTGATTATCTGACCTCAATCGCTGCGATTTCGTTATTGGGGAATGAACGTTTCAGTTGGATAGGTTCCTCTGCCCTCAATTTTATGTGACTATTATTGCGAACTACTATTACAGTATTACATTCAATTATGACTACGATTTACGATATATTTTACGAATTTCCGGCTTAACGATCGATGTTTGTGGCGGCCGATATAATGTTGGTGGTTTAACTAGTAGTAATTAAAATTTGGTTGGTGGTTGGAACTTGGAAGGATGGTAGAGGGATATGTTTTGCCAAGCCAAAAGAAGGCTGACCTTTGGGAACACCATTCGTGAATTTTGTTATTTTCTCTTATGTGTATCCTTTCAATGTTGATTTCATCTTTGTTTTTAGGTGTTTCCGGATGAATTTATTGATTCTGTGTGAATTTTTAAGGATTTCTGATGCTTTTGTCTGTTCGTTTTCTTATCATTATCAAATGAATTTCTGCTGAAGCTTTTCGCCTGGTTGTTGTATCTTGCGAATTCTGTTTGAAGAGAGAATGGTCGATATGGCAAGAAATGATCGACAAAGTCATTATTTGGGCGGACAGACCGGTCGCCTAATTCTTCAGTGCTAGTTATTTTACGGCTTTAAATTGAAAAATGGAAAATGAATGACCATTATTACAGATGCTCTAACATGATCAACGTTTTGAAAACGGAAAGCTATTAAAAACAAATGCAAAAGAAAACTGTTCCCAGCCTTGAACTCATTAACATCCCAAAGGGAGGTTTTAGTTTCGGGTTGGGTATATATGGTACGTTCAAAAATTTGGTCTTCTTCTTTTAATGACTTGGAACCTTAATTACCTTACCAAATCTCAACCTTAGGTTCAGAAGGAAGGCTAATGAGGGGATGATGGGCTATGACAGAAGCTCCCCTGCGGAATATAATCCTGCCTTGATGACATAGAAAGATGATCTAATTTCTAAGGGGTTTTGGTATAGAGGTTGGTCAAAAAAATACAGGGGGATGATAAAAGCAAACTAGAAACAGTTCTAGTCAATTCTGCTGGGTACTTTTTGGAATGCTGAGCCTGAGGCTGTCTTTAGAGGACCATTGCATGCTAAAAAGTTACGTATAAATGTGTTGGTGAATAGGGTCCAAGGCCCCTCAAATCCTAAGGCAACTTATATTTAAAAAAAAAAAGATAAAAGATAAAAATTGTGCAGCCTATAGGCCTAAAAAACAACAAAACAAAATACAACTAAAGAAAGCAAAATACTACAACAAAACAAAACAAGAAAAGCCACATGAAGTTAGCTCCGGTGTTGGACCCATCATTCTGCTCAAGAAGGTGGGTGGGGAGAATTACGGTGTGCACCATGCGCCATACATACCCAGTCCTGTTGGAGGTCAAAGTCGGAGCAAATGCCGTACCATCGCCGTCAGGGAGCTCCAAAACCGTCACCTAAATCGATTGGTTACAAGAGCCAAAGACCAGATCTGGTTCCACAGATCTAGCTTCTCAAGTTCAAAAATGAAACTGAATCGCAATTTGCAAGAACTCACAACCAAATCTCAATTTCTAGTTTTTACGGATTTCAACTAAGAATTTAACAAGCTAGGCATGTGAAACTTAATCTAAATGAGAATCTGCAATCTTATTAAGAACGATGTTTCTTACTATTTTTGTAAAGGAAGTCAGAAAGTCGGAAGTCCTCCGAAATCGTATTTGAGATCTCAGGGGATGAATTATTGGAAAGAGACGATTGTGGATCTCTCAAGATCAACGGAACGGACTTTAGGGTGCATGCCACTCCTGGCCAAAATGCCGGACAAGGGTCACCACCACGCACATCTATGCGCGGCAGCATCTTCTTCCGGCAAGGGGCAATAATTTTAGAGGGCCGGCTAGCGTGAAAGACGCGAATTATCACGATATGTTGAGCTGATCGGGAACTAATACGAGCCGAGATGGCCTGGGATCTGAGCCGATCTGATAGAGGGAAGCACTTATCACAATGTGGAGTCCAGGGCGACATGTTTGCTAGACAGACGATAAGACGATGACAAATTGAAGTTTTGCGTGATAATTTGGCTGATGGTGCGATATATTTGTGATAGGGTAAAACTATGATGATAGTTCGACTTTTTCACACGATATTTTGCCAAATCTGAAGAGATATGTAGATACAAACGAGATGAGGTGAGATATGTCAGTGCCATAAATTGATGGTTTACGCGATATGATGGCCAGAAGGAGATGGGCAGACAAGAATTAGGCAGGTCATGCAATTTCTAGACGAAAATTTGGAGGATTGACGATAAATTGGGGTGTTCAAGATATTGAACAGGAGGGAGAAGTTTTTCAGTGCCGAGCGGGCACAGCCACGTGGTGCCGAGCACCATCTCGGTCGTCCAAACGTGTTTTGGACGTTCCAGATCTGTTTGGGTAATTTTTAAGTGTAAAATTATCAAAACACCCCCTCAAGCCCAAATAAATCTGGGCCGTTTAAAACAGGTTTGGACGGCCGAAATGCGTGCTCGGCACTGAAAAATTTCTCGAACAGGAGGAGAAATTGGAGGAAACAAGCAATATTTTGGGATTTTGGCGCAATATTTTGTTATATAGTACACGATATTTTGACATTCTAGTCAGTATATGCGCCATAAATTATTATTGGAGTGGTGTAGCACATTTTGAAAATATTAATATTGTTGCGGACCCATCCCCATTATGGGAATCTACTGCAGAAAAGAGAGTGAGAAACCTCAGATGTCTACCAGAGTCTACAGAGAGGTGGAGAACAGACCCTAGGAGAGAGAGAGAGAGTGAAGAATGTTCGGTGAGACAGATCTGGCTAGGAACAACTATGAGATTGTTTCTACGAGACGAAGAAGGCGAACAACAGGTACTTGTTCCGAGAAAGAGAAGAAGAAGACAACGAGAGGTTGTCGAGTGATGCAACTATGTCACATGAACCAATCTTCTTCAAGGCTACTACTGGTCACTCGTCTTTGCACCAAATCTCGTATTTTACAGTAAAGATATAACAAATTGAAATTTCAAAAACAAAAAGTAATTAACATGAATCTAAATAATTTTTTTGGATCAGCAACATGAATCTAAATAACGGTAAAAGACCAAGTCAAAAGTTTATGCTTAGGTAATCGAAGAAGTCTAGTGTCAGCCAGGGATGGAGTCAAGATTACTATGGTGGTGGCGAACATGTATACTTAAAAACTGAAAAACGGACTAAATATGAATATTTATTTACTTCAGAAAAAAAAATCGTACTACGAAATATATTAAACGATGTTTTCCACATGTAAGTAGAATACAAAGAAAAAATAAATTGTACTGCAAAATATAATAAACGATGTTTTCCACATGTAAGTAGAATACAAAGAATAATCATAATTTACTCTATCTACTAAAGTGAGATATCTTCAATTTCGCCTAGGGCTTTCTTTTCATTCGGCCAATTAAATTTGACTTTGAAATATTTTTTTGCATCCCCTTTATTAAAGGACAAATAGAGTACTTTCAGTATAATAAACAAAGAATGAAAAAAAAAAAATCTAAGTAGTGGTGGGCATATATATAAACTAGGGGTAAAAAATGAATTTTAATATAATATAGTATTGCATTTTTTCAAATCGTTGCAGTGGTGACCGCTGCCACTTGTTCCGTTGACTCCATCCTTGGTGTCAACCTAATATCTTTTCATCGGGTCTTTAGGAGAAAAGGACCGTCCCTTTTTCCTCTATGATTCCCAAATTTACTGCCGACCACATTCGCATCTGTTGAAAATTTGAGGCCATTGGAAACCCCAACCGTTTTTTCCTCAAAACGGTTTAAGGTGAGAGGAACTCGCAAGATGCTTTTATTGTCCAACGGTTAGTTTTTCCCTTTTGTTGTATTGAAGGTCAAAGGTTAGAGTGCCAAACATTGTTGTGCATCAAAATACCGGCTACTCTTTTCCCTTGTATAAATTGTGGCAACAAGAACAAGAATTTATAGAAGATCAATGCCGCTTGACAAATCTGTTAGTTATTTGAACAGAGTCAAAATCATCGAAACGACAAATGAACCATCGTTCACATCGAGTGAAGACGTCGCGATCTGCAAAGCTTTCTTGTCCGTTCTTGAAGATTTACGACGCGATGGTAACTTGCAATCACAGACTAACCTTTGCAACGGAATCTTCCAAAAGTTCGCTGCCAGCACAAAGAACGAATCGCGATCGCAAGAATCTGTTCGATCTCGCTGGGAGAAAATCATGACCCGTTGTTTCAAATTTCACGCGTATCTCACACGAATCAGATATGAGTGTCAGAAGGGACTATCAGAGTCTCAAATGGTGAGATGGTAAATTAGTAAACTAGGTCCTTGATAAGGTAATTTTGAAAAATTTATTTGGTTCAGTTTCTAATCTTTTGTTTGTTTGTCACATACTATAGGCTTATCAAGCAAAATTGCTGTATGTTGAGTGCGAAAGGCAGCAATTTGTCATGGGTCATTGCTGGGAAATCTTGCAACATAGATTATTCAAGTGGCAAGATATACCTGACATCAAAAACCCGAACACGCCTACGAAGACGATCAATTCGAGCCCCCAATCCGTGGGAGTCTCTCATATTCTTGACGTGCCCTTTCCTTCGCAAGAATTCGATCAAAAAACATGTCGAGGATGCAGTCACTCTCCAAACGGTGAAACGTCGGGTGGAAGGGAAGCTGAAAAGGAACGGCCACAAGGAAAAGCCAAGGCAGTAGAACTTGAGACCTCACATAACGACGAATTGACTGAGCAACTTAACAAACAAGCAAAGGAGGAAATGAAGAAGGCTCAACTAGAAGAAATAAGACTCCGACTAACGAAGAAGATGCAGGAAATTGAGGAGAAACAGGTAGCAGCTAAGCAACTGGAGATAGACGACGCAGTAATGTCGATGAACACATCCAAAATGGACCATCAAACACAGCTTTATTGGGCAATGCGCAAAGACGAAATCATCGCAAGAGCATTTAACCGTTTGGACATCTCAGGTTGATCGATTATCTGACCTCCATTGCTCATATTTTGTTATCGCGAAATGAACATATCTGGTTGATTGGTTCCTCTGACTTTTTAATTTTTCTTGTTTCTCTTATGTATTTCCTAGCTTTCAGTCATTTCATCTTTGTTTTTTAGGCGTTTCCTGATGAATTTACCGATTCTGTGTTAATTTTTGAGGATTTCTTGTGCTTTTGTTTGTTTGTTTGATTTGCGTTTCGTGTATCAAATGAAATGAAATTTTCTGTTGAAGCTTTTCACTTGGTTGGCCGTTTCTCGCAAATCTAGTGAATGACTGATGTGGCAAGAGAAGAGATGACAAAGTCACTATTTGGCCGGAGAAATAGCATAGCGTTGAGGGACTGTGGGTTGGTGCTGTGCAGTCATTACTAATTGATTATAAGCAACTAGTGAGAGAATGATGGGCTATGACAAAAGAACCCCTGTAGAATACAATCCTACATTGATGACATAGCTAGAAATGGATGATCTAACTTCTAAGGGGTATGGAAATTAGTATTGCAAAGTGGTTCAAGCTTGGACGCATTGTTTCACCAATCCTAGGGATGCCAGGTACGTTGTAGAAATATGGAAACAGAGGTTCTGAATGAAAAGAGTTAATTTTGCTTTCATCCAACTATACAAAATTTTATCTACTTCGTCCTTAAACTATGTAAACTAATACTTTTGTCCCCTCAACGAATTGGAATATATTTCATCTAAAATTGTACGAAATAAGACAAAATTTTACCTAGAAATTGGACAAAATAAAAAGCAATCAAAAAGTTGAGAGGATAAAGTGTTATTTACATAGTTTAGGGACGAAGTAGACAAAACGTCGATGGTTTAGGAGATAAAAGCAAAATCAACTCTGAATGAAATGATGGACCTTAGTTGTGCTGAAGTGTTCAACAGAAGTGAAGGGTGCAATGCTATCTTATGGGGATACACACACAATAAAATTTTTTTACTAGAAGTTGAGGTGTGACAAATTGATGTACCCTTAGCATCTCCTTTCTTAATAAGCCTAGACAGCTCTGAAGGGATAGTTTTGGAAGACCAGGAGGACATGACTAAGAGCATCACTAATCCATCCTTCATTCCTCCATATCTCTTTATTTTGGTCCTCCAAAACATTTTATTCCCCTGCAAAAAAGTGTTTTGAGAGACGTGTTTGTTCCAACCCATCCTCCAAAACACTCTTTTGTCTCCGTCCCTTCCAATGTGGAGGGAAAACATTTTTTCATCCTCTATATTTGGAGGATGAAAGTACAATTGCAACCAAATGGAGCAATTCCTTCAAAGGGATGTAATTTTGGACTCCACACATTACCATCATAAGCTTGGCCATCGTATTTTCAAAGCATGAACACCAGACTTTCCATCCTTTCATATTAGCTCCACAAATCTAGCAATATAGCATACATAATGTTCATACACAGTGGAATACTTTACATTACAATGAGAAGTACTTGAGAAACACCTCATCTCAAACTTCTCCTCTCGATCTCGCCACACTACACAGACCCGACATTTCGTGCCCGACATTTCGTGCGCTTAAGAAACCACACTAGGATAACAAACACATCACATCAGCATAACAAGAAAAACTCCCAGCATGAAAAACATCGAGCACCGACCCAACGCAACCCTAGAAACCCGGTTGTTACCGGCACCACTAGTACTGGCAAAGCTACCGGATGGAGTGTTAGTCGTCAAAACCACAACCATCCAGTCGTCTTCCGAGCCCACCCCTGCCCCCGTGTACTTGGAATTATTGAGGTACTTTGAGTACTGAGAGTGCGTGTAATTTGTGAGCACGAGAGTTTCAACATGATTGGGAACACAAACTGGTAAAATGACCCCGTCTTTTGTGGTATTGGGGTCGATATCGCACTTTTTCAAAAGGTCGGGGTAGTTTGGGATTTGTGGCTGGGAGCCCGGAGCGGCGGTGATGGGCCCATGTTGCCAATGCACGGTTTGTCCTCTAGTCATCGGCGACTTCATCGGCTAGGCACTCCGCTTTGTCGTTTTTCGCGAGGGCAGGGAGGCTTACGGAGTTCCTGTAGCTGTTAAGTCCTTGAAGAAGATTGTCTTCTAATTCCTCGTCTATAAGATGAGATAAAACTCGGGGGCGACTATTCGCAATCCTCAAATTTTCTCCCGTAGCCCGTTAAAAATTTTTGAAAATTATATTTCAGTAACTACATGTCGAAAATATGTTCAACCTTCGGTAAACAACTGCCGAACATACATTTCGGTAAATAGCTGTTGAAAATAAGATTATATTTCGGTAACTACATGTCGGAAATGCACAAGAAACATATATTTCGGTAATTGGATGCTGAAAATGTATCTCAATTTCGGTAACTAACTGTCGAAACATATGGAAATTTTTAACGGGCTACGGGAGAAAATTGAGGGGTGCGAATAGCAGCGCCCTAAAACTCAAGTATGACATTTGAAATTTCATGATAAAAAAACTACGGCAAAGTACAAATTGCCTCCCTGTAGTTAGAGGCTTTGGCACATCACCTCCCCAATTTTTGGAAATAGCCAATTCCACACCTTATGGTTTTGGATTAAACTGCTATACTAACACCATTAACAGAAAATGTTAAATGATTGTATTACCCTGTGTCTTTGTTTCTCTTTTCCACTTTTTTTTTCTCTCATCCATTACACATGCAGGTTCCATTTGTTTCGATATAAAATGTTTTACAATGTAAAATGTTTTCCATGTAAAATGTTTTTCCAAAAAATAAACTTTAAACTTTTTCTTTTTGGTATTTGGTTGGTGCTTGTAAAATATTTTCAAAAATCGACAAAATAGTGTAGAGAGAGGGGGCTTAAACGATGGAGAGATTTGGGAATATTGGAATTGAACGTGAGCTAGGACTGATGATCGAGGAAACTAAGCAGTGAGAATGGCAGTAGAAGGCAGCAGGTTCATTTCGGAAAATAACTTACGAAAGATTTAAGGGTAAATCATTTTCATCCAATTAAAGGAAACTCCTTAATTTTTACACAACCAAACACCGAAAAATAGGTAAAACATTTTACCGGAAAATATTTTTCTCCCAAACAAACGGAGCCGCAGTCTTAACTTAACCACTGTTAACCTAATTAAACCACTCATTACCTAGGTTTTTATTATTTAAACTTATTTTCAATATATCTATATGCAGTCTTTAACTTATTTTATTACTTTCTTGGTAGTAACCAAAAACCAGTGCCCCAATCCTTCGTCCACATCCACGTCCGCGCAAGTTAGCTTCCACTCCTGCCAAATCCCTCCAAGCATGATACGCACAAAATTCCCTTCCAATTGATTTTGCTTCTGCTCAAAATCTCTATACTACTAACAAAACAATGATGGAATTCGACAACCAAGAAGAATCCCACCTCTACGCATCCCAAGAGCACATGGAAACCCTACTCCTCGACGATCCCTCCCTCCTCCTTCGGCGGTGACGCCACTCACTTCTCCGATCCCCTATCCCTCCCCTTCGCCGAGATCTCAATGGACGACTACAATTACCCCATCCTCATCTCTGTCGTCCATTTTCCACCCACTCACCTTTCGTCTCCTGATGACGGCGATTGCCTCTGCTTATTTTTTAATCGAGCAAAACCACTGAACCCATCACTCAAATCGACATTGCAATTGGCAGTGGAGTTGGTTTGGTTGCGGCGGGAGTGGCTCATAAGGGGCAAGGGTTGGAGATGGTGACGGGGTTGATTGGTGGCCTAGGGTTAAGGAGGAAGAGGGTGGCTCGCTGGCAGCGCTGGAAAAGGAGGGACGGGCCATTGGTGGGTGTATATCTTCCTTCTTTTAGATGGTTAGGGTTCTTAGGTTTAAAAATTAATTGAAGAAGATGGGAAAAGGGCATTGTAGTCTTTTTGTATGAAATTTTGGTTTTGTTTTTAACTTATACTCACTTTAAGTCTTAAAATATGCACGTGTGATCCACACTACGGTAACTTAGACAGAGTTTTTAACGGTAGGGAGGTCAAGTGCAAAATATTCAAAACCATGAGGTAGGGAATTGGCTATTTCCGAAAGTCAAGGAGGTCATGTGCTAAAGCTCCTAACCACAGGGAGGTAATCTGTACTTTGACCAAAAAAACTACTAATTAACAAGTACCTAAAGAATGGTAGTATAGGCAAGTCAAAAGTTGATGTTTTGGTAAGTCTACTGTTAGCTAGATATATTTCCTTCGGGTCTTCAGGAGAGAAAAAATATATTAGGGCCTTGTTCGTTTTAGGGTTTCAAAATTTCTGGGCACGGTTTTCAATAATTTTTTTTTATCTATCTCTCCCCACCCAATTTAACAGGGCCCTAGGTGCTTTTGAGACACCGCCGTGTGATATCCCACCATCCCCCACCCATTTAGGATATATGACTTACTATAGGACTAATATGAGTCTTGAATGTGTGGTCAGAGATGGGGCATAGCGTGACGGTGCCACCATGCCACATCAGAACTAAATAGTTAGTTATTTAGTCATGCTGAACTATATCCTCTGTTCCTTGGTAGCACAAGTCTCTTTAGGAGTTTGACTTTTAAGAAAGGCAATAATAAATATTGCACATCCAAATTTACTGATGATTTCCATCAGAGAGAGAGAGAGAGTACCATTGCAGTTGACTGGATTAGGCAGCAAGAGAAGGACATGAAGGAGCACAAAAACGAGGAGAGAGACCTGAAGAGATGAAGCCATTCCTTCCTTGTTCTTGAACCAAAAACTCTACTCTGAAGTAGTAAATAAGAGGATCGGAGGAGAGAAACAGTAAACTTCTTTAAGGATCAAAAGCTTCTTCCTCGTCTAATAACCGGTGATAAGAGTTTACTTTGGTAGACAAACAAATCAAGCTAAGTTAGCCCGCACTTTGCCTTGATCAGTACTACTCTGCTATTTAGCATGCGTTAAGATGGCACCGAACACATATTTCGGTTACAGCTGGTGGGTTGCATAGCGCTTTACACGTCGCAAACATGCAAACTAACTTAAAACATATACCCCAAAGACTTGGGCACTCCAACACATATCATCAGCGGTGCTATCCCTACCCCACCGCTCTGTTTCATCGCTCTCTCACTACTTCGTCTAGGCAATCAATGGTCCGAATTTTAAAAAATTATTTCAAGAAAGAGTTTAATTTCCCTAAAAGAAGTTTTTTAAATCCGGACCATTCCAAAACACTTTTGGTTGATGAAATTGAGAGCGTGAATGAGAGCGGTGGTAGACTTTTTGCACATATCAGCTAGCTCTCATATATGATCTGGCACATTTTTGTCCGTATATGATCTGGCAGTGTTTTTTGACACTCAGAGTTCCAAAGACACTACAGTGACCAACTAAGATGGAAAATCCTGAAACCCCACCCACACTACAAAATGTCAAAATCCGTGTGGTTGTAGAATGATTGAACCAAGATAATCACAATCTAAGTCACGTAATTCGCGTGTGACCGAGTACTGTGAGTGCGTGAGCGAAAGCGTGATCGAGCACAAAAGTATTTTAAAATACGTAACAAACTACTAAAATTTGTAAGGGAGGGCCAGGAAGAAGAGAGAAAACAACTAGGGTTTTTTTTAGAGAGAGAGGACTTCAAGTGTAGAGATTTTTGGCTACTCCAACCTAATCTGAAAACTTATTTTTTTACCTAATATAATTTGGAGAACAATATAACCCCGTTCATTTTGAGATTTTAAATTTGGATTTGTAGATAATGAATGTAGAGAGAAATAGAATAATGATTGAAAATAAGGGTAATAATTAAAGAGATATAGAAAGAAAAATAAGAGTAATTAATGGATTAGAGAGAAATAGGATAATGATTAAAATCCAAAATCCTTAACCGAATAAGATGTATGAGATTTTGTACTACCCACCCTTAGTCAACTTTACCAAATTTGATGACTTCCTCTCGCCCTCTAAAATTGGTGATTGAGAATGACTCATCCAATACCTTAAATGTGAAGAATTTTTCAGTGCCGGGTGGGTACCCCATGGTGCCTGCTCGGCACATCCGGGCCGTTCAATGCGGTTTTGGACGGCTCGGATTTGAAGAGAGAGAGAGTGGTGGGGTGATAGGAGAGAGAGAGTTTCAATTTGGGCCGTTTAAAAGTGCATTGGACGACCCTGATGTGTGGAGCGGACACTACGTAAGATATACCCACCCAGGACCGAAAAATTTCTCCTTAAATGTTGGTCCTCCTCTTTCTTACCCTTTCATTTTAAGGAGAAAAAAAATACTAAAGAAAGTAAATAAATAGAATTTTGAAGAGTGGGTTGGAATGCTAAACATGTAAACCACAAAAATGAATTTTGAAATGACACATAGGTCAACAAATGGCAAATTTGATGTACATTTTTTTTTCTTCTTCTCTGAAATGGTCAAAACTTGGACACAGAATAGTAGCATACCTCCAGTATATCTATCTAATCACAAAAAGTAACACCCCAAACCCACATCCAAATTAGTCTGCATGCACGCCTTGTTTGTATGTTATCTCGTGGTGTTTATTACTACTCCAGAGTTTTAGCAACCACCGTTGGCCGTAGTAATATTCCTTGCACAGCCCACCGGAGGAGTCGGTTCCCGGCGACATTTTCGGTGACCGAAGACGCTAGGAGGTTTGGGAGGAGTGTAGTGTTTGAGAGAAGGATGGCGAGCGGTAGCGGCGAGGAGAAGCAGCAGAAGTTTCCACCGCAGAGGCAGGACAGCCAGCCGGGGAGGGAGCATGTCATGGACCCCGTCCCTCAGGCTACTAGCCGTGATTACAAGCCTGCCAATAAGCTCCAGGTACTCTTACTATATATACTACGCCCGGCCCCCAAAGCTATTCATCCAAGCATTAATTTTGTGGACAATGCTACGTACACATTTTTTGGACGATCGTATGATGCATGTGAACTTTACAAAGTATTTTAATTTCGCCATCTCCGAGTGCAAATCCTGGCACCACTGCTGACAGACCCAAGTTGAAAGGTTTATATAGTTTGATGGGGTTAAGGGTAGGATCTTATAATTTAAGGGGTCATTTTGAGAACATGTGATAGTTCAAGGGGACAAGGCCAGATTTTTAATTGCGGTATCGGAAAACGTAACTGTATTAGTGATACTGAATACTAATACCACCATATATCTCCTGATATTGGGCCAATAGACCATATTAGCCGATACACTGTAAATAACAGTAGGAGGCTAGGTCCAAAATTTCATTACATAACGGTCGATACGAGCCGATACACTAGTAAATAACAGTATCAGAGGTCTAAAATCTCATTATAATCTCATTATGCAACAGTCGATACGATACAATACGTAAAGGCCTCCATGTGGAGGCCTTTATTTAAAACCCTGGGACAATGTGTAATTATGATGAACTTTGTATCTAATGGGGATTAGTTTGATGAAATTCAACTACTGTTTGAGAGAGAATATATTATATCAGCGTAGATTTTGTATTTAAGTTACAGAAATCATGACCCAAACCAGACAGACTTAAAATGGCAGGAACGGATAAAGACAAAAAAAAAAATAGCAACTCACCCTTGGTTGGGTTGGTGGTTAAAGTAGAAATACTTTTCCCCATTGTGGTATGTAACATGTGGTGAGGAAACTTTCTTTGTTGTGATTTTTTCCCTCTCTGATGCCTGCGGACTTCGATTTGGGGGCATAACATCCCTTGAGGGTATACAGGATCACTATTTTAGTGGTAAATTATTCGGAGAGCAGCCACTTTTACTATGTTGTGTGAAAGTTTAGGCCTATCTCGCGTCCTTCCTGGTCCAAACCAATCGATTGGGCAGTACGGTGATTGTTTTGTCTTGTTTAGTACCCTTTTTCTCTCTTTTTGTGAAAGTAGAAGCTCCGCCTTTCACATCTGCTTCTCTGTAGCAACCTTGGACACTCACTCATGTTGCGAATACTAAGTAAGATCATTTACCCCGCGTAATTTATCACATGAACATGGTTTACGAAATTATTTGTCAATTCTCAAAAACAAATGATTGTGTGTAGCACTCCAGTCCACACACCACAAAAGCAACTTTTTTAGACTTGTCTATGAATATAAGCATTGGATAAGATTGTGAGTTAGAAACAGTCGAGAATCCATCCATCCCCAAGCCAAAATTGGAGTAAAAAATAATTTGTTTATCCTCTATTACTAGCCCTAGAGAGATACAGGTTACCAAAAGGATACGGTCAACTTACCTATAATGCTCCTCCATAAAACGCAACTGCATCAAAGCACATTATGAAAACATGTTCCTCCTCGCTGCATAGACATATGCACAGTGCAGTTGCCTCACATACTTTATGAAAACACGCTCTCCCTAGTTATGAAACATTTCAAATACGAATTCTAACAATTACAATGAAAAAAGAACAACGATATATACTAAAGGAAAAAGCTCTAAACGTATAATGACTAAACTACCCTTAACATAAAATAAGATTACAAAAGAACACAAACAACATTATATATTCACACCCCCCTCTCAAACTCATGATGTGAGCCCGGAGAGCATCGAGAGTTTGCCGAGGAGGAAGCGAAACCGAGCGGTGGTGTGCGTCTTGGTGAAGAAATCGGCTAACTGAAGAGAGGAGGAGACAAATGGTAGAGCAATTGTACCAGATTGTAGATGATGGCGAACAAAGTGACAATCAATTTCAATATGCTTCGTGCGCTCATGAAAAACTGAGTTATGGGCAATCTAAATGGCACTTTTATTGTCACAAAAAAGAGGTGTAGGAGAGGAGATAGTGACAGCCATATCCGATAAAAGCCAGCGGAGCCAAACAACTTCAGAGGTGGCATGGGCCATGGCACGATACTCAGCTTCCGCAGTGGAACGAGCAATAACGGATTGCTTGCTTTTCCAAGAGATAAGGGAATCACCCAAGAAAACACAGAAGCCAGAGGTGGACTTTCGATCAGAGATATCACCTGCCCAATCAGCATCGGCATAGGCCCGAAGAGTCAAATCAGAAGAAGAGGAAGAGAGAACTAAACACTGAAACATGGTGCCATGAACATAACGAAGGATACGAAGTAAGGCAGCCCAATGAGTAGACCGAGGGGCACAAACAAACTGACTAACAATATGCACAGCATAGGCAATATCCGGCCGAGTGACGGTGAGATAAACAAGACAACCAACAAGCTCACGATATTCGGTAGGATCAGCAAGAGGAACCCCATCAGAATTAGAGAACTTAGCATGTAACTCAATAGGAGTATCAACTTTTTTGTCATCAGTAAGTTGAGCACGATGAAGAATGTCAGCCACATACTTAGTCTGAGTCAAGAGGTAACCTTTTGGAGAGGAGGCAACCTCAATGCCAAGAAAATACCGAAGAAGCCCCAAGTCCTTCATTTCAAATTCGTGAAACAAGTGATGTTTCACTTCATCAATAGCAGCAGAGTCGGAACCAGTGATGATCATGTCGTCAACATAGAGCAAAATGAGAACCAAACCATGAGAAGTGCGACGAACAAAAAGAGCAGATTCATGAGTGCTAGGCTGAAAACCAACCTGTAAAACCACATCATGAAAGCGTGCATACCAAGCACGAGGAGACTGTTTGAGCCCATACAGAGCACGACGGAGGCGACAAACAAGGCCGGTGGCATGAGGGAGACCCGGTGGAGGACGCATATAAACTTCCTCAAATAGATGACCATTGAGGAAGGCATTTTTAACATCCAACTGAAAGAGAGGCCATTGGTGCGTAGCAGCCACAGAAATCAAAAGACGAACATATGTCATTTTTGCAATAGGAGCAAAAGTCTCCTCATAATCAATACCATATTCCTGAGAGAACCCCTTGGCAACTAAGCGGGCTTTGTACCGCTCCAAGGAACCATCAGAATGAGTCTTTACTTTGTAAACCCATTTGCATCCAATGAGATTCTTACCAGCTGGGAGGGGAACCAAGTCCCAAGTCTAAGTGTTAGCAAGAGCAGTGAGCTCGTCATTCATGGCAGTCACCCAGTTAGGATCATTACAAGCTTCTTTGTAAGAACGAGGTTCAAAATGAGTATGTATGTGAGATAAGAAATTGTGATAAGAGGAGGAAAAACAAGTATGAGTAAAGCCAAGAAGTTTTACCGAAGGACGACTGTAGACACCCTATTTTTGACTTTCCAGAATAGTTTATTTACGGTATTTGATTCCCCGATGATGAATATGGTCAAGAACATCTCGAGATTGTTAGCATGTTTGAGCTTTGAGCATTCCAAAAACCCTCTCAGATCCCTTTCAAACCCTTTAAGCCAGAACCAAACGGCCTCAGCAAAACCCTACTGGAGTACGCTGGTTCTTGACTAGCGTGCGCAGGAAGCCCTGCCACGTGTCAGTCATCGCCGCTTACTGGCGCACGCCACTCAACAAGGGGCGTACGCCAGTCAATTCCAGTCAAATCAACCTTTTTTAGCCAGACGCGCGAGAGATTTTGTAACCCCCCGACGTCAGCCACAGTTCCCCTGATGATTACTTCGGCCAGAGATGTCCCCTTCTCACCTACAACTTCCCTCAAGCCAAGTCCCATGCATTAAATGCATGGGAGGCTCCTCCTTGCCACCTTCCCAAACAAGCCTTAAGGGGCCAACTAATTTCAGTCAGCCCCTTCTCCATAAATACCCCCCCTTGCATTCATTTGCAAGGGGTTAAGTTCATTAAGAGCCTATTTTCCTCCATTCCTCTCTTGTTCCCTTGTTTTCCTTTCTTCTCCCATAAAAAGAGTAAGCAAGGAACACCTCTCCACAGTCCATAACCTTCACCACACTCCCATCTACCATCATCTTCAAGCTCAAAGATCAAGTCTCTTCATCAAACTCACAAGCAAAAGGTATACCACCTTTGCTTTCTGTCTTCTGTTCTGACCCCTAAGGGGGGCTAGCAGGGTCAAGGCTGGTAATCTATACCAGTCCTGGCCCTAATGCTGGCAAGGTTTCAAAACCGTATGCAGTGATCAGTGGCGCATGCCAGTAGTTTGAGCCGTACGCCAGTCATGGCAGTACGTGCAAAACTAGCGTGGGGATCATGGATCATTGTTTTATTGCTTTATTTATGTTCTGATCACCCTGATGCATGCTAAAACCAATCTTTTGCTTACTGTATTTTAGAACTGCTTTCTCTTCCATCTGTATCTTAGTGTAGTTTGGCCTCTGGGAACCTTCTGGTCATGTTCCAGAGCCCAGATGGTGCAAAGCCAAAGCATTGGAACAAAGTGACAACTGGCGTACGGCCATACACTACTGGCGTACGGTAGTAATCTAGCTTCCTGTGGCTTGACCCTTGCATGGATCTTCCATCCAGGCCTTTGATCATTGTCCCCTCACTGTTGAAGGGGTTTTCTGTCCATTTGGTGGCTTCTCAGCCCTTTAATCTGTCTGTAATAGCTTAGTAATCTATATCAACTGCGTGGTTTGTCCTGGGTGTGCACTAGTCCCTTCCAGAGCCCAGAGGGTTGATAACAGAAGCTGTGAGCTTGAGCTTACCGGCGCACGCCAGTTGTGGTGTGGCGCACGCAGGTCAGGGCTGCATGCAGTGGCTTAGCCAGTGCATGCAGGCTTGCTTCTGTGTGCATCACTGCACAGTTAGCGTGTTCTAGTCTGTTCAAAATGTTCACAGTAGCTTGTTCTCAATCTATTATATTTGCTTAGATCAAACATCTATCATCCATAAACATCTTGTCACATATTTGTACATAAACTGCAAACGTGTTACAGTTTTAATCCCTATTAACTGTTCCCCCGCCCTATCTGGCTAAGAAAATGATCAAACAAAGAGAGAAATGCAAATGTTTTATAAAATGCCTGAGTAGAGACCGATCCCCGGATTGGGCGAGAGGGGGTGCCATAAAACCCTTCCCCTCTCGTAACCTGGCTCCCGAACCTCAGATTTCAAAGGTGACGACGGACCAGTCTACAAGCCTTTTTCAAACTCAAACAAGCGTGATCCAAACGTTTTCAAAAACACGGTTTCTTGGGTACTCTCCACAAAACCCGAGTGGCGACTCTCTGATTTGCGAAGCGTTTCGCCGCGCTCCCCGCAAAAGGGCGCACCCGGAATTTTCATGCTTAAGACGCGGGAGTTTTTGGGGCGTGTGCCCACAGTGGCGACTCTGCTGGGGAAATAGCGAACCGGGATGGAAGCATGGATTAGGGCAACATTTGGGAACTAATACATGAATGAACAATTTTCAAAAGTCTGTCAAAACAGTACGCTCCGCGCTGCTGAAGAACGGAATGGTAACGTAACAGGATTCTACATCCGACCACTCCGAACTGGGGCTTTTACTATTGTTCGCTTGTGTAGTTTTCTCCAAGTGTCGATTAATGAAGTGAGCCAAGCTTCAAAAGGCGTTTTTCAAAAAGTATTGCATTTCTCTCTCTCTTGATCATTCTTTCGGCACGCGTTCATTTGCATCAGTGTTCTATCAGCCCCGTTGAGGTGTTTTGGGTAACCGGCACAGTTTACTGGAGCCCGGGGTCCTCGAATGCCCAACAACCTTGGACGATGATGAGACGTATTACCGTTTGACCATTGCTTTGCTGCACGCGTTGCGATGGGAGGTATAAAACGACTCTAGCCTGAGGAACCCCCTTCAGCCAAAACCAGCCTCGTCACGCGTACAAAGCACTAGAACCTTTCAAACTAGGACAGGAACCCACAGGGTAGGATTACTTGCATCTAACCCCCATAAACTGTCTATGTGTTACCGTTTTCCCTATCGCATGCCTGTACATACATTCATGACGTTCTGCGTAGGAGCATGCTAGGGCGGCTTTTAGGGTTTTCTCTCTTTCAAAACCGTTTTATGCCTGCTGAGGCGCTGCCTGGACCGATGAAGAGTCGTGCATCTCGATGGTGTACGTTGTCAATTTTCAAAGTCCTTGGATCAACGAGACTTTGGGAAATCAAGACTTTTTAAGTCCTTGCCTAGACCCGATCGAGGTTTCAAACAGAAAATCTAGGAACAACGGAGAGAATGCCGTGATACTTACACCACTTTGGTTATCGTGCGAAGCACGTACACCGCTTAGGCTAAGTGGAGTGTTGCCACAACGCCGCCCCGGTTCCGGTATCACGTCATCTACACCGAGTTGTTCCCCTCCAAAGTTGAAACCTCGAGAATGGAATAGTCAAAGACTTAGGCTATTTTGACATCTCTTAGTATTAGTCGATTCAAACAAGGATACATCGTCGAAAAGAAATCCGAGGATCTTGGCAACGTTCGAACGTCTTGAGATGGACTCGTCTCTAGTTGTAGAGTCTAGGAGGACACCAACAACGACGTGTACATTGAATTCTTTCAAATAAAACTATTGCAGGGACACTTCCTGAGCCTTCGATTGCTTTACTGTCTAGCTTTGGGCATTGCACCGTCAAGGAAATGACCGAAAAGAAGAGCTCTAGGCCATCGCCTTCCTCGATCATCAATCCAAAATGGCAGCACAAACAGAGCTGGCTGAGCTGAAGAGGGCTGTACAAGAAATGAACCAGAAAATGGACAAGCAAATGGTTATGGTCCAAGGGCTGTTTGACCTTTTCACCACCATCACGTCAAAATCGGATCGGGGGCTAGTCAAAGAACCTCTTCAGGCCTGTCACACTCCTGCGGTCGGAATCAAGCCGTGCTCAAGAGACATGTTCAAAGACCTAGTTGAGTGTCATGAAGTTAGAACTCGCCCGAAGACCGCTGGTTCCTTGTTCAAAGCCAGTGCCGAAAAGGAGGATATGCGCAACAAAGAAGTCACCCCCAGTGCCGAAAGAGTGCATTCCCTTGACAGCACATTGCTATACAGCGGCGGAATGAGTAAAAGTTCTACCAACCCTCAATCCAATCGCCGGAACCCACCAAGGACCTTCTCGTGCTTCTCTGCACCTTTGTCCTCGGTTTATGAGAAGCTCCTTGAAGCTAGCATCCTCAGGCCACTCCGTCCGACTCCTCCACCTCGAGCACTCCCGGCGTCTCACAATCCAAATGCCTATTGTGCTTTCCATCAAGCGCCTGGCCATCCCACCAATGCTTGCTACCGCCTCCGACATGCCATTCAGAATCTCATCGATAATGGCACTATTCCACCCCCACTCCCATCAAAACCTGACGACAGTCCCAACTCATTGCTCCAACTCAAGTCTGACACTCTGGTTGGTCAGGTATCTATCACCTCCACTCAAATCAACCCCATCTCCACTCAAACCAACCCGAGCTCCACCATACTCAACCCAACCCTCTGCATTGCCCCAGAAACTCAACCCAAACCAATTGTGTTTATCCCTTCTGAATCCGAGGCTGTAGGATGCGGAATAGAAGATGGGGCTGAAAACTGGAAAGCACCGGTTGAGGATCGGATCGATCAAGCAAAGGAGCGGACTGACAGTCTGAGGTCCTTCACTCAAGGGCATTTGGAGTTGCTGTTCTCCCAAGTGGGTTTAGTCAAAGAAGCTGAGGAAGCTGAAGTGCTGTTGCTTGGGCCTGACATCCTCTAGATCCCACCTCTCTGTGAGGAAGCCAAGGGTAACAATAAAAGTTGCATTTTCAAATCGCGTTTAGCTTGCATTGCACACTTTTGAGTCTGAGTCTGACACAGTGTCTGTCAAGTCGTCTTAGTCTAGCTCTGAGTCGGAGTTCGTGCCTCTTGGCCCTCCATGTCGTAGCTTCTATTCTCAATTCGAGTCTTTTGCTATACTTGGCAACCCCGTGGGGCTTTCTTTATGATATGCACTATCTTGCTTCTAAGTACTTTGCTGGCTTTTGAATAAACTGTGTCGACCCTGACGACGAAGGGATAGATTTCGATGGGGTAATCCCCAAGGAAATGTGTTCCCTCGCCGAAAGGGAAAACGAAAGGCGTGCTCGGCCTATTAAAAGAAGAAGTAGTTTCAATAAACTTGAAAGATGAGGTAGACCCCCGGATGACTCGAAATTGGCTCAACGCTGTCCCCAAAGGAACATTGCACCTAGTCAGACAGGCTCGAAGAACCATCGACATTTTGGCATGGTTTCACAAAAGACACGCCTGACATCGATCATGAGATGACAAAATATCAAATCTCCTGCCACCGGATGTCAAGCTAGAAAGCGGAAGCTCAGAAGGCTCCAGGCCTCGTACCATGTTCAAAACAGCAGCAGCGACGCTCCATCGAGCGCACATTCAAAAGGCGCAAAAATGGCCCGGAGCGAGGCATTTCCAACCAAAGCAGTCAAGACCCTGTGTCGTCAAAAGCCATTTTATCAAGGACTGAAGCCAAAGATCATCGACCTCAATAGCAACAAAACTTCAATACCTTGGCCAACTTGGATCAATTCAAGAGCCACTTTTCCCTGAGAGAAGCTCGTTGGGCCGTAAACCACAAGGGTGGGCGGTGCCAAGCAAAAGATAGAGCAACCTGCTAGACCGAAAACCTAAGGAGGCGGTCTAGGCAAAAATAAATAGGCAAAAAGTCGAAAGCTCGCTAGGCCAAAAACCTGAAAAGGCGGTTCTAGGCAAAAGTTAGAGCGTAAAAGGAGAAGTAAAATACTCGAGTGAACCTTGGCCCGAACTACGTTTTGACCTGATTCCCCAGAATGGGATACGTAGGCAGTCTCTCTTCGAGACTCGGTCATAATCTATTCAATTAGATCACAGGTTTACAGCTTTGGTATACCGCAATGGTTGCCTAAATGGGGTACGTAGCCAGTCTCTCTTCAAGACTCGATCACAATCCATCAATTTGATCCAAGGCTTTAGTGCACCACCGTAGTCGGAACAGGACAAGCTTCAGCAGAAACATAAGGGGGGAACCCTTTGTCTTTCAATCTTATTTCAAACTACTACTTCAATTTCAAAGCTGAGCAAAAGCCTTTAAAAAAAAAAAGAGAAAAGAAAAAGAGAAGCATAAAAAACAAAACGAAATGCTAGAGGCCCCAACGGGCTCACAGTTTATAATAAGTTCAGCGAAGTCTAGTTTGAGCAGCTTTCCAGTCACGCGCGCTAGTTTGAGACTCACGCACGTTTGCTCAAAGTGACACGCGTTGGTCTCAAACCTGCGCGCGCTTCTCCAATTCCCGCAGCATACAGCGGTTGGTAGCCATCACGCCTAACAAAGATTTTGAACCCCCGGTGGAAATTTCGGGTTAAAACCAGGGTTTCGGTGCCTCGAAATTGGTTTTAAGGGCTCTTGCCAAGTTTTCTATGCCGTGCAGGTCATATGTGCCTAATGTGATTGTGCGGGGGTGTCGGTTTCAGTCCGGGCCTATATGAGTCATCCTATTTTGTCCATCTTTGCGACGTTTTTCTATTTTTCGGTCTATTGCCTATTCCGGGGCTTTCTTCTCTGTTTCATTTATTCACACAGGTCATTGTACATATTTGACTGTGTGTGAGTGTCAGTTTCACCTATCTAGGGATATTTTGGATTTTGGCCTGTTAATGTCCAAAATTTCATTATTGCCCATGTGTCGGAGAGTCTGCATTGTATCCTAGGACTCTTCTTCCTCATTCTTCCGAGCTAGGCGGTCTATACGTGTGCGTATGTCTGTGTGTCAACTCGATTCGCTCGTCAATGCAAGTTGGATATTAGCGATTGGTTCATACTCTATCTATCTCCAATGAACCGAGAATAATGCAACTTTTACAGCGCCACTACGGCATCCATGGTCCAAGCAAGCAGCAAATCGTCAAGTACAGAGGGATACATTGGCCCAAACGCAAAAGCAAATCAAGCAAGTCACAGGGTGATCTAACCCGCTCGAAAGTTATCTACTTGGGCACGCAGGCCCGCACCTCAAATCAAAGCAGCAAAGCTCCGACCCGCTCGAAAGTTGTCTACGTGGGTACACAGGCCCGCAACTCAAATCCAAGCAGTAAAGCAAAAGTGTGGCTCAGTGGTAGCCCTCAATCGTCAAAATTGACCTGGTCGTCGTTTGTGTCGTCCCTTTCTCTAGAAGCCGCCCTAGTCTGCCCTTGCATTTTCAATTTGTACATATGTGTCTAGCATACGTTATCGTTGCATATTGTATATCAAATGTCAAAAGTAGGAAAGTACATCAAATCAAAATCCATCCAAAGCACATCGAGGCTTTCAAATCAAATCAAGCCAAACCAGCGCGTTGTGGCATTCGCAAATCAAATCAAATCAGCGTCGAGGCCCATTCCCAACAGGCAGCCCATGTTGCCCTGATCCATGTTTCCATCCCAGTTCGCTATTTCCCCAAGCAGAACCCGTTCAATCAACGACGATCTATCCGTCCAATTCAAAATCAACGGCGATCTATCCGTCCAATTCAAAATCAACGGCGATCTATCCGTCCAATTCCAATCAACGACGATCCATCCGTCCTATTTCAAATCAACGACGGTCTGTCCGCCCAAAGTCAAATCAACGACAGTCTGTCCATCCAACTTCCAATTCAACCGTTAGCGTATCATCCAGCAGTCTTATTGCTCTGTCTCGGATGGTCCTTGATAAGGAGATTGGCTCTGATTCCTAACAGATGGAATTTAACCTACCTGACGCGACCTACCCGTGATTGTTGGAACTATCCGTGCCATGGTTAGCTTTATCCTCAACGATCAGCCAGTCATGTTCAAATTCAACGATGATCAGTCATGTCATCACCGACGATCAGCCATGTTGTCCTCTCAACGATGATCAGCCATGTCATCACCGACGATCAGCCATGTCGTCCTCTCAACGATGATCAGCCATGTCGTTGATCAGCCATGTCATCACCGACGATCAGCCATGTCGTCCACTCAACGATGATCAGCCATGTCATCACCGACGATCAGCCATGTCGTCCACTCAACGATGATCAGCCATGTCATCACCGACGATCAGCCATGTCGTCCTCTCAACGATGATCAGTCATGTCATCACCCCGATCAACGGCGATTAGAATATTGCCCGCGTTCACCCCGATCAACGGCGATCAGAATATTGCCCGCGTTCACCCCCTCAACGACGATCAGAATATCGTCCGATCGATCCACGACGACGGTCTGCCCGTCCAATCAGTCTACAACACCGTTCGCCTATCCTAGTCCACATCGGTCTACAAGTAGCGCATCTTCCAGCAGTCTTATTGCTCTGTCTCGGATGGTCCCTGATAAGGAGATTGGCTCTGATTCCCAACAGATGGAATTCAACCTACCTGACGCGACTTACCCGTGATTGTTGGAATTCTTCGTGCCGAAGAAGGATTGATCTCCAGCGGTAATGATTTACCCGCGGCTGATTATTCCCCAGGAGAGTCCACCTCACCATTCAATGATGGTCCACCCATCCCTATTTTCCAACAGAGTTCAAACTCTTTTCCAATGATCTTCAGATGGTCCTTCAGATGGTCCGTCCGTCTTCAATCTCTCAATGGACGGTACATTTAAATACATGTCCGCATTTTCTATTTCTTCTGGATAGCCTTGAGAGGGTGTCTAGAGACCTTTGACGTTACTTGTACCAAAACAATGGTGCTCCAAGTGCCGTCAAAGGGGGGCTACTGTAGACACCCTATTTTTGACTTTCCAGAATAGTTTATTTACGGTATTTGATTCCCCGATGATGAATATGGTCAAGAACATCTCGAGATTGTTAGCATGTTTGAGCTTTGAGCATTCCAAAAACCCTTTCAGATCCCTTTCAAACCCTTTAAGCCAGTACCAAACGGCCTCAGCAAAACCCTACTGGAGTACGCTGGTTCTTGACTAGCGTGCGCAGGAAGCCCTGCCACGTGTCAGTCATCGCCGCTTACTGGCGCACGCCACTCAACAAGGGGCGTACGCCAGTCAATTCCAGTCAAATCAACCTTTTTTAGCCAGACGCGCGGGAGATTTTGTAACCCCCCGACGTCAGCCACAGTTCCCCTGTGATGATTACTTCGGCCAGAGATGTCCCCTTCTCACCTACAACTTCCCTCAAGCCAAGTCCCATGCATTAAATGCATGGGAGGCTCCTCCTTGCCACCTTCCCAAACAAGCCTTAAGGGGCCAACTGATTTCAGTCAGCCCCTTCTCCATAAATACCCCCCCTTGCATTCATTTGCAAGGGGTTAAGTTCATTAAGAGCCTATTTTCCTCCATTCCTCTCTTGTTCCCTTGTTTTCCTTTCTTCTCCCATAGAAAGAGTAAGCAAGGAACACCTCTCCACAGTCCATAACCTTCACCACACTCCTATCTACCATCATCTTCAAGCTCAAAGATCAAGTCTCTTCATCAAACTCACAAGCAAAAGGTATACCACCTTTGCTTTCTGTCTTATGTTCTGACCCCTGAGTGGGGCTAGCAGGGTCAAGGCTGGTAATCTATACCAGTCCTGGCCCTAATGCTGGCAAGGTTTCAAAACCGTATGCAGTGATCAGTGGCGCACGCCAGTAGTTTGAGCCGTACGCCAGTCATGGCAGTACGTGCAAAACTGGCGTGGGGATCATGGATCATTGTTTTATTGCTTTATTTATGTTCTGATCACCCTGATGCATGCTAAAACCAATCTTTTGCTTACTGTATTTTAGAACTGCTTTCTCTTCCATCTGTATCTTAGTGTAGTTTGGCCTCTGGGAGCCTTCTGGTCATGTTCCAGAGCCCAGATGGTGCAAAGCCAAAGCATTGGAACAAAGTGACAACTGGCGTACGGCCATACACTACTGGCGTACGGTAGTAGTCTAGCTTCCTGTGGCTTGGCCCTTGCATGGATCTTCCATCCAGGCCTTTGATCATTGTCCCCTCACTGTTTAAGGGGTTTTCCGTCCATTTGGTGGCTTCTCAGCCCTTTAATCTGTCTGTAATAGCTTAGTAATCTATATCAACTGCGTGGTTTGTCCTGGGTGTGCACTGGTCCCTTCCAGAGCCCAGAGGGTTGATAACAGAAGCTGTGAGCTTGAGCTTACCGGCGCACGCCAGTTGTGGTGTGGCGCACGCAGGTCAGGGCTGCATGCAGTGGCTTAGCCAGTGCATGCATGCTTGCTTCTGTGTGCATCACTGCACAGTTAGCGTGTTCTAGTCTGTTCAAAATGTTCACAGTAGCTTGTTCTCAATCTATTATATTTGCTTAGATCAAACATCTATCATCCATAAACATCTTGTCACATATTTGTACATAAACTGCAAACGTGTTACAGTTTTAATCCCCATTAACTGTTCCCCCGCCCTAACTGGCTAAGAAAATGATCAAACAAATAGAGAAATGCAAATGTTTTATAAAATGCCTGAGTAGAGACCGATCCCCGGATTGGGCGAGAGGGGGTGCCATAAAACCCTTCCCCTCTCGTAACCTGGCTCCCGAACCTCAGATTTCAAAGGTGACGACGGACCAGTCTACAAGCCTTTTTCAAACTCAAACAAGCGTGATCCAAACGTTTTCAAAAACACGGTTTCTTGGGTACTCTCCACAAAACCCGAGTGGTGACTCTTTGATTTGTGAAGCGTTTCGCCGCGCTCCCCGGAAAAGGGCGCACCCGGAATTTTCATGCTTAAGACGCGGGAGTTTTTGGGGCGTGTGCCCACAACGACGATCACGAGAGGGATACCGGCATTCTGGTGGATCAGAGTCTTCTGAAGCAGGGGGAGGACGAGGAGTCGTACGATTGCGACGGACATAATGCTTGGGAAGATGAGGAATGAGGTTGGAACTAAAAGAAGCAGGAGGGGCAATAGGAATATCGGACACTTCAAGGGTACGAACATACTCATCTGTAGGAACATCCACGGGAAATGGATCAATATGCACAAGATCCTCTTTGATGACATTGACGGGTTTGGATGGGAGAGAGAAGAAGGGGAGACGCTCAAGAAAAGTAACATGCCAAGACACATACAACTTTCGTGTCACGGGATCATAACAACGGTAGCCCTTTTGTTGGATTCCATACCCCAAGAAGACACATAAGACACTACGAGCACTAAGCTTAGTGCGGTCCTTTTTAGGGAGAAGGACAAAGCTAGTGGAGCCAAACACACAAAGAAGAGAATAGTTAGGAACCTGACCAAAGAGCTGTTCATAAGGGGAGGAACCAGAGAGAAGCGGAGTAGGCATCCGATTGAGAAGATAAGCTGCAGTGAGCACAGCCTCGCCCCAAAAGGTGGCAGGCACAGAAGAGGAAAGAAGAAGAGACCGTGCAGTATTTAGAAGGTGACGATACTTGCGTTCAGCACGCCCATTTTGAGCGGGAGTGTCGGTACAAGAAGATTGATGAATGGTGCCAAGAGAAGTTAAGAATTGTGTGAACTCACCTAGAGAGTATTCTCCGCCTAAGTCAGAGCGAAGAACTTTGATTTCTGTTGAAAACTGAGTTTGAACCATGGAGTGAAAATTACGATATACTTGGTAAAAATTGGATTTGCGTGTCAACAAATATACCCATGTAAACCTACTATAATCATCAACAAATGAGACATAATATTGAGAACCACCTTTAGTAGCAATTGGGGAAGGACCCCACAAATCTGTATGAACAAGTTGGAACGGAGAAGTAGAAACAGAAGTACTTCTATTAAAAGGTAAAGCAGACATTTTGGCAAACTTACAACCACTGCATTCAGAGATATCGCTTACAGAAATGTTTCCCAAACAGCCAGACTTAAGTAAAAGTTTCAAACGTTCACTAGATAGGTGCCCTAAGCGAGAGTGCCAAAGATAAAAGGGGGAAGACTCCTGATTTAAACAAAAGGATGACATAACAGCGGTAGTAGACTCAATAGGAACATGCAAAGTCTCCAAAACATATAGATCGCCAACTCTACGCCCGGTCCCAATCTGCTTCTTCGACATCTGGTCTTGCACAACACAGCCAGAAGAAGAGAACAAGACATCAAAGCCAGAATCAGACAACTGACTAATTGAAATAAGACTAAGAGATAAATAAGGAACATAGAACACATTTGGTATAGATAGGGAGGAAGATGGAGATGGGACAATAGAACCTATAGAGACAACATGCATAGGAGAGCCATTTGCAGTGGAAATACTAATGGGAGAAATAGGAGAGATACAATGGCTTAATAATGACAACGCAGGAGTCATATGGTGGGTGCAAACAGAATCAAAAATCCATGTGGTAGGTAGGATACCTGTGGTATAAGAACTATGCAAACCTGACGGAGTAGTGGTCATAGCAGAAGCTTGAGAATGACCTCCCTGAGTGGCAGCCAAATACGCACGATACTCTTGATACTACTCAAACGAGGGATACTGTGGAATACTATCAGTTGCAGGAGCTACGAAAGCGGCCGGAGGACGAACATACTGGTGTGTGGACCGAGAATGCTGCTGTGTGGGCCTAGAGGAGGCGGGCTTTGAACGAGGAATGCTACCTATTATCTGTAACAATTTCGGACATGCATGCTTCCAATGCCCTTTTTGGTGACAGAAGCTGCACTCATCCAAAGCAACACGAGGTTTAGGCTTGCCTGTAACATGAATCAAATGAGAAGATGGTGTAGGCAAGAGAGGTGCCATATACGAAGTAGGCTGAACCAATGGAGCAACAAATACAGACTGAGAGGGAGCTGCAACAGACCCAACCTTGAACCTAGTTTCCTCAGCTATGAGCTCATGAACAGCACCATCAACTATAGGTTGGGGAGAACGATGAAGGATGGCCCCACGAAGAGGCTCAAATTGATCACGGAGAGCCATGAGAAACTGTACAAGACGTTGTTTCTCACGGTATGCTACATAGAAATCAAGAGACTGCAATTCTACGGGTTCCATTAGTGTCAATTGATCCCAATATTGTGTCATTTCATTGTAGAATTCCTGAATGGTTTTATCTCCTTGCGTAGCCCGTCGAATAGAGCCCTCAAGTTCATATTGCTTTGCAAAGTTGGACTCAAGGTACATCCATTTTAGGTAATCCCAAACTTCCTTGGCCGTCTCATACTTTGAAAAGTTCATTCCGATGCTAGGTTCGAAAGAATTATGAAACCATGTAAGAATTCGTGCATTTTCAACTTCCCATTTGCCAAAGTTTTTGACAAACTCTGCATGTTTCACCGCATATGTAGGATCATCAGCTTCCACATTCACATGAGAAGGTTTCACAATAAGGCCCGTCACATGACCCCACACTTCCTTACCGACAATAAAAATTTTCAAGAAGAGATCCCAAATAGTCGAAAAATACCTCAAACAGTGACTTGGATGATCCAAGCCGTGCAAAAACAGTCGTACGGTGGCAGCATAGTATCAAAATAGCCCAAACAGTGCAGAATGATCCTCAAAGATGTTAACCCAGACAGATACGAATGCAACCTAGGGTCGTCGGAGGTCAGACACTGAGTTCCGGTGGTCGCCAGAGGTCGGAGGGTGTCCGGCGGTGGTCTTCGGTGTTGCTGTGTGTACTGCGGTGTTGCTTTGGTTGCTGCGTTGCAAGATTGCAACTGGGTCTTCAAAGAGGAGAAAACAGAGACTGGAAGATTGCAACTGGGTCTTCAAAGAGGAGAAAACAGAGACGGGCTAAAGGGAGGAAGAAGAAGAGGAGATCGACTGAGGGAAGAGAAGGAGAGAGGGGAGAACGACTAAGAGGAAGAAACGATGGGGATTCGCCCATTCCAAGCTCTGATACCATGAAACATTTCAAATACGAATTCTAACAATTACAATGAAAAAAGAACAACGATATATACAAAAGGAAAAAGCCCTAAACCTATAATGACTAAACTACCCTTAACATAAAATAAGATTACAAAAGAACACAAACAACATTATATATTCACAAGTTACACGAATACGTAATGGCTTGTGTTGCCTGGGTTATACAGGGCAAGGTGGCACTTGTGACTGGTGGCGACTCCGGCATAGGACGGGCAGTTTGCCACTGCTTTGCACTGGAGGGTGCAACCGTGGCCTTCACTTATGTGAAATCCCATGAGGAGAAAGATGCACAGGATACCCTCCAAATGCTAAAAGAAGCAAAGACTGAAGATGCAAAGGACCCGATTGCAGTGCCGGCAGACTTGGGGTTTGACGAGAATTGCAAGAGGGTAGTAGAGGAGGTGGTGAATGCCTATGGCAGAATTGACATCCTGGTGAACAATGCTGCTGAGCAGCACAAGGCAGCATCGATTGAGGAAATTGACGAGCAGAGACTTGAGAGGGTATTCAGGACTAATGTTTTCTCTTACTTCTTCATGACCAGGTAAGTCCGGTACATTTCGTAATTATCCCTCACAATGTTTTAGTAGTAGATTTTTATTTTTCATAGCTCTTCCTTAAATTGGTTTTATTTTTGGATTGTGCTTTGTGCATTACATTTGTTAACTCGTTAAGGTTAAGAAAATGGAGTACCACTCAAGTTCTATTTACTTTATCTAATTATCGCGGTGAGGGAGTTTCCACTGTGATGTGAAGTTCATAAAACTGAAATAGAAAATGTCACACAAAAAGTTAAATAAAAGTGCACAGAAGATGAAGTTGATGCGTTCATATCCAATTCGGTGCGAGTCTTATCTGGAATAAATTTTGGTCATGCAGTGTTCAAGTTCAGTTTGGTTTTTTTGTAAAATTTTCTATGTTTTGTAGCATTCAGTAAAGATTCGTGATTGTTTCGAACTTACCATAACACAAGTCAATACAAGTAATTTCTATTTCCCGGTGTATCACTCGTTGCTAGTCGATAGGTTTGAGATGTTTTGTGAATTACATGCTGGGTGATGATAGGCATTCTTTGAAGCACATGAAGGAAGGGAGCTCCATCATCAACACTACATCAGTGGTGGCATACAAGGGCAACCCCAAGCTGCTGGACTACACTGCCACCAAAGGTGCGATCGTGTCATTCACCAGAGGACTTGCCCTCCAGTTAGTAGGAAGAGGTATACGTGTTAATGGTGTAGCGCCCGGCCCAATCTGGACCCCGCTTATCCCTGCCTCGTTTGACGAAGAAGAGACTCAGAAATTCGGGTCGGAGGTGCCAATGAAGAGGGCAGGGCAGCCAATTGAGGTTGCCCCCTGCTACGTCTTCCTCGCTAGCAATGCCGACTCCTCTTATATCGCAGGCCAGGTCATCCACCCAAATGGTATGAACCCATTTTTTCTCTTATGGCTGTGGAATTAACCACTTAATTAAAATGATCAAATGGAAACTTTCAAATTGCTCAATGGAAACTTTCAGGATATATGGATCAAATTCAAGGATTTCGGTAAGGAAAAGAAAAACAAAACAGAAATAGGAAACTGTTTGTTAATGGTTTAACGGCTGACAGTGGCTAGAATGCTAGATTCTTCAGTCATTTTAGTTTGTTTGTTTCATGCAGATCCTTCATACAAATTAGTCTCAATGCGTAGATTCTTCAAAGTTTTCCTTTCTATCATGCATGCCCTTCGTCCAAATTTCAGTCTTAGTACTTGTTCGCGCTCTATTTAGTGGTGGACGGTCTATTTATTCATTCAATTTTCGTGTTGGGCCTTTGTTTTGCAGGGGGTGTAATTGTCAACGGTTGATGTGTCCGCAGGAAACATTAGTAGCCTCTTGTTTGTTGTCTGGTTTGTATTTTGGGATCTTTGAAATAGGTGATGTGAAAGGTTTCGTAGCCGCTTGTTCGTATTTTGTATGTCCTCTGTGATAGGGAAGCAAGCGCGTTGGTTTACTTAAACCAACGGGTATTCGAAGGTCTACTTTTGATGTCTTTTTTTCGTGTAACCAAGTTTACCGTGTATCTTTCTCTAAAGACCTATGGTTGCTGAAATACTTTGTTTTTCACCCCAAGCAGAAGATAGAAATATGTGAAGTGTTTGCAAGGCTGAAATAAGAGTGGAAAAAATACCAGCTTTAAGTACTAAAATAAGATGCTTGGAACACCACCTTTGTGCCCTGTTTGTCATGGAAGTTATTCGCAAAAATCGCCTAGGAATTTACGGGTGGTTACGGTGAGAATTTTATCCCCAACAAAGCTGCTTATTTGATTTGTTATTGCATTTGGTAGATCAAACAAGACGGGGAATACAAATGGCCAAAATTTGAGTCTTTGAAAAGTTAAAACACAAGATAGGTGCATTTGGCCTTATAAGTCATGATATAGATCAGCAAATTAACCATCTCATTCCACTGAACAGCCACCCATTCTTGAAATTTTTGGATCCTTTGCAAAGCAAGAAATTTCCAGACTGTAAAATCTGGTCGCAAAGCAAGAAATTTTCGAGGCAGGATAATCGCATGGGGTTTTCGGGATAGAGGGGGATTTAGGGTTTTTGGGATAGAGGGGGTTTTCGGGTTTTTGGGATAGAGGAGATCGGATTCTGGAATTTTCTATGTTTTGAATATGGTGGATTTGGAGCTGTACTAAAAACATAGGGAATGAAGATCAAAAATAAAAAATTGAATGAGAAAAGAGAGCCATACACAACATCATCTTTTTCCACTGAATGATCTAGTACAACTTCTATTTTTTATTTTTTATGAATTGTCCATGAATCAATTTGCACATATTAAATGAGAAAACAGTTCTTTCTTAATTCCACAGGTTGAATCATCCGAACTTCAAAAGTTTCCGAACCCTGTCCGAATTGTAGCCAGAGCAACCTCTTCATCTTGAACAACAAGATACTCGTTTTCTTCCGTCGGCCGAAAGAGGGAAAACATCACAATGTAGAAGATAATGGTGAATGTCTCCACCCATGAATCCACCTCCGAACCCGGGTGACAATCATCGTAACCAATTGTATACTTCATCGTTCTCGTCATATACCAATATACAAGCACACAAAAAACGAAATTTTTCAAAGTTGTCATCCTTGCCAACGTTGTAGCAGCAGTCCCATCAGCCTTCGCGGATTCCTTCAGAAACCGTATAGACTTGACAATCGGGACCATAACCACCAGAAATCCGAACGCATCAAGAACAAAGAATGCCGAAGCCCAATGCCAATAATTTTTACGTAAATGTAAGAAACGTTGGCGAAAATCTGAAGCGATACACCAACGGCCAACAACATTTTCTGCTTCGCTCTCAAATACGGTTTTATATATGACCAACCACTCCCGATCAACATAATTACTGTCAGGAACAAGAAAGCTCGGATAAAGTAAGACGTATAAAACATCACGTCCCAACCGTGGGATGTACCGGTGACTTGGGTATAATGCTTGTCTTCTGCGGCGCACAACAAATTTAAGGCCTTGGAAAGAAGCAGCACGGCCATCATCCAGTGAATTTTACGAACGTATACTCTGTTTATGTAGCATGCAAGCAACCAAAATCCTAGAAATGGGACATAAAACAGCGCGAAGCGAAAGAAGACCTTTGGTTTTTTGGTTTCTCCCATCCCGAGGTAGTCTTTCGTTGTATCATTATTGAGATTGTAAGTCTCAATAACGACATCCATGGATACGTAGGAGTTTGGTTGGCAGTTTGAAAAATAGATGCCATATTTTTCGGAAGTAGGGACAGGTAAGGTGCTGTTGAGTGAAGATTTGCGAGAGAGCTCATTGAACCTGGATATGGTACCAAGGGCTCCGGGGCGTATTCCATCATCTTCTGCAATGCATATCTTTCCATCTTCACGAGGATATATTAGTTCATAATACACAAGAACGTCTATCCCGACAAGTATGAAACTGAAACGTGAATTGTTCGTTGGGGCCGTGGAGGTTGTGGCGACAGAAACATTAGAAACGGCAAGCGACACATGGCCGCTTTTTGAGAAACAGAATTCGGTCAATATGATGGTTGGGCGGGAGTCGGACGCGACTCTTATGGATGTGATCTCCGCCTCATTGGAAGGAAGGTGGATTACGAAGAGGGTAAAGGCGAGGATAATGATGCGATGGATGTTGAAATGGAAACTGGGGGCCATTTTCGCAATACTGGAGCGGGGCGTGAAAAGTGGATGATCAGGTCGTCGCAGCAATTGTGGGCGGAGGAGATTTGAAATTCAGGGATGATCAGGTTGTCGCAGCGATTGTGGGCGGAGGAGATTGGAAATTCAGGGATGCAGGGGTGGATACACACATGAATCGCGTGGATGCTAAATTCAGTACGTAATGGCAAAAATTAGCAATCCTCCTTGTTAAATTTCGTAGAACTTTGACTCTTTGCCTTGTTTCTAGGAACATCTCTCCGTTAATAAGTAGGCCTGCGACAAAAAATCGAAGGATGCGCGGAACCCACCAGTTCGAACTGTACGTTTTAAGCTTCATCAGACTACTTTTTTTTTTTTTTTTGCAATAATTTGTGGTGTTAGAAGAAATGAAAATTGTTTAGTCTCAAGTTGAAAAAGTGGAATCGAACTGGAACCAAACTGTGATTCGCGGACTCGTTAATCCAGTTCGGTTTGTAGGACTTTGGGTCCGGAAATGATTTTCAGTTTCTTGGAACTGCGAATAACAGTTTAGTCCTCGGATTCTCTATAAAAATCGAACCGATCCTGACTGTATACATCCCTAGTAATCAGATGTCAATTTTCTTGACTCGTTAATAAATTTAACATCCAACTTGTGTTGATTATTTGGTTAAGTCTTATTGCATATCCGATTTCTATACATGCAAACCCATCCTGTTGGCATATACCCTAAAGAAAGTAGCAACCTTGAAAAGCAATTGTAGGAAAAAGAAAAGCAGATTCGAAATAATATAGACTGATCTCTACGATTCAATTGATTACGACCCGCGTCAGCTGACCTACTAACCGCCTTATCACGTGACTCAAACGATTAATCTCAAGTTATACAGTACGGTTTTGGATTCTTTATATATTACATCCATTCCTTTTTACCCGCCGATGTGGAACTCCTTTGTAGTTCTCACATGGATGTACTAATACACAAGGATGATTTTTACTGAAAAACCGAGGTGGTTATGTCAACACATGTAGCATCGATCTACCAAAAAGACACCACTGGAAACTTGATTGTGTTAAAAATTAAAAAAACAAAAATGAAACTCAAGATCTTTTGCCATATCGAGCTTGTATGTTCACAATATTCTAGTACTAAATGTTGTTTTCCCTACTCTGTAAAAATTCACCAAACAGCTGCAAAGTTGCAAATATATATGCTCATTAATTCGTCGAAAACGTCTAGCTATCTTGAAGATCTAAGCTGTGCTGAGTAATCCAAGTTGTGCTGGGAAGAACTCCCATGTAATAACTTTTTTAAACTCTGTATTATTCAATTCTACTACAGTTAGTTTGGAGGTAAATATGAAGATGCTGCTGCAATAAGGGAGTTCTGCAAAATCACTCTCCCGGATCGCGAGCACTTGTTCCTACGGCTGGAGTTTGGTAAGATCACTTACCGGGAGTATTTTATTTCCATGAACATGTTTCATGAAAGTGTGGTCAGATTCAATAAAATTGATCTTGTTTAGCACACCGCACACCGTGAAAGCCACATTTTTTAGACTTACCAAGGAATACAAGCATGGAACAAGATTGTGTCAGATTTGAGTTAGAATGGCCGAGAATCCATCATTCCCCAAGCTAATATTGGAGTTGCATAAAATGTATAATCCTGACTTTTAAAATTTTAGTCACGTGGTCTGGAACTCGACACTTTAAATTAATTTTGATAAAAAATTAGACTACCGCAAAGTGAATCGTGGTCCGAAAATAGAGTGATTAATACAAGACACCCAAATCACACATATTAATACACGCACAATGCAACAAATTGGCAGCCCCGGCTGCCGGCCACCTTGTGCCACTCTGACCATACCTATCATTCTCCACCGCACTTCTCCCCTTCTCTCGAGTCCTCTTTGTCATTTGCTCAAAACAGAAAACTCCTCCTTCCGGCAAAATTTTGGAATCGCGATTCGACACGATTAACACTAAATTACCAATAAGCAAGTCTTTAACTGAAGTATCAGAATCCAAGAAGTCTAAATTGATTACCCAATTTTTACCGGCCGCCCGTGCCAGAATTTAAAAAAAAATATACCGTTTGCTTTAGGGGGGATTTGGGGTTTCCCAAAAATTCCATTGAAACCCCTATGCCATTAAAGACGACACAACTTGGCACTGGCCATCAAGTTATGACAGTATGACCTAGGCTTAGAACATGGGAAAAATAGTCCTAATCTATGAAATTTATCCTAAGATGGGTTACTGGAGTGGACAGAAATTGAGTTACAAAAATGACATTATCCTAGCTTTAACTAAGTTAAGTGTGAAGGTAATTTTGTAAGTAATCGTCACTATAATTATGTGTTGAGGTGCAAGTATAGTGGGGTAAAGTGACTCGTGGTTAGCTAGCCACTTCATTTTGGTCAATTCCGCATACCTTAGTTACAAGTATTTTCTGAATTTTTGGAATGAAATGTCATTGCTTAATTTTGCTAAAAACTATAGAATATGAGCTTCTTACTTGGTTTAATTGATGTTGTTAAATGGAAATACATGCGATGACTTGTTTATAAATCTTACGTGTTACGGTTAAAACTAGACCATGGCAATATGTTTTGGAAACTTGAATTTTACTTGTTATTGGAACATGCTCATGATAATATGATTCATTCGAACGGTGTCCTGAGCACTAGGAGATGCATAAATAGTCTAGTAATGTGAAGTTATAAGGTTGGAGATGCAGCTAGGCATCACTGGGTATTGATATCATACCACTCTTCAATGGGGTCACTCCCCAACCGACTAGCAACAAATACCGTTGAATACTGTTATTGCATGAATGTTCAAGAGTGATAGAGAAGTGAAAAGTTCCATCTCTTGGAACACTGAAATGGGCTTTTGGTCTATAAAGCATGTTATTGGGAAAATTCAATGGAAATGTTTGAATGTTGTTTTGCTCTTTGAGCTGTTATATAATGTAAAATATTTTCATGGTCAAACTTATAACTTTGGTATACGTATCTCATCCAAGCAAAGCTTATGAAAACTTTTTTCAAATTTTCAAGGTTAAGGAAGATAGCAAGTTATGGGCCAAATGCGTTGTTGGGATAGCTGTGGTGTATAGCATGTCTGTAAAAATCAGGAGTGCTGTATAGTCTTGTAACTCATAGTGCAACCGTTGTTAATGTAAACGGTGTCAAGCTATGTTTTATAGACACTCTGAAGCTGTATATAGACGCTTCCGCTGTTTTTCTATATTTGTTGTTGAGTATGCTCTGAATGATAATGATTTTGAAGGCCTTGGTGATTCTGTCTCCAGCCGGTCATGCGACCCTTGTTAGAGTTGGGTGTGATGGGGTGGAATCAGAGCATGGTTTGGGATCTAGGGTAAACTTCAGAGTATAGGGGTACACACCACATATTTGGCATTTAACAAGTAAGTTGAATATGAAGTGACTAGAAACAAGTGAATTAATGGAAATTCTTATTTTAATTTTTGTAGGAATAGCATACCATAATTATCATCAAGGACGAGACGAGTGGGGTAGGTATAAGGTGGTTTCGCAATGGCCAGGAGTGTACTATGCCAGCTTCATGGATGTCATGGAGTATACAGAAAGTATAGGAGGGATGCAGAAAACAAGGTGTGTCAAGAAATTAAAAAGGTGAATAGAGAACATCGATACCCTCCACTGATGACTCGAGCGTTTGTTCGATATAGGTTACAAAAGCAAAAACGAGTCTAGTAACAGGCAACAAAATTGGCCATTTCTTGGCAAAATTATTTGGAGTTAAGGAATAGGGTGGAGGCGGGAAGATCCGTAACCCAGGGCCCTTGTTAGTTACTCAAGCACATGGCGTCCACCTCTGCGCCTGTGCCAGATAGGAGAGCGATCTGCCCGAAAGTCAAAGGCACACAGGCCCCAAAAACTGCTATCAAAGTCAACTAGGGCACGCCGGCCCTCTATCTAGCTATCTACTTGGGCACGCAGGCCCATAATCAAAAATCAAAATGCAGTAAAGTAAAATTGAGGCTCGATAGTAGCCCTCAACCCTCTACGAGCCAATCTACGTCTCCGTCGTCATCGTCGTCGCCATCATTGTCGTCGTCATCCCTCTCCCTAGGATCCTTGTATGCTGGATCGTCAACGGAATCATCGGAGCCACTGCTGGTGGACGAGCGCTCCTCATCCTCCTCTTCTTCCTCTGCTCTCTCTTCTTCCTCTTCTCCACCCTCTTCCTCAGAGATCTCAGGCAGGATCAGCCGTTTCTTGCGGACCGGCTCATCTTGCATTGGCTTTTTGCGCATCTTGATTTGGTACCGCTCCTCCGCGCGTGCCACGGCCTCCTGCCGGCTTGTCGCCGTCGACTGTGAGTGTAAAGACCCGTAAATTCGAAAATGGGTTTAAAAAGGTTTTACAAGGAAAAAAAAAGAAGAGGAAATTGATTTGAAATTGAGGTGTGGGGGTGAATGTGTTAAAATGTTTTATTTAGGGAGTAAATGTGTGAAGTGTGTGTAGTGTATGCATATATGTGTGGGTGTGTGAGACTAGGGAATAAAAATTCCCCCTTTCCTCTCTCTCACTCCCCGTTCTCTCCCTCTCTCCCGACCCTCTCACTCTCTCGGCTCCCTCTTTCTATTTCTCTCAAAATCACCCAAAGCCCACTCAAAATAGCCATAAATCCTTCACTCCTCCGCGTATCTCAGTCCGTATTGCTTGGGTTTGAGCTCGGTGGAGGCGTATTTCATTCGAACTCAAAGATTGGAGCTAGGGCTTGAGAAATCTTCCAAATTCGTTCTTTGATTTTGAGGTAGGAGGTTCTAACTATCAATACATGTTTATGAAGTGTTTCTTGAAGCTCAATTAGTGCCTTGGATCGTTGTTAATGTTGTTGTTGTTGTTGTGGCTGAAAAACCCATCTCTGTCTGTCAAAAATCTGCTCGAAACCCATTGTTATCGATAACATTTTTATTGTTATCGATAACATTTTGTTCCGGAGCCCAGAAATTCATTTGTTATCGATACCTTTGGTCCTTGTTATCGCTACCCTTGCGTCTGGACTGATTTTAGCTAGCTTGTTATCGATACCTACCTCAATGTTATCGATAACATTGAGTCTTGACTGATCCCGACCCCGAGTTATCGATACCTCCTCCCTTTTGTTATCGATAACAATACTTAATTGCATTGCTTAATCAACTTTGATGCTTATTCCATTATTTTAAGTATTGATTGCTCCTAATCCATTCTAAACATTCCCGAGCACGTTCTCAACTTAATTCCTTGCCATTAACAGAATCAATTGGTTATGTTTTCATGAGTTTTAACATTTGGTTTGGACTTGATTTTTACAAAAAATACTTTATGATCCAACTTTGGTTCAAATGGTACGAATTTGATGGTTAAGGGATTTTGATACTTTCCGGACACAACGAGAACACTTCAGGACTCATCGACGGGTGAGTGCCTGGCAGAGGACATCGGGGTCCTTTAATTGGCCCGGCAGGAGCTATATGCTCATAATAGATATTTCAGGACCGCCCTTTGGGCAAGGTGCCTGGCGGAGGACATCGGGGTCCTTTAACTGGCCCGGCAGGAGTTACGGCTCATGACACTTGTACAAGACACATGTTGACACTTGGTGTTGTCACAAGTTACACGTTGAGATGCATGATTGGTTTTGAAAATGAAAGGTTGAGTTGGCATCACTATTGTTGTTCGTCCGTTGGACCTTGTTGCCTTTGAACATCTTATTTACTTTCCTACATTTCATTTGCATATATTGCTAGATTAGAGCTTTCTACTGGGCTAGTGTAGCTCAGACCTTCTATCATTTCAGGTGCGAACTCGGGACTGTAGTGCATGCTTGGAGTGCTTGGATGTGAGAATTATTTTGAAAGCTAACAGTGTGGAGTTACCGAGTCATCTTTATAATTTCTTTTTGAAAGATGTATTTGTAACTCTATTTGTAAATCCTTGATTATGAAACGATGTAATTCCTTGACTCTATCGATACTTTTACTTTTGTTAATTTGGGCCATGGAGCCGAAGTTGTACTATTTTGGAAACTCTTGGTGGATAATGTGGAATTGCGGAATGGTATTATTAAACTCTTTTTGGGGTATCGTATGGAATATTGCGAGGTTTTATTCATGAATATTCTCTATATTTATGTTGAAAATCGAGGGTGTGACAACTTGGTATCAGAGCAATAGGTTTAGAACACCTAGAGACCGTGGGGAGACGTTTCGTCTCATGGGTTCAAAATGTTGCGCCCTCTAACAAGTTTTGTGCATGCTTGTGTGACTAACACTTATGTGACTACGTGACATTGCATTTTCATTACCATAGAGTGGTATAGAGTTGTTTACCCGTGTTGGGACGTTTTGGCTTGACCTTATAGTTATGACATTGTGGTTAATAGTCTTTCCTTTCTTTGATTTTGAGCTAGATGCCTCCGAGGTCGCGTGTTAGGCTAGGTGGGGTTGGAAACTGGGGTGGTCGAGGCCGTGGTCGCGCCCGTGGGGCACCTTTAGAAGATGAGGTTAGTCAGCTCGGGGAGAACCCTGGTGGGAATCTGGGGGCTGGGGCCGGTCGAGGTGCAGGAGTACCTCATAATCAGACTCAATTCGCTAGAGACCTCGTTGCTGCACTTGCGGCTGCAAATCTTTTGAACCAAGCTCCTAGGGAGAACGTTGAGGATCGTGCTATGGTAGCAATGAGGGAGTTTAGCCGTAGGAATCCTCCGGTGTTCGATGGGATTAGTACCGACCCTTTGGTAGCTGATCATTGGTTGACTCAAATTCGCAAGCTCTTTCGAGCTCTAAACATCACTGAGGACAATATTCGAGTGGGTATCGTGGCCGTTCAACTAGTTGGGGAGGCTGGCGAATGGTGGGAATCGGTCCTAGAGATTAGGAAGGATGCTAGGAGGGCGGCAAGGACCGCAGCTCAAGTGAACGAACCGAATGTGAAGGATTTGACATGGGCTGAGTTTGAAGCGCTCTTTGAGGAGCAGTACTTTCCGGAGACTTCTCGTGATAACTTGAGGGAACAATTTGAGAAATTGGAGCAGGGCAATATGACCATTTCGGAGTATGTACATAAATTTCAAACCTTGTCTCGTTTTGCTCCGGAGTTGGTGTCGACGGAGGAAAGGAGGTGTAGGCGGTTTGAGAAGGGCTTGCACAGCACCGTAAGGAGGATGGTGATGGTCCAACGTAGGACTAAGTTTTCTGAAGTTATAGAGTGTGCAAGGAGCATTGAGGTTCCAAAGGAAGCTTAGAGGAACGTAAAGGCTTGGGAACCAAGGCAACCGGTGGGGAATTTTAGCTCATCCTCGGGTAGTTTTGGAAGTCAGGGGCGGAAGAGGCAACGAGAACCATCTCAGCAACCATCTAACCAATCGAGCTTTAAGGTGCCTTCTTCTTCTGGAATCCGGGGTACTTTTTCTAGGCCTCCAGCCGTATGCTACAAGTGTAATCAACCCGGGCACATTCGTACTCAGTGTCCACAGCTTCTAAAGGCGTGCTATAATTGTGGTAAGACGGATCATCTCGCTTGGAGTTGCCCTCAAGGGGCGGGAGCACGTAGTGAGTCGGGCTCGGTGCAGCATCCAGGGGTAGGGCGTGGTTCTGGTCAGCAGTCTTTCAGGGGTTCTCAGAGGCAGCAGCAGCCTCATTTTCGCCAGATATTGTCAGTTCAGAGTTCCGGAGGTGACCGGGGAGCGAGTTCGTCCGCACCTTCTCAAGGTTCCGGTCAGAGGGGAGGCTTTGTACAGGGTCAGGGTACCCAGGGTCGTGTTTTCAACATCAACACCAATGCTTCACCTTCTGTTTCTCAGGCTCCAGAGGCATCGGTTGTAAGGGGTACTTTTCTTTTATTCAATTCCTTCGCTAGAGTACTCTTTGATTCTGGAGCATCGCATTCTTTTATTGCTGCATCTTTCGTGTGTGCATTGGAGTTGGACACCGAGAATCTTGATACGTCGTTATTTGTCGAGACACCATTAGGAGGAAAATCATCTCTGAGTCGCATCTGTAAAGATTGTGAACTTGTTATTTGTGACCATCGCTTTGTCTTTGATTTCATCGTGCTAGATATGTCGGGGTTCGACCTCATTCTTGGGATGGATTGGTTGTCTACGTTTCACGCTACTATCGATTGTTTCAAGCGTCGTGTTCGCATATGTCCGCCTGGGGGTGTTTGTTTCGAGTTTCATGGGGAGCGTCGAGAACCGTTAGCACCATATCTGTGTGGGCCTCGGGAAAGAGAGTCGGTTTATGCTATGTTGGCGAGTTTGACGCTAGATGAGGATTTGTCTACACGTGGGGAGTTGCCCCTAGTAGTTTGCGAGTTTCCCGATGTGTTTCCGGAAGAGTTACCCGGTTTACCTCCCGAGAGAGAGGTTGAGTTCACGATAGACTTACTCCCAGGCACCGCTCCTATATCGATTCCTCCTTATCTTTTTGCACCCGCCGAACTTAGAGAGTTGAAAGTTCAGCTTCAAGAGTTAGAGAATTTGGGATTCATTCGTCCTAGCACATCACCGTGGGGAGCACCGGCTTTGTTCGCTCAGAAGAAAGATGGTTCGCTTCGTTTGTGTATTGATTATCGTAAGCTCAACCGTGTGACCATTAAGAATAAATATCCCATGCCTAGAATCGACGACTTGTTTGATCAACTCCGAGGTGCCACTTGCTTTTCCAAAATCGATTTGAGGTCCGGTTATCACCAATTAAGGGTTCGTAGAGAGGATATCCCTAAAACCGCTTTCCGTACTCGTTATGGCCATTATGAATTCATCGTGATGCCATTCGGTTTAACAAACGCTCCAGCTACTTTCATGGATTTGATGAACCGTATCTTTCGTGCTTACCTTGATCAATTCGTGGTTGTATTCGTCGACGACATTCTTATCTATTCACCCACGGAGGAGGAACACCAAACTCATCTTGCCATTGTTCTTGAACTCCTGAGGGAACACCGTTTGTACGCCAAACTTAGTAAGTGTGAGTTTTGGTTACCCGAGGTTAAATTCCTAGGCCACGTGGTTTCGAAAGGAGGTGTGTCCGTTGATCCGGAGAAGATAGAATCCGTTCTGGACTGGCAGCGACCGAAAAACGTGTTTGAGATTCGGAGCTTTCTGGGGTTGGCCGGTTACTACTGTCGTTTTGTTCTTGACTTTTCTCGTTTAGCGGCACCGATGACTAGACTAACTCGTAAGGGGACTCGTTTTGTTTGGAGTGACTCGTGTGAGACGGCATTCGAGGAATTGAAGAGGCGATTGACTACCGCACCGGTCTTGATTGTGCCCGAGCGTGGAGTTGGCTACTCCGTGTATTGTGATGCGTCTAAGGAAGGGTTGGGGTGCGTATTGATGCAAGCGGGACGAGTAGTAGCGTATGGATCGAGACAATTAAAGACTCACGAGCGAAACTATCCTACACATGACTTAGAACTCGCGGCCGTCGTCTTTGCTTTGAAGAGTTGGCGTCACTACCTTTACGGTGAGAAATTTGAAGTCTTTTCCGATCAAAAGGAGCTTAACCTACGTCAACGTCGTTGGATGGAACACTTAGAAGATTATGATTTCGAATTGCATTATCATCCGGGGAAAGCGAACGTTGTTGCGGACGCGTTGAGTAGAAAACCGACGTACTTAGCGAGCGTAGCCGTACGTGAGTGGAAGATGGTGAGCGATTTGGGGCACTATGCCTCGCACTTCGAGGAAGTTCAAGAAGGGGTTACGTTGTGCAATCTTACCGTACAATCGACCTTATCGGCACAAGTGGTGGAAGCTCAACAAAATGACGAAGAAGCGGAAGAACTCCGTACTAAATTCCTTAGCGGAAATGCTCGAGAAGGGTGGATGATTCACGCCGACCGGAGTTTACGTTATCAAGGAAAGTTGTTCGTACCCGTTTTGTGTCGGGAAGAAATCCTACGAGAGTTTCACCATTCACCGTTAGCCGTTCATCCGGGAGGAACGAAGATGTATCATGACTTGCGTAGGCAATTTTGGTGGCCGGGGATGAAGAGAGATGTGGTGATCTTTGTGTCCAAGTGTTTGACGTGTCAACAAGTGAAGGCCGAACATCAACGACCCGCGGGAGAACTACAACCGTTACCGGTAGCCGAGTGGAAATGGGAGAATGTGACGATGGACTTTGTTTTGGGTTTGCCGAGATCGCCGAGGGGCCATGATGCTATTTGGGTTATTGTGGACCGTTTTACCAAGACCGCTCACTTTTTACCCATCCATGTTACCGATTCCGTAGAGACGCTTAGCCGTTTGTATATCCGGGAGATCATTCGACTTCATGGGATTCCCGTATCTATCGTGTCCGACCGAGATCCGAGATTCACCGCACGTTTTTGGCAGAGTCTGCAGGCCGCTCTGGGCACGAACCTTTTGTTTAGCACCGCTTATCACCCACAGACCGATGGTCAATCCGAGCGAACGATTCAGACTTTAGAGGATATGCTTCGGGCTTGCGTTATGGATTTCCGGGGTAGTTGGGAAGAACATTTGACATTAGTAGAATTCGCGTACAACAATAGTTATCAATCGAGCATCGAGATGGCGCCGTATGAAGCCTTGTATGGGAGACCGTGTCGATCACCCGCATGTTGGACCGAATTGGGAGAGGCGACGTTAGTGGGACCGGATATGGTTAGAGAAACTACCGAGAGTGTGAGATCGATTCGTCAATGACTTTTAGAGGCTCAAGAGAGAACAACTGAACAAGTTAAGACAATTCGCCGAAGGTTGCTAACCGCTCAAAGTCGACAAAAGAACTATGCCGATCGTCGTCGTCGTCCATTATCGTTCGAAGTGGGGGATCACGTGTTTCTTAAGGTATCGCCACGTCGAGGCTTGTCTCGTTTTGGAAGGAAGGGGAAGCTTTCACCGCGTTATATCGGTCCGTTTGACGTTATCGAGAAAATTGGGGAGGTTGCGTACCGTTTAGCTTTGCCGTCGAGACTATCGTATGTGCACGACGTGTTTCATGTATCCATGTTGAGGAAGTACGAACCGGATCCGTCACATGTGTTAGAATGGTCCGAACTAGAACTTGAAGCCGATGCATCTTACGGGGAAGAGCCGATACGTATCCTAGATTCGCGCGATCAAGTGTTGAGGGGTAAGACGATACCGTTGGTTCGAGTCTTGTGGAATAATCAAGGTAGCGAGGAGTCCACGTGGGAAAGAGAGGACGAAGTTAGAGCGAAATATCCACACCTATTTTCGGAATGAATCGATGTGAGTGTTTAAATTCGATATTTCATGTTATTTGACTTATTGCATAGTGTTGTAGACACCTCCCAAGCGGGGCATCGCCATACAGATTGATCACGTTATGTTTGCTCGATTGGTTGCTCGTTTCATAAACCAAAATCATGGACATTCCCATGGCTAGGAACATCGCCACATGATAACGGTTATCATCAAATAGAGTCGCCACCCAGTTTATTAAAACTGGGAAAACAGATAGAGATTCTGGATACGGGAGCCAAAAGTACAATAAGGGGAAGGTGTTAGGCACCCCTCTTTGCCCAGTCGTGAGACTGGCCCATAATCATTCAACATAAGACATATAGATGCTTTGTCTAATTCCAACAAATAGTCTGTTTAGTTATTCCTTTAAACAGTAAGCAAAGTGAGCCAGTGCGATAAGTAAGCATGCATCAGAAAGCAGAACAAAACAAACTGTCCCAGGGAGATGGATCCCGCGGCCGGTGAATGGATGTCACGGCCGAGGGATCCTCCTGGTTCGATGTACCGGCCGAGGGATCGAAGCCCCGGTCGGTGTTCTTCCTCACACCAGACTAAAAATTAACAGGTAATCAAAGCGTTACGATTAGTCAAAAAGACAGAAAATAAGACAAATCAGAGGCCGTTGGGCCTCACCACCTTGATCCCTCAGTTGCTTGATTGCTTTGGATTGGGCGTGATTGATTGATTGCTTGATCGAGAACCCTAGAGTTAGGGTTTGAACTTCGGGGTTTGATCGCCGGATTGACGGCTACCTTCGGAAGGTTAGGGCTTTTGGAGTATGGGATTGAGGGAGTATTTGTGCAGAGCTTCGAGGTTTGATTGAGTGTGTAGGTATCTCAATTTTTTTGTGTTTATTTCGGAGCCCAAAGGCTCCTTTATATAGGCATAGGGATGACTCACTCCGGCCAATCAAATCACAAGATGGCAATTGCAATTGCAATGCATCTCTAACTCTACGTCGTGATCCCCGAACGTAGCCCGAACGCATCGGAAAGGTAGTGTAGTTGGATCAAAACAAACGTCTGACAGAACGTTCCAGAGTCTGGAAAAAGGTCGATCTAGCGGCCGAGCAATAGATGTCGCGGCCGTGGAATGGATGTCTCGGCCGAAGGATAGATCTTGCGGCCGAGGAATTGATCTCTCAGGGAGATTTTGCTAGCAACAGGTTGCTCGGGTGAGGGATTGATGTTATGGCCGTTAGATCGATGTTATGGCCGTTAGATCGATGTTACGGCCGTCAGATGGATTCTCCTAGGCTTCTGTATTTCTGTCTGAAAGGCTGTATGGCTTTGAATTGGGTCCTCTAAATGGTCAAAGTTCTTACCGAAAGTCCTAAGGTCCTCAAAGAAGCAATCAGCAATCACTGTATCCGTTTCATCATCGGGATTGTCCCAAGGTGGGACTTGAAATAATCGTTAGGCCAAATTGGGGTGTCTACAGATGCCCCTCTTTGACTGAACTCAGACGGATCGCGAGACATGTTTGAGTAAGAGTCAAAGCTGTAAAAAGCAACTCAATTTGGTCCAACCACTATTCCAAGGGGTTTTCGAAAAAGGTTTTGTTATGGTCGGGCCGGGAGGCTGCCTACGTATTCCACAAGGGAAATTCAGACCAACCGTAGTTCGGGCAATAAAGAAAAGCAAAAAGTTTGGAGGGTTAGAGACAGAAGACGTACCTTAGGGCTTAAAAAGCCGTAGTGTGACGTACCTAGACTGAGCCAGGGTTTTGGCGAAGAGTAGCTGAAGGAGTGCAGGGCTACCGGGAGAGCTTTTGCGGAGAGCTTCCTTAGTTATTTTGGGGTAGATCAGTACACTGCAGATGCGTTTGCTTTTCTTGATCATCCTTACTTTGACTGAAAGGAGCTCGGTAGAGTAGCCTATCCTTGCGAATGAGCTGGAAGGGATTGATGTAATTGGGGTGGAATCCAAACCATTTGCTGGAGATGAGTTTGGACGCCGGTTTGTTTTTGAGATGGGGGGCGCAGGGCCAGTAACTGGAGCACGGAGCTTTGCGTAATAAGGGAACCGAGGCACGGAGCCGGTTGTAGTCATGAGGCTGTAGCCTAAGGAGTGTGACAGAATCGATAAGACCGAAGCGCGGAGCTGGTGTTGATCCTAAGGCGAGAGCCTGAGGTGATTGATAGGACCGAAGCGCGGAGCTGGTGTTGATCATAAGGCGAGAGCCTGAGGTGTTGGAGCTTTTGAGTTTGATAGGACCGAAGCGTGGAGCTGGTATTGATCTTAAGGCGAGAGCCTTTTGAGCTTGATAGGACCGAAGCGCGGAGCTGGTATTGATCTTAAGGCGAGAGCCTGAGGTGATTGATAGGACCGAAGCGCGGAGCTGGTGTTGATCATAAGGCGAGAGCCTGAGGTTACTAGATTGAGGCGTGGAGCCTGAAGTGATTGAGGCGTGGAGCCTGAGGTGAAGGAACTGAGGCATGGAGCCTGAAGTGATTGAGGCGTGGAGCCTGTATGTAGTCTCGAGGCGAGGGTGTCACGCCCTCGATTTTTAACATAAAAGAATAGTCTATCTTTAATAAAAGTTCCTCACATATCCAAGTTAATACCCAAAAGAATCCATAGATTTCCAATAAGTTCCACTTACAAGTCCAACTTCAAAATTTGAAGAAACACAAATACATACACCGAAAGGAAAACTGTAGAACTTAGTTACAATTGCATCCTTTTTGCAAAGAAAGTCATTACAGAGATGGTGAAATAATTACAATAGGGTAGCTTCCAAAAAGAATTTATTCATCTTCACCCCGGTACTCAATGCATGCAAGTTGTTGACCAAAGTTTAAACCTGAAAAGAAGGATTTTGTTGAGCTACACTAGCCCAGTAGAGATTTCTATACTCAAACTATATACAAATGAGATGAAACATGCTATAAGGATGAATGATTTCCAATGAACGATCGAAGATACAAAAGACACAATGAATTGACAAACATCGACTATAGAATTCAATACGTCTTAAGGTATCCCTAGCCATTCATACATCAACTAGAGCAGCATTTAGCGCACACCAATCTAAATAACTCCAACAGTTTCTCAATCCATTTTAAGACTTCTCGAATGAACGCCACCATTTATCTCCTAATTTCTTACCATTTAACATCAAGCCCCTTTTTAGAAAAGAAAACATTTCCTTTTGATTGCCAAAATAAATATGAGAAAACCCACGACCTTTACGGGTCAAGCCCCGCTGATTCTCTTGAATACCAAAATCCGTTGATTCACTTAGGAATACCGGAGGATTTTTCATAAAAATCCTTTTTCCAAAACCATGTTCCTTTCTTTTCACAACTTTGATGGACTCAATCATTTACCCTTCATTCGTATCGCCCAACAATCCTTACATTTTCATTATGTCTCGTATTTCAATTTCATTTCCGGGCGTTAAGGACCCCGTGCGTCCTATATTCATTCCGGCATCACACCCTATGGTGGATCCGTGGCTTTCTTGTGCACTTCCGGGCATTCGGGACCCCGTGCGTCCCACTTCCGGCATCGCACCCCTCGGTGGATCCGTGGCTTTCTTCGTATTCTTCCTTCGCACTCTTTCATGTTAACCATTTCTCAATCGATCGTTAATAGCTTCAAGCTCAACATATATCAACTTACACTTACACATACGCATTACCAATCCACCTATAAGAACACAACATTCCCAAGGTCACATCCTTTCATTCATCATCACACAAAGTATAACAAACTCATAAACACGTCGCCTTATCATAAATAAATACCTCAATCTCACGTTATTCCTCCAAGTCTATCACGATACCCCACGTCATGCATCGAACCCACTAAAGACTTTACAACGCACCACCCATTTGATTCTATACTAAAAATTCCGTAGGACGAGCACCAAAGGAAGTTTGAAAGATCAACAAGACGAATGAAGAGGATACGAATTACTCTATTAACGTTTAGACTATTTGACAGGCCCTTATCAACCAACCATGCACCCTACGATATACTTTACGGCCTACGATATTCGATAACTACTCCATAGTACGTTTCTCAACTCACCAACCATCCCATCATGTTATAGCACTTAACAAGTCTATATCGATCATTGAGACATGCCAAATATGTTCTCTAAGTCAATCTAAAGCAAGAACGATCAACGGACACCAAATTCATTAAGTTCAACATGTTCTTATCTTCCAACGATGGCCAAAAGTATTTGAGAGATCAACGAACCATTCGTGGTACCAACAATCAAGTATAGAAGTGATTCAAAGATGTTTAGAGGGTGCTAGAGGTGATTGAATTTCAAACGAGCACGAGACGAGCTAAGTGTGTCAAATCTGCCCAGAAATCAAGGGGGTATTGATACCCCTTTTGGAGGTATTGATACCTGGCCAGAATCTGGTCCAGTGACGAGTGGGGGATTGATACCCCTTTTCAGGGTATCAATACCGCGGAGTTTTTCTGCGAATTTTCAGACTTCAAATGGCGAAATCCCACCAACAACAACAAATCAAGGCACGATCCAAGCGCACATTCAACTCATAAACACATAGAGAGAGCAAGAAATCCCTACCTCGAAGTTGGAGAGCAAACCCAAAGAGAGATCGAGCCCACGCAAGCCCTTGACTCCGAAATCTTGAAACCAACCGAAATACACCTCCTCCAAGCAAAACCCACGAGATTCAAGCTCCATAACGCGTAGAGAAGGTAAAATGGAGGTGGGTTTATGTGGGTTTCATGAGGTTTTGATTGGGAGCAAGAGAGAGAGAGAGGAGGAGCCGAGAGAGGGAGAGATCGGGAGGGATGAGAGAGAGTGAGATGGGGATTTTAATCCCCTACATCCCCCCACACACATATTTATACTAGTATCTTTACAAATTACTCTTGCACTCCCTCAAGTAACAACCCTAACACATTAACCCCAAAATCAAATAAACTCAATAAATTTCCCATTTTTCTCCATTTCCAACATTTATAAAACTTTTAAATAATATCCGAAAAATACGAGTCGTTACAGAGGGCCTGAGTTGTCGGAGCTTAGAGCTTGACGTGATATGAACCGAAGCGCGGAGCTGGTATAAGGCAAGAGCCCGAGGTGATTTGAGGCGTGGAGCCTGCTGCAGTTTTGAGGCAAGGGCCTGAGTTGTCGGAGCTTAGAGCTTGACGTGATATGAACCGAAGCGCGGAGCTGGTTGCATTCTGATGGTCTGTGCGCGGAGCTTTCTCATCATAAGTGTTGACGTGGAGCCAAAGGATCGAGGTGTTGGGCCGATCAATAAAACCGAGGCATAGAGCCGGTTGATTGCAGGGTTGACCTGTTCCATGAATAAGAGAGAGATGCAGAGTGTGTATATGATGATAGTGGTTAGATATATGATGATGCAGACTCGATGTGATAATGCAATATGTGCACGGGCCCGTGCGTGTGTGTTTGTTTTAAGCTTAGAGCTTCTATCAAGTTTCGGACTTGAGCATTCAGAGTGTAGAGCTCGAGCATTCGGACGGCAGAATCCGAGCATTCAAAGTACAGGCTTTGAGCATCCAGTACTCAGTGGTTGGGCATCCAAGCGTAGAGCTTGAGCATTCAAGTGTATGACTTGAGCATCCAGTACACAGTGGTTGGGCATCCAAGCGTAGAGCTTGAGCATTCAAAAATGTTAGATTTTTGAGCATTCAAACGTAGAGCCTGAGAATAAATGTCTTGATTGTTGGGGCGGCGTAGAGCCTGTTGCTTGTTTACGGCTTCGAGCCAGTTGAGATATTGGGCTTTGAGCCGCTGAGTTGTGATAACAGGCGTAGAACCTTTTGATGACGGGCTTTGAGCTGCTGAGATTGGTGTGGGCAGCATGCCCTTGGAAATTCCGGTTTCCAAAATGCAAGGGCCCGGATCGAGGGAGCGCGAGCGCCGGTGGCGTGCGCTCAAAAATACAGAGTCGCCACTTGAGTTTTGAAGGTTCGACACTCAAGGAACCGTATTTCGAAGCACCTGCCGCGCTTTATTTGAAAAAGTGAAGGAAACCAGTCCGTCATAACCATATCTGGGTTCGGGAGCCAGGTTACGAGAGGGGAAGGGTTTTATGGCACCCCTCTCGCCCAATCCGGAGATCGGTCTCTACTTAGGCATTTTGAAAACATTGCGATTCTTCTTTTATTAATCAATTTTAGCCAATTAGGGCGGGGGAACAGTTAATCGGGGATTAAAACTGTAACATGTTTGCAGGATGTGATAGATGGCATGGATGAACAGTTAGTATAGGATGAGAACAGACTGCTGTGGAGTTTAAACAGACTGGAAAGCCCATGTTTTGGAGTGTCGCACGCAAGAGGTAACCAGTATGCACTGATCAAGTCAATGCATGCTGATCATACCTGCGCGCGCTACTACAAGACCTGTGCGCGCCAGTAAGCCTAAGCCCACAGCTCTTATTCTCAAACCTTCTGGGCTCTGGAAGGACCAGTGCACACCCAGGACAAACCAAGCAGTTTAAACTCTCTGGGCTCTGGAAGGACCAGTGCACACCCAGGACAAACCAAGCAGTTTATGCAGTCATAATATACAGTTTAAAGGCTGAAAAGCCTAATAAATAAACAAAAACACCCCATAAACAGTGTGGGGACAAAATAACAGCCTAAAACCAAGAAAAACATGCAAGGCCAGCCACTGATCGGGAACAGAATGGAACCGTCGCGCGATGGTTCCAAACAGTCGCGCGAGGGTGCGCCCTGGCGCGCGATGGTTACGCCCTGGCGCGCGATAGCTGCGCCTGGGCGCACTGGTCAACTCTCCTTTTGACCATCGCGCGAGTGTTTGGGAACAGCGCGCGAGGGTATGGGCCGAACTTCCAGTGTCTGGTTTTGCACGTCCTGGGTTCTGAGACAAGTCCAAAATGATCCCAGGGGTACTCCAACAGAGCAGAACTAAATATTGAAGTGCAAAGCTAGCGTTTTTAAGCTAAAGAAAGCTGTAAAATGGTTATTAGCATGCTCCACAGTGACTTAATACCAAAATAAACTACACAACAGCTATGAAAATAACCAAAAATAAGAAATGACCAGCACCCCTTCCCCACGTGGTCCATTCTCGTGCAAACAGAACTGTCGCGCGAGTGAGTGGGACCATCGCGCGAGGGTTACTTGATCTACGATTTTTGAAACCTTGCTAGCCTTAGGGCCAGGACTGGTATTGATTACCAGCCTTGACCCTGCCAGCCCCCCTCAGGGATCAGAACAGTGAGCAGAACAAAGGTGAGATATACCTTTGGATTTTGAGGTTTGAAAAGTGTTGAGCTTTGAGTTGTGGTTGAGATGTTTGAGGTTGTGTGAGGAGTGAAAATGTGGAAGGAAGAACAAGGTTTGTTCTTAGAAGCTTTGGAATGTAAGCCTTTGGAAGGTGGGATTTTGTACCAAATCTTGAACCAATTTTTTGTAACCCTTTGAAAGAGAACAAAGGGGGGGCATTTATAAGCTTAGCACCTTCCATTAATGGAATGGTAGCTCTGGTCCAAGGAATGGAGGCCAGCCAGCCACGAGGCTGGCTGGGGGTTACTTGGTAATTAAGCTGCCCAGCTGAATAAAGGTGATGGGGACAGGTTCTGACCGTCGCGCGATGGTTCCAAACTGTCGCGCGACAATGCGCCCTGGCGCGCTGGTCAATGCTCCGGTTGACCATCGCGCGATGGAGTCAAACCGTCGCGCGACGGTGCGCCCCGGCGGCGATGGTTGCGCCCTGGCGCGCAATGATTGCGCCCTGGCGCACAATGATTGTGCCCTGGCACACATCAATAGGGTTTTTTGGCTTTTGGAAGTGGCTTAAGACTAGGTTAGGCTCAAGGGTTTTGCAAACACTCAAAGCTCAAACACTCGACATTCCCGGGGTGTTCTTGATCCGTTTCATCATCGGGGAATCAAAAAAACCGTAAGTAAACTAATCTGGAAGCCCAGATTGGGGTGTCTACAGTAGCCCCCCTTTGACGGCACTTGGAGCACCATTGACTTTGTACAAGTAACGTCAAAGGTTTCTAGACACCCCTCAAGGCAATCCAGAGCAGAACATACTAGCAAAGTAGACAAGCATACTTACAGAACCTGATTGGTTGAATGGACGGACGGACCGTCGCTTGTTGATTGAATTTGGTTTGCCAATGCCACAATATTGACGGTTTGAATGCCTCAACGCTGATTTGATTTGCCAATGCCTCAACACTGACTGAAGAACGCCTCAACACGCTTGGATTTGCCAATGTCTCAACACTGACTGAAGAACGCCTCAACACGCTTGGATTTGCCAATGTCTCAACACTGACTGAAGAACGCCTCAACGCGCTTGGATTTTTGAACGAACAGATCATCAGTATAAATGATCGAACCGTTGAAGACTGGAAGGGAGGATCATCAGTATAAATGATCGAGCCATTGAAGCCTGGATGGGAGGATCAGCAGTATAAATGATCAAACCGTTGAAGCCTGGATGGGAGGATCAGCAGTATAAATGATCAAACCGTTGAAGCCTGGATGTGAGGATCAGCAGTATAAATGATCAAACCGTTGAAGCCTGGATGGGAGGATCAGCAGTATAAATGATCAAACCGTTGAAGCCTGGACAGGACCGGCTGTCGTTGATTAGAAATGGCGGATCGCTATAAAAGGTGATCGAGCCGTTGAAGATTGGACAGGACCGGCTGTCGTTGATTTGAACTGGCGGATCGCTATAAAAAGTGATCGAGCCGTTGAGGTAGGACAGGACCGACTGTCGTTGATTGAAATGGTGGATCGCTATAAAAAGTGATCGAGCCATTAGAGTTGGACAGGACCGGCTGTCGTTGACTTGAACTGGCGGATCGCTATAAAAAGTGATCGAGCCGTTGGGGTTGGACAGGACCGGCTGTCGTTGATTGAAATGGCGGATCGCTATAAAAAGTGATCGAGCCATTGGAGTTGGACAGGACCGGCTGTCGTTGACTTGAACTGGCGGATCGCTATAAAAAGTGATCGAGCCGTTGGAGTTGGACAGGACCATCGCTCGTTGATTTGAACTGGCGGATCGCTATAAAAAGTGATCGAGCCATTGGGGGTTGGACAGGACCGGCTGTCGTTGTGTTGATCCAAGTAGCACAAACAGTGGATATCATGGATAGAAGCAAGGCGGACTGCAGTTGGGGAGATAATTACGGCCGTGGACCGATAGACCATCGCTGCCGGGGATCAAACTATCCTTGGCACAAAGAAATCCAACAATCACGGGTAGGTCGCGTCAGGTAGGTTGAATTCCATCTGTAGGGAATCAGAGCCATTCTCCTTATCAAGGACCATCCGAGACAGAGCAATAAGACCGCTGGAAAATGCGCTATCGGTTGAATTGGAAGTTGGACGGACAGACCGTCGTTGATTGGAAATTGGACGGATGGATCGTCGTTGACTTGAAATTGGACGGATGGATCGTCGTTGACTTGAAATTGGACGGATGGATCGTCGTTGATTGGAAATTGGACGGATGGATCGTCGTTGACTTGAAATTGGACGGATGGATCGTCGTCAGATTGTTCTGCAGAAGATTGCATCGCATCCCTTGGAAAACAAATCGAGAGGATGGCGACCATTCTTGGTTCCTGCTTTCGACATTTAACATACACAATATGCAAAGGCATGTATAATATATTGAAAATGCAGATGCAAGCTAAGGGCGGCTCCTAGAAGGACAACGACACCTAAGGACTACCACTGAGCCTCGTCACTGTACTGTCTGTGCTTCTGAGATATGCACCCAGATAGATAGGCATTGAGTGGGCCAGCGTGCCCCAGTTGACGCTTGAGCACTGGAATTGGACCTGCGTGCCCCCCCTTTTTTCGATGCTTGGGCAGATATGCCCCATAGGTGAGCCCCAGAGATGCTCTGCTTGGCCTTGGGCTGATGTGCCCCTGCTGCTTCAAGAGATTCCGCTGCCTGCAGATTACGGATACTAAAGGTAGCAATGTTACAATTGCGTTTTCCAGTTTATTGGCTTTCTTTTGCAAGTGTTGAAGAGAATGCAAAAACTAATCACTAATATCTAATTTGCATTGGCAAGTGCTTTGAATCGAAACACAGACATGCGCACATATGTACAGACTCGCCTAGCTCGAACGGAAAAGGGGGAGAGAGTCCCGGGGTACAATGCAAACCCTTAGACACACGGAATACAATGAAATTTTGGGCATTTATGTGGATAAACTCACAATATTCCTGAACAGGTGAAACTGACACTTATGAAAAGTGGAAAAGGTACAAAGACCTGTACAAACAAAATCGAGAAAAGCATCCCGACATGACAATTGATTGAAAAACTGGAAAAAATGTCGCAAAAACGGACATAAGACGCAGATTATGACACGTATAGGCCCGGACTGAAACCGACACCCCCGTGCAGTCACATCAAGTCCATATGACTTGCATGGCATGACAAGACTTGGCAAAAGCCCCTGGAACGACATCCGAGGGCAGTAGCAGACTGCTACTGTTTGTTGCAAGAAGCGTGCACAGGTTTGAGACCAACGCACATCACTTCGAACAAACGCGCTGCGGTTGCGTACACCAGACTTCGCTGAACTTAAGCATAAACTGTGAGCCGTTAGGCCTCTAGCATTTCGTTCTATTTTTGATGCTTCAATTATTTTTAAGACTTATGCTCAGCCTGTAAATTGAGGAAGCAGTTTGGTAATAAAATTGAAAGACGAAGGTTTTCCCCCTTCTGGTTCCTCCAATGAAGCTTGTCTTGATCTTCGATCCTCTTCGACCTTTGATGTGTACCAAAATGTCAACCATGGATCCAATTGATAGATTGTGACCGAGTCTCAAAGAAAGACTGCCTACGTATCCCAAGCTAGGGAATCAGGTCAAAACGTAGTTCAGGCCAAGGGTTAACTCTCGAGTATTTACCTCTCCTTTTACGCTCTAACTTTTGCCTAGTACCGCCCATTCGGGTCTTCGGTCTAGCGAGCTTTGATTGATTGCCTATTCATTTTTGCCTAAACCACCTTCATAGGTTTTGGTCTAGCAGGCTGCTCTGACTTTTGCTTGGAACTGCCCATCCTTGGGGTTTTCAGCCCAACGAGCTTCTCATAGGGAAAAGTAACATTTGAATTGATCCAGGTTGACCCAGGGTATTGAATTTGTTGCTGTCGAGGTCGAAGACCTTTGGTTGTAGCCTCAGATAAATGGCTTTGATGACAAAGAGTCAAGAGTGCTTCGGTTGGAAACGTCTTGCTCCAGGCCGTTGTGTACATTTTCTCATTTGTGCTTGGCAAAACGCCACCGTTGCTGTTTTGAACATGGTACAAGGCCCGGAGCCTTCTGTGCTTCTGCTTTCTGGATTGGCACCCGATAACAGGGGATTTGATGCTCCTTTGTCTCAGGATCAACGCGAGGCATGACTTGATGAGACCATGCCAAGACGTCGATGAATTCTTCGAGCCTATCTGACCGGGCGTAATGCTCCTCTGGGGCGGTGCTTGGACCAATTGAACCTTTCGGAGGTTATACTTGTCTTTCAAGTTTATTTGAAATTACTTCTTCTTTTAATAGGCTGAGCATGCCTTTCGTCTTCCCTTTCGGCGAGGGAACACATTTCCTTGGGAATGATCCCATCGAAATCTATCCCTTCGTCGTTAGGGTTGACACAGTTTATATAAAAGCCAGCGAAGCATGTAGAAGATGATGCATATCATAAAAACCCTCGGGGTTTGCCAAGTACAGCAGACTCGAAACTTGAAACAAAAGCTACGACATGGAGGGCCAAGAGGCACAACCTCCGACTCAGAGCTAGACTTAGACAAACGCAAAAGACTCTGTGTCAGACTCAGACAAGATGCCAATGCAAACTAGACGCGATTTTGAAAATGCAATTGTTAAGAAGCTACCCATAGCTTCCACAAAAAGAGGTAGGATCCAGCAGAAGTCAAACCCAAGCAACAGCACTTCGGCTTCCTCAGCTTCTTCGGCCAAACCTACTCGATGCTCCTTTGAACAATGGACCTCAGCCAAACGGTCCTTTCCTTTGCAAGCCCCTCATCACTGTCAATCCAGTTGTTGGCAGAGAAAGTTTCGACTGCCCAACCTACAACCATCATGTTAACCTCCGGCTCAGATGGGATGGATACGATGGGTTTGGGTTGATGTGCTGGAACAATGTAATGGCTAGGGTTGAATATGGTGGAGTTCGGGTTGATTTGAGTGGAGGCGATAGATACCTGACCAACCAGAGGGTCAGACTCGTGTTGAGGCAAGGAGTTGGAAATGACGTTGGGCTTTGGTGGAACTTGAACCGTGCCATCGTCAATTAGATCTTGAATCTCGTGTCGGAGACGCAAGCAGTTATCAGTGAGATGGCCAGGCATTTGGTGGAAGGCACAGAAAAGGTTGGCATTGTAGTTGACCGGAAGGACTTTAGGTGGGGAAGTTGGGGTCAAAGGTTTGAGATGCCCAGACTTGACAAGTTTCTCCAACACTGCGGATAGAGATGCCTCGAAGGCAGAGAAACTCCGGGGTTGGGTTCGAGCTCGGAAGCTTTGAGCACTTCGTATTTGGTTGATATCGGCGGCACGACTGGAGTTGGAAGCTGGAGCATCGCTCCCACTTATAGCCATTGGCTTAACCTTTTGAGTGATGGAAGAGGACTCGCCCCTTGGCAGGATTCCAGCTTGCAGCGCATCCTCGATGGCTAGGCCAGAGTCGAAGAAGATCTCAAAGTTGGCGGTCGCTTGAGCGAGTACCAGGTGCCTGGCATAGTCTGGCTGAAGATTGCGGGAGATGATGCGGAGTTGGTCTCTTTCGCTGGGGCGCTCAGTCATTAGAGCGGCTTTGGCTCTCCACCTTTTAACAAAGTCCGCAAAGGACTCATTGGCTTCCATCTTCGTGGATTCCAACTCTCGAATAGTCATCTTGAGTTGAGAGTTGTAGCTGTACTGAGAGACAAAGGCAGCCCCTATGTCTTCCCAAGTTTTTCGTTTGGCGATGTCGAGCGACAGAAACCAATGGAAGGCAGGCCCAGAGAGGGTTTGAGGAAAAAGCTGAGACATGGCCTCACTTTCCACACCCAGCAGCTTCATGGCGGCATGGTAGCCATAGAGATGAGTTCTGGGGTCACCACTCCCGTCGAACTTAACCAAGTCAGGCATCTTGAATTTGTCAGGGAGCTTGGCGTTAGGGTACAAACAGAGACGATCCAAGTCAATTCCCCCTGCACTGATTTTCTCAGACTTGGAGACTGCCTCCTCCAGCTTTGCCATCTTGGCCATGAGAGCTGCCATATCCGGATTCAAAATAGGCTTGCCATCTACCGGATTTGGGATTGCAGCAGGCGCACGAGCATCCTTAGGGTTGAGCTGAACAATGAGACGCCCCTCGTGATTCGGATCTGGGACCAAGACAGGCTGTTCCTGGTCGGACTCATCGTCCTCGCCTTCCTCTTCAAGAGGAGGTGGAAGGCGAGTGTGGATAAGGTCATTCAGGCGGGCAATATTGGTATCTGTCTGAGCTGCCCTCTGTTGCATGGCGGTGATGCTATCCTGAAGGTTCATAAGCATGGTTTCCAGAGTGAGCGGTTGATCTGCCATGGCTGGCTTTGAAGGTGTTGAAGAAGGGGAAGCCGACGGCGTGGCTCTTTGCAAAATTGACGACGAACCCGACTGTAGGGCGGCCAACAATGAACTTGGAGAAGCCTCCGTTGCAACTGACTGAATTTCGAGCCTGACAAGTCTTCGAACCGGATTCTGAAGACGCTCCCAAGTAGGTTTGGCTCTTCCTTTCGGTACTCTCTTGCTCGGTGCAATGGCTCCAAACTAGACAGTAAAGTAAGAGAAAGCTCAGTGGCGTTCCTACAGCAAAATGCAATGCATACATCGTCGTCGGTGTCAACCCTAGACTCTAGAACTAGAGACGAGCTTGTCTCATGATGCTCGGACACTGCCAGAATCCTCGGATTTCTTTTCGAGGGTGTGTCCTTTGGAAAGATCAAACTGATCCTAAGAGATGTCAAAACAGACTAAATCTTCGACTAGTCCCTTTTGAAGATTCGACTTTGAACTTAGAACAACTCGGTATTGATGGCGTGACACCTTTACCGGGGTGGCGTGAGCGACAACGCGCTTTAGCCGGGGTGGTGTACGTGCGAAGCACGATAACCAAAATGACATCAATATCACGACATCCATACTCTGTGGTTCCTTATTGTCGGTTGAATCCTCAATCGGGCATGAGCCAAGGACTTAATAAGGTTTGATTTCTCAAAGTCTCGCTGATCTAAGGACTTTGAAAAATTAACAACGTGCACCATCGAGATGCACGACTCTTCATCGGGTTATAGCAGCGTCCTAGTAAGCATAAGACAGACTCGAAAAAGTGACAATCCTAGAAGCCGCCCTAAACATGCTCCTACGCAGAACAGAATGTATGCATGTACAGTTCCAAAGACGAGTTTGCCTCACAAGTTCAGACGTTGCCGGAATCCTCAGAATTCTTTTCGGCGATGTGTCCCTGAGTAGATCGACAGATCCTAAAAGATGTCAAAATAGACTAAATCTTTGGCTAGTCCCTTTTGAAGATTCAACTTTGAATTTGGAACAACTCGGTGTTGATGACATGGCACCTTAACCTTGAACACGGCGGTGTATAGTGACAACGCACTTCAACCTGGGTGGCGCCAGTGACACAGCATCACTACCTTGTTGTTCCTTATTGTCAGTTGAATCCTTAAACGGGCGTGAGCCAAGGATTTAGTAAATTTTGATTTCTCAAAGTCTCATTGAACTAAGGACTTTGCGATTGATAACGAACATTCAACAGAATGAACGACTCCTCATCGGGTCCAACAATGTCTTAGACAGCACAAGACAAACTCGAAAGACAAAACAGTCTTAAGCATGCTCCTATGCAAAACAGTGTATGTACAGTGCATGCGATAGGGAAAGCAGTAACACATAGACAGTATATGGGGTTAGATGCAAATAGATCTTAACCTGTGGGTACCTGTCCTAGTTTGGAGAGTTCTAATGCTCTGTATATGCAATAGGCCGGTTTTGGTTCGTAACGGGTTCCTCGGACTAGGGCCACAGATATACCTCCCGTTACCCGCGTTTTTCGCAGAGTAACAGTCGAACGGTAGCATGACCCATCATCGTCGAAGGTTGTCGGTCATTCGGGGTCCCCGGGCTCCGGTAAACCGTGCCGGATTGCCAAAACGATCCAACGAGGCTTATCCCACATCGATGCAAATGAGATGCTAGAATTGATTTAAGAGAAGAAGAATCGCAAAATCACAAAATGCCCTTTCAAATTTGGCTCACTTTATTTAATCCATCTTTAGAGGAAACTACGCAAGCGAACAATCGAAAAAGCCCCAGATTTAGAATGGCCGGACACGAGGTCCTGTTAAATCACCATTCCAACCTTCGGCAGCGCGAAGCTCACCGTTTTGACAGACTTTTAAGGGATTGTTCACAAGTGTATTAAACCCTAAGTGTGGATCAATATTAGTTCGATCATCCCCAGCAGAGTCGCCACTGTGGGCAGCATGCCCTTGGAAATTCCGGTTTCCAAAATGCAAGGGCCCGGATCGAGGGAGCGCGAGCGCCGGTGGCGTGCGCTCAAAAATACAGAGTCGCCACTTGAGTTTTGAAGGTCCGACACTCAAGGAACCGTATTTCGAAGCACCTGCCGCGCTTTATTTGAAAAAGTGAAGGAAACCAGTCCGTCATAACCATATCTGGGTTCGGGAGCCAGGTTACGAGAGGGAAAGGGTTTTATGGCACCCCTCTCGCCCAATCCGGAGATCGGTCTCTACTTAGGCATTTTGAAAACATTGCGATTCTTCTTTTATTAATCAATTTTAGCCAATTAGGGCGGGGGAACAGTTAATCGGGGATTAAAACTGTAACATGTTTGCAGGATGTGATAGATGGCATGGATGAACAGTTAGTATAGGATGAGAACAGACTGCTGTGGAGTTTAAACAGACTGGAAAGCCCATGTTTTGGAGTGTCGCACGCAAGAGGTAACCAGTATGCACTGATCAAGTCAATGCATGCTGATCATACCTGCGCGCGCTACTACAAGACCTGTGCGCGCCAGTAAGCCTAAGCCCACAGCTCTTATTCTCAAACCTTCTGGGCTCTGGAAGGACCAGTGCACACCCAGGACAAACCAAGCAGTTTAAACTCTCTGGGCTCTGGAAGGACCAGTGCACACCCAGGACAAACCAAGCAGTTTATGCAGTCATAATATACAGTTTAAAGGCTGAAAAGCCTAATAAATAAACAAAAACACCCCATAAACAGTGTGGGGACAAAATAACAGCCTAAAACCAAGAAAAACATGCAAGGCCAGCCACTGATCGGGAACAGAATGGAACCGTCGCGCGATGGTTCCAAACAGTCGCGCGAGGGTGCGCCCTGGCGCGCGATGGTTACGCCCTGGCGCGCGATAGCTGCGCCTGGGCGCACTGGTCAACTCTCCTTTTGACCATCGCGCGAGTGTTTGGGAACAGCGCGCGAGGGTATGGGCCGAACTTCCAGTGTCTGGTTTTGCACGTCCTGGGTTCTGAGACAAGTCCAAAATGATCCCAGGGGTACTCCAACAGAGCAGAACTAAATATTGAAGTGCAAAGCTAGCGTTTTTAAGCTAAAGAAAGCTGTAAAATGGTTATTAGCATGCTCCACAGTGACTTAATACCAAAATAAACTACACAACAGCTATGAAAATAACCAAAAATAAGAAATGACCAGCACCCCTTCCCCACGTGGTCCATTCTCGTGCAAACAGAACTGTCGCGCGAGTGAGTGGGACCATCGCGCGAGGGTTACTTGATCTACGATTTTTGAAACCTTGCTAGCCTTAGGGCCAGGACTGGTATTGATTACCAGCCTTGACCCTGCCAGCCCCCCTCAGGGATCAGAACAGTGAGCAGAACAAAGGTGAGATATACCTTTGGATTTTGAGGTTTGAAAAGTGTTGAGCTTTGAGTTGTGGTTGAGATGTTTGAGGTTGTGTGAGGAGTGAAAATGGGGAAGGAAGAACAAGGTTTGTTCTTAGAAGCTTTGGAATGTAAGCCTTTGGAAGGTGGGATTTTGTACCAAATCTTGAACCAATTTTTTGTAACCCTTTGAAAGAGAACAAAGGGGGGGCATTTATAAGCTTAGCACCTTCCATTAATGGAATGGTAGCTCTGGTCCAAGGAATGGAGGCCAGCCAGCCACGAGGCTGGCTGGGGGTTACTTGGTAATTAAGCTGCCCAGCTGAATAAAGGTGATGGGGACAGGTTCTGACCGTCGCGCGATGGTTCCAAACTGTCGCGCGACAATGCGCCCTGGCGCGCTGGTCAATGCTCCGGTTGACCATCGCGCGATGGAGTCAAACCGTCGCGCGACGGTGCGCCCCGGCGCGCGATGGTTGCGCCCTGGCGCGCAATGATTGCGCCCTGGCGCACAATGATTGTGCCCTGGCACACATCAATAGGGTTTTTTGGCTTTTGGAAGTGGCTTAAGACTAGGTTAGGCTCAAGGGTTTTGCAAACACTCAAAGCTCAAACACTCGACATTCCCGGGGTGTTCTTGATCCGTTTCATCATCGGGGAATCAAAAAAACCATAAGTAAACTAATCTGGAAGCCCAGATTGGGGTGTCTACAATTGGTTGTTACGGCTTTGAGCCAGTTGAGATAATGGGCTTTGAGCCGCTGAGTTGAGTGATAACAGGCATAGAGTCTGTTGTTGTGATAGCGAGCACAGAGCTGCTGATTCGAGGGCTTCGAGCCGCTGGGTGATAATAGACGTAGTGTCTGTTGAGATAGGCTTCGGGCCTATTGAGGTGATGGCTCGGAGCCATTGAGGTGGTAGATATAGGCTTTGAGCCTGTTGAGATAATGGGCTTGGAGCCGCTGAGATTGTGATAACAGACGTAGAGTCTGTTGCTGTGATGGTGAGCATAGAGCTGCTGAGATAATAAACATAGGCTTGGAGCCTGTTGAGGTGATGGCTTGGAGCCATTGAGTTGATTGTTATAGGCGTTGAGCCTGTTTAGATGGTAGATATAGGCTTCGAGCCTGTTGAGGTAGTGGGCTTCGAGCCGCTGAGTAGAAGGCGTAGAGCCACTTTGGTGAGATAACGGGCGTAGAGCCTGCTGTGCTGAAGGCTTAGAGCCGCTGAGACGATAGATACAGGCTTCGAGCCTGTTGGAGTAACGGGCCTAGAGCCGCTGAACTGGCGGGTGAGGGCGTAGAGTTGCTGAGTCATATAGAGATGATGGGTACAGGACCGCTGAATGGGCTTTGAGCCGCTGAGTGAATCGATAATGGACATGGGCGTAAAGCCGCTGGGTGTTTCAACTTGCTTTGGCCAGTAGTTTGTGGAGAGAGAGTTTCCTCATGCTTGGGCATGCCCCCAAGGCTAATTTTGATCACATTGTATTGGCTCGGGGATGCCCCCAAGGCTAATTGGTTGGTTGAAGACTTAGAAGTCTGTAGTGGCTTGAATTAGTGCACCGAGCAAAATTTGTTGCTGAGGGAATTTGATTAAGGGGCCAGGAGATCGATCTCTCGGCTGAAGAATTGATGTCTCGGCCGAGGAATCTATGTATCGGCCGTGAGAAATCCAAAAGTCAGAAAATCGATTTAAGTTAAACTTAATCGATCTCACGGGTCATCCTACCCTTTCTTCCTCCATTCCTCATTTTTCTCTCCCTTTCGAGCGATTGCCGCCGCCTCCTCCTCTCTCTCCTCGTCGGCCGCCGCCGCCTCCTACCCGTCGGTTTTTTCCAACCACCACGGTTCCCTGCCACCTCCTGCCATGGCATCATCTCCGCCCCCTCCTCCATCTTCTGGCACTTCTGCCGCACCCAGGGATACGGGCAAAGCTCTGGCCGTTGAGGCCGCGATTCTTGGCGGGGTTTCAAGTTCCCGCGTTCTTCGTTCGAGTCGGCGCAGAGCCACTGTTGGGGGAAGTTCCTCGCAACCCATTCCTCCTGGGCTTGAACCCGAGGTTTCTACTGATGCGGGTGGTGATATTCTCCCACCATTTGACGTTGCCACTTACGCTCCTCAGGTTCACTTGGTCGGGCGTGGTGGTTCTTTGCGATACCGTCCTCCCCTCAGTGACATCCCACCTGAGGTTTTGCACAGGGAGCCAGAGCAGCACTTTGGTTCTACCAACAGGAAGGTAGAATTTTATCCTGTCAAATGATTTTCGTATGTGAGATTTTGCAGAATGATAGCTTGATATTTTGATAGGGAGTTTGAGTTCTAGAAGTTGCCCCCTGTATAGGCGATATCTTGTGTATTTGATTTCTTCTTCGTATTTTGTCAGGCAAACGAGAGGCTGCGCGTGTGGGGAAGCTGCCCCCAGGTGTTTGAGTGGTATGAGAGGCTTCCTCAGGAAGCCAAGGATGCGGTTGCTTTGGCTGGCTTCGAGCCCTTGATTCTTGGTTTCCATCTTCCGAATGCGGAGTTGGGATTGACCACTTCCTTGGTCGAACGGTGGTGGGATACCACCAACACTTTCCACCTTCCGGAGGCTGGGGAGATGACGATCACTCCGGGCGACTTTGCTTTGCTCACAGGCCTGAGGGTTGGCGGCGATCCTCTTCCAATTGACCCGCGGATTCATGAGCGGAAGGGTGCCCTTGGATACCTCTTGGGGAAGGTTCCCATTGTATCCGAGAGTGGCCATATCACATACACCTGGCTTCGGGAAGAGTTTGATCAAGTTGATATCTTGACGGAGATTCCCCTTTCTCAGCTGGTACGAGCTTTCCTACTTTATCTCCTTGGGCAAACTTTGTTTTGCAACAAGGAAAATTCGGTACATGTCCAGTTCTTGGCTGCTTTGGTGCACTTAGAGACCATAGCAGAGTTTGATTGGGGAACTCCTGCCTTAGCCACGTTGTATGGACACCTCAGCGCTTGTTCCCGGGGAGTTAGTTTGTCGCTTGGCGGACACCATCGTATTCTCGAGGTATACATTTTGATTTCTGCATTATCCTCTTGTTGCTTCTACCTTTATTATTCATGCTCTCCGTCTTTGCTTGTAGCTTTGGGCTTTTGAGCACTTATTGCAGTTTCCTCCTCCGACTGGGCACAGAGAGCCTAGGTTTGTTCCACGGGCAGCCCGTTGGTTGAAAGGAGTTCGGAAGTCACGGTCGCCCGCCATGGACTTGCTGGCTTGGAGGCGAGTTTTGGATCGCCTAACGGTGGATCAGGTATAACATCTTCTTTGTCCTCTGATTTTCGTGCAATTTCCTTATTCTGTTATTTTGATGCTATTTCCCTTGTTATAGGTGCGTTTCGACCCATGGGGCGTGCTACTTGACGATGCTCCTTTGGAGTTGACCTCAGCTCGGGCGTTGGACAGCCAGCACTTCCTTCTGGAGGGGCCATTTTCGAGAGCGTGGTATCTTGGGGAGAGGGTAGCGAGCCAATACTTTCCACATTCTGAGGCGTTGTAGCTTGTTCCTCTCCCTCCTCCTGTTGGCATGAGATCGACCCATCTTTTGACCGGGGAAAGCTTGCTACTTGCTCTTGAGAGACAGCCAGCCTTGAGTTTTCTCGTAGTAGGAGACTACTCAGCCTTTCGTTCGGCCTCCTTGACCCTTCCTACCACTACTGCTGCTGCTGCTCCTCCTGTTTGGCCACGGGCCCCCAGTTTCATTTCTTTCCACAATGTGAGTGGAGAAGAGGAGCGTTTGCCACTGACACCGTGTACTACGCAGTTCTACGTGCTTCCTGCCGGGGTCCAGCAGGTAATATTTGTAGATTCTGTTTTGGTTTCCTTCAGCATTCCTTGCTTACTATATGCAGTTGCTTCCTCTATAGGTGCCCGCTGGGGTGTTTCAGGAATGGTTGCGTGCTTTCCAGAGCGCAGAGGCCTTGGCTCGGCGGCAGCGCAGTCGAATAGCTGCGGTATGCATCTTTTGATCTCTTCTTTTTCCATCTTATGTTCCCTGTGATACTAAATGCCTATATCCTGTGTCTCTGCAGCTTGAAGCAGAGCGAGTACCGACAGTGTCGGTCACCCAGAGTGCTGGAGTTAGCGAGGGTGGGAGTACTGAAGCTGGTGATGGAGGTGCCGAGACTGGCGAAGGACAGAGGATCAGTGTCCCAGTTCCTGAGCGTTTTCGTCCCGCGCCCAAGAGGGGTCGTGGGCAGTAGCTAGCCTTTCTTCTCTTGTACCTGTTGTTAGTTCTAAAAACAGATAATTTGACATTTGTATTTTTTTGCTTGTATTTGAAGCATCCTCAGCATGTATGAGAAATTAGATATTTATGCAATACTTTTCAAAGTTTTGTGAATGTCTGGGTTTAAACTCGGGCCGAGGAAAGGATCACTCGGCCGAGGGTTCCATTCTTCGGCCGCTACTTCCATTTCCTAAAGAAGTTAGGTTTTTGCTATTTAGCCAAACGGTATTTTTCCCTTCTTACACTTGCATTTGATCCAAGTTCTCTTATTTGCTTTTGTTATTTCTGCAATCTCTTTGCCATGTTTTGTTAGAATGCTTAGTCCCTTATGTCGACGACTTCTGAGTTAGAGAGGACGAACGATGATTCTTGTATACCTTTGTTTTTGCCAATTCCCTGGAAAATGACTAACTCATCTTTTGTGAGCTCAATACGCAAGGTTTGCTATGCCTATCATTGAGTACAAACCCTTTTGGTATCATCCTTCTTCTCTCCAAATATTTGGGCCGCATCTCGACGCGAGATTGCCTACGTATCCCAATCAGGGAATCAGGCCTTTTACGTAGTTCCAAGATTACCACCTTTGGGGGTTGGGTTTTCACTCTTAGTTTTCCTTTCTCTCATGCTCTAGATTTTGCCTAGGTTACCTGATAGAGGTTGAGTCCCTAGCGAGCTTTCCTTTAAATGCCTTAACTTTTCCCTAGGCTGCGTTTTTCGCTTTTCTTTGTCCTAGCAGGCTTTGCTCTTACTTGTGCTTGGGTGTATATTTTACCCAACGAGCGTTTTTCTCTCAAGAAGGTTTTGGTGTTTTGGAGAGGAATCTGATGGAGATGTTTTTATGAATCTCCTATTGTGTTTGTACTTTCACAATGGGCAAGCTAACCCTAAGTGTTCTCACGGAGATAGCGTCTTTTTCCTAAGTTTTGATAAAAAGCCTAGTTCTAAGTAACCAGGGTTCGTCCCCTCTTTCCTTTTGGTCGGTAACATAAAGAATTAGATTCTTGAAATCTTTTTATCTTTGGCAGAGAGATTGTAGTGTATAACAATCACTTTTTAAAGATAGAATCATTTGCTAAGCATAGAAGTGATAAAAATGGGGATTTATTCAATCGTAGATAATGCCCAAACAGGGGTCCAAAGCATGTCCTAACTTGTCTTTAGGAAATGAAAGCAATGTTTTTGTCATGTGATTTACTGCGGTATTTCAGGAATGGTTCCTTTTTCCTTTGCAGTTTTATACTCTTCTTCACCCTCTTTGCCAAACAGAATCTTTAGGTCGAATTCAGCTAGCACTTCAATCCAGTCTTCGGGAGTAGGAGATGAATTAGCTGGTTCTTCTTCCAAATCACTGTCGGTCCATTCCTGATCAAAGAAGATTTGCATTCCAGGGTACCGTTGCTTGGTAACTTCGTCTTCCCATGTCTCTGCGAAGCCGCAGAATGGAAAGTCTTCTCCTTCTCTCACAAACCAGCCATTGAGCGTTTTTGGGATCACGAGTTTCTCTTCTTCGACCCTGTTTCCTCTTGCCTTAGCCTTTTCCACGTTTTTCTTCCTTTTTACCTCGGCTTCTGTCGGGGTGTAACCAAGACCAAAGGCGTATTGATTATGCGGAGGATCAATCATTTGCGAGATGCCTTGTGATCTTTTGCCTAAACCCAACCCAGGGAGGTATTCTTGCTTCTTCATCATCCATATGGCAGGGGCGCTTACATAGAAGTTTCTCTCAGCCATTAAGGCTTGCACAGCAGTCGCTTCCTCAAGACTGAATCCAGTGAGGAAGGTTTCCTCGGTTTCTACCTCTTGGACAGGCGTATCAGAATGAGCCCGGATTGATGAATCCCCCAGAATGGTTATAACCCTTCCATCTACCGCAAATTTGACTTTTTGATGCAAAGTGGAAGGTATCGCCCCAGCGTCATGTAGCCAAGGCCTTCCTAATAAAAGATTGAAGGTGGCTGGTATATCCATCACATGGAACTCCACATCCCTCTTGATCTTCTCCACTTCTACTGGCAGTGTGACACACCCAATCACTCTTCTCTTTGAATTGTCATATCCCCTTACTCCTTGGCTTGAAGGGCGTACGTCGGTGGCGTTTACCCCTAGCTTGTCGAGGGTTCTTTGAGGACATACGTTTAAAGAAGACCCATTATCTACCAAGACCAACGGGATCCATTTGGTGAGACATTTAAGTGAAATGTAGAGAGGTTTGTTGTGTGCAGGCCCTTCAGGGGGTAGATCCTTGTCAGTGAAAGCTATCGTTGGTTTTGGAGCTTTTGACGCCATTATGAAACCCACGAGTTCTTCGGGGGTGATGTCGATGGGAACTTTGGCTTTCCCCAAGGTTTTGAAGAAGGAGTTGCGATGTTCGTAGGAGGACATAAGTAATCCCCAAATAGAGATATCAGCTTGGATTTTCTTTAGTTGTCTTAGCACTCTGTCTTCCTCAGGTTCGGTCCTTTGGCTTTCTTCTCCTTCCTCTTCTTCCATTACTCGTGTTGAAGTTGAACTTTCCCCACTCAGTTTAGGCGGTTTATACACCCTTCCGCTTCGGGTGAGGTGACTCACTTCTTCTTCTTGGGTACCCCAAGGGTCAGCAGGCTCAATTCTTCCAACCTTCCAATCATTCGGCAGGGCTTGACGCATGTCCAACCACCAATCCCCATCATCAATGGCATAGATGTGGGGTTCTCCCTCCGTTGCAAAGCATTCCTCGTTCTTGGAGAGGATTAGGGATGGTTTGGCTTGGGTATCTGGAATAATGTGTAGGGCAGGATTATATGTGGGGCTATTGGATAGGCTTATGAGATTGATATTTTGAGGCGGTGGTTCGCTGTTGTGAGCGGGAAGTGGATTGGTTTGTACATTAGGCTTAGGAGGTTTTATGGCTTGACTATCGATGAGATCCTGGATGTCATGACGAAGACGCATGCAACGGTCTGTCTCATGTCCAGGGTGTTGATGGTAAGCACATTGCTTATTGGCATCATAGCTTGGGCCATAAGGTGGCTGAGGAGATGGATTATTCAAGAGCCTAAGGTGCCCTTGACGGCTTAGGATGGCTAAGGCTTGGGATGGAGTCATATAGAGTGGGCTGAAATTACGGCGAGGGTGATTCGTGTTTCTAGATGAGCTAGTTTGAAAAGGGTCTTGTGGCAAGACTGAGTCAAGGATGTTGACGGAGGCAGTAGCTGCACGGTTTGGAAAGGTTTTTCTGAGTGGAGGGTTTTCTTCTTTTCTAATGAGGCCCAACTTGATCCCATCCTCGATTTGCAATCCAGTGGCGTGTAAACGTTTGAAGTCGGTGATAGCCTGAGTGTAAATGTGAGTGAGGTATTTAGGCTGTAAGTTCTTGACAACTATCCTCACTTGATCTTCTTCGGAAGGGCGGCTTTTCATCTTGGCAGCCTTCTCTCTCCATCTTGCCACAAAGGTAGCAAAATCCTCATTGGATTCTTGTTTAGTCATCTCCAAATCTCGGGTAGTAAGCTCAATTTGGACATTGTACGCATACTGCTTGACAAAAGCGTTAGCAATTTCAGGCCAAGTTTGATAATGCACAAATTCCAAAGTGAGAAACCAATCGAGGGCGCTTCCAGTGAGAGTTCTTTGAAACAATTGAGCGATGAGCTCGTCGGTCAAGCCCATAGGCTTTAGAGTGTTGATGACATGGCGGACATGGCTGGTAGGGTTACCAGTCCCGTTGAATTTCTCGATGTTTGGCATTTTGAATCGTCCAGGCAGCTGAGATTCTGGAAAGAGGCAGAGTCCCTCGAAATCTAGAATTTGGTCTCCTTGTGAGCGAGCCAAAGCGTGCTTGATTTCTTTGACCTGTTTGACCAATTCAGGGTTTTCTATAATTTCATGAGGATCTTCTGCTTCCTCCTTGTTTTTCTTGTCTTCAGCATCTCTTGCTACTTTCTCAGCTTGTAAATAGGCAATTTGGGCTCGGAGCTCGGCGATGGTAGCGTCATTGTCTGCCATTTTTAGGGCGTAGGTAGGGAAATTGCTTGGTGAGGCTTGGAATCGGTTTTGTTGAGGAGGTGACCGCGAAGTCCCTGAAATTGATTGGGACCGTTGCGGTGAGGGTGTCTCGGCAGACGAAGGCGACTGATGAGATGACTGTAAAGACCTCTGTTTGGCGTGACTTCGGGTATTGTAAGAGTATAAAACTGGCTGAGGTTGCTTCTCTAACCTACCTATTGTGCCTGCTTGAAAAATAGAATACCTGGAAGTCAGTATTCGGCCTGTGTAGGGTTAGGATTTGGGTTTGAGAATCCCAACCCTTCTGCACAGAAAAAGTTAATACAACAACAAATGATACACGGTGTGAGGAAGAACTTTCGCAAGTAGAATGCAAGTAGGTTCCTAGCCTGTAGGTTCCTGTCTTAGTTTGATAAGTTCTATGGCTTTCTAAAGCATGCAAGGTTTTGGTAGTTTCAGGGTGCTCCGTTGTCAAAGGGCACCAATCCTCTCGCCAGCCCATTATAGGCGGTGATTGGGTGATTTCCTTTTTGATATACCACTAGGTACGAGTGACTGTGGAGTTTGCTGGAACCCCCAACATAGCCCGTGTCATGCCGGGATATCAGGTGAACTCAACGGGTTGCCCGCTCGATGCATATGATAAATGAATTAAACAAGGCATGTATTAGTCTTATGTTGAACTTTTTGGTTATGGCTCTCAAACTCCCCAGCAGAGTCGCCAAAAACTGTAGACACCTCCCAAGCGGGGCATCGCCATACAGATTGATCACGTTATGTTTGCTCGTTTCATAAACCAAAATCATGGACATTCCCATGGCTAGGAACATCGCCACATTATAACGGTTATCATCAAATAGAGTCGCCACCCAGTTTATTAAAACTGGGAAAACAGATAGAGATTCTGGATACGGGAGCCAAAAGTACAATAAGGGGAAGGTGTTAGGCACCCCTCTTTGCCCAGTCGTGAGACTGGCCCATAATCATTCAACATAAGACATATAGATGCTTTGTCTAATTCCAACAAATAGTCTGTTTAGTTATTCCTTTAAACAGTAAGCAAAGTGAGCCAGTGCGATAAGTAAGCATGCATCAGAAAGCAGAACAAAACAAACTGTCCCAGGGAGATGGATCCCGCGGCCGGTGAATGGATGTCACGGCCGAGGGATCCTCCTGGTTCGATGTACCGGCCGAGGGATCGAAGCCCCGGTCGGTGTTCTTCCTCACACCAGACTAAAAATTAACAGGTAATCAAAGCGTTACGATTAGTCAAAAAGACAGAAAATAAGACAAACCAGAGGCCGTTGGGCCTCACCACCTTGATCCCTCAGTTGCTTGATTGCTTTGGATTGGGCGTGATTGATTGATTGCTTGATCGAGAACCCTAGAGTTAGGGTTTGAACTTCGGGGTTTGATCGCCGGATTGACGGCTACCTTCGGAAGGTTAGGGCTTTTGGAGTATGGGATTGAGGGAGTATTTGTGCAGAGCTTCGAGGTTTGATTGAGTGTGTAGGTATCTCAATTTTTTTGTGTTTATTTCGGAGCCCAAAGGCTCCTTTATATAGGCATAGGGATGACTCACTCCGGCCAATCAAATCACAAGATGGCAATTGCAATTGCAATGCATCTCTAACTCTACGTCGTGATCCCCGAACGTAGCCCGAACGCATCGGAAAGGTAGTGTAGTTGGATCAAAACAAACGTCTGACAGAACGTTCCAGAGTCTGGAAAAAGGTCGATCTGGCGGCCGAGCAATAGATGTCGCGGCCGTGGAATGGATGTCTCGGCCGAAGGATAGATCTTGCGGCCGAGGAATTGATCTCTCAGGGAGATTTTGCTAGCAACAGGTTGCTCGGGTGAGGGATTGATGTTATGGCCGTTAGATCGATGTTACGGCCGTCAGATGGATTCTCCTAGGCTTCTGTATTTCTGTCTGAAAGGCTGTATGGCTTTGAATTGGGTCCTCTAAATGGTCAAAGTTCTTACCGAAAGTCCTAAGGTCCTCAAAGAAGCAATCAGCAATCACTGTATCCGTTTCATCATCGGGATTGTCCCAAGGTGGGACTTGAAATAATCGTTAGGCCAAATTGGGGTGTCTACAAGTGTTGATGGGTATACTTGTTGCATCTCTACGTGGTGTTTGATTTAGTGAGCATGATTATTTAAATTTCGAGGACGAAATTTTTCTAAGGAGGGTAGAGTGTAAAGACCCGTAAATTCGAAAATGGGTTTAAAAAGGTTTTACAAGGAAAAAAAAAGAAGAGGAAATTGATTTGAAATTGAGGTGTGGGGGTGAATGTGTTAAAATGTTTTATTTAGGGAGTAAATGTGTGAAGTGTGTGTAGTGTATGCATATATGTGTGGGTGTGTGAGACTAGGGAATAAAAATTCCCCCTTTCCTCTCTCTCACTCCCCGTTCTCTCCCTCTCTCCCGACCCTCTCACTCTCTCGGCTCCCTCTTTCTATTTCTCTCAAAATCACCCAAAGCCCACTCAAAATAGCCATAAATCCTTCACTCCTCCGCGTATCTCAGTCCGTATTGCTTGGGTTTGAGCTCGGTGGAGGCGTATTTCGTTCGAACTCAAAGATTGGAGCTAGGGCTTGAGAAATCTTCCAAATTCGTTCTTTGATTTTGAGGTAGGAGGTTCTAACTATCAATACATGTTTATAAAGTGTTTCTTGAAGCTCAATTAGTGCCTTGGATCGTTGTTGATGTTGTTGTTGTTGTTGTGGCTGAAAAACCCATCTCTGTCTGTCAAAAATCTGCTCGAAACCCATTGTTATCGATAACATTTTTATTGTTATCGATAACATTTTGTTCCGGAGCCCAGAAATTCATTTGTTATCGATACCTTTGGTCCTTGTTATCGCTACCCTTGCGTCTGGACTGATTTTAGCTACCTTGTTATCGATACCTACCTCAATGTTATCGATAACATTGAGTCTTGACTGATCCCGACCCCGAGTTATCGATACCTCCTCCCTTTTGTTATCGATAACAATACTTAATTGCATTGCTTAATCAACTTTGATGCTTATTCCATTATTTTAAGTATTGATTGCTCCTAATCCATTCTAAACATTCCCGTTCTCAACTTAATTCCTTGCCATTAACAGAATCAATTGGTTATGTTTTCATGAGTTTTAACATTTGGTTTGGACTTGATTTTTACAAAAAATACTTTATGATCCAACTTTGGTTCAAATGGTACGAATTTGATGGTTAAGGGATTTTGATACTTTCCGGACACAACGAGAACACTTCAGGACTCATCGACGGGTGAGTGCCTGGCAGAGGACATCGGGGTCCTTTAATTGGCCCGGCAGGAGCTATATGCTCATAATAGATATTTCAGGACCGCCCTTTGGGCAAGGTGCCTGGCGGAGGACATCGGGGTCCTTTAACTGGCCCGGCAGGAGTTACGGCTCATGACACTTGTACGAGACACATGTTGACACTTGGTGTTTTCACAAGTTACACGTTGAGATGCATGATTGGTTTTGAAAATGAAAGGTTGAGTTGGCATCACTATTGTTGTTCGTCCGTTGGACCTTGTTGCCTTTGAACATCTTATTTACTTTCCTACATTTCATTTGCATATATTGCTAGATTAGAGCTTTCTACTGGGCTAGTGTAGCTCAGACCTTCTATCATTTCAGGTGCGAACTCGGGACTGTAGTGCATGCTTGGAGTGCTTGGATGTGAGAATTATTTTGAAAGCTAACAGTGTGGAGTTACCGAGTCATCTTTATAATTTCTTTTTGAAAGATGTATTTGTAACTCTATTTGTAAATCCTTGATTATGAAACGATGTAATTCCTTGACTCTATCGATACTTTTACTTTTGTTAATTTGGGCCATGGAGCCGAAGTTGTACTATTTTGGAAACTCTTGGTGGATAATGTGGAATTGCGGAATGGTATTATTAAACTCTTTTTGGGGTATCGTATGGAATATTGCGAGGTTTTATTCATGAATATTCTCTATATTTATGTTGAAAATCGAGGGTGTGACAGTGAGCTCCTCGTCTGTCGTTGGGTAGTAGCCAAAGGTGCGGTAGTGCTTGCTGCCATCTTCTTCTGCAGAGGGTCCTGTGCACTCTTCCTCCTAGGAGCCGCCCGTCCCTGAGCCTGCATTGTAAATTCATTAGAGCGTTAGTATACATTGTGCATGTTGTATATCAAAATGTTGAAAGTAGGTACAAACAGGTACATTCTATCAACTATCAAGTCAAAGGCTATCAAAGCATATATGTATCAAAAGCAGGTGCATATCATAAAGCGGGAATGGATCATTTTCTGAAGTATATACCTGAGATCTCCGAGTAACTGGTGGCTAAACCGGTGGTGGAGAAGGAACTGGGTAGTGCAAGTCTAGTGGTAGGCCGCTCGCAGCTCTCCTGATCACGTTCTCCATTGCAAGCATGCGACGAACGGCTTCATTCACCCATTCAGTAGGCACCTGCACACAATTTGGGATTATCAAGCAGTTCAACTGCAATACAAATATATTGAAAGACAGGAATGGAAGCTAAGTTACCTGAACAGTCACCGGTACAGGCTCTACTCGGGCAGGCATAAGCTGTACCTCAGCTGGATTGCCTTGCGAGTCCACTACCCCTATCTTCCACATCAGCTCAGGTGGCCCTCCTACCACAGGTCCGCTCAAGCTCTGTCTGACTCGGCCCTCACCTCCTCGTTGTCTCTCAGCGGCAGCCCTCCTCTGCTCAGCAACCCCGTGAGCCTGGCTCCGCACCTCTCTGAAAGCTCGAACTCCAAGCGGCCCCGCCAGGTGCTCTCTCTGGTAAGTGGCGTAGTCCCGCTCCGGGTGCAAGTAACGTGTAAGCTTGGTGTCAGGCTGCGTGAACGTCTCCAGCTCTGCCCGTGTGTACTCGCATGTGTGCGAGGCACGGGGTGGGAGTGGCCCTGGCACCTGGAACTCAGCAAAGCCAAGTGACTGGCAAGTCACTAGGTCTCCTAAGTACCACTACCAGCCAAATGCCGACTCCAGTAGCACCCTGTTCGCCGTGACCGTTCTACTCCTGGCCAAGTACTCAGGCTCTGGCCCTGTCACTCTCCAAGGGTCCCACTCGACCAGCACAAGGCAACAAACAAGCAATGCAAGCAATTGATCAGCGACATCATTAAAGCAGTAAAAGGAATGCATGGTTAACCATTGGGGTTTTCGTGTTATACTTGCAAGGCTTTCAGCTTATCCAAGTACAGCCTGAAGGCATTAAGGTCGCCTCTACCTTCCTTCGTCCCCATATACTCCTTGCTCCAGATCAGCGTGCGGGGGAGAGTTTTCAGGTTGGGACACTTGTTTTGTGGAGGATACATCTTCAACACCTCGTAGGCCCAGAGCTGCACGATTTTCAAACACAAAAGTGGATCAGTCACAGGATATACAATCATGCAGTTATATATTCAAGCAGGCTATGCAATCAAATGTTACAAGTATAATAGAAATTGTACTTTGCAATATTGAAATCGTACCTCCCAAATCCTCCAGTACCCAGCAGCTCCCTGCTCCGTCCTCGCGGAGTCTCCCAAAAGTAGGCTGCGCCAAGGGCTACTCCACCCCAGTCGAAGCGTGAAGCCGTCCTCAAGTCCCTCAACGCCGGTAGGTACGACAAGTGTACCTTGCTCCCGTCTACTCGGGAACAGGGAAGCTCCAAAAAGATACAGCAGGTACGCTCTAGCCATCTGCTCCGCCTCCTGCTCCATTGTCACCTTTTTCCTCAGGTACCTCTTGAATTACTCGTACCTCACCATCCCCTCCTCAATCTTGGGCACCTCCCCCAAAAACCATTCCAAGGCCGCTGGATCCTCGTGAATGCCCGAGTCAAACGGGATGGGCTCTCCTCTGACCCTCAAACCAATGATCACCGAAAAGTCAGTAGGCATCACCGTTATCTCCCCAGGTGGTAGGTGGAAGGTATTAGTGGTATCCCTCCACCTCTTTGGAAGCGCTACCAAGATAGCATGGTTATTCCCGATCGGGGAAAGAGTTTGTATGAACTCGCTGAATCCCACCTCATCCACTAATTGCCTCACTCTCGGCGGCAAACTCTCGTACAGCTCCAAGGAACTACTCGTGCCTCAGAAGTCGCGAATGTCCCTCTGTCTTGCTCTCGCCTGTTTCAAACACGAAGACAAACAATAGGGGAACATGTCAGCATGCAGGGCTTTCATTTTCAAGTTCTAGGTAATCAATGCAGCCTAATGACAGATGGTTGGTTCAAGTTATACATTCATGCTATGCATTTCAAGGATTATCATATGCTATTCCCAATTCAAGTACATGCAAGCGAAAACAAAATTGAATTACAAAGGAGGTTTTCAAGGATGTACCTTCGTCTACCTGCTCGAGATGTGAGTCTCGGGATCTCTCAGAACAAGCTCGGTGTCGTACTCTGTCCGCCATGGCCTGTAAGCTGCAAAGCCCGACGGCATAAACAAGTGTGGTGTGTGAGGCACGTACGCCTCCGCTGAAAAACGAGGACGTGTCATGCTCGCCGCCTCAGCCACCGCTGTCACCCTAGGCAGCTCTGCCTCCTCCCAGGCCCTCTCTGCGGCCTTTGTCTCTCTCAGAACGGTCTCGCCCTCGACTCTGGCTCTCTCAGCATCCTCTCTCAAGCGCTCCTCCTCCTGAGCCAAAGCTATGTCTTTCCACCTCTCCTCCCGGGCAGCCTCGACCGCCACGACAACGACGGGATTATCCCGACACAGTTGAGCAAGTGTCGCGTCGTCAACAAACTCCGCAAAATCCTCTTTCGAGATAGGCTCATGCCTCGACGATCCCTCTGTCGGTTGGAACTCCATTGGCCCTATTCAAACAGCCGTGGTCTCCTCCTCAACCACCACACCCTTGCCCTTGTCCAAGTCCCTCGGCGGGGACCCGCTCGGCCCGATTCTACCACCCTCGGCTCCACTGCCTCCGGTACCGCCCGAATTTCCACCAACAGCCATCGAGCCCCTTACCATTGTACTTGAGGCCATCGGCTCCCAAACGGGCTCCACTGCCCCTGTACCCTCAGGCGCGCGTGGCTCATCCTCTGGCGTGCGCCGGACTGATTCGTCACCAACCTCCTGCTACTGGCCTCGATCGCCATCGTCGTTGCCTGTAGCCACTACACCTGCACCCTTGCTGGTCTCTGCCACCGTCTGATCCCTTGGTTCGATCTCCATAGGACCTCCCCGGTCCTCCGGATGATCAACAACCTCTCCTCCACCGCCTCCATTACCTTGATCCGCCATGGGTGTGTATTTGTGCATGGGTTTGTTGGTTTTATGAAGAATCAAGGGTTTGGGGAGAGATTTGAGAGAGAGAGAGGAGTTGTGAAGTTTTGAAACCGACTGTGAGCGATTCTGTAGCATCCTCGGGAAGTTTAAAATGTGAAACAGGCATGGGCCGGGTCTGGGCTGGTTCAAAACCCAAGCCCTAACCAATGTCCCGCATGTAGGAGTGGGTTAGGCGCGCACTGATCCACTTGGGCCTCAAGCCCAATACACTTTCTGGCCAAGCCCAATCTCATTTATTTCTCCTACAATAGCTCGTGGGATCTTTTTATGACAATTCAACAATGTTTGGGGCACTTTGAGATGATACTATCAATCAAAGGCCTTTTATATCCCTAACAGTGGTTCACCCGCACACACTTGAATCCGATTATCAAATCAGCGACGGTCTATCCGTCCAATTTCAAATCAGCGACGATCCATCTGTCCAATTTCAAATCAGTGACGATACATCCGTCTGATCTCATTTGTTCCCCCAGGAGAGTCTACTTTGACAACTGAAATGCTCTTCAATCCATTGGTGCACGGTATTTTTATATACTTGTCTGCATTTTCTATCAATCGGCTTTTGGGTAGACTTTGTGGGTGTCTAGAAATCTTTGACGTTACCCGTACCAGTTCAATGGTGCTCCGAGTGCCGTCAAAGAGGGACTACTGTAGACACCCCAATCTGGGTCTCCCAATTGATTTACTTCAGTTTTTTTCAATTTTTTGTTTCCCCGATGATGAATCAGATCAAAAATAGTCTTGAGAATGAAGAAGGATTGAACTTGGAGTGATTGGAACCCATTTTGAACCCTTTGAACCCCTAAAACCCTAAAGTCAAAACCCTAACCCTGGATTTGATGAGAGTGTGTTGCTCTGGCTCTCACGCACGTTAGTCAACTTCCCAGGTGTTGGTCAAAGGTCAATGCTTTGACCGTTGACCAGCGCGTGGGTAGGTGGCACACGCGCACGCCGGACTGGCTCCCACGCGGGCTTGTCAGTACCTATCTCTATCACTTTTTTCCAGCTGGATCTTATAATCATCAGGGGGTCTACAGGGCTGTAAAACCCCGTTTTCATCGCTAGAACAGCGTTTGCAGGTGCTTGGGGTGTACCACCCTCTCAACAACTCCCATCACCTTTTTGGAACCCTTCACCACCAAGCAACCACAACCAGCCTTGTTGGCTGGTTGTTTGGCCTTATTTGCCACCAACCTCACTCTCCTCTCAACCCCTATAAATACCCCCATGGTTCTTCTTCCAAAGGGTTACCAAAAATCAAGCAAAAAAGGTTACAAATTCTTTAATACACTTGATACTTCTTCACTCTAGCCATCTTCATACACTCATTTTACAAGCTTCATTTCCTTGTTCAATCCATTTCCAAACCACTCAAGCAAAGGTATAAATTTACTACCTATTCACTATTTTGATCCCTGAGGGGGGCTGGTAGGGCCAAGGCTGGTAATCAATACCAGTCCTGGTCCTAAAGTCAGCAGGGTTACAAGAACTGTGTGATCAATACACCCACACGCGTTGGACCCACTCATGCGCGCGCCTATCATAGATTGCACGCGCTGGTCCACGTGGGGATGGGGATGTTAGTTATTTCCTGTTTTTATAGCATTACAAATCACTGTGATGCATGATAAAAACTGGTTAACTGTATTACCTGTAAAAATTGCTAGTTTAGTTCAGCCTGCCTTTCTGTTACTTTGGGATGCCCCTGGGTTGCTTCTGAGTATGTTTCAGAGCCCAGGCATGCAATACCAATCACTGGAAGTCCAGTCAGAATAGGTGTGCGCCTGTCCTTGACCTGCGCGCGTGTGTGGGCTCAGATCCAGTGATTGGCTTTGCATGGGCAGCTAGGCCCTTGGCCTCTATTTTAATTACCCCCACTATTTAGGGGTTGTATTTCAATTTTATTTGTTCTGTTTGTAATTATTAATTACATTCTGTACATATAAAATGCTTGGATCCCCCCCCCCCCCCCCCCCCCAGGGTGTGCACTGGTCATTCCAGAGCCCAAAAGGGGATAAAATTCAACCTGTTGATGGAGCATCAACACACGCACGTGTGTATGGGTTTGGCGCGCGCTAGTAGCTTGCATGCACGTAGATCCATGCATGCAAGTTGGCCACTGTTCACGTCAAATTCTTACAATGCACTGTTTTGACGTTAGATCACAGTGTTGAGTTTTATCCCATTTATTAGTTAACATTCCATACATTCATGCTATTCTGATCACATCCTGCAAATTGCTACAGTTTTAACCCCCTTTTAAACTGTTCCCCCGCCCTAATTGGCTAAAATCGACTAACAAAAGAAGAATCACAAATATTTTTACAAAATGCCTAAGTAGAGATCGATCTCCGGATTGGGCGAGAGGGGTGCCTTAAAACCTTTCCCCTCTCGTAACCTGGCTCCCGAACCCAGATATGGTTATGACGGACTGGTGCCTTCACTTTTTTAAATCAAATAGCGCGGCAAGTGCTTCGAAATATGGTTCCTTGGGTACATCGGACCTTCAAACCCGAGTGGCGACTCTGTATTCTTGCAAGCGCTTGCCCCCTCCGCTCGCGCTCCCTCGATCCAGGCCCTTGCTTTGGGGAAAACGGAATTTCCTAAGGGCACTGCTGCCCACACCCATGTTGCAGATAATCGATAAGGGGTTAGCGCCAATCCTCTGTTTCAATTTCAAGCACTGAGACAACATTCACTTCTCTTTCACCATTGTCTTCATCGTCAAAGATTGGAGGTATGACCCAACTTCGACATATCGGAACATGCGTCTCTTGGCCAAGAAAAGCAAGCGTAGAAGCAAGCTTTGCAAGTGCGTCTGCCTGCCTATTTTAGACTCATGGTACATGCTCCAAAATGACACCACCAAGCCATGCGATCAAGCGACACGGGTAGTTGTTGAAAGGCATGAGTTCAGGCTTCCTCACTTCATAGATGTCGAGGAGTTGGTTGATGATCAACATTGAATCTCCATATATCTTGAGGTGCAAATGCTTTGCTTCAACGGCCATCTCTAGTTCGAGGATGAGAGCTTGGTACTCAGCCTCGTTATTTGAACTATTTTGTGTGAGGGTGAAAGCATAAGGCAAGACATCTCCTTCTGGGGAGACAAACACTACGCCAGCGCCTGCGCCACTTCGATGTGACGCACCATCAAAGTACATTGTCCATGGGGGACGAACTTCTACCACCATGACGTCTTCATCTGGCAATTCTTCGGACAACTCCCACTCGGCTGGTATAGGATGATCCGCCAAGAAATCAGTTAGAGCTTGCCCTTTAACGGCCTTTTGTGGTACATAGATGATCTCATATTGTTAAAAGAGAAGCGACCATCTTGCCAATCGATCAGTGAGGACAGGCTTTGTCATGACGTATTTAATTGGGTTAGCCTTGGAGACGAGATGCACAGTGTGAGCTTGAAAATAGTGTCGCATCTTTTCAATCGCGAACACTAGAGCTAGGCACATCTTCTCAATTGTAGAATAATTCAATTCATGAGGTAGCATCATTCTACTCAAGTAGTACAAGGTGCCTTCTTTCCCTTCATCGTTCTCTTGGGCAAGCAAGGCCCCCACTGAACACTCGTGAGCTAAAATATATAAGATTAATGGTCGTCCAGGTTTAGGGGCGGTGAGAACTGGAGGTCTCGTTAAATATGATTTAATGCTCTTGAAGGCATTATTGCATGCTTCATCCGAATCAAAATGAGTCCCTTTCTTCATGAGGCGGCTGAATGGTTGACATCGCCCAGCCAAATTTGATATGAAGCGATGAAGGTAAACCAATCATCCTTGAAGACTCTTCAACTCATGAATATTTTGAGGTTCAGGCATTTTCAAAGCTTGTTCAATCTCTATGCCGCGGTGGCACACAATGAACACAAGGAACTTTTCAGACGTAACCCCAAAAGCGCACTTCAAGGGATTCATCCTAAGTTGGTACCTTCATAGCCGCTCAAACACTTGCCTCAGATCATGAAGATGGTCGACTTGTTTCTTGGTCTTCACGACTAAGTCATCGACATAACACTCCACATTTTTGTGAAGCACGTCATTGAAAATCTTTTGCATTGCCCTTTGGTATGTGGCACCTGCGTTCTTCAAGCCAAAATGCATAACTTTATAACAGTAGATGCCTTTTGGTGTACGAAAAGCTGTGAACTCTTCATCTTGCAGAGCCATGCGGATTTGATTGTATCCAGATGAACCATCCATGAATGATAGGACCTCATGTCCAGTAGTGGCATCAACCATGAGCTCATGTATAGGGAGTGGAAAGTCATCTTTCGGACAAGCGTTGTTCAAATCGCGAAAGTTGACACACACTCGGATTTGCCCATTTTTCTTCTTCATTGGAGGATGCTTGAAATCCAAGTGGGGTACTTGACTTCTCGAATGAAACCAACTTCGATGAGTTTATTGATCTCTGCTTCAATTTTGGGGACCAAGTCTGGTCGGAAGCATATTTGAGATTGCTTGATAGGTCGGACGCCATGCTTTACCGCTAGATGATGGACTACAACTCTTGGGTCTAACCTAGGTATCTCCTTATAACTCCAAGCGAAGACGTCCCTATACTCACGTAGAAGCTAAGTGTAGGCAATTTCTTCTTCAGGGATGAGCAAATCGCTAATGTAAGTTGGTCGCGGGTCATCTTCAGTCTCTAAATTGATCTCCTTTAGATTGTCGATAGTGGACCTCACTCCTTCTTCTAACTCTGGTGGAGCATCTTCTTCTTCTTGAATTTCATTACAAGTTGCCGTGATGTGGAAGGAGGAAGTGGCAGACTCTTCATCGAGACAATGATCCAATTCCTTAGAAGGCACTTTGGTCAGCACCACAGTTTGTCACTTTACTCTTAGCAATGCATCATTAGTTGCCACAACGAGAGTAGTTTGGCGCTTCATGTGAGAGGGTATTCTACTCTTCAATTTCTTGTCATCTTCTAACAAAAGAGCAGTCCTCTATTTTGAAGCCTTCTCGATGGCACTGCTTAAAACACCCAATCGACTTTGGACAAACTTTCATGGAGTGTTTGTTGAAGATATCTCACTTGGTAGACCCAATCTACTTTGGATAGACTTGCACGAGACAGAAGGTGTAAAGCTCTTGCTTTGTGGCCCTAATCTGTCTTGAATGGCACCTCACGTGGGGGTTGGTGAGACAACTTCTTCTTGAGGAGTCAATCTGTCAAAGACTGTCCTTTGTGATTTTGGAGCACTTAAGCGATCAAAGACCGATGTCTTTGGTGATGAAGTACATTCTTCCGCCATAATGTGGTTAATGCTTGACTTCTTTATGAAGATGCGAGCAGGAGCAGGTGCGGTGTATCCAAGGCCTGCTTGGGACTCCTTGACAGCATATCCCTTTTGCTTGAGCATTTTCTGAGTCGAGTTCAAGCCGTGTATCTCTTCGCCAATCACTTCAGGCAAGAGTCTCCCTAGAGTGGTTGAACCTTTTGGATTATGTCCTGCTTTTGCAAACAGCTTGTAGGCATTGGGATCGAAGCTGTTTGTCTGTTGTGAAGTCAGGTAATCATGCTCCACTTGAGGGCCATGTGTGGCTCAAACGAATCCTTTTAGGGGTGGAGCAACCTTTGCTTCATTAAGGTCGGTGACGGGGAGTGTTAATCCTTTCAAGGCCGACTCTTCAGTCTTTTAAAACTTTGGTACATAACGAAGTATTGGCGTGCCTTTCTTCTTTGATGGATCTTCCACGTTATGCTTGCCACCTTGACTATTTTCCTCCTTCGCTTTAGTAAGAATGTTGGTTTTACCAATTTGAAGGTCATTGGCATCGAAGGGTTTATAACTTGATGAAGAGGCAGTTGGTACTAATTCTATCAACACCATGTTTGCCAAGTAGAATTTAGCATCAACAAAATGGGATTCAGCCTCGCTAAAGGGTTTGTCATCGGCTACCACCTTCTTTGTGACACCATCTTTGCAGTACTTGAAGCATTGATGGAGGGTTGATGGGACAACACCATTCTCATGGAGCCACGACCGCCCTACCAATACATTGTAAGAATTTTTGGCATCAATGACATGGAGTAGTGTGCTTTGAAGTCATATCATCAATGAGTAGGTCCAGACGAATGATGCCAATAGCTCTTTGCCCCCTTGATTGAATCCTTGGAACATGAGACGGCTAGGTGCTAGTTCTTCCATAGAGATATCGAGTTCCTTTAAGGTATGAAGAGGAAAGATGTTGACCGCAGATCCGCCATCCAGAAGTATCCTATTTACTCTTTGTTCGCGTACGTATCCAGAAACAAAAAGCGGACGATTATGTGGAGTTGCACCATGTAATAAATCTTCGTCAGAGAGTGTAATGGCTCCAACGCAAGCAGAGCAATCTTTGGCACAAATGGTAGAGCCAAGATGGATTAAAGAGTGCTTATATGCAGTAAGCGACTTTAGTGCCGTCTCTTCAGTTTCTTCACAACTCACAGTATTGCATGAAGCTTCAAAAAGACTGGTGTTGCGAATTGACTCGGGTAAGAAGTCCCATAAAGTAAATGGAGTGCATAGTCTTCGGACAGGGATGTCTTCTGGCAAGTTTGAAGCTATTTTCTTCAGCTTCTTTCCTCTTTGTTGCCTTCTTGTATGCCTCCTTCTGGGACTAGGCTTTGGGGCCACGGATTGAGGATGCTTCGCACTTGGCTCGCGCCTCTTCTTTCTGCGAGTAACAAGAGTCCATCCTTCACCATCCATGTCATTTACTTTTGCCTTGGCACAGATGCTGCCCTCAATCTATTGAACAAAATGACATCGCACTACTTCAATTGGATTGAATGACCCAAATTGAATCTTCACACTTTGTGGCGCTTCAGGCTATTGAGTTTCGTCTTGTAGAGTGGCCACAATTTGATTTGTAGCTACGGTTTCTTTTTCTTCCTCCAAGACGATATCTCCTTGGCTAGCGAGCTCCACTACCTTCTCTTTGAAGACGAAGCATCGTTGGGTTGGGTGACTAACCAAGTGATGGTATTTACAGTAGTTTGGATCATTAACTTTGTTAGCTTCCTCGAGTCGCTTCATCTCTGGGAGCTCAATGAGTTTCAGTTCTAACAGTTGATCAAACATTGAAGGGACCTCTGAATCGGGGAAAGGATACACCTTTTCTTGCATCTCCTTCAACGTGAGTCTTTTCTTCTCCTTCATTTGCGGCGGAGGGACCTCTCTACTTGCTTTTCTTTGGGTTTAGTAGAGATCTTGAATGGTGCAGCATTCACAGCCATGGATTCCTTCTTACCTTCTTTGACTAGAAATTTGCCCCCTTTGCGAATATCTGGCTTGCTTCCTATGGTGCAAGAATCTTGCGCTTTGTGAGAGTCTTGCACCGGTAGACCTTGCCTTCCATTTGCCATGATGGTGAGCTCCATGTCATGAGCTCGAGTAGCCAATTCTTCGAAGGTTTTAGGCAGGATTCCTTAAAGAATGTATTATAGGTCCCACTACATGCCTTTGATGCACATCTCAATTCCAAAAGTTTTAGACAGCCTATCCTTGCAGTTTAGACTCAAGTGCCACCATCTATTGATGTAATCAATGACAGGTTCATCCTTCCATTGGCGAGCATTCATAAGCTCAAACATACTGACAACATGGCGAGTGCTATAGAAACGGTTAAGAAATTCTTGTTCCAACTGCTAATCGTGCCAGGCTCAAGGTCGCAATACCAGTCAAAAGCATTGCCTTTGAGCGTTCGAACAAACTGCTTGACGAGGAGATCACCATCAGTTCCAGCATTGCTAAATGTTTCCAAAAAGTGAGCAATGTGCTGCTTTGGATTGCCTTTGCCCTCGAATTGTTGAAACTTCGGTGGTTGATAAACAGCAGGCATCCTCAAAAGGTCGATCCTCCAAGTATAAGGCTTAGCATAAGTAGAAGAAGATTTCGGCACCTCCTCGTTCTTTTGCTTAATAGTGCCTAAAATGAAATCCTTCAGCTGGTCCATGGGAATCGAATCATCACCTGAAAGTGAAAACTCTTTTGGTACTTCTTTCTGTTTGCTTGAAGACCCACCTTGACTTGAATCCCCCATGGTTTCTATTTTGTTCTTGAGGGAGGCAATTTCAGAGTCGCGCTCTTCTACGATTTTTGACAATCCCTGAATTGCTTTGACCAAGGAAGCAACCTGTTCTTCTAGACTGATCGCATTTATCGTCATAACATCCATGATTGAAGAATTGCCAGGCTTGGTGAAGGCATTGAGGTTTGACAGAGGAGTGCTTCGAGAAAAGGTGGAATCAGAACTGCTTGAATAGCCTTCTTCTGTGTTCTTCTGAATTTCTGAAGCAGACTCATGAAGCATGGGAGGATAAACAAAGGGATTCTCAATGATGGTTGCCATGTCTTTCGCTGCCTCCATGGTAGAGACATATTCCTTCCCTTTTGGTGAGCATGTGAAGGTTGACGATGCTTTTGGTAGATTAGCACCAATGGCAAGGTTTGGTGTAGGTAGAAGCGAGGCTTGTGCATATGCTTGAGTTGCAGCCTTTGACTTGCTTCGAGTTATTGGACCACCACTTCTAGCATGAGATCTAGAGCCAGGTTTTGCAATGGTTGAAGACTTGAAGTGTGCAACCTTAGCTTGAAGAGCCTTTGAACTATTGTTCTTAGGAGCCTTTGAAGCCTTTGAACTGTTCTTCTTGGCGGCCATTGAGAGTTTGCTTGATTTGTTGAAGAGATGAGATGAGAAGCAGAGATTGTCCCACTGGGAGTGCCAAAATCTGTTGAACACAAATTTCGAGTCTGCGAAAAAGACAAAAAAATGTTAAAACAAAAGTCAATTTTATTGATGTATGAATTAGGGTTTACAATCTCTGATGTATTTTCTGATCAAAGAAAATAAAATCTTCTGATTTTTCTCTTCGATTGTTGAAACAAGGGTTTGATGCTTGATCTCGAATCGAACGACGGAATCTTCTCCAAGATTTGTGGAGAAGTTGATGACTTGGGTTGAAAGTTCTTCGAAGCTTCGATTCGAAGAACTTCTTGTTAGATGCAAACTTGAAGAATTTTGAAGGGGTTAAGGGCTTTGATATTTAGAGCTCTAGAGCTTGTATGCTTCAATGTGCAGATGTAAAATATGAGAGGATAGCACCTCTATTTATAAGGATGTGGGATGGAGACTCCAACCCTAACCTTCCATATTGATCTCTTTAATTATTTCCTTTATTGAATTTAAAAGAGTTAATAATTATTTGATAATTAACTTTCCTTTTCTTTTTATTTTAGAGAAGGTAATTATATATAAAGAGATATATTATTATTCATCAAGTAGCCTAATTTGATTGGTCAGACTTGACAAAATAATAACTGTGTCATTTTGACATGTGGCACCATTTGATTGGTCCATTTACATGTCTCTAACTTTTGACCACGGACACTTGGCATCATTTGATTGACTCGTCCATGAAACTTTGACTTTGACTTACAGGCACTTGGCAACATTTGATTGGCCAATTTGTATGCCTTAGCAACACGTGGCAATTTGTGATAGGCTAGAATTTTTACATGCCTACAATTTCAACTGAGAAGAAACAGAGAAAGTGGAAACGTGTAGATTCAAATTTGGGGTATGAGCCCTTTAAAGATGATGCAAACATGTTATCTCATTGTCCTGAAAAAGTGATCTTTCTTTGCAAGCATGTTCATTGCAAAAAGCCATTCTCTATAGTTCGAGTCCAGGTTTTAGTAGTTATTGAGACAATGATTGGAAGTTTTTCACTGCTAAAGCTGCAGGTAAACTTCTGTCGTGGATGGTAATTGGAACTGGTTTGGCATCTTGAAGCTCAAAGTGGGTTTCAGAGTGGATAATAGAATCATCTACATCACGTTCATTATGAAGGAGAGGGAAAAAATCCGACAACGGAGAAAGAAGCATTACAATTTAGTTTTTTTTTTTTTCCATCAACCTTCACATACTATCGCACAAAATTTAAGGCTGTGAGGGCTAACGACCAATTGGTGTTAGACAATGGTCGCACAACATGTACTACGCATCTTCGACCCATAGGCCAAGAATTACCCCTAAAAAATATTGATCACAACCGCACCTTTCCTAGACTTTGCACAGAAAAACAATATTCTTGAAAAAAAGTAGTTTTGATCGAAGATAAATGAAAAAATCAACTACTCATACTTTTTTAGAAGGTAAATATGTTTTTAAACTTAAACTACCCAATCTTCAATATAACACTTAATTTGTTTTTACATGTGTGAATGTCCCATAATATTTTTTTTTACCAAAATAATTTTTAAACTTACAAAATGAACAATTAAGACCAATATTTTTAGACCCTTATGTGATCTACGAAATCAAGTTTGAAAGGGTCTCCGAATGAAGATAGCATTTTGTGGTGATCTGCTCCATATTTTTTCGGGTAATGAGGGAAACCAATTCCCACAGGAAAAATTCTTTCCCATGGAATAGGGCCTAAATTGACTTGTCACCCTGGCGTGATAACAGTATCGCTCCGGATCAGGACTTGTATGTGCCAAGGAGAAATTTGAACGAATGATTTCAGAGGTGGACAAAAAACGGTTCTCTCTCTCTGATCTCTCTCTCTCTCTCTCATCCTTGATCCATTCACAACTATAAATAGTACCTATTCTCCTGTTACTAATCCCATGACTTGGATTTCATCTCCTCCTTTTTTTACGAATCTACAATGACCCATCTCACGATTCTCATCTCTCCTCCATTTTATGGAAGCTAAAATAATTGATTACGTGAATGTCGACTCTCCTCCTCCATCCATTGTGCTTGAAATTAGAATAAATTGTTGTCATTAGAGCTAGATCATGACATATTTCATCGGTAATCGACTCACTCGCTTCTTGAAGAACGAAAAATACGACGAATTTGAGTAAACCTTCTTCCTCTCTGTTTTGTAGGCAAACTAGTGTCTATCTTCTGTTCTATAGCCAAATCAAGTATTTGGTACCAATGTTCAAGTATGTTGTCCTCCGTAAATAGTATTGTCGTATAGTAGGATTATGTATTTTTTATTTTGGGTATGAGCCCTTTAATGATGATGCAAACATGTTCTCATTGTCCTGAATTAACAGTGATTTTTCTTTCAAAAAGTCTAGGATTAATTGTTGTGTCCGGAATTTTTCATCATCCTGAAACTGTGAAACGTGATGATGCATCCAATGGGAATTATGTTCTAAAGTCGTGCATGTATCATTGCTGTTTTTATTTTAAAAAGTCCAGGAACACATCTCCAAAACACATCTTTGGAAAGAATTGTGTTTGGAACCGTTGGATACTTAGATGCATGTGGGTCCAAGTGCATCCAATGGTTCTGGACAATGTTGTGTCCGAAATGTGTTTTAAAGTTGTGCATATATATGATTGTTGTTTTTCTTTATATGCTTCGGAAAGCCATTCTTTATAGTTTGAGTCCAAGTCTTAATACCTATTGGGAAAGCCATTCTCGGATACTTTGATGCATGTGGGTCCAATAACATCGATTCAACGGTTCCGGACAATGTTGTGTCCGGAAATGTGTTTTAAAATTGTGCATACATCATATATTGCTGTAGGACAACGATTGGAGGTTTCTTAGATGCATGTGGGTCCAAGTGCATCCAACGGTTCTGGACAAAGTTGTGGCCAAAATTTGTTTTAAAGTTGTGCATATATCATTGTATAATGTTTTCCTTTATATGCTTCGAAAAGTCATTCTCAGTAGTTCGAGTTGAGGCCTTAATACCTATTGGGACAATGATTGGAGGTTTCTCTACTTCAGGAAAATTTGTGCCTGTGAGGGCAATTGGAACTCATTTTACATTTTGATTCTGGTAGTGGATTTTGGAGAGGATGATAGAATTGTATACATCATCTTTATGGAGGGGGGAAATGTTCTGAAAACGGAGAAAGAAGCATCCTGCAACGAAAAGACCATATGGTTTTTTCTTTCCATCATGCTTTACATACCACAACCTCTGGCATTGCACCAAGAAATGAAGCAGCTAGTGCAGCCTTTGAATGGTACAAATTCAACTACGCTTCCTCAGTACACTAAAGCCCTGGTTGACTGAGAAACTTGCCTGAAAACTCTCATCATAATGATGGAAAATCTTTGGAGTAATCATGACAGCAAAATTCTCTATCCCCTCTTTGTTCAACCTTTTTGCAAGAGACATATAGCTAAAATCACTTTCCCAATTTTCTTATGGCTTCTTGCTCTATTCATATGTCCTATACTTGCATTCACTACATTGGCTGAAAAGGGCTATGCATGCAATGCAAATTATGGCAATGACAAAAACGGGACTCTTCCCTCAACCCATGCAGATTATGGGATGCATGCATGAGGGTGTGACCTCTCTTCTAGATGAAAAAAGTTACCATGTAACACCATTTTATGCCTATAAGCTCAAGGAAATCAAGGAGACTGGGTTGCCTCAATCCCCAAGTCCTTTAGGATTCCGCTTGAAAGCACAGAAAATACTAGCTTGTCTAATGATTGTTGTTCTATATGCATTCTATTTGACACTTGGTTGTGCTTGCAGTTGCCGTGGTCATCTTTTTCCTGTATTATGCTGGTTTGCTGGTTGTCATTTGTGTTCTTTACGCTATTGATGCCATCAAGAAACTGAAGACTTAATCCAACTAGCTTCTTTATGTTATACCAGCACGCCATTGATGTTGTCATCAGGAATTCGAAGGTAAATCCCTACTTCTATATGTATTGTAACTCGTGACTTTGCTTTCATTCCTTGTTATTCCTTATCTTTTCGTTAGTCCATTATCGTTTATGTAACAACTCCGATTTTCAGTAAATAAAAATCTCGTTGTTTATTATTTTGACTCTATAAATTCCTTATTTTCAATAATCCGTCATGATTAGATCTTCTCGATTCAAACCCTAGTTTCGTTTCGCCTTGCGATCTAGTCATTTTCTAAAGACAAGTGAGATAGCAACCCTAAGTCGTCCTACTTAGCAAGCCTAGCTAGCTTCCGACTACTCGTTAGAGTAGCCTAATCGAACCTTTGAACCATTTGAACCCTAAGTGAGACCTTGACCAAAAGTCAACCCTTGACCTATTACCCATTGGACGATAGATACTAGGATAATCTTTATCCATTGGACCATAGGTTTACCCCTTGGATATTGTGACAAGATTTCTAGGTACACTTTATAAGATTATATATTACTTATCATCTTTACCCATTGGACGATAGAAGTTAGGAGATTTATTACCCATTGGACGATAGGTTAACCTTTCCACCTAGTACAAGGTCCAATAGTTTAATTAAGATTCACCATGAGTCATTGTACTATATTAGATAGATTATATAAGTTTAGTACTTCCATCTTTAACCTTTGGTTAATAAATGTTAGGGGAATTATAATCCATTGGTCCATAAAGCCATATCAAGCTATAGTACTAGGTTAGTATTCGTTAATTCCTTCCTAGATATGATATGTACTAATTTGATTAAAGTATATGATATGTTTACATCATCCTAGCATACTATATATTAGTATATAGTTATAAGTACATAGGTGGCATTTTGACATAGTTTAATAGGATAGTTTGACTTAGAAATCCAAAATAAGATCACATAGTACATTGTCCTTTTTTCTTAGTCTTTCTATCAACCAAGGAAGGAGGAGAGAGAGGGAGAGAGAGAGAGAGAGAGAGAATTCGGAGAGAGAGAGAGAGAGAGAGAGAATTCGGAGAGAGAGAGGAGAGAGAGGCCGAGAGAGAGAGATGAGGGAGAGAGATAGGAGAGAGAGAGAGAGAGATATTGCATGTACTGTCACGTCCTCGATTTTCAACATAAATTATAAAAGATTTCACAAATAAAACCTCACAATATTCCGTACGATACCCAAAAGATTACTATCTTTCATTCCCATACTTATACCTCCAAGTCGACAAGGTTCCAAAATATTGCAACGTCGGCTCGACGGCCCCAAATCAACATAAGTATCGAGTTTTGAAAGAGAGTTAAGGGTTTACAATATTCCAAATCAAAAGAATTACAATTTAAGTTACAAATACATCTCCAAAAGAAGTTCACAAAGATGCCTAAGTAACTTGTCAATATTAGATCCCAAAAGAAGTGTCCACAAATCAAGCACTTCAGCCGTGCAAGCTATTGTCCCGGATTAGCACCTGAAAAATATAATAGGCTTGAGCTTCACTAGCTCAGTAGAAAAGTCTACGCAAACTCTATATGCAAGTGAGCCAAAAGAAAGAACAAATGATGGACGATCAAATAACAACGGAGGAAATATATAGCTATCATGATCAATTGTTTCAATATCCCCAAACCATCTTTATTTCAAACCCACAAATCACATTTGCTCAACTCGTGTCTCAACATGTCGTATCCTTTGTGTCTGAGCCGAAGCTCCTGCCGGGCTATTCATGGGACCCCGATATCCCCTGCCAAGCACCCACCTTGTAGGTTAGGCCTTGAACATTCAATATGAGCATTAGCTCCTGCCAGGCTATTTATGGGACCCTGATATCCCCTGCCAGGCACCCACCCGTCGATGGGCCCTGAGTGTTCGCGCGTCGTTCACAAGCTCAAGTTTATCATTCGTACAGGTATCGTGCAAGGAGCTTATATTTATCTCTCTATCGTTCTACGAATTTGGAACAATCTCAATGTGTAGGCGTACGTTTTATTTTACACATGAAGACAAACCAAGCTGTAAGATCTCATATTGTATAAGATAATATACAAATATAATAATACTATAAAAGACCATTGAATAGTCAAAGGCTGAGGGAAAGAAAATGATTACAACGGCACAGGAGGATTTTGCCTTTTTCTGGTGGTCTACCGGTAGAGATTAGAAATCTACCGGTAGAAATTAGAATTTTGTGTTTCTACCGGTAGGGATCGAGTCCTACCGGTACAAATGCAGATCAGAAAGGCCATCATTTTTCACGAGGAAATTTTTAAAGAAATCTACCGGTAGGAATTAAATTCTACCGGTAGGAATCAAAATTTCTGGCAACACAACAACGTTCTACCGGTAAAAATGACGGGTCTACCGGTAGAGATTCAAGAAAAACAGACAATTCTTACAACAGCAACAGATTTTGATCCGATCACAACAACAACAAATACAGGCTCAAATAAGGCATAGGAATACTCAAATAACATATAAAGAGAGGTTGAATTTCCTACCTCGAGTATCAAAGCCGAAATCAAAGAGGTTGAGCAAGCCCTAGCTTCCGGAATCCAAACCGAACGAAAATACGCCAAACCGAGCTCTACCCAACGCAATACGAGCTTGAATACGCAAGTAGAAGGTGGGGTTGAGGTTGATTGTTGTGGGTCTTGAATAATTTGGTGAGTGTTTGGATGAGTGAGTGAGAGAGATCGAGAGAGAGCCGAGAGAGAGATGAGATGAAAAAAAAATGGAAAAAGAAAGAGTTTCTCCTGGTATACATACACGGCACACACATGCACAATTACACTAACACCCTTGGTTCTTCATATTCTTGCACTTTAACCCCCAACTTTAATTCTTTTCCATTAATCCAATTACAAAACATTAAAATTAAATAAAGAAATCTACGAGTCTCTACATTCTACCCTCTTTGAAGGAATTTCGTCCTCGAAATTTAAATAACCATGTTCGACTAAGACATGCTCCACATAGATATGCAACAAGTATAGCCATCAATATTATGCAACGAGTCAAATAACATGAAACTTCGAATTCAAATACTCACATCGTTTCATTCCGGAAATAGGTGCGGATACTTCTCCCTAACCTCGTCCTCTCGTTCCCATGTCGACTCCTCACTACCTTGATTACTCCACAAGACTCGTACTAATGGTATCGTCTTACCCCTCAACACTTGCTCATGCGTATCCAAGATTCGTATCGGCTCTTCCCCGTAGGATGCATCGGCCTCTAACTCAAGTTCGGACCACTCTAACACATGCGATGGATCCGGTTCGTACTTTCTCAACATAGACACGTGAAACACATCGTGCACATTCGATAATCTCGGCGGTAAAGCCAAACGGTACGCAACCTCCCCGATTTTCTCGATAATGTCAAATGGACCGATATAACGCGGTGAAAGCTTTCCCTTCCTCCCAAAACGCGACAAGCCTCGACGTGGCGATACTTTGAGAAACACATGATCTCCCACTTCAAACGATAACGGACGACGACGACGATCGGCATAACTCTTTTGTCGACTTTGAGCGGTTAGCAACCTTCGGCGAATCAACTTGACTTGTTCGGTCGTTCTCTCTTGAGCCTCTAAAAGTCGTTGACGAATCGATCTCATACTCTCGGTGGTTTCCCTAATCATATCCGGCCCCACTAACGTAGCCTCTCCCAATTCGATCCAACACACAGGTGATCGACACGGTCTCCCATACAAGGCTTCATACGGCGCCATCTCAATACTCGATTGATAACTATTGTTGTACGCGAACTCTACTAACGGTAGGTGGTCTTCCCAATTACCTCGGAAATCCATAACGCAAGCCCGAAGCATATCCTCCAAAGTCTGAATCGTTCGCTCGGATTGACCGTCGGTCTGTGGGTGATAAGCGGTACTAAACAAGAGATTTGTGCCCAGAGCGGCCTGCAAACTCTGCCAAAAACGTGCGGTGAATCTCGGATCTCGGTCGGACACGATAGATACGGGAATCCCATGAAGTCGAATGATCTCCCGAATGTACAAACGGCTAAGCGTTTCCACAGAATCGGTAACGTGAATAGGTAGAAAGTGGGCGGTCTTTGTAAAACGATCCACGATAACCCAAATAGCATCATGGCCCCTCGGCGATCTCGGCAAACCCGTCACAAAGTCCATCGTCACATTTTCCCATTTCCACTCGGCCACCGGTAACGGTTGTAGTTCTCCCGCGGGTCGTTGATGTTCGGCCTTCACTTGTTGACACGTCAAACACTTGGACACAAAGATCACCACATCTCTCTTCATCCCCGGCCACCAAAATTGCCTACGCAAGTCGTGATACATTTTCGTTCCTCCCGGATGAACGGCTAACGGTGAATGGTGAAACTCTCGTAGAATTTCCTCCCGACACGAAATGGGTACGAACAACTTCCCTTGATAACGTAAGCTTCGGTCAGCGTGAATCATCCACCCATCTCGAGCATTCCCGCTAAGAAACTTGGTACGAAGTTCCTCCGCTTCCCCATCTTCTTGTTGAGCCTCCACTACTCGTGCCGATAAAGTCGACTGAACGGTAAGATTGCACAACGTAACCCCTTCTTGAACTTCCTCAAAGTGCGAAGCATAATGCCCCAAATCGCTCACCATCTTCCACCCACGTACGGCTAAGCTCGCTAAGTACATCGGTTTTCTACTCAATGCGTCCGCAACAACGTTCGCCTTTCCCGGATGATAATGCAATTCGAAATCATAATCTTCTAAGTGTTCCATCCAACGACGTTGACGTAGGTTAAGTTCCTTTTGAGAGAAGAGATACTTTAGGCTCTTATGGTCGGAAAAGACTTCAAATTTCTCACCGTAAAGGTAGTGACGCCAACTCTTCAAAGCAAAAACGACGGCCGCGAGTTCTAAGTCATGAGTAGGATAGTTTCGCTCGTGAGTTTTCAATTGTCTCGATCCATACGCTACTACTCGCCCCGCTTGCATCAATACACACCCCAACCCTTCCTTTGACGCATCACAATACACGGAGTAGCCAACTCCACGTTCGGGCACAATCAAAACCGGTGCGGTAGTCAATCGCCTCTTCAATTCCTCAAACGCCGTCTCACACGAATCACTCCAAACAAAACGAGTACCCTTACGAGTTAGTCTAGTCATTGGTGCCGCCAAACGAGAAAAGTCAAGAACAAAACGGCGGTAGTACCCGGCCAACCCCAAAAAGCTTCGAATCTCAAACACGTTCTTCGGTCGCTGCCAATTCATAATGGACTCAATCTTCCCCGAATCAACGGACACACCTCCTTTCGAAACCACGTGACCTAGGAATTTAACCTCGGGTAACCAAAACTCGCACTTACTAAGTTTGGCATACAGTTGGTGCTCTCTCAAGAGTTCAAGGACAATGGCAAGGTGAGATTGGTGTTCCTCCTCCGTAGGTGAATAAATAAGAATGTCATCCACAAAAACGATGACAAACCGATCAAGATAAGTACGGAAGATACGATTCATCAAGTCCATGAAAGTAGCTGGAGCATTCGTCAATCCAAAAGGCATAACCACGAACTCATAATGGCCGTAACGAGTACGAAATGCTGTTTTAGGAATATCCTCTCTCCGAACCCTCAACTGATGATAACCGGACCTCAAGTCGATTTTAGAAAAGCAAGTCGCACCTCGAAGTTGATCAAACAAATCATCAATTCTAGGCATGGGATACTTGTTCTTAATGGTGACTCGGTTTAGCTTACGATAGTCGATACACAAACGGAGTGAACCATCCTTCTTCTGAGCAAACAATGCCGGCGCTCCCCACGGTGATGTGCTAGGACGAATAAACCCCAAATTCTCTAACTCTTGCAGCTGAACTTTCAACTCTCTAAGCTCGGCGGGTGCAAAACGATAAGGAGGAATCGATATAGGAGCGGTGCCTGGAAGCAAGTCTATCGCGAACTCGACTTCTCTCTCGGGAGGCAAACCGGGCAACTCTTCCGGAAACACATCGGGAAATTCACAAACTACTAGAGGTAACTCCCCACGCGTGGACAAATCCTCGTCTAACGTCAAACTTGCCAACATAGTATAAACCGACTCTCTTTCCCGGGACCCACACAAATACGGTGCTAACGGTTCTCTACGCTCCCCATGAAACTCGAAACAAACACCCCCAGGCGGACATACGCGAACACGACGCTTGAAACAGTCAATCGTAGCATGGAATGAAGATAACCAATCCATCCCAAGAATGAGGTCGAAACCCGACATATCTAGCACGATGAAATCAAAGACGAAGCGATGGTCGCAAATAACTAGCTCACAATCCTTACAGATACGACTCAACGATGACTTTCTTCCTAACGGTGTCTCGACTAACAACGGCGTATTAAGATTTTCGGTGTCCAACTCCAATGCACACACGAAAGACGCAGCAATAAAAGAATGAGATGCTCCAGAGTCAAAGAGTACTCTAGCGAAAGAGTTGAAGAGAAGAAAAGTACCCCTTACAACCGATGTCTCTGGAGCTTGAGAAACAGAAGGTGAAGCATTGGTGTTGATGTTGAAAACACGCCCCTGGGTGCCCTGACCCTGCACAAAACCTCCCCTCTGTCCGAAACCCTGAGCAGGCGCGGAAGAACTCGCCCCCTTATCAACCCCTGAACTCTGAGCCGACGTAGTCTGGCGGAAGTGAGGCTGCTGCTGCCTCTGAGTACCCCGAAACTGTTGGCCCACATTGCGCCCCGTTCCCGACTGCTGCACGGATCCCGAGTCACTACGCACTGCCGAACCCTGAAGGCAATTCCTCGCGAGATGATCCGTCTTCCCACAAGTGTAGCAAGCCTTCTCAAGATGCGGACATTGAGCACGCACGTGTCCCTGTTGATTACACTTATAGCATACAGGTGGAGGCTTAGACAACGTACCCCGTGTCCCTGAAGATGGTGGCCTGAAGCCCGATGAACTACCCTGCGGTGTCTGAGATGGTTCCCTCGGTCTTTTCCGTCCTTGACTCCCATAACCTCCCGACGACGAACTCACACTCACACTTGATTGCCTCGGTTCCCAAACTCCCCTATTTCTCTGCGCCTCTTTCGGTATCTCGATGCTCCTCGCGCATTCCACCACCTCAGAAAACTTCGTCCTACATTGGACAGTCACCAGTCTCTTGAAGGTGTTGTTCAGCCCTTTCTCAAATCGTCGGCACCTCCTCTCCTCCGTCGCCACCAACTCCGGAGCGAAACGAGACAAAGATCGGAATTTCAACACATATTCCGAGATAGTCATATTACCCTGTTCTAGTTTCTCAAACTGATCTCTCATAGTGTCACGTGAGGTTTCCGGGAAATACTGCTCTTCAAAGAGCGCTTCAAACTCTGCCCACGTCAAGTTCTCAACATCCGGCTCATCTACTTGTGCCGCGGTCCTCGCCGCTCTCCTAGCATCTTTCCTACTTTCCAACACTGCTTCCCACCATTCACCTGCTTCCCCGACTAACTGAACGGCCACGATTCCCACCCTAATGTTGTCCTCGGTAATATTAAGAGCTCGGAATAGTTTACGGATTTGGGTTAGCCAATGGTCGGCTACCAATGGGTCACTATCTGTCCCGTCAAACACTGGAGGGTTCCTACGACTGAACTCTCGCATTGCCACCATGGCTCGGTCCTCGACGTTTTCCCTAGGAGCTTGGTTCAAAAGATTTGCAGCCGTAAGTGCCGCAACGAGATCTCTAGCGAATTGATTCTGAACGAGAGGTACCCCTGCACCTCGACCGGCCCCAGCCCCCAGATTCCCACCTGGGTTCTCCCCAAGCTGACTCACCTCATCCTCAGGAGGTACCCCACGGCCACGACCACGGCCTCGACCACCCCGGTTTCCAACCCCGCTCCGTTTACCGCGCGTCTTCGGAGGCATCTTACTACAAGGATATAAGAAAGAAAGGCTATTAACCACAACAATATAGCTAAAGGACCAAAGCCCTAACTCTGCAACACGGTTAAACAACTCTACATCGCTCTACGATAACGAAAAATACAATGCCACATAGTCACATGAATGTTAGTCACACAAGCATGCATAAATTATGTTAGAGGGCGCGACATTTTGAACCCATGAGGCGAAACGCCTCCCCACGGTCTCTAGGTGTTCTAAACCTATGCTTTGATACCAAGTTGTCACGTCCTCGATTTTCAACATAAATTATAAAAGATTTCACAAATAAAACCTCACAATATTCCGTACGATACCCAAAAGATTACTATCTTTCATTCCCATACTTATACCTCCAAGTCGACAAGGTTCCAAAATATTGCAACGTCGGCTCGACGGCCCCAAATCAACATAAGTATCGAGTTTTGAAAGAGAGTTAAGGGTTTACAATATTCCAAATCAAAAGAATTACAATTTAAGTTACAAATACATCTCCAAAAGAAGTTCACAAAGATGCCTAAGTAACTTGTCAATATTAGATCCCAAAAGAAGTGTCCACAAATCAAGCACTTCAGCCGTGCAAGCTATTGTCCCGGATTAGCACCTGAAAAATATAATAGGCTTGAGCTTCACTAGCTCAGTAGAAAAGTCTACGCAAACTCTATATGCAAGTGAGCCAAAAGAAAGAACAAATGATGGACGATCAAATAACAACGGAGGAAATATATAGCTATCATGATCAATTGTTTCAATATCCCCAAACCATCTTTATTTCAAACCCACAAATCACATTTGCTCAACTCGTGTCTCAACATGTCGTATCCTTTGTGTCTGAGCCGAAGCTCCTGCCGGGCTATTCATGGGACCCCGATATCCCCTGCCAAGCACCCACCTTGTAGGTTAGGCCTTGAACATTCAATATGAGCATTAGCTCCTGCCAGGCTATTTATGGGACCCTGATATCCCCTGCCAGGCACCCACCCGTCGATGGGCCCTGAGTGTTCGCGCGTCGTTCACAAGCTCAAGTTTATCATTCGTACAGGTATCGTGCAAGGAGCTTATATTTATCTCTCTATCGTTCTACGAATTTGGAACAATCTCAATGTGTAGGCGTACGTTTTATTTTACACATGAAGACAAACCAAGCTGTAAGATCTCATATTGTATAAGATAATATACAAATATAATAATACTATAAAAGACCATTGAATAGTCAAAGGCTGAGGGAAAGAAAATGATTACAACGGCACAGGAGGATTTTGCCTTTTTCTGGTGGTCTACCGGTAGAGATTAGAAATCTACCGGTAGAAATTAGAATTTTGTGTTTCTACCGGTAGGGATCGAGTCCTACCGGTACAAATGCAGATCAGAAAGGCCATCATTTTTCACGAGGAAATTTTTAAAGAAATCTACCGGTAGGAATTAAATTCTACCGGTAGGAATCAAAATTTCTGGCAACACAACAACGTTCTACCGGTAAAAATGACGGGTCTACCGGTAGAGATTCAAGAAAAACAGACAATTCTTACAACAGCAACAGATTTTGATCCGATCACAACAACAACAAATACAGGCTCAAATAAGGCATAGGAATACTCAAATAACATATAAAGAGAGGTTGAATTTCCTACCTCGAGTATCAAAGCCGAAATCAAAGAGGTTGAGCAAGCCCTAGCTTCCGGAATCCAAACCGAACGAAAATACGCCAAACCGAGCTCTACCCAACGCAATACGAGCTTGAATACGCAAGTAGAAGGTGGGGTTGAGGTTGATTGTTGTGGGTCTTGAATAATTTGGTGAGTGTTTGGATGAGTGAGTGAGAGAGATCGAGAGAGAGCCGAGAGAGAGATGAGATGAAAAAAAAATGGAAAAAGAAAGAGTTTCTCCTGGTATACATACACGGCACACACATGCACAATTACACTAACACCCTTGGTTCTTCATATTCTTGCACTTTAACCCCCAACTTTAATTCTTTTCCATTAATCCAATTACAAAACATTAAAATTAAATAAAGAAATCTACGAGTCTCTACATTCTACCCTCTTTGAAGGAATTTCGTCCTCGAAATTTAAATAACCATGTTCGACTAAGACATGCTCCACATAGATATGCAACAAGTATAGCCATCAATATTATGCAACGAGTCAAATAACATGAAACTTCGAATTCAAATACTCACATCGTTTCATTCCGGAAATAGGTGCGGATACTTCTCCCTAACCTCGTCCTCTCGTTCCCATGTCGACTCCTCACTACCTTGATTACTCCACAAGACTCGTACTAATGGTATCGTCTTACCCCTCAACACTTGCTCATGCGTATCCAAGATTCGTATCGGCTCTTCCCCGTAGGATGCATCGGCCTCTAACTCAAGTTCGGACCACTCTAACACATGCGATGGATCCGGTTCGTACTTTCTCAACATAGACACGTGAAACACATCGTGCACATTCGATAATCTCGGCGGTAAAGCCAAACGGTACGCAACCTCCCCGATTTTCTCGATAATGTCAAATGGACCGATATAACGCGGTGAAAGCTTTCCCTTCCTCCCAAAACGCGACAAGCCTCGACGTGGCGATACTTTGAGAAACACATGATCTCCCACTTCAAACGATAACGGACGACGACGACGATCGGCATAACTCTTTTGTCGACTTTGAGCGGTTAGCAACCTTCGGCGAATCAACTTGACTTGTTCGGTCGTTCTCTCTTGAGCCTCTAAAAGTCGTTGACGAATCGATCTCATACTCTCGGTGGTTTCCCTAATCATATCCGGCCCCACTAACGTAGCCTCTCCCAATTCGATCCAACACACAGGTGATCGACACGGTCTCCCATACAAGGCTTCATACGGCGCCATCTCAATACTCGATTGATAACTATTGTTGTACGCGAACTCTACTAACGGTAGGTGGTCTTCCCAATTACCTCGGAAATCCATAACGCAAGCCCGAAGCATATCCTCCAAAGTCTGAATCGTTCGCTCGGATTGACCGTCGGTCTGTGGGTGATAAGCGGTACTAAACAAGAGATTTGTGCCCAGAGCGGCCTGCAAACTCTGCCAAAAACGTGCGGTGAATCTCGGATCTCGGTCGGACACGATAGATACGGGAATCCCATGAAGTCGAATGATCTCCCGAATGTACAAACGGCTAAGCGTTTCCACAGAATCGGTAACGTGAATAGGTAGAAAGTGGGCGGTCTTTGTAAAACGATCCACGATAACCCAAATAGCATCATGGCCCCTCGGCGATCTCGGCAAACCCGTCACAAAGTCCATCGTCACATTTTCCCATTTCCACTCGGCCACCGGTAACGGTTGTAGTTCTCCCGCGGGTCGTTGATGTTCGGCCTTCACTTGTTGACACGTCAAACACTTGGACACAAAGATCACCACATCTCTCTTCATCCCCGGCCACCAAAATTGCCTACGCAAGTCGTGATACATTTTCGTTCCTCCCGGATGAACGGCTAACGGTGAATGGTGAAACTCTCGTAGAATTTCCTCCCGACACGAAATGGGTACGAACAACTTCCCTTGATAACGTAAGCTTCGGTCAGCGTGAATCATCCACCCATCTCGAGCATTCCCGCTAAGAAACTTGGTACGAAGTTCCTCCGCTTCCCCATCTTCTTGTTGAGCCTCCACTACTCGTGCCGATAAAGTCGACTGAACGGTAAGATTGCACAACGTAACCCCTTCTTGAACTTCCTCAAAGTGCGAAGCATAATGCCCCAAATCGCTCACCATCTTCCACCCACGTACGGCTAAGCTCGCTAAGTACATCGGTTTTCTACTCAATGCGTCCGCAACAACGTTCGCCTTTCCCGGATGATAATGCAATTCGAAATCATAATCTTCTAAGTGTTCCATCCAACGACGTTGACGTAGGTTAAGTTCCTTTTGAGAGAAGAGATACTTTAGGCTCTTATGGTCGGAAAAGACTTCAAATTTCTCACCGTAAAGGTAGTGACGCCAACTCTTCAAAGCAAAAACGACGGCCGCGAGTTCTAAGTCATGAGTAGGATAGTTTCGCTCGTGAGTTTTCAATTGTCTCGATCCATACGCTACTACTCGCCCCGCTTGCATCAATACACACCCCAACCCTTCCTTTGACGCATCACAATACACGGAGTAGCCAACTCCACGTTCGGGCACAATCAAAACCGGTGCGGTAGTCAATCGCCTCTTCAATTCCTCAAACGCCGTCTCACACGAATCACTCCAAACAAAACGAGTACCCTTACGAGTTAGTCTAGTCATTGGTGCCGCCAAACGAGAAAAGTCAAGAACAAAACGGCGGTAGTACCCGGCCAACCCCAAAAAGCTTCGAATCTCAAACACGTTCTTCGGTCGCTGCCAATTCATAATGGACTCAATCTTCCCCGAATCAACGGACACACCTCCTTTCGAAACCACGTGACCTAGGAATTTAACCTCGGGTAACCAAAACTCGCACTTACTAAGTTTGGCATACAGTTGGTGCTCTCTCAAGAGTTCAAGGACAATGGCAAGGTGAGATTGGTGTTCCTCCTCCGTAGGTGAATAAATAAGAATGTCATCCACAAAAACGATGACAAACCGATCAAGATAAGTACGGAAGATACGATTCATCAAGTCCATGAAAGTAGCTGGAGCATTCGTCAATCCAAAAGGCATAACCACGAACTCATAATGGCCGTAACGAGTACGAAATGCTGTTTTAGGAATATCCTCTCTCCGAACCCTCAACTGATGATAACCGGACCTCAAGTCGATTTTAGAAAAGCAAGTCGCACCTCGAAGTTGATCAAACAAATCATCAATTCTAGGCATGGGATACTTGTTCTTAATGGTGACTCGGTTTAGCTTACGATAGTCGATACACAAACGGAGTGAACCATCCTTCTTCTGAGCAAACAATGCCGGCGCTCCCCACGGTGATGTGCTAGGACGAATAAACCCCAAATTCTCTAACTCTTGCAGCTGAACTTTCAACTCTCTAAGCTCGGCGGGTGCAAAACGATAAGGAGGAATCGATATAGGAGCGGTGCCTGGAAGCAAGTCTATCGCGAACTCGACTTCTCTCTCGGGAGGCAAACCGGGCAACTCTTCCGGAAACACATCGGGAAATTCACAAACTACTAGAGGTAACTCCCCACGCGTGGACAAATCCTCGTCTAACGTCAAACTTGCCAACATAGTATAAACCGACTCTCTTTCCCGGGACCCACACAAATACGGTGCTAACGGTTCTCTACGCTCCCCATGAAACTCGAAACAAACACCCCCAGGCGGACATACGCGAACACGACGCTTGAAACAGTCAATCGTAGCATGGAATGAAGATAACCAATCCATCCCAAGAATGAGGTCGAAACCCGACATATCTAGCACGATGAAATCAAAGACGAAGCGATGGTCGCAAATAACTAGCTCACAATCCTTACAGATACGACTCAACGATGACTTTCTTCCTAACGGTGTCTCGACTAACAACGGCGTATTAAGATTTTCGGTGTCCAACTCCAATGCACACACGAAAGACGCAGCAATAAAAGAATGAGATGCTCCAGAGTCAAAGAGTACTCTAGCGAAAGAGTTGAAGAGAAGAAAAGTACCCCTTACAACCGATGTCTCTGGAGCTTGAGAAACAGAAGGTGAAGCATTGGTGTTGATGTTGAAAACACGCCCCTGGGTGCCCTGACCCTGCACAAAACCTCCCCTCTGTCCGAAACCCTGAGCAGGCGCGGAAGAACTCGCCCCCTTATCAACCCCTGAACTCTGAGCCGACGTAGTCTGGCGGAAGTGAGGCTGCTGCTGCCTCTGAGTACCCCGAAACTGTTGGCCCACATTGCGCCCCGTTCCCGACTGCTGCACGGATCCCGAGTCACTACGCACTGCCGAACCCTGAAGGCAATTCCTCGCGAGATGATCCGTCTTCCCACAAGTGTAGCAAGCCTTCTCAAGATGCGGACATTGAGCACGCACGTGTCCCTGTTGATTACACTTATAGCATACAGGTGGAGGCTTAGACAACGTACCCCGTGTCCCTGAAGATGGTGGCCTGAAGCCCGATGAACTACCCTGCGGTGTCTGAGATGGTTCCCTCGGTCTTTTCCGTCCTTGACTCCCATAACCTCCCGACGACGAACTCACACTCACACTTGATTGCCTCGGTTCCCAAACTCCCCTATTTCTCTGCGCCTCTTTCGGTATCTCGATGCTCCTCGCGCATTCCACCACCTCAGAAAACTTCGTCCTACATTGGACAGTCACCAGTCTCTTGAAGGTGTTGTTCAGCCCTTTCTCAAATCGTCGGCACCTCCTCTCCTCCGTCGCCACCAACTCCGGAGCGAAACGAGACAAAGATCGGAATTTCAACACATATTCCGAGATAGTCATATTACCCTGTTCTAGTTTCTCAAACTGATCTCTCATAGTGTCACGTGAGGTTTCCGGGAAATACTGCTCTTCAAAGAGCGCTTCAAACTCTGCCCACGTCAAGTTCTCAACATCCGGCTCATCTACTTGTGCCGCGGTCCTCGCCGCTCTCCTAGCATCTTTCCTACTTTCCAACACTGCTTCCCACCATTCACCTGCTTCCCCGACTAACTGAACGGCCACGATTCCCACCCTAATGTTGTCCTCGGTAATATTAAGAGCTCGGAATAGTTTACGGATTTGGGTTAGCCAATGGTCGGCTACCAATGGGTCACTATCTGTCCCGTCAAACACTGGAGGGTTCCTACGACTGAACTCTCGCATTGCCACCATGGCTCGGTCCTCGACGTTTTCCCTAGGAGCTTGGTTCAAAAGATTTGCAGCCGTAAGTGCCGCAACGAGATCTCTAGCGAATTGATTCTGAACGAGAGGTACCCCTGCACCTCGACCGGCCCCAGCCCCCAGATTCCCACCTGGGTTCTCCCCAAGCTGACTCACCTCATCCTCAGGAGGTACCCCACGGCCACGACCACGGCCTCGACCACCCCGGTTTCCAACCCCGCTCCGTTTACCGCGCGTCTTCGGAGGCATCTTACTACAAGGATATAAGAAAGAAAGGCTATTAACCACAACAATATAGCTAAAGGACCAAAGCCCTAACTCTGCAACACGGTTAAACAACTCTACATCGCTCTACGATAACGAAAAATACAATGCCACATAGTCACATGAATGTTAGTCACACAAGCATGCATAAATTATGTTAGAGGGCGCGACATTTTGAACCCATGAGGCGAAACGCCTCCCCACGGTCTCTAGGTGTTCTAAACCTATGCTTTGATACCAAGTTGTCACGTCCTCGATTTTCAACATAAATTATAAAAGATTTCACAAATAAAACCTCACAATATTCCGTACGATACCCAAAAGATTACTATCTTTCATTCCCATACTTATACCTCCAAGTCGACAAGGTTCCAAAATATTGCAACGTCGGCTCGACGGCCCCAAATCAACATAAGTATCGAGTTTTGAAAGAGAGTTAAGGGTTTACAATATTCCAAATCAAAAGAATTACAATTTAAGTTACAAATACATCTCCAAAAGAAGTTCACAAAGATGCCTAAGTAACTTGTCAATATTAGATCCCAAAAGAAGTGTCCACAAATCAAGCACTTCAGCCGTGCAAGCTATTGTCCCGGATTAGCACCTGAAAAATATAATAGGCTTGAGCTTCACTAGCTCAGTAGAAAAGTCTACGCAAACTCTATATGCAAGTGAGCCAAAAGAAAGAACAAATGATGGACGATCAAATAACAACGGAGGAAATATATAGCTATCATGATCAATTGTTTCAATATCCCCAAACCATCTTTATTTCAAACCCACAAATCACATTTGCTCAACTCGTGTCTCAACATGTCGTATCCTTTGTGTCTGAGCCGAAGCTCCTGCCGGGCTATTCATGGGACCCCGATATCCCCTGCCAAGCACCCACCTTGTAGGTTAGGCCTTGAACATTCAATATGAGCATTAGCTCCTGCCAGGCTATTTATGGGACCCTGATATCCCCTGCCAGGTACCCACCCGTCGATGGGCCCTGAGTGTTCGCGCGTCGTTCACAAGCTCAAGTTTATCATTCGTACAGGTATCGTGCAAGGAGCTTATATTTATCTCTCTATCGTTCTACGAATTTGGAACAATCTCAATGTGTAGGCGTACGTTTTATTTTACACATGAAGACAAACCAAGCTGTAAGATCTCATATTGTATAAGATAATATACAAATATAATAATACTATAAAAGACCATTGAATAGTCAAAGGCTGAGGGAAAGAAAATGATTACAACGGCACAGGAGGATTTTGCCTTTTTCTGGTGGTCTACCGGTAGAGATTAGAAATCTACCGGTAGAAATTAGAATTTTGTGTTTCTACCGGTAGGGATCGAGTCCTACCGGTACAAATGCAGATCAAAAAGGCCATCATTTTTCACGAGGAAATTTTTAAAGAAATCTACCGGTAGGAATTAAATTCTACCGGTAGGAATCAAAATTTCTGGCAACACAACAACGTTCTACCGGTAGAAATGACGGGTCTACCGGTAGAGATTCAAGAAAAACAGACAATTCTTACAACAGCAACAGATTTTGATCCGATCACAACAACAACAAATACAGGCTCAAATAAGGCATAGGAATACTCAAATAACATATAAAGAGAGGTTGAATTTCCTACCTCGAGTATCAAAGCCGAAATCAAAGAGGTTGAGCAAGCCCTAGCTTCCGGAATCCAAACCGAACGAAAATACGCCAAACCGAGCTCTACCCAACGCAATACGAGCTTGAATACGCAAGTACAAGGTGGGGTTGAGGTTGATTGTTGTGGGTCTTGAATAATTTGGTGAGTGTTTGGATGAGTGAGTGAGAGAGATCGAGAGAGAGCCGAGAGAGAGATGAGATAAAAAAAAATGGAAAAAGAAAGAGTTTCTCCTGGTATACATACACGGCACACACATGCACAATTACACTAACACCCTTGGTTCTTCATATTCTTGCACTTTAACCCCCAACTTTAATTCTTTTCCATTAATCCAATTACAAAACATTAAAATTAAATAAAGAAATCTACGAGTCTCTACATGTACCTTCTTTGATCTTCTTCTACCAAAACCCTAATACTATATACATTAGTACTTGTACCTTGAAAGATGAAGGATAAGATGACATTAGGATGACATAGGTTAGATTGTTAGTACTAGATTTTATTACCAAATCTTCTTACAAACTATTAGTTTAACCTTACTCTTTCACTTAGTCAAATACCAACCCTTTGTCCTTTCTCCATTAGGTGTCCAAGAGAGAGAGAGAGAGAGAGAGAGGGAGAGAGAGAGAGAGAGAATTCGGATGAGAGAGGGAGAGAGAGTGTGATGTGTGTGACAAGTGTACTCCCATATCTTCCTACATCATCCTATTGCATCACTTAGTACCACCATATATATCTAGGGTTTCTTATTCTTTCAACCCTAAAGGACTACCATATCTTATTTTCTATTCTAGACTAGACACAAAACCCATTTGAATAGATTAAACCTTGTCCTAGGTTAGAAGAAAGAACAAGAAAATCCATTGGTCTTTCCAAACTCTTGTACCTTGGTACATTGGACCAAAGAGAGAGAGAGAGAGAGAGAGGGAGAGAGAGCCGAGAGAGATAGGGAGAGAGAGAGGCCGGGAGAGAGTGAGAGAGGGAGAGAGAGATTTGTGTGATGTGTGCAAGTGTACAACTAGCCTAGTCATGGTCCTTTTGATCAACACCTCATCCAATCTAAGGACAATCAAATCTAGTCAATCTATGATCCATTGGATAACAAATGTTAGGGGAAATATTGTCTCTTGGATAATAGATCATCTTGGCCTATAAATAGCAAGCCATTTCAAGCCTTTGAACTCACACCTTCAAGCTTTGCTCCAACTTCTCTCTAGAAAGTCTAGTGTTCTTGTTGTTCTTGTTGTTCTTGCTTAGTTCTTAGTTGTTCTTGAAGTTCTTCCCTAGTTCTTCAAGAAGCTCTTCTAGTGCCGCCACTAAGCCGCCACTCCACCACCCTACCGATCCAAAAGTTTTAGTAGTATTAGTCAAGATCAAGTTTCGAGAGAAACCTTTCTCTTTCGAAGCTATCGAAGCCATTCCTAAGCCGTTACTCCGTCCGACGAACTAGTTTCCTAATCCGTAGCCGTCTACCGCCAAGAAGAACGGTAGATATTCTATATCTACTCTTCTCTACGTATACGTATATATTCCTTAGTATAGTTCCTATGCTTTCAAAGATCTAAGTATAGCGTATTGCATGCGTATTTCGAAATGATAGTAAGTTATTCTAAACCTTTGAAACCTCGAGCATACGTAGATTATACGAGCCACTTTCCTTAAGCATGACTAGAAATGTTTAAGAATTGTTATCTTGATTAACCATGGCATGATTAGCTTATCGTTAGAAGTACTCAATAAACATATGCTGTTTTGAACTTAAGAAAGCATGATTATGTGATTACTTGACTACTTGTTGTTGATAAAGCATAAGTGATTTATCACTCCAAAGGTGTCCGTCCATGTGGCACTATGCTTAATCTTGTGTGATTAAATGTTGAGTATGATGATGTGACAAAATGAGCATGCTATCTAATATAGAGTTGAATGATCTTGTTAGTTTAGTTTCAAGATTACTTATGTTGTATGAATAACCACGGAGTCTATGCATGCAACGAGACACGAAAACCGAGAAAGTAGAAACATGACACCTAGGGTGTGGTCAAATAAAGGATGGGATTAACCTGCAGAAAATATTTTGAAACTACATAATGACCGGACTTGGTAGTCATTGTGAAAATGTTTTCGAAAACCGTAATGTAGCCGGACTTGGTAGCTCATTGCGTAGATTTCCTATGGGGCCGGACGTGGTAGTCTCATATGGAAATGGGGCTTGGCCGGACGTGGTAGCCAATGCAAGTTTTGAAATGTTTTATGAAAACCGTAATGTAGCCGGACTTGGTAGCTCATTGCGTAGATTTCCTATGGGGCCGGACGTGGTAGTCTCATATGGAAATGGGGCTTGGCCGGACGTGGTAGCCAATGCAAATTTTGAAATGTTTTGTGAAACCATGATTGGCCGGACTTGGTAGCCATCATGAGTGTTACTAACGGAGCCGGACTTGGTAGCCTCGTTAGTAGCAATTTGTGAAAGAAAACGTGGAAAATTATGATTTTGGTAAAGGTGAAAATGTGACACGGTCTACGATGAGTCGCGTAGGAGAAACACGAAAAGGCATGACACCAACGCTAAAAGATATCGAATATGAATGTATCATTGTGTTTCTATATTGTTGAATGAGCATGTGTAATTGTTTATATGCTTCCTTGCTTAAGTTAAGAGTTAGTGGATATAGTTTGTTCTATTGGGCTTGTAGCTCATGGTGTTACCTTTTTGGTGACCCTGACATATTATACTGGGGGCGACGCTGGTATAATGTGTCAGAGTTAATTGATGAGCAAGGTGAGCAGTACGTGTTGGAGGCTTTTGGAGCCGAAGAGCTTGCTAGGATGGAAGAAGAAGCGGAGTAGTAGAATACCCTAGAAATTCCCTCCTTGTGTAATAAAAGTACTCTAGTAAGACTTATGTTGTAATAATGAGCTTGACTCTTTGCCTTTTTATTCAATAAAATGTTTAATTAACGAACCCGAAAATGGGGGCGTTACAGTTTATTTATGCAAAACTTATATATCAGAGTATTAGCTTTCGGTTTCAATCTGGAAACCAAATACTCAATTAGAGAATACAATAGTTAAAGCCACATTATCTTGAGTGATTAAAATATAGAACAGTAGATTTTTGGAATGGCAAGCCGAGCTCTCGAGCAAAACATTGAAGCTCCAATGTGTCTTAAAAGAGGAGAACCCATTAAGTCCAGGGGATTTTGATAGGCGCGTAAATGTTTACATAAGCGTCCATTAATTTATCCTTGCTAGGTCCTTTTATATTATTATTTGGAATTTTATGCTTTATTTCTGTATTGTAGCAAGGTATTTGGAGGCGTAACATTCGAATGGGCTTTATTTGTGCAAAGATATATTGATCCATGAGGTTGGGAATTATTTTGCAAGGCACAGTCAATCAACTAAATTAAATGGCAGGCCCATTGATATGTTATGGGGTTAATTCCTTGAAGAAATTGACTCTCTTTGACTGTGCTCAATTGCCTAAGGAAATAAGGTGGGCCCAATGATTCACAATTAGAAAAATGGTGGGCCAAGGCTTAATATGGAGTATGGCAGGAAAAAGGAAAAGAAAAGGGGAAATTGCATATCAGTGGAGAAAGGGGCAAATATTGCCCAGGTCATGGAGTAGTTTTTAGGAATTCAAAATGCATGCGAAGGAGAAAATTATTTCCCAATACATGGAGAATTCAAAACAGACATGGACACAAATACCCCTTCTCCTACACATGACGTCATTCGCCTTTTTTCTCCCACCCAAAACGCGTGAAACCCTCCCAGGCTCCCACCCAAATCACTCTGAAACCCTAGCGCCTCTCTCTCTCTCTCTCAGTGCGTTGCGTTACTCTCTATCTCTCTATATAGGTTGGTTTTCTTAAGTTGTTGGGAGGAGTTCTTGGGCTTCAGTCGATGAAAAGAGGGACATTTCATTAATTCCAGCATCATAAAGAAATTAGGTATCTCAATGGATGATTATGGAATGCCCAGAAAATGTAGACAGAAGTATGGATAATCTTTTCAAAAACTTGATATTCTGCTATATATACATAGATAACCTTGATATTCTGGTTCAACTGTATTTTAATGATTGCACTACTTATCAAAAAAAAAAAATGATTGCACTACTTGAATGTAGTTGGGGAATGATGAGAATGAGATAATAAAAGCCATTACTAACTACTTTCCCTCCAATGTGGGATCTGGTTGAAGGGCTGGACTGAATAGTTCACTTAACCTTCTAGAGTACTTGCATAAAGTGGCTTTTATCTCCATTGAACTAGGTGGTAACAATAGAGCATGAGGTTTTCATGTTGCGCCTAGCAATGGTATTTTATTGGAATGAACAAAGTGAAGAATTACTGTTGGAGATTGACATGAGGGAGGGAGGGAAGGAGGGAGAGAGAGAGAGAGATTAAGGGGAGGCCACATAGACATTGACTAACCACCTAGTAATGAGTGCATCAGTAGGTGCATGCCTGGGGCAATCCACTTATGATTGCACTACATGGAAGTACAATCATGAAACACAAAATTTCAGGAATCAAGAGTTTAAATAAGGATGGATAAATTGGTATTGATGTGCCTTGTAATTATTCTTCCGTTAATGCCAACTTGGCAAGTATTTTTCAAACTTTGTATTTTTCTTCTCATTTGTATCTCAATCATGGAGATGTCTGTCCCTCAAGCATACAAAGCTGGCCAGTGTTGGCGTCCGAACAGACGCGTACCACCTTAGAAAATGTCCTTGGCTTCTTAGTTTTGTATGTTCTTCTTGAAACATTGGTTTCACTTTGTGAGTTTTCAGCTGAAATGTTGTTGTAAAACCATGTATTAGTGTAGTGAGTGACACAATTCATGCATTTAACTATTAGTGTTGGGAGTGACCAATTCATGCATTTAATGAATCACAAGATCTTTCCATTGATTCAATTCTGTTCTCCATTGTCTCTGGATCACCTACGGGTATGCTTTGGCCTTTTTTAGATCATGGGCCATCCTTTCTTTTTATTGCCTCTGGAAAGTTTTTTTAAAACTGGGTGCAATTGTTGCTTTTTTTTTTTCTTCTCATGAGTGATCTATGTTACCCAATTTCCCCTTGATTGCTTACTATCTGATAATCGATCCAGTTTTCAATAACTCCATTCCAAAGCAGATTTGACAGAGAATTTCCCACTGGCTTTTAACTTCCTTACCACTGTATCCTCTTGAATCATGTTTTGGGGTGTTAGCCTTGATTTTCTTTGTGACAGAGTTTCTTGTTCTTGGCCATTTGCACTCATTATTTTCAATGATTGAGTTAACCTTGGCCTTGAGGCTTCTCCCTAAATTGTAAACAATTCTCTCACCGAACTTATTATGTAATGTACCTAGAGGGCACCAGGTTTCCAACCATTATATTATGCAGCTATGTGACCATATATATATATATATTTGTTTGTTTCTATATTCATGTTAATTGGGAGTTCTCCTTGAACCTCTTTGTATTTCCTTTGTTTTGTAAAGATGTGGCAGCTATTGGTGACTTTGTTTTTAGGTTTATTTCTATATTCATATTGGGATTTCGCTTTGAATACAATGATGGTGATGATTAAAATGGAAAATAACATCTTGGTGAAGTCCTCAAAAGATACCTCTTGACTTCAAGTTCTTTAATGGGGGACTTTTTCATAGTGTGGGGGTTGTTTAATTCATGTTCTTGTTGTTTCCTTTCCTTAGTTATGATCGAAACTGGTGAAAAATAACTACTTGTGCAGACTAGATCCAGAACAAAAGGTCAAGTGGTGGAAATTGGAGTTACAACAATCCTGGTTCTTGAAAACAAATTGCCCGTCGTACTTCCATAGTCAGAGCTCTATTTGAAGGTGAGTATTATTTCTTTTACTTGCACATTATACTATTGTGGTACTCCTGCTTCTCCCTAAATTGTAACAATTCTCTCACCGAACTTATTATGTAATGTATCTAGAGGGCACCAGGTTTCCAACCATTATATTATGCAGCTATGTGACCATATATATATATATATTTGTTTGTGTCTATATTCTTGTTAATTGGGAGTTCTCCTTGAACCACTTTGTATTTCCTTTGTTTTGTAAAGATGTGGCAGTTATTGGTGACTTTATTTTTTAGGTTTATTTCTATATTCATATTGGGAGTTCGCTTTGAATACAATGATGGTGATGATTAAAATGGAAAATTACATCTTGGTGAAGTCCTCAAAAGATATCTCTTGACTTCAAGTTCTTTAATGGGGGACTTTTTCATAGTGTGGGGGTTGTTTAATTCATGTTCTTGTTGTTTCCTTTCCTTAGTTATGATCGAAACTAGTGAAAAATAACTACTTGTGCAGACTAGATCCAGAACAAAAGGTCAAGTGGTGGAAATTGGAGTTACAACAATACTGGTTCTTGAAAACAAATTGCCCATCGTACTTCCATAGTCTGAGCTCTATTTGAAGGTGAGTATTCTTTCTTTTACTTGCACATTATACTATTGTGGTACTCCTGCATTTTAAATTTATAGTGGGGACAATGACCTGTCACCTCACACAAATACAATTTGTTCCTAGTATGGCATTTGGCATTAAAACATGCCATAACCCATGAACCTTACAACCGCTAAATCGCTTGTAATTGCTCTATATATCCATTTTATCGTGACTCCAAATCATAGATTCACTACGACTTTGTAGTGGTTTTATATATGAAGTCATACTTAGGAACTGCAGTCAAGTTTGAATATCAATTGACGTTCTTAATGCTATAATGTTCATTACTGCTCTTATATTTGCTGCACAACAATGCATAGACTTCATTTTGTTCGTTCAAGTTTGAATCAAATTGTGAAACTATATTGATTTGAATTGACATCACATGTCAAGCAATTTTGAGGACAAAGTAAACAAATGGTGTATAGTTTGTGGGATGTTTCCAAAAAAAACTCTTTCAGGAAAAAAACATGTTACATAACTTGAAGAATAACCACATTTCATACAAACCAACACACCCTTGTAAAGGGACAGCCATTCAGTGAGTTAAAATATAGGTCACTGCCCTTAACAGTCTAGGGCACACATTCTTACATAGAGAGCAACAAAAGTTCTTACAAGGAGTAACATTAGGTGACTTAAAGAGCAACTATTTTATTTTCAGGAAAAAAACATGTTAAATAACTTGAACAAGAACCACATTTTATACAGACCAACACACTTTTGTAAAGGGACAACCATTCAGTTAGTTAAAATATACGTCACTGCCCTTAACAGTCTAGGGCATACATTCTTACATAGAGAGCAACAAAAGTTCTTATAAGGAGTAACATTAGGTGACTTAAAGAGCAACTATTTTATTTTCAGGAAAAAAACATGTTACATTACTTGAAGACGAACCACATTTCATACAGACCAACACACTTTTGTAAAGGGACAGCCATTCAGTGAGTTAAAATATAGGTCACTGCCCTTAACAGTCTAGGCCATACATTCTTACATAGAGAGCAACAAAAGTTCTTACAAGGAGTAACATTAGGTGACTTAAAGAGCAACTATTTTATTTTCAGGAAAAAAACATGTTAAATAACTTGAACAAGAACCACATTTTATACAGATCAACACACTTTTGTAAAAGGACAACCATTTAGTTAGTTAAAATATAGGTCACTGCCCTTAACAATCTAGGGCATACATTCTTATATAGAGAGCAACAAAAGTTCTTACAAAGAGTAACATTATGTAACTTAAAGAGCAACTATTTTATTTTCAGGAAAAACAAACTTCCATTGCAATGGGGGCAATGGGGGTTCACAATGGTGGATCAAATGTTGGTATTAATATAATACCTTCTTCTCCTAGGAGAACTAATGGGAAAGTCTCAATATTGCCCCTTGTATTCCTCATCTTCTATGGGGTATCGGGGGGACCATTCGGGGTTGAGGATACAGTTCACGCAGCTGGCCCCCTTCTAGCCTTAATGGGTTCTCTCTCATATCCAATTCCCAATTCTCAATCACCCACTCCCACCGAAACCCTAATCCATCGATCTCAAGTTGGTTCTATTCCTCCTTGCCTCGTGACCACTCAACTCGACCAACAATCATTCACTCTTGCAACGGCTTACTCTTAATTAGATATCCTCCGACTATGCATTTCTTGGTTTTTAATCCAACTATATAGAAATATATATATATATATATTTATTTATTTATCCCTTATCCTACTATATATTCATATGGGCCTAATCCTGTGAGGTTATGTGCTTATTTGGATTTTGATCCTTCGAAATCGCCTCACTACAAAGTTGTATTGCTGAGTTATGGTTATTATTATCACAATTTTAATGTTGGGTTTAACCATTGTAGGTTGGGCTGTTGTTCTATTGGTTGGGGGTTCTCTCATACAATGCTATCCTCACGCATACATGAAAAAAACCAAATTGCTTACAAACACAGACACATGGACGAAATGAGAGAAGAGAAAAGAGACAAAATTGCAAAAAAATTGAAACACCCAAAACATTCCTTACCAGATATGTACAACATCGCTTGGTCAAGGAGACGATTCTGCTTCTTCTTCGGTGGAATGGAGAGCGTACTGTAGCTTATAGAGAGATGAAGTGAGAGAGGAAGAAGGGGTGAAGGAGAAGGTCGAAGGGGAACTATAGCAGAAGCAGAAGCAGAACCCTCCCCTATTGTTCTATTCCTCTTCACCAGCATCGTACGAAGGATGAAATGAGAGAAGGGAACGGTGGCTGGGACTAAGATTTAGGGTATATTTCCCCTCTCCGTGTATTGGGAATTAATTTTTTCCTTGTCATGTTTAGATGAATTCCGGAAAAAGTTGTCCATGACTTGGGCAATATTTGACCCTTTCTCCACTGATATGCAATTTCCCCAAAAGAAAATAGGGGTTTTCTAAGGTATTACAGCAACAGCTTATAAAAGGGAGGCCACAGACATAATTCGTGGGTGGCTACGATCACAGTTCAAGGACGAAGAACGAGGTTGCCATCAATATTGTTTAGTTTTTAAGTTTTGTTCAATTTATTTGCACTCCGGTAACTTGTTTTGATTTTTGTTCTTTATAAAAGTTGTTCGTTGATTCTTGTTTAACTTAGATCTTTTGTTTATTTTTCATCTCGAGTAATAGAAGCATGTTTCAAATTAGGGTTTCTTTTGTTTCTTGTTCAATGATGAGTGACTAGTCGTCGGGGTAAGGTCGAGGGGTGATTAGCACACCGTGGCCGGATTGGATGAGTTCTGCTCCTATTTCAAAATAAAGAATGTTAAAAAATAATTTTAGATTGGTAAAATACTTCCTGTAGACGAACTTGGGCATTGTCAGAGCCCATGTGAACAGGAGAATGGGGGTCCAAAACTCATTCTCTGCTGTGCATGGGTAAATGGCGACCATAAGGGTACTCATCTTGCGGGGTATCTTTTTTAGTCTAAAATCAAATGTTTTAAAGAACATTGATTGGAGCAGATGAGTCCGGGCCGGTTGCGAGTGCTACGAACCCTACGATCGTACCTTTCTTTTAATTATTTAAAAAACCAAACAATTTCTTTAGATAAGTTAATCTTAGAATCAAATACAACGGGTGGCTACCTAAGAGCCCGTTTAAATTATAACAGCCTGAGTTTTTAGTCAGCTCACGTTTCTGTCTCTGTGGATTCGACTCCGGACTTACAGGATATTGTGCTATGTCGGTCTCCGCCCTATGCTTGGAGCAACCCATTAATTTAGGATTAGGAAATCGTCAAGCAGATTTCAAGGAGCCGATTTGTAAAAATTGAATTATGACTAAAAGTAGTGGCGGGTACCAGAGGAGGACAATTAAGTCATTCAATAAAAGGTGCAATTAATGTTTTGGCGGGAACAATTTGGGTTTTGCCATTATCAGCTACCAAATAGCGTTGTCGTTTAGTACGATTTTGTATTTTGATTTTTCTGTTAATATGTTTCAAAAAGTCTAGGAACAGTTGTGTCCCAGATTTTTCAATCATCCTAAAACATGATGTATCCAACAAGGAATTGTGTTCTAAGGTTGTGCATATATCGTTGGTGTTTTTTATTTTTCGAAAAGTCTAGGAACAAAACTCCAAAACACAACTTCGAATGCAATTGTGTTTAGAACCGTTGGATACTTAGATGCATGTGGGTCCAAGTGCATCCAACGGTTACGGACAAAATTGTGTCCAGAAATGTATTTTAAAGTTGTGCAAGAAATTTTTAGCAATGCATTTTATTCATACATGATGACCAATTATTCATATAATCTTTTTTTTGGGTAAATATTACTCATATAATCTTCCTAACTATTCCGTTGTTTTTTGTTTCATTGTTTGTTTGGCAATCTGCAAAGGGTGAATCAGACTCAATTAAACATTCCACTACTTCAGAAGAGGTATTACAAGAGAAAGTTGAGAAACCAACCTGTCCCTAAAGTGGAGTTTCATCCGAAGGAATTGATTCCCGACCAAGATGTTCATAATTTCTCCAAGTTATCCATACAAGTTGGGGAAATCGCTCAAAGCCTTAAAGAAATTAACAACAATCGACTTAATGTCACATTATTGTACAAAGAAGTCATGAAAATGAGGGACTTCAATGAATTGACGTTGCTGAGGGCATTTGATTATTTTGTCAAAAATGACAATGAGGGAAAGGCGTTTTTGGTGAAGAATGGCAGACATCGAACAATGTTGGTTGAAGGTTTTTGCAAGAAGGATGACGAGAATCAAACGAGCATCTTAAATTCTTCATGGATATTGACTAAATTTTATTTTTTTGCATCCAACAGGGTCTTATTTATGTTGGTTGCACTGCATTTGAACTGGACTCATTGGAGTGCAGAAGCATCTTGTACTATATATCTTGGATTGCTTTGTGAATGGATATGGAAGAATGTTATATTAAGTATCTTGGATTGTCTTGTATTTTATCTTGACTTTATACCTTTTTGTTTTCCTACCATTTTTTTAATTGGCAAAGAAAATTTCACTGTCATAAAAGTAAGAAATGAAATCATTACAATAAGAAAAGAAATGCATTGAGAGAGTTTTGAAGAGACCAAAACTTTTCTAGCGTTTGCTACTCGCAGATCCCGATATTACGTACAAAAGAACATAAAAAAATAAAACTACGCGTACACACACACATGTACACATACACATCCTTGCTTCATTCACAACTATAAATCTTACCTATTCTCATGTTACAAAACCATAAATCAATCTCCCATGACCTGAATATCATCTCCCCTCCTCCTTTTACTAGAAACCACAATGATTCATCTCACGAATCTGATCATCTCTCCTCCTTTTTATGGAACCTACAATGATTGATTGCATGAATCTCGACGCTCCTCCTCCATCCATTGTGCTTGAAATTAGAATCAATTGTTGTCGTTGAAACTAGATCCTGATATATTTCATCAGTAAACAGCTCGCTCGCTTCCCGAAGAACAAAAAATACGACGAATTCGGGTAAAGCTTTCTTCCTCTCTATTTTGTAGGTTAAACTAGGCTCTCTCTTGTGTTCTTCGATCTGTAGCCAAAAGTTTTTGGTACTGGTGTTTAAATATATTGTGCTAATAGCACCAATGAGTGATTAATCTTCTTCATTATATATATTCCTTATTTTTTGTATAGTATTTGCTCCGTAAATAGTATGGTCGTATAGTAGGATTTTGTATCTTGATTTTTCTGAAAGTATGTTTCAATGGGGAAGAAACAGAGAAAGTAGAAAATGTAGAATAAAAATTTGGGGTATGATCAGTCCTTTAATGATGATGCAAACATGATAGCTCATTGTCCTTAATTAACTGTGATTTTTCTTTCAACAAGTCTAGGAACAGTTGTGTCTAGAATTTTTCATCATTCTGAAACATGATGATGCATTCAACGGAAATGGTGTTCTAAAGTTGTGCATGTATCATTGCTGTTTTTCTTCCAAAAAGTTTAGGAACAAACGTCTCCTACAAAATATGTTAGAATATAATTTCAAGAAAGATCAATATTATACATGTGTTTCTGTGGAACTGCAATATCAATACAGTAAATAAATATGTCAGATAGAAATACTATTGGGAATCCCCTTCCCTTCGGAAAATTCTTGTCCGATCCCATATTTTGTATTGGGTTCCGTGCCAACCCTCTTTTGTCGCGCTATTTCATCCAGGCCCGTTTCAAACATGTCTTTACTAGTTTGCCTGGCCTCGCCCCCTTACGTGGATAACATATAAATATGTGGTTGATGAGTTTTTTTTCCATGTACATGTGGTTGATGTTGACACATGTTGATGTGGACATCTTTGTTACTTTTTTCATTACAAAGTTTGAAACTCAATATATTTTCATTACCTTTTGGATTATGTCCAGCTTTTGCAAACAGCTTGTAGGCATTGGGATCGAAGCTGTTTGTCTGTTGTGAAGTCAGGTAATCATGCTCCACTTGAGGGCCATGTGCGGCTCAAACGAATCCTTTTAGGGGTGGAGCAACCTTTGCTTCATTAAGGTCGGTGACGGGGAGTGTTAATCCTTCAAGGCCGACTCTTCAGTCTTTTAAAACTTTGGTACACAACGAAGTATTTGCGTGCCTTTCTTCTTTGATGGATCTTCCACGTTATGCTTGCCACCTTGACTATTTACCTCCTTCGCTTTAGTAAGAATGTTGGTTTTACCAATTTGAAGGTCATTGGCCTCAAAGGGTTTATTACTTGTTGAAGAGGCAGTTGGCACTAATTCTATCAACACCATGTTTGCCAAGTAGAATTTAGCATCAGCAAAATGGGATTCAGCCTCGCTAAAGGGTTTGTCATCGGCTACCACCTTCTTTGTGACACCATCTTTGCAGTACTTGAAGCATTGATGGAGGGTTGATGGGACAACGCCATCCTCATGGAGCCACGACCGCCCTACCAATACATTGTAAGAAGTTTTGGCATCAATGACATGGAGTAGTGTGCTTTGAAGTCATATCATCAATGAGTAGGTCCAGACGAATGATGCCAACAGCTCTTTGCCCCCCTTGATTGAATCCTTGGAACATGAGACGGCTAGGTGTTAGTTCTTCCATAGAGATATCGAGTTCCTTTAAGGTATGAAGAGGCAAGATGTTGACCGTAGATCCGCCATCCAGAAGCATCCTATTTACTCTTTGTTTGCATACGTATCCAGAAACAAAAAGCGAACGATTATGTGGAGTTGCACCAAGTAATAAATCTTCATCAGAGAATGTAATGGCTCTAACGCAAGCAGAGCAATCTTTGGCGCAAATGGTAGAGCCAAGATGGATTGGAGAGTGCATATATGCAGTAAGCGACTTTAGTTCTGTCTCTTCAGTTTCTTCACAACTCACAGTATTGCATGAAGCTTCAAAAAGACTGGTGTTGCGAATTGACTCGGGTAAGAAGTCCCATAAAGTAAATGGAGTGCGTAGTCTTCGGACAAGGATGTCTTCCGGCAAGTTTGAAGCTATTTTCTTCAGCTTCTTTCTTCTTTGTTGCCTTCTTGTATGCCTCCTTCTGGGACTAGGCTTTGGGGCCACAGATTGAGGATGCTTTGCACTTGGCTCGCGCTTTTTCTTTCTACGAGTAACAAGGGTCCATCCTTCACCATCCATGTCATCTACTTTTGCCTTGGCACAGATGCTGCCCCCAATCTATTGAACAAAATGACATCGCACTACTTCAATTGGATTGAACGACCCAAATTGAATCTTCACACTTTGTGGCGCTTCAGGCTGTTGAGTTTCGTCTTGTAGAGTGGCCACAATTTGATTTGTAGCTACGGTTTCTTTTTCTTCCTCCAAGACGATATCTCCTTGGCTAGCGAGCTCCACTACCTTCTCTTTGAAGACGAAGCATCGTTGGGTTGGGTGACTAACCAAGCGATGGTATTTGCAGTAGTTTGGATCATTAACTTTGTTAGCTTCGTCAAGTCGCTTCATCTCCGGGAGCTCAATGAGTTTCAGTTCTGACACTTTGTAGACACCTCCCAAGCGGGGCATCGCCATACAGATTGGTCATGTTTGTTGCTCGATTGGTTGCTTGCTTCGTAAACCAAGATCGTGGACATTCCCATGGCTAGAAACATCGCCACACGATAGCGGTTATCATCAAAACAGAGTCACCACCCAGTTTATCAAAACTGGGAAAATAGATAGAGATTCTGGATACGGGAGCCAAAAGTACAATAAGGGGAAGGTGTTAGGCACCCCTCTTTGCCCAGTCGTGAGACTGGCCTATAATCGTTCAGCATAAGACATATAGATGCTTTATTTAATTCTAACACATAGTCTGTTTATTCAATCCCTTAAACAGTAAATAAGGTGAGCCAATGCGATAGGTAAAGCATGCATCAGAAAGCAGGAAACAAAACAAGCTGTCCCAGGGTAAATGGATCCCGCGGCCGGTGAATGGATGTCACGGCCAAGGGATCCTCCTGGTTTGATGTATCGGCCGAGGGATCGAAACCCCGGTCGATGTTCTTCCTCACACCAGACAGAAAGATTAACAAATGATCAAAACGCTACGGTTAGTCATAAATATGGTAAGTAAGACAAACCAGAGGCCGTTGGGCCTCACCACCTTGATCCCTCAGTTGCTTGATTGCCTCGGATTGTGTGTGATTGACTGATTGCCTTTGTGAAAACCCTAGGGTTAGGGTTTGAACTTCGGGGTCTGATCGTTGGATTGATGGCAGCCTTCGGGAGGTTAGGGCTTTCGAAGAGTGGGTTTGAGAGAGTATTTTGACAGAGTATCGGAGCTTGAGTGAACGATTTCACTTATGAATTTCGTGTGTTTATTTTCGAAGTCCAAAGGCCCTTTATATAGGCAATTGGTGACTCACTCCGGCCAATCAAATGGCATGATTGCAATTGCAATTGCAATGCAATTCAAACTCTTCGTTGCAATCTCTGAACGTGGCCCGAATGCATCGGGAAGGTAGTGTAGTTGGATCAAACAATCGACAGAACGTTCCAGAGTCTGGAAAAAGGACGATCTGGCAGCCGAGTAATGGATCACACGGCCAAGGAATGGATGTTGCGGCCGAAGGATGGATCTTGCGGCCGAGGGATTGATCTCTCAGGGAGATTTTGCTAGCAACAGGTTGCTCGGGTAAGGAAATGATGTTAAGGCTGTTAGATCGATGTTACGGCCGACAGATGGATTCTCCTAGGCTTTTGTATTTTCTGTCTGAAAGGCTGTATGGCTCTGATTGGGTCCTCTAAGTGGCTCAAAATTCTTACCGAAAGTCCTAAGGTTCTCAAGAAGGCAATCAGCAATCACTGTATCCATTTTATCATCGGGATGGTCGTCAAGGTGGGACTTGAAATAATCGTTAGGCCAAATTGGGGTGTCTACAGATGCCCCTCTTTGACTGAGCTCAGACGGATCGCTAGACTTGTTTGAGTAATAGTCAAAGCTGTAAAAAGCAACTCAATTTGGTCCAACCACTATTCCAAGGGGTTTTCGAAAAAGGTTTTTGTTATGGTCGGGCCGGGAGGCTGCCTACGTATTCCACAAGGGAAATACAGACCAACCGTAGTTCGGGCAATAAAGAAAAATAAAAAGTTTGGAGGGTTAGAAACAGAAGACCTACCTTCGGGCTTAAAAAGCCGTAGTGTGACGTACCTAGACTGAGCCAGGGTTTTGGCGGAAGATAGTTGAAGGAGCGCGGGGCTGCCCGGGGAATTTTTGCAGAGAGCTTCCTTAGTATTTTGGGGTAGACCAGTACACGGCAGGTGCGTTTGCTTTTTTTGATCATCCTTACTTTGACTGAGAGGAGCTCGGTAGAGTAGCCTATCCTTGCGAATGAGCTGGAAGGAATTGATGTAGTCGAGGTGGAATCCAAGCCATCTGCTGGGGATGAATTGGATGCCGGTTTGTTTTTGAGATATGGGGGGCGCAAGGCCAGTAACATAGAGCACGGAGCTTTGGAGATGAGGGAACCGAGGCACGGAGCCGGTTGTAGTCATAAGGCGAGAGCCTGAAGAGTGATGGTTTTTGACGTGGTGGAACCGAGGCGCGGGGCCGGTCATAGTCACAAGGCAAGAGCCCGGGGTGATTAGAACTAAGGCGTAGAGCCTGTTGTGGTCATGAGGCGAGAGCCTGAGGTGAGCTTAGAGCTTTGATAGAACCGAAGCGCGGAGCTGGTATAAGGCGAGAGGAGATTGGACTGAGGCGTGGAGCCTGTTGTAATCTTGAGGCGATGGCCTGAGATCAGCTTGATAGAACCGAAGCGCGGAGCTGGTATTGATCATAAGGCGAGAGCCTGAGGTGTCGAAGCTTAAAGCTTGATGGAACCAAAGCGCGGAGCTGGTTGCATTCTGATGGTCTGTGCATGGAGCTTTCTCATCATAAGTTTTGGCGTAGAGCCAAAGGATCGAGGTACTGGACCGATCAATAAAACCGAGGCGTAGAGCCGGTTGATTGCAGGGTTGACCTATTTCATGAGAGATATGCAAAGTGTATATGTGTGATGATGGTTGTTAGATGTGAGCAGATATGATGATGCAGACTCGATGTGTTAATGAAGATGCAATTGATGCAAATGTGCACGGGCCCGTGCGTGTGTGTTGATTTAAGCTTAGAGCTTCTTTCAAGTTCCGGACTTGAGCATTCAGAGCATAGAGCTTGAGCATTCGGATGGCAGAATCCGAGCATTCAAAGTACAGGCTTTGAGCGTCCAGTATGCAGTGGTTGGGCATCCAAGCGTAGAGCTTGAGCATTCAAGTTGTCAGATTTTGAGCATTCAGGTGTAGAGCCTGAGAATAGATAATGTCTTGTTGATTGGGGCGGCGTAGAGCTTGTTGAGATAGTTATGGCTTCGAGCCAGTTGAGATAGTGGGCTTGGAGCCGCTGAGTTGTGATAGCGAGCGTAGAGCTACTGGTTCAAGGGCTTGGAGCCGCTGAGATAGTTACTATGGCTTCGAGCCAGTTGAAATAATGGGCTTGGAGCTGCTGAGTTGTGATAGTGAGCGTAGAGCTGCTGGTTCAAGGGCTTGGAGCTGCTAAGTGATGAGTTGGTGAATTCAGGCGTAGAGCCGCTGAGATAGTTACTATGGCTTCAAGCCAGTTGAAATAATGGGCGTAGAGCCGCTGAGATAGTTGCTATGGCTTGGAGCCAGTTGAGATGGTAGATATAGGCTTCGAGCCTGAGTGACTTGATGACAAGCGTAGAGCTACTGAATGTTTTGAGATGGGCTTTGAGCCGCTGAGATGGTGGCGAGTGGGTGGGCTTCGAGCCGCTGAATAATAGGCACAGAGCCACTGAGCTGTTTGATAGTGAATACGGGCATAGAGCCGCCGTGTGAGTTTGATGGTTGTATGGCTGTTGGGGGTGACAAGATAATGATCGGGCTTAGAGCCTATTGAGTGTCTTGATTTGCTTTGGTCAGCAGTTTGTGGAGAGAGATCTTTTGGTGCTCGGGCATGCCCCCAAGGCTAATTCTGATCACGTTGTATTGGCTCGGGGGTGCCACTATGGCTGACTTGATTTTGCTTCTGTCGGTCATGGACCCAGAATTCCATAATGGCTTTAGTGTATTGAGCAAAATCTGAGGTTGCTGAGGGGAATGGATTAGGGGGCCAGGAGATTGATCTCTTGGCCGAAGGATTGATGTCTCGGCCGAGGAATCGATGTCTCGGCCGTGAGATAGCCAACAGTCAGAAAATCGATTTAAGTTCGGTTTAATCGATTTCACGGCTCATTTAATCTTTCCTCCTCCACCTCTCTCATTCTTCTCCGTCCCTCTCGTCTGACGACCACCACCGCACGCCGCCATCCTCTTCCACCACCGTCGGCCACCGTTTATCTCCGGCGACCGTCCCCTCCGATCACTGCTGCCGTTGCTGCCGGCTCTTGATTGTTTGGGAACCGTTGGTTTTCCTTCTTGGTTCGGACGTGATGGCCACGCCATCTTCGGATATTGCGGGTTCATCCTCGCACCCTCCATGTAGGTGCAAGTATCCGTCTTCTGATGAGGAGGCGATTGAGGAGCCCGGTTTGTTCGATGCCGCTACCTACGTTCTTCCTTCGCGTAGGTTGGGTTTTGGCGGTTTCTTGCAGTACCGCCCTCCTGTGGGTGGCCCAGAGGCCGAGGTAGTTTGCCGGGAACCTGAGTTGCACCTGAGTGTTCTTAATGTACCGGTGAGTTTCCTGAAAAGCAAAAGGTTTACTTTAGTTTGAAATTTGAAAATTTATGCATGATTTTAAGAGCGAATTTCTTATTCGTGGGATAAAAAATCCATTTTAGCTTAGGGGCATGAATGAGAGGAACCCGTGTTTGGGTTGAATTTGTTTCTAAAATAACCGTGCCCCCTGTCTAGGCGATGCATGCTTTTTTAATGTTAATTTGATGCCCCTTAGCGTTTCTTTTGCTTATGCAACTATGAGATTAACTCCCTTTTGTCTTTGGCAGAAAAATAGGAGGCTGGAGGCTCGCGGAGGAGGCAAGGAGGTGCACAGATGGTTCTTGAAGCTGCCAGAGCAAGCTTGGGAACTGGTACATGCTGCGGATTTTGAGGCATTTGTTCTGGGCCTTGATCTTCCGAAGATGGATTGGTCATTGATGACCTCGCTAGTTGAGAGATGGTGGGACACCACCAATACATTCCATCTTCCTTCGGCTGGTGAGATGACTATCACTCCGGGTGACTTTTCTTTGCTGACTGGCCTGCGGGTAGGCGGAGTTCCTCTTCGAGTTGACCCCAGGCTCTGGGAGCGAGCAGGTGCTTTGGAGTGGTTTCTGGGCAAGGTGCCTCCTGTTCGTTCTCGGGGTCATATTGACCTTGCTTGGCTAAGCAAGACTTTCATGACGGCTGACATTCTGACCCAGGTGAGTGTTGAGCAATTGACACGGGCCTTCTTTCTTTACCTCCTTGGGCAAACGTTGTTTGCCAACAAGGATGGTTCGGTACACACGCAGTTTTTGGCTCCTTTGCAGCACTTGGGAGCTATTCGGGAGTTTGACTGGGGCTCATCTGCTTTGGCCACCTTGTATGGTAATCTTGGAGCTTGTTCGCGGGACAAGAGTCTTATCCTTGGCGGTCACTACCGGGTGCTAGAGGTACGGATCTTCCCTTTTCTTCCTTCCCTGCTATGGTTTTTGCTTGTATTGACTTTGCTTGCTAATCCACTCTTCAGCTCTGGGCTTTCGAGCATCTTCTCCAGTTTCCCACAGATACTAGGCATGGGAACGTGAATTGCATCCCTCGCTATGAGCGGTGGCTGATGGGGCAACGGAAGCCGCGGTCGCCTGTTTTGAGCCTTCCTGAGTGGCGAAGAGTCTTGGACCGATTGACGGTTGATCAGGTACCTTCCTTCTCCCATTGTATTCCTTGTTCTTAGTCTTTTCATATTTCTACGCTTCGGTTAACTTGGCCCTATTTGCAGGTGCGGTTCGACCCTTGGGAGGGTGTTCCTGAGGAAACTTCTCTTACGCGTTCTAGAGTTCTAGACCGGACTCGTAGCTTGCTCGAGGGTCCTTTTTGTCGAGCTTGGTACTTAGGTGACCGGGTGGCTAGTCAGTGGCGACCACGTGTTGAGGCTCTTCAGTTTGTTCCTCCTCCTCCTCCAGTGTCTATGAGGTCTACTTCCTTGATGTCGAAGGAAGATTTGAAGAATGCTTAGATTAGAGATTGGGCAGGTTTACTCCTTCAGACAGGTGACTATACAGAGTACTGCCGTCTTTTCTTGGCCTCCCCTGTTACGGCTCCTCCTGTTGCTCCCATTTGGCCACGGGCTCCTTTGTTTGTCTCCTTCCATTCAGATGATGGGGAGGAGGAGCATCTGGTGCTGACTCCTTGCACGACCCAGCTTTACACCTTGCCAGCCGGGGCTTCATAGGTATCTTTAACTTTCCATTCTAGCTTTCATCGCTCCGCATTGTGTCCCTTGCTTAGATGTTTGTAATGTTTGATTGTTCCACAGGTACCTGCTGAGATAGTGCAGGAATGGCTTCACGCCTATCAGAGTGCGGAGGCTTTGATTCGGAGGCAGCGCCGTCGGATCCTCGAGGTATGATTTTTTTTCTACGTATTCTATTTGCTTTGTATCATTCCTTGAATCTAAGCATTTTTATCTTCTTTTGGTTGCAGCTTGAAGCTGAGCGAGTACCAACTGGTGGTGGGGAGGATGTGAGGACCAGTGAGCAGCCCTTGCCTTCTTCTCAGAGATCGCCTAGCTTTTAGGGCTTTTCTTTTTCCTGTTCATAGTTAGTGGGGAGATAGGCAGAAACCATATTTGTATAGTGAAAGCAACCACAACAATGATTTTGTAAACAAGTTTTTGTCTATGAAATGAGAAATGCTTTTTGTGCCCCCAGATGCTTTGAGATATGCATGTGAAAGTCAGAACATGGCTTTAAAATACGTATTTACTGATAGATGGTAATTTATGAAAATACTGGCCGAAGAATCGATTACTCGGCTGAAGAATCATTGTTGCGGCCGAGGTATTGATTATTCGGCCGTTACGTCTATTTTCCCAAGGAAGCTGGGTTTTGCTTTAGCCAAGTGGCATCCTGTTTCACATTCCTTTCTATGCTCGGTCTTTGATTTTCTGTCTTTTGCTTTTGCCATGCTCCATAGTCTGATTGCCAAATTCAAGAGCTTTCGAGGTATCCTATTTATTGTGTCAATGACCTTTAGGTTAGAGGGGATGAACTATAATTCTTGTGTCTATGGCTGTTGTCAATTCCTCGAGAAAAGCATACTCATCTTTTGCGAGCTCAATACGCAGGTTTAGCTATACCTATCGCTGAGTACAAATTTGTTTTTCCCCTCTCTCTCCCAATGTTTGGGCCATATCTCGATGTGAGATTGCCTACGTATCCCAATCAGGGAATCAGGCCTTTTACGTAGTTCCAAGAGCACCATCTTTGGGGTTTGGGTTTCCACTCTTGGTTTTTCTTCTTTCATGCTCTAAGTTTTGCCTAGGTTACCTGATAGAGGTTGAATCCCTAGCGAGCTTTTTTGAATGCCTTGTCTTTTGCCTAGGCTGCGTTTTTTGCATTTTCTTGTCCTAGCAGGCTTTGCTCTTACTTTTGCTTGGGTATTTAGTTTAGGTTACCCAACGAGCATTTTAGCGGAAATAAAATGCCCAAACAGGGGCCCAAAACTCGTTCTAGTTTGATTTAGAAAATTAAAGTAATGTTTGATGTTCTTTGCCATGTTGTGACTTCTCAGCTACTGTAGCATTTTGGGGTTGTCTTCTTTCCCTTTGTCTTTTGCAACTTTATACTCTTTTCCACCCTCTTTCTTGCCAAACAGAGCCTTTGAACTAGGTCTGCCCTTGAAGCTTGCATGGTGGCTTCCTCCTTGAGACATGAGCAATCCCCAAATGGAAGTGTCGGCCTGGGTTTTTATCACCCTTTCTTTCTCCTTGTAGTTGTCAGCTATTTCCATTTGGTTGAATAGTGATGCTAAGGAGATTTCATCGAGTGGATCATGGCACTCCCCTTCCATTTCATCAAAGTCGCTTTCCCCTGTCTTGTATGGTTCTGCGTACATGAGATCTAGATCTTCTCTTTCTTCTATCCATTGACTATAGTCGCATTCATCGTATGGATTGACCCACGGCTGCATTTGAAACTCCTCTACTTTCTCTATGAGGTTGATTGTCTCTCAAATAATGCGCGGTGTTGGAATTTTGGGACGGTTGATGCATACCACTTTTTGAGCAGGCTCGAAGCGAGCGTGCCTTCTCATCATGATGACCCTTTCCTTTTCTTTCTTCCTATTCTCAAACCAGATACGAAGCCATTCGTCATCTTCTACAAATGGAATGTCTGGATCTTCCAAATTGTGTTTTGCCCAAGAATGTTCCTTCCATTTCCTTAGCTTTTCTCCCTCTGCCTGATCTTTGCTACTTATGTCAGACATGTCGGGATCGATCACTTCTGATTGATCGGACTCATTGTTCTCTTCTTCTTCCATCATAAGACATTCATCCTCCTCGGGGAAGGTTAAGGTTGGTTTGGTTTGGTTGTCTTGGACAATGTATTGGCTAGGATTGTATACGGGGTTGTAGGATAGACTTATGAGATTGATATTTTGAGGTGGTGGTTCAGCATTATGAGTAGGGAGTGGATTGGCTTGCCCATCAGGTTTTGGAGGTTTTATAGTTCGGCTATCAATGAGGTCTTGAATGTCATGGCGGAGACGTATGCAGTTGTCTGTTTCATGCCCAGGATGTTGGTGGTAAGCGCATTGTTTGTTAGGATCATGATTCGGGCCATAAGGTGGCTGAGGAAGTGGTTTGTTTAAAGGTTTGAGATGCCCTTGGCAGCTGAGAATGGTCAAGGCTTGGGATGATGTTTTAGACACCTCCCAAACGGGGCATCGCCATACAGATTGGATCACATTTGTTTGCTCGATGGTTGCTTGCTTCGTAAACCAAAATCATGGACATTCCCATGGCTAGGAACATCGCCACATGATAGCGGTTATCATCAAAACAGAGTCGCCACCCAGTTTATTAAAACTGGGAAAATGGATAGAGATTCTGGATACGGGAGCCAAAAGTACAATAAGGGGAAGGTGTTAGGCACCCCTCTTTGCCCAGTCGTGAGACTGGCCCATAATCATTCAACATAAGACGTGTAGATGCTTTGTTTAATTCCAACATATAGTCTGTTTATTTATTCCTTTAAACAGTAAGCAAAGTGAGCCAGTGCGATAAATAAGCATGCATCAGAAAGCAGAAAAGCAAACAAAATGTCCCAGGGAGATGGATCCCGCGGCCGGTGAATGGATGTCACGGCCGAGGGATCCTCCTGGTTTGATGTACCGGCCGAGGGATCGAAGCCCCGGTCGGTGTTCTTCCTCACACCAGAATATACATTTTAACAGATGATCAGAAAGTTATGATTAAGCGTAAGAACGATAAATAAAACAAACCAGAGGCCGTTGGGCCTCACCACCTTGATCCCTCAGTTGCTTGATTGCTTTGGATTGAGCGTGACTGATTGATTGCTTGATTGAAAACCCTAGGATTAGGGTTTGAACTTCGGAGTTTGATCGCCGGATTGACGGCTGCCTTCGGGAGGTTAGGGCTTTTGAGGAGTGGATTTGAGAGAGTATTTGTGCAGAGTTTCGAGGCTTGAGAGAGTGTATACTCTGATAATTTTTTGTGTGTATTTTCGGAGTCCAAAGGCCCTTTATATAGGCAATTGGTGACTCACTCCGGCCAATCAAATCACGAGATGGCAATTGCAATAGCAATGCATCTCTTACTCTACGTCGTAATCCCTGAGCGTAGCCCGAACGCATCGGGAAGGTAGTGTAATCGGATCAAACATCTGACAGAACACGTTCTAGAGTCTGGGAAAATGTCGATCTGGCGACCGAGTAAAGGATATCACGGCCGAGGGATGGATGTCTCGGCCGAAGGATAGATCTTGCGGCCGAGGGATTGATCTCTCAGGGAGATTTTGCTAGCAACAGGTTGCTCGGGTGAGGAAATGATGTTAAGGCCGTGGGATCGATGTCACAGCCGACAGATGGATTCTCCTAGGCTTCTGTATTTCTGTCTGAAAGGCTGTATGGCTCTGATTGGGTCCTCTAAGTGGCTCAAAGTTCTTACCGAAAGTCCTAAGGTCCTCAAGGAAGCAATCAGCAATCACTGTATCCGTTTCATCATCGGGATGGTCCCAAGGTGGGACTTGAAATAATCGTTAGGCCAAATTGGGGTGTCTACAGATGCCCCTCTTTGACTGAACTCAGACGGATCGCTAGACATGTTTGAGTAAGAGTCAAAGCTGTAAAAAGCAACTCAATTTGGTCCAACCACTATTCCAAGGGGTTTTTTGAAAAAGGTTTTTGTTATGGTCGGGCCGGGAGGCTGCCTACGTATTCCACAAGGGAAATTCAGACCAATCGTAGTTCGGGCAATAAAGAAAAATAAAAGTTTGGAGGGTTAGAGACAGAAGACGTACCTTAGGGCTTGAAAAGCCGTAGTGTGACGTACCTAGACTTAGCCAGGGTTTTGGCGAAAAGTAGTTGAAGGAGCGCGGGGCTACCTGGGGAGTTTTTGCGGAGAGCTTCCTTAGTATTTTGGGGTAGATCAGTACACTGCAGGTGCGTTTGCTTTTCTTGATCATCCTTACTTTGACTAAAAGGAGCTCGGTAGAGTAGCCTATCCTTGCGAATGAGCTGGAAGGAATTGATGAAATGGGGTGGAATCCAAACCATCTGTTGGGATGAGTTGGACGCCGGTTTGCTTTTCAGATGTAGGGGGCGTAGGGCCAGTAACTGGAGCGCGGAGCTTTGGTGATGAGGGAACCGAGGCACGGAGCCGGTTATAGTCATGAGGCGAGAGCCTGAGGTGTGATGGAATCGAGGCGTGGAGCCTGTTGCAGTCTTGAGGCGAAGGCCTGAGGAGATTGGATAGGACCGAAGCGCGGAGCTGGTGTTGATCATAAGGCGAGAGCCTGAGGTGCTGGAGCTTTTGAGCTTGATAGGACCGAAGCGCGGAGCTGGTATTGATCATAAGGTGAGAGCCTGTGGTGTTAGAGCTTTGAGCTTGACGTGATGAACCGAAGCGCGGAGCTGGTATAAGGCAAGGTCCTGAGGTGAAGGAACTGAGGCGTGGAGCCTGAAGTGATTAGATTGAGGCGTGGAGCCTGCTGCAGTCTTGAGGCGAGGGCCTGAGTTGTCGGAGCTTAGAGCTTGATAGGACCGAAGCGTAGAGCTGGTTGTATTCTGATGGTCTGTGCACGGAACTTTCCCATCATAAGTGTTGGCGTGGAGCCAAAGGATCGAGGCGCTGGACCGATCAATAAAACCGAGGCGTAAAGCCAGTTGACTGCAGGATTGACCTGTTTCATGAGAGATATGCAGAGTGTATATGTGTGATGATGGTTGTTAGATGTGAACAGATATGATGATGCAGACTCGATGTGATAATGCAATATGTGCACGGGCCCGTGCGTGTGTGTTTGATTTAAGCTTAGAGCTTCTATCAAGTTCTGAACTTGAGCATTCAGAGCGTAGAGCTCAAGCATTCGGACGGCAGAATCCGAGCATTCAAATTACAGGCTTTGAGCGTCCAGTACGCAGTGGTTGGGCATCCAAGCGTAGAGCTTGAGCATTCAAGTGTATAACTTGAGCATCCAGTACACAGTGGTTGGGCATCCAAGCGTAGAGCTTGAGCATTCAAAAATGTTAGATTTTTGAGCATTCAGGCGTAGAGCCTGAGAGCAGATGTCTTGATTGTTGGGGCGGCTTAGAGCCTGTTGCTTGTTTACGGCTTCGAGCCAGTTGAGATAATGGGCCTAGAGCCGCTGAGATAATGGGCTTGTGTAGACACCTCCCAAACGGGGCATCGCCATACAGATTGATCACGTTTGTGTTTGCTCGATTGGTTGCTCATTTCATAAACCAAAATCATGGACATTCCCATGGCTAGGAACATCGCCACATGACAACGGTTATCATCAAATAGAGTCGCCACCTCTCTGCCCAGTCGTGAGACTGGCCCATAATTGTTCAACATAAGACATATAGATGCTTTGTCTAATTCCAACACATAGTCTGTTTAGTTATTCCTTTAAACAGTAAGCAAAGTGAGCCAGTGCGATAAGTAAGCATGCATCAGAAAGCAGAACAAAACAAACTGTCCCAGGGAGATGGATCCCGCGGCCGGTGAATGGATGTCACGGCCGAGGGATCCTCCTGGTTCGATGTACCGGCCGAAGGATCGAAGCCCCGGTCGGTGTTCTTCCTCACACCAGACTAAAAATTAATAGGTAATCAAAGCGTTACGATTAGTCAAAAAGACAGTAAATAAGACAAACCAGAGGCCGTTGGGCCTCACCACATTGATCCCTCAGTTGCTTGATTGCTTTGGATTGGGTGTGATTGACTGATTACTTGATCGAGAACCCTAGAGTTAGGGTTTGAACTTCGGGGTTTGATCGCCGGTTTGACGGCTACCTTCGGAAGGTTAGGGCTTTTGGAGTATGGGATTGAGGGAGTATTTGTGCAGAACTTCGAGGTTTGATTGAGTGTGTAAGTATCTCAATTTCTGTGTTTATTTCGGAACCCAAAGGCTCCTTTATATAGGCATAGGGATGACTCACTCCGGCCAATCAAATCACGAGATGGCAATTGCAATTGCAATGCATCTCTAACTCTACGTCGTGATCTCCGAACGTAGCCCGAACGCATCGGAAATGTAGTGTAGTTGGATCAAACCAAACGTCTGACAGAACGTTCCAGAGTCTGGAAAAAGGTCGATCTGGCGGCCGAGCAAAGGATATCGCGGCCGAGGAATGGATGTCTCGGCCGAAGGATTGATCTTGCGGCCGAGGGATTGATCTCTCAGGGAGATTTTGCTGGCAACAGGTTGCTCGGGTGAGGGATTGATGTTATGGCCGTTAGATCGATGTCACGGCCGTCAGATGGATTCTCCTAGGCTTCTGTATTTCTATCTGAAAGGCTGTATGGCTTTGAATTGGGTCCTCTAAGTGATCAAAGTTCTCACCGAAAGTCCTAAGGTCCTCAAGGAAGCAATCAGCAATCATTGTATCCATTTCATCATCGGGATGGTCCCAAGGTGGGACTTGAAATAATCGTTAGGCCAAATTGGGGTGTCTACAGCTTGGAGCCGCTGGGATTGTTTGTTTACGGCTTTGAGCCAGTTGAGACAGTGGGCTTAGAGCCGCTGATTTGTGATAGCGAGCGTAGAGCCGCTGAATGAGTGAATACGGGCGTGGAGCCTGTCGATAATGAGCTTGGAGCCGCTGAGTTGATTGCTATGGCTTCGAGCCAATTGAAACGGTGGGCTTGGAGCCGCTGAATTAGTTGTTACGGCTTCGAGCCAGTTGAAATGGTGGGCGCAGAGCCGCTTTGGTGAGATAACGGGCGTAGAGCCTGTTGTTGTAATAGCGAGCGTAGAGCTGCTGAGTTTGAGGGCTTGGAGCCGCTGAGATGGTAGACATAGGCTTCGAGCCTGTTGAGGTAATGGGTTTAGGGCCGCTGAGTTGAAGGCGTAGAGCCGCTGAGTGAGTGAGTATGGGCATAGAGCCGCTGAGTGAGTGGATGGTTGTATGGTCGCTGGAATGGCGAGCGTAGAGCTGCTAGGTGAGTTGATATGGGCGAACATGGGCACGGAGCTGCTGAGTTCTTTGATAATGGATATGGGCGTAAAGCTGCTGGGTGTTTCAACTTGCTTTGGCCAACAGTTTGTGGAGAGAGATTTTCCTCATGCTTGGATATGCCCCCAAGGCTGGTTTTGATCATATTGCATCGGCTCGGGGATGCCCCCAAGGCTACTTGGTTGGTTGAGGATTTAGAAGTCCATAATGGCTTGGATCAGTGCACTGAGCAAAATCTGTTGTTGCTGAGGGAAATTGATTAAGGGGCCCGGAGATCGATCTCTCGGCCGAGGAATCGAATGCTCGGCCGTGAGAACGCCAAAAGCCAGGAAATCGATTTAAGTTCAGTTAAATCGATCTCACGGCCCATTTAATTTTTTCTTCTCTTCCTCTCTCATTCTCCTCCGTTCCTCTCGTTCGACGACCACCGCCCGCCGCCGCCCTCCTCCACTACCGTCGGCCATCATCATCTCCGGTGACCATCCTCTCCGACCATCGCTGCCGTTGCTGCTGGCTTCGGTTGTTTGAAACCGTTGGTTTTCTTTCTTTCTTGGCTTGGACGTGATGGCCACGTCATCTTCGGGAGTTGCGGGTTCATTCTCGCATCCTCCATGTAGGTGTGAGTATCCGTCTTCCGATGAGGAGCCCGGTTTGTTTGATGCTGTTACCTACGTTCGTCCTTCGCGTAGGCTGGGTTATGGCGGTTTCCTGCAGTACCACCCTCCTGTTGGTGGCCCAGAGGCCGAGGTGGTTCGTCGAGAGCCTGAGTTTCACCTGAGCATTCTGAACGTGCCGGTGAGTTTCCTGAAAAGTAAAAAGTTTTACTTTAGTTCGGAGTTTTGGAAATCCTTGTATTTTTTTAGAATAAAATTTTTTGCTTGCGGGATGAAAATCCCTTTTGGCTAGGAGCATGAATGTGAAGAACCCATGTTTGGGTTGAATTTATTTTTGTTTTAGGAAACTAAAATAACTGTGCCCCCTGTCTAGGCAATGCATGCTTTTAGATGTTAATTTGACGCCCCTTAGCATTTTCTTTGTTTATGTAATCATGAGATTAACTCCCTTTTGTCTTTGGCAGAGAAATAGGAGGCTGGAAGCTCGCGGTGGAGGCAAAGAGGTGCACAGATGGTTCTTGAAGCTGCCAGAGCAGGCTCGGGAATTAGTACGTGCTGCAGGCTTCGAGACATTCATTCTGGGCCTCGATCTTTCGAAGATGGATTGGTCATTGATGACCTCGCTAATTGAGAGGTGGTGGGATACCACCAATACCTTCCACTTTCCTGCTGCTGGCGAGATGACTATCACTCCGGGTGACTTTTCTTTGCTGACTGGCCTGCGGGTAGGCGAAGTTGCTCTTCGAGTTGACCCCCGGCTTTGGGAGCGAGAGGGTGCTTTGAGGTGGTTTCTGGGCAAGGTGCCCCCTGTTCGTTCCCGGGGTCATATCGATCTTGCTTGCCTAAGCAAGACTTTTATGGTGGCTGACATTCTGACCCAGGTGAGTGCCGAGCAATTGACGCGGGCCTTCCTTCTTTACCTCTTTGGGCAAACGTTGTTTGCCAACAAGGATGGTTCGGTACACACGCAGTTTTTGGCTCCTCTGCAGCACTTGGGAGCTATTCGGGAGCTTGACTGGGGCTCGTCTGCTTTGGCCACTTTGTATGGCAGTCTTGGAGCTTGTTTGCAGGACAAAAGTCCCATCCTTTGTGGTCACTTTCGAGTGCTTGAGGTACGTATCATTCCTTTATACTTATGTTTTCACTTTGGTTTTTTCTAGTTCTGAACCTACCCTGTTTTTCAGCTCTGGGCTTTTGAGCACCTTCTCCAGTTTCCCCATGAGACTAGGCATGGTGATGCGAACTGCATACCTCGTTACGAGCGATGGTTGGTGGGACAACGGAGGCCACGGTCACCAATTTTGAGCCTTCCTGAGTGGCGGCGAGTTTTGGACCGACTGAGGGTCGATCAGGTACCTTTTTCTTTGTACCTCTTATCCTTTGGACTTCCATATTTTTGTGTTGGGACTGATTTGTCCTTGCTTTGTAGGTACGGTTTGACCCTTGGGGTGGTGTACCAGAGGATGCCCCTCTTGCACGTTGTAGAGTCCTGGATCGGACCCGTAGCTTGCTCAAGGGTCCATTTTGCCGAGCCTGGTACTTAGGCGATCGAGTGGCCAGTCAATGGCGGTCACGCGTTGAGGCTCTTCAGCTTGTTCCTCCTTCTCCTCCAGTATCTATGAGGTCCACTTCTTTGATGTCGAAGGAAGATCTGAAGAATGCCCGGATCAGAGATTGGGCAGGTTTACTCCTCCAGGCAGGTGACTATACGGAGTACTGCCGTCTTTTCTTGACCTCCTCTGTTGCGGCTCCTCCCGTTGCTCCTGTTTGGCCATGGGCTCCATCGTTTGTCTCCTTCCACTCAGATGATGGGGCGGAGGAGCGCCTGACGCTGACTCCCTGTATGACCCAGCTTTACACCTTGCCAGCCGGGGCTTCACAGGTACCTTTAGCTTTCCATGTTAGCTTTCCTCTCTTCGTATTGTATCCCTTGCTTTAGATGTTTGTAATGTTTGACTATTCCACAGGTACCTGCCGAGATAGTGCAAGAATGGCTTCACGCCTATCAGAGTACAGAGGTTTTGGTTCGGATACAGCGCCGTAGGATCCTTGAGGTACGACTTTCTTTATGAGCTTTATCTGCTGCTTATTATCCTTTGAGTCTGAATGTTTGTATCCCTCTTTGGCTGCAGCTTGAGGCTGAGAGAGTACCGGCTGCTGGTGGGGGGAATGTGGGGACCAGTGAGCAGCCTTCTTCTCAGAGATCGCCTAGCTTTTAGGGCTTTTTCTTTTTCCTGTTCATAGTTAGTGGGAGATAGGCAGAAACTATATTTGTATAGTGAAAGCAACCACAACAATGGTTTTGTAAACAAGTTTTGTTCATGAAATGAGAAATGTTTTTTTATGCCCCTAGATGTCTTGAGTTTGCATGCGATAGTCAGAACATGGCTTTTTGAACAAGCTTTTGGCTGATAGACAGTAATTTGTGTGAAGACACTTGGCCGAAGGATCATTGTGGCGGCCGAGGTATTGATTATCCGGCCGTTACGTCTATCTTCTCAAGGAAGATAGGTTTTGCTTTAGCCAAGTGGCATCCTGTTTCACATTCTTTCATATGCTTAGTCTTTGATTTTCTGTCTCTTGCTTTTGCCATGCTCCACAGCCTGATTGCCAAACTTAAGAGTCTTTCGAGGTATCATACCCATTGCGTCGACGACTTTCGGGTTAGAGGGGATGAACTGTAATTCTTATGTCTATTACTTGTTGCCAATTCTTCGAAAAAAGCATACTCATCTTTTGTGAGCTCAATACGCAGGGTTAGCCATGCCTATCATTGAGTACAAACCTGTTGATGTTTTCCTCTCTCCAAATGTTTGGGCCGTATCTCGATGCGAGATTGCCTACGTATCCCAATCAGGGAATCAGGCCTTTTACGTAGTTCCAAGATCACCACCTTTGGGGGTTGGGTTTTCACTCTTGGTTTTTTTCTTTCTCTCGTGCTCTAAGTTTTGCCTAGGTTACCTAATAGAGGTTGAGTTCCTAGCGAGCTTTCCTTCAAATGCCTTGACTTTTGCCTAGGCTGCGTTTTTCGCTTTTTCTTGTCTTAGCAGGCTTTGCTCTTACTTTTGCTTGGGTGCATAGATTGCCCAACGAGCATTTTTCTCTCAAGAGGGTTTTAGTGTTTTTGGAGAGGAATTTGATGGAGATGTTTTTATGAATCTCCTTGTTGCGTTTGTACTTTCACAATGGGCAAGCTAACCCTAAGTGTTCTCACGGAGATAGTGTCTTTCTTCTAAGTTCTGACAATAAACCTAGTTTCTTAAGCAATTAGAGTTCATCATTTCCTTCCCTTTCGTCGAGGACACAAAGATTTTAATCCCTTCGAATTTTTCCCTTGTTTTTGGCAATGAGAGTATAGCGCATGGCAATTGCAATTTAGAAATTTGGATTTAGATAAGCATAATCTGAAAGATGAAAAAGGAATTCTCTTAGCAGAAATAAAATGCCCAAACAGGGGCCCAAAACTCGTTCTAGTTTGTTTAAAGCAAAAACAATATTTTAACGTTTTTTATTTGCCATGTTGTGACTTCTCAGCTACTGCAGCATGTCGGGGTCATTTCCCTTGTCTTTTGCAACTTCGTACTCTTTCCCACCCTCTTCCTTGCCAAACAGAGCCTTTGGATTGGGTTCATCTTTGAAGTTCGTGCGATGGCTACTTCCTTGAGCCATGAGCAATCCCCAGATGGATGTGTTAGTCTGAATCTCCCTTTCCTCATTGATTGTGTGGTCATCAGTCATTTCCTCCTGATTGAATAGTGATGCTAAGGAGGTTTCATCGAGCGGATCATTGCACTCTTCTTCCATTTCATCAAAGTCGCTTTCCCCTGTTTTATAGGGTTCTGTGCATATGAAATCCAGATCTTCTCTTTCCTCTATCCATTGACTATAGTCACACTCGTCGTAAGGGTTGACCCATGGTTGCATTTGAAACTCCTCTACCTTTTCTATGAGATTGATTGTCTCCCAAACAATGGGCGGTGTTGGAATTTTGGGACGGTTGATGCGTACCACTATTTGGGCGTGCCTTCTCATCATGATGACCCTTTCTTTTTCCTTCTTCCTATTCTCAAACCAGATACGAAGCCAGTCGTCATCTTCCACAAATGGAATATCCGGATCCTCCAAATTGTGTTTTGCCCAGGAGTGTTCTTTCCATTTCCTTAGCTTTTCCTCCTCTGCTCGATCTTTGCTGCTTATGTCGGACATATCAACGTCGATTACTTCTGACTGATTAGAATCATTATCCTCCTCCTCCTCCATCATAAAACACTCGTCCTCCTCGGGGAAGGTTAAGGTAGGTTTGGTTTGGTTGTCTTGGACAATGTATTGGCTGGGATTGTATGTGGGGTTGTGAGATAGATTTATGAGATTGATATTTCGAGGTGGCGGTTCAGCATTATGAGTAGGGAGTGGGTTGGCTTGCCCATCAGGTTTTGGTGGTTTTATGGTTCGACTATCGATAAGGTCTTGAATGTCGTGACGAAGACGCATACAATTGTCTGTTTCGTGCCCAGGGTGTTGGTGGTAGGCGCATTGTTTGTTTGGATCATGGTTTGGACCGTAGGGCGGCGGAGGAAGCGGTTTGTTTAAAGGTTTGAGATGCCCTTGACGGCTAAGGATGGTCAAGGCTTGGGATAAGGGCATGTAAAGAAGATCAAAGTTGCGGCGGGGTCAATTTGAGCTTCGGGATAGGCTAGTTTGGAAAGGGTCTTGAGTCAAGGATGTGTCAAGGGCATTCACAGAGGCTTGAGATGTACACCTAGAGAAGGTTTTCTTAGGTGGAGGAGTGGCCTCTTCCTTCCCAATGAGTCCTAACTTGATTCCATCTTCAATTTGCAACCCAGTGGCATGCAGGCGCTTGAAATCGGTGATAGCCTGTGTGTAAATATGCCTGAGATATTTGGGTTGCAAATTTTTGACAACTATCCTCACTTGGTCTTCCTCGGAGGGGCGGTTCTTCATCTTGGCAGCCTTTTCCCTCCATCTTGCCACAAAGGTGGCAAAGTCCTCATTGGAATCTTGTTTGGTCATTTCCAAGTCACGAGTTGTTAGTTCAATTTGGACATTATACGCATATTGCTTGACGAAAGCATTGGCAATTTCTGGCCAAGTTTGATAATGTACAAACTCCAAAGTGAGGAACCAGTCGAGAGCACTTCCGGTGAGAGTTCGTTGGAACAACTGAGCGATGAGCTCATCATTCAAGCCCATCGGCTTCAGGGTGTTGATAACATGGCGAACATGACTGGTAGGGTTGCCAGTTCCATTGAACTTCTCAATGTTGGGCATCTTGAAATTCTCAGGCAGCTTGGATTCTGGGAAGAGGCAAAGTCCCTCGAAATCCAGAATTTGGTCCCCTTGTGAACGAGCCAAGGCTTGTTTGATTTCCTTGACTTGCTTGGTCAACTCAGGACTTTCTACCAACACTACTTTATGGGGGTTCTCGTCTTCCATTGATTTTTCCTCATCCTCAGCATCTCTAGCTGCCTTTTCTGCTAGTAGTGCAGTGATTTGAGCTTGGAGGTCGGCAATAGTGGCGTCGTTGTCTGCCATGAAGGTAGAAGGGTTGCTTGACGAAGCTTGAGATTTAGTGAATGACGGGGTCCGTTGAAGGGATGACCGGGAAGTTTCTGAAAGCGGTTGGAATTGTTGTGGTGAGGGTGTTTTGTCAGATAAGGACGATAGACGGGAGGGTTGCAGAGACCTTTGTTTGGCGTAGCTTCGGGTGTTATAAGAGTACAAAGTTGGTTGTGGTTGCTTCTTTGATTTACCTATTGTGCCTGCTTGAAAAGTAGAATACCTGGAAGTCAGTATTCGGCCTGTGTAGGGTTAGGATTTGGGTTGAAAATCCCAACTCTTCTGCACAGAAAGAGTTAATTACAACAACAGATGGTACAAAGTGTGAGGAAGAACTTTTGCAAGTAAAATGCAAATAGGTTCCTAGCCTGTAGGTTCCTGTCTTAGTTTGATAAGTTTTATGGCTTTCTAAAACATGCAAGGTTTTTGGTAGTCTCAGGGTGCTCCGTTGTCAAAGGGCACCAATCCTCTCTCTAGCCCATCATAGGCGGTGATTGGGTGATTCCCTTTTTGATATACCACTAGGTACGAGTGACTGTGGAGTTTGCTGGAACCCCCAACATAGCCCGTGTCATGCCGGGATATCAGGTGAACTCAACGGGTTGCCCGCTCGATGCATATGATAAATGAATTAGACAAGGCATGTATTAGTCTTATGTTGAACTTTTTGGTTATGGCTCTCACATTCCCCAGCGGAGTCGCCAAAAACTGTAGACACCTCCCAAATGGGGCATCGCCATACAGATTGGATCACATTTGTTTGCTCGATTGGTTGCTTGCTTCGTAAACCAAAATCATGGACATTCCCATGGCTAGGAACATCGCCACATGATAGCGGTTATCATCAAAACAGAGTCGCCACCCAGTTTATTAAAACTGGGAAAATGGATAGAGATTCTGGATACGGGAGCCAAAAGTACAATAAGGGGAAGGTGTTAGGCACCCCTCTTTGCCCAGTCGTAAGACTGGCCCATAATCATTCAACATAAGACGTGTAGATGCTTTGTTTAATTCCAACATATAGTCTGTTTATTTATTCCTTTAAACAGTAAGCACAGTGAGCCAGTGCGATAAATAAGCATGCATCAGAAAGCAGAAAAGCAAACAAAATGTCCCAGGGAGATGGATCCCGCGGCCGGTGAATGGATGTCACGGCCGAGGGATCCTCCTAGTTTGATGTATCGGCCGAGGGATCGAAGCCCCGGTCAGTGTTCTTCCTCACACCAGAATATACATTTTAACAGATGATCAGAAAGTTATGATTAAGCGTAAGAACGATAAATAAAATAAACCAGAGGCCGTTGGGCCTCACCACCTTGATCCCTCAGTTGCTTGATTGCTTTGGATTGAGCGTGACTGATTGATTGCTTGATTGAAAACCCTAGGATTAGGGTTTGAACTTCGGAGTTTGATCGCCGGATTGACGGCTGCCTTCGGGAGGTTAGGGCTTTTGAGGAGTGGATTTGAGAGAGTATTTGTGCAGAGTTTCGAGGCTTGAGAGAGTGTATACTCTGATAATTTTTTGTGTGTATTTTCGGAGTCCAAAGGCCCTTTATATAGGCAATTGGTGACTCACTCCGGCCAATCAAATCACGAGATGGCAATTGCAATTGCAATGCATCTCTAACTCTACGTCGTAATCCCTGAGCGTAGCCCGAACGCATCGGGAAGGTAGTGTAATCGGATCAAACATCTGACAGAACACGTTCTAGAGTCTGGGAAAAGGTCGATCTGGCGACCGAGTAAAGGATATCACGGCCGAGGGATGGATATCTCGGCCGAAGGATAGATCTTGCGGCCGAGGGATTGATCTCTCAGGGAGATTTTGCTAGCAACAGGTTGCTTGGGTGAGGAAATGATGTTAAGGCCGTGGGATCGATGTCACAGCCGACAGATGGATTCTCCTAGGCTTCTGTATTTCTGTCTGAAAGGCTGTATGGCTCTGATTGGTCCTCTAAGTGGCTCAAAGTTCTTACCGAAAGTCCTAAGGTCCTCAAGGAAGCAATCAGCAATCACTGTATCCATTTCATCATCGGGATGGTCCCAAGGTGGGACTTGAAATAATCATTAGGCCAAATTGGGGTGTCTACAAATGTCATGTAGAGAGGATCAAAATTGCGGCGGGGCCGATTTGAATTTCGGGATGGGCTAGCTTGGAAAGGATCCTGAGGCAGGGATGTGCCAAGGGTATTTACAGAGGCGTGAGATGTACGACTGGAAAAGGTTTTCTTTGGTGGATGGGGAGTCTCTCTTTCCCAATGAGTCCTAGCTTGATTCCATCTTCGATTTGCAACCCAGTGGCATGCAGACGTTTGAAATCGGTGATGGCCTGAGTATAGATATGCCTGAGGTATTTGGGTTGTAAGTTCTTGACAACTATTCTCACTTGATCTTCCTCGGAGGGGCGGTTCTTCATTTTGGCAGCCTTTTCCCTCCATCTTGCCACAAAGGTAGCAAAGTCCTCATTGGATTCGTGTTTGGTCATTTCCAAGTCTCGAGTTGTCAGCTCAATTTGGACATTGTATGCATATTGCTTGACAAAAGCATTGGCAATTTCTGGCCAGGTCTGATAATGCATGAATTCCAAAGTGAAGAACCAGTCGAGAGCGCTTCCGGTGAGAGTCCTTTGGAACAATTGAGCGATGAGCTCATCATTCAAGCCCATCGGCTTCAGGGTGTTGATAACATGGCGAACATGACCGGTGGGATTGCCAGTTCCATTGAACTTCTCAATGTTTGGCATTTTGAAATTCTCAGGCAGCTTGGATTCTGGGAAGAGGCAAAGTCCTTCGAAATCCAGAATTTGGTCCCCTTGTGATCGGGCCAAGGCTTGTTTGATTTCCTTGACTTGTTTGGTCAATTCGGGACTTTCTGCCAATATCACTTTATGGGGATTCTCGTCCTCCACCGATCTTTCCTCATTCTCAGCATCCCTAGCTGCCTTTTCTGCTAGCAGGGCAGTGATTTGAGCTTGGAGGTCGGCGATAGTGGCGTCGTTGTCTGCCGTGAAGGTGGAAGATTTGTTTGACGAAGCTTGGGATTTAGTAAATGACGGGGATGACCGGGAAGTTTCCGGGAGTGACTGGGGTCGTTGTGGTGAGGGTGTTTTAGCAGATGAGGATGACAAGCGGGATGGTTGTTGAGACCTCTGTTTGGCGTAGCTTCGGGTGTTATAGGAGTATAAAGTTGGCTGTGGTTGCTTCTTTGATTTACCTATTGTGCCTGCTTGAAAAGTAGAATACCTGGAAGTCAGTATTCGGCCTGTGTAGGGTTGGGATTTGGGTTGAAAATCCCAACCCTTCTGCACAGAAAGAGTTATTTACAACAACAAATGATACAAGGTGTGAGGAAGAACTCTTGCAAGTAAAATGCAAATAGGTTCCTAGCCTGTGGATTCATGTCTTAGTTTGATAGGTTCTATAGGTTTCTAATACATGCAAGGTTTTGGTAGTCTCAGGGTGCTCCGTTGTCAAAGGGCACCAATCCTCTCACCAGCCCATCATAGGCGATGATTGGGTGATTCCCTTTTTGATATACCACTAGGTACGAGTGACAGTGGAGTTTGCTGGAACCCCCAACATAGCCCGTGTCATGCCGGGATATCAAGCGAACTCAACGGGTTGCCCGCTCGATGCATATGACAGATGAATTAAACAAGGCATGTATTAGTCTTATGTTGAACTTTTTGGTTATGGCTCTCAAGTCCCCAGCAGAGTCGCCAAAAACTGTAGACACCTCCCAAGCGTGGCATCGCCATACAGATTGGTCACGTTTGTTGCTCGATTGGTTGCTTGCTTCGTAAACCAAGATCGTGGACATTCCCATGGCTAGAAACATCGCCACACGATAGCGGTTATCTTCAAAACAGAGTCGCCACCCAGTTTATCAAAACTGGGAAAATAGATAGAGATTCTGGATACGGGAGCCAAAAGTACAATAAAGGGAAGGTGTTAGGCACCCCTCTTTGCCCAGTCGTGAGACTGGCCCATAATCGTTCAGCATAAGACATATAGATGCTTTATTTAATTCTAACACATAGTCTGTTTATTCAATCCCTTAAACAGTAAATAAGGTGAGCCAATGCGATAGGTAAAGCATGCATCAGAAAGCAGGAAACAAAACAAGTTGTCCCAGGGTAAATGGATCCCGCGGCCGGTGAATGGATGTCACGGCCGAGGGATCCTCTTGGTTTGATGTATCGGCCGAGGGATCGAAACACCAGTCGATGTTCTTCCTCACACCAGACAGAAAGATTAACAAATGATCAAAACGCTACGATTAGTCATAAATATGGTAAGTAAGACAAACCAGAGGCCGTTGGGCCTCACCACCTTGATCCTTCAGTTGCTTGATTGCCTCGGATTGTGTGTGATTGACTGATTGCCTTTGTGAAAACCCTAGGGTTAGGGTTTGAACTTCGGGGTCTGATCATTGGATTGATGGCAGCCTTCGGGAGGTTAGGGCTTTTGAAGATTGGGTTTGAGAGAGTATTTTGACAGAGTATCGGAGCTTGAGTGAATGATTTCACTTATGAATTTCGTGTGTTTATTTTCGGAGTCCAAAGGCCCTTTATATAGGCAATTGGTGACTCACTCCGGCCAATCAAATGGCATGATTGCAATTGCAATGCAATTCAAACTCTTCGTCGCAATCTCTGAACGTGGCCCGAACGCATCGGGAAGGTAGTGTAGTTGGATCAAACAATCGACAGAACGTTCCAGAGTCTGGAAAAAAACGATCTGGCAGCCGAGTAATGGATCACACGGCCGATGAATGGATGTTGCGGCCGAAGGATGGATCTTGCGGCCGAGGAATTGATCTCTCAGGGAGATTTTGCTAGCAACAGGTTGCTCGGATGAGGAAATGATGTTAAGGTTGTTAGATCGATGTTACGGCCGACAGATGGATTCTCCTAGGCTTCTGTACTTTCTGTCTCAAAGGCTGTATGGCTCAGATTAGGTCCTCTAAGTGGCTCAAAATTCTTACCGAAAGTCCTAAGGTTCTCAAGAAGGCAATCAGCAATCACTGTATCCATTTCATCATCGGGATGGTCCCTAAGGTGGGACTTGAAATAATCGTTAGGCCAAATTGGGGTGTCTACACACTTGATCAAACATTGAAGGGACCTCTGAATCGGGGAAAGGATACACCTTTTCTTGCATCTCCTTCAACGTGAGTCTTTTCTTCTCCTTCATTTGCGGCAGAGGGGACCTTTCTATTTGCTTTTCTTTGGGTTTAGTAGAGATCTTGAATGGTGCAGCATTCACAGCCATGGATTCCTTCTTACCTTCTTTGACTAGAAATTTGCCCCCTTTGCGAATATCTGGCTTGCTTCCAATGGTACAAGAATCTTGCGCTTTGCGAGAGTCTTGCACCGGTAGACCTTGCCTTCCATTTGCCATGATGGTGAGCACCATGCCATGAGCTTGAGTAGCCAATTCTTCGAAGGTTTTAGGCAGGATTCCTTAAAGAATGTATTGTAGGTCCCACTGCATGCCTTTGATGCACATCTCGATTCCAAAAGTTTTAGACAGCCTATCCTTGCAGTTGTAGACAACCCAATTTGGCCTAACGATTATTTCAAGTCTCCCTTGGGGACCATCCCGATGATGAAATGAATTTAGTGATTGCTGATTGCCTTCTTGTGAACCCATGGACTTATGGTAAGAACTTCTAGCCACTTAGAGGACCCAATCCAGAGCCAAATAGCCTTTCAGACAGAAAATACAGAAACCTAGGAGAATCCATCTGTTGGCTGTAACATCGATCTCACGGCCTTAACATCATTTCTTCACCCAAGCAACCTGTTGCTTGAAAATCTCCTTGAGAGATCAATCCCACGGCCGCAAGATCTATCCTTCGGCCGCAACATCATTTCCTCGTCCGCCAGATCCTTTGCTCGGCCGCCAAATTGCCTATTTTCCAGACTGTGGAACGTTCTGTCGATTGTTTGATCCAACTACGATAACTCCCCGATGCGTTTGGGCTACGCTCAGAGATTATCACGAAGAGTTTGCATTGCATTGCAATTGCAATCGTGCGTTTGATTGGCCGGAGTGAGTCACCAATTGCCTATATAAAGGGCCTTTGGGTTCCGAAATAACAACAACGAAAATCATCAGATTCATATACTTTCACATCCTCTCAAGCCACGAAACTCTGCAAAAATACTCTCTCAAACCCTCTCTTCAAAAGCCCTAACCTCCCGAAGGCAGCCACCAATCCGACGATCAAACCCCGAATCAAAGAAGCAATCAGTCAATCACCATCAATCCGAAGCAATCAAGCAACTGATGGATCAAGGTGGTGAGGCCCAACGGCCTCTAATTTGTTTTATTTACTGTATTTATGCCTAATCATAGCGTTTTGATTGTATACACCCCAATTTGGCCTAACAATTATTTCAAGTCCCACCTTGGGGACCATCCCGATGATGAAATGGATACAGTGATTGCTGATTGACTTCTCGAGAACCTTAGGACTTTCGGTAAGAACTTTGAACCACTTAGAGGACCCAATCCAGAGCCATACAGCCTTTCAGACAGAAATACAGAATCCTAGGAGAATCCATCTGTCGGCCGTGACATTGATCTCACGGCCTTAACATCCTTTCTTCACCCGAGCAACCTGTTACTTGAAAATCTCCCTGAGAGATCAATCCCTCAGCCGCAAGATCTATCCTTCGGTCGCAACATCCATTCCTCGGCCGCCAGATCCTTTGCTCAGCCGCCAGATCGTCTATTTTCCAGACTCTGGAACGTTCTGTCGATTGTTTGATCCAACTACACTACCTTCCCGATGCGTTCGGGCTACGTTAGAGGATTGCCATGAAGAGTTAGAATCACACTCTAACTCCAATTTGATCGTGCATTTCGATTGGCCGGAGTGTGTCATCCCTATGCCTATATAAAAGAGCCTTTGGTCTCCGAAATTAATAAGTGTATACACCCTCTCAAGCCCCGAAATTCTGCAGCTATACACTCTCAAACCCTCTCTTCAAAAGCCCTAACCTCCCGAAGGCAGCCATCAATCCGACGATCAAACCCCGAAGTTCAAACCCTAACCCTAGGGTTTTCAAAGAAGCAATCAGTCAATCACCATCAATCCGAAGCAATCAAACAACTGAGGGATCAAGGTGGTGAGGCCCAACGGCCTCTAGTTTGTTTTATTTACTGCATTTATGCCTAATCGTAGCGTTTTGATTATCTGCTAACTTTTCTGTCCGGTGTGAAAAAGAACACTGACCGGGGCTTCGATCCCTCGGCCGGTACATAAAACTAGGAGGATCCCTCGGCCGTAACATCCATTCACCGCCCGCGGGATCCATTTCCCTGGGACAGTTTGTTTTATGTTCTACTTTCTGATGCATGCTTTAATTATTGCACTGGCTCACCATTAATTGCTTAAAGGCTAAAAACAGACTATGTGATAGAATTAAATAAAGCATCTATATGTCTTATGTTGAACAATTATGGGCCAGCCTCATGGCTGGGCAGAGAATGGTGCCTAACACCTTCCCCTTACTGTACTTTTGGCTCCCGTACCCAGAATCTCTATCTGTTTTCCTAGTTTTAATAAACTAGGTGGCGACTCTGTTTTGATGATAACCGCTATCGTGTGGCGATGTTCCTAGCCATGGGAATGTCCACGATCTTGGTTTACGAAGCAAGCAACCAATCGAGCAACAAACGATCAATCTGTATGGCGATGCCCCGTCTGGGAGGTGTCTACAGTTTTTGGCGACTCTGCTGGAGAATTGAGAGCCATAACCAGTGTGGGCAGCATGCCCTCGGAAAAAGGATTCCGTTCCTTTCGCCATTGCGGCCCTTTTTTGATAATCGAGGGAGCGCGAGCGCCGGTGGCGTGCGCTCAAGAATACAGAGTCGCCACTTGAGTTTTGAAGGTCCGACACTCAAGGAACCGTATTTCGAAGCACCTGCCGCGCTGTTTGATTTGAAAAAGTGAAGGAAACCAGTCCGTCATAACCATATCTGGGTTCGGGAGCCAGGTTACGAGAAGGGAAGGGTTTTATGGCACCCCTCTCGCCCAATCCGGAGATCGGTCTCTACTTAGGCGTTTTCATGAAAACATTTGTGATTCTTCCTCTTTTAATTGTTTTTAGCCAATTAGGGCGGGGGAACAGTTAATCGGGGATTAAAACTGTAACACTTTGCAAGATGTGATCAAATAATGGCACGGATGGATAGTATTGACAAATAATAAGTGGAATGACCTCGAGACAGCGATCAGATGCCAAAACCAGGCTCGGGGCAGATTTGTCTTGCACGATGACCAACTTGCATGCCTGGACAGATCTGCATGCAAGTCAACCATCGCGCGAGACACACTGACTCTCGCGCGAGTATGTCATCTCACCACAGTCCCTAAATCATCCCCTTCTGGGCTCTGGAAGGACCAGTGCACACCCAGGAAGCAAACCAAGCAGTTTATGGGAAGGCTGAAAATACTAATTATTACACCATACTCCAAACAGGAGCCAAATGGGATAAAATACAACCCCTAAACAGTGGGGGTATCAAATCAGAGGCCAAGGGCCTAGTTGCCCATGCAAGGGCCACCCATGGAAATCAGAGAACTGTCGCGCGATAGAGCGTGAGTCTCGCGCGACACTCCTGACTGGACTTCCAGGAATTGCTTTGCATGTTTGGGGTCCTGAGACAGGTTCAGGGGACCCCAAAGGCATTCCACACCGTTTAAAATGAATAAACAAGCTACTGTATTTTGTTTTGCATGCATAACAGTGATCTAAAAATCAAAGTAAGATACAACAAACATAAATACACTGCAAAGCAGAAAATGGCTAGCTTCCCTTCCCCACAAGGTCCATTCTCTTGCTGACACAAGTGTCGCGCGAGCATAGGGGACCATCGCGCGAGGGTTTAGTAGCCACGAATTCTTGTAACTCTGCTGGCTTTAGGACCAGGGCATGGTATTGATTACCAGCCTTGGTCCTGTCAGCCCCCCTCAGGGATCAAAACAGAAACATGTTAAATGTTATACCTTTGCTTGGAAAGGGTTTGGGAATAGATGAAATTGATTGACGTGGCCTTGCTACCAAGTATGTATGAACACACTAGGTTCAGAAGATTAGGAAGTGGTTTTGGGGTTAGTGACTTTGTGCTAGCTAGTATAAGACTTGTGAATCAACCAAAGAATTTCTTAGTTAATTTTTTGGAACCCTTCACATGGAAGACCAATGGGGGTATTTAGGGAGAGAGTAAGGCTTGGTTAGGGGCCAAACAAGCCCTTAGGACCAGCCACTAAGGCTGGTCACAACTTGGTTGTGAGGCTAGCCAACAAGGTGAGAGAGTGGGTGGGAGTTTGCATGGGGCTAGAGCCTGCCAGCACGCCGTTCAGCTGAGGAGAACGGGGTTCCAGCCCATGGGAACCCATGTGCTAAGCAATCATCACCAGTCCAGCTAGATTCTGTGAAAGGGACAGGAGGGAACCATCGCGCGACGGTCCAGGAGTGTCGCGCAAGGGTCAACAGTCAACAGTTTGACTTTGACTACACGTGGCAGGCTGAGTGTCGCGCGAGCGACACAAAGGCTCGCGCGAGGGTCAACTCTGGCTCAGGGTTTGACTGAAGGTTCAGAAAGGTTTGAAAGGTTCAAGCAAGGTTTCTAAGTGTTCCAAGCCCAATCCATTCCCAATCCAAGCTCTGTTTGATCCAATTTCATCATCGGGGAAACAAGAAAACCGTAAAAATAAGTAAAACGATTGGGAGACCCAGATTGGGGTGTCTACAGTAGTCCCTCTTTGACGGCACGCGGAGCACCATTGACTGGTACGGGTAACGTCAAAGATTTCTAGACACCCACCGAATCCGCCCAAAAGCCGATTAAATGGAAAATGCAGACGAGTATATAAAAATACCGTGCACCAAGAGGAAATTGAAGATCGGACGGATAGATCGTCGCTGTGGATTGATCGGACGGATAGATCGTCGCTGTGGATTGATCGGACGGATAGATCGTCGCTGCGGATTGATCGGACGGATAGATCGTCGCTGTGGATTGATCGGACGGATAGATCGTCGCTGTGGATTGATCGGACGGATAGATCGTCACTGATGTTTGAATTAGACGGATAGATCGTCGTTGATTTGATCGGACGGATAGATCGTCACTGATTCGTTTGCGGGCGGACCACTGCTGGGGATGCAACAATCTTTGGGTTTCGAAAACCAGATCTCCAAAATGACCCTCAAATTTATTGGCAACATACCAACATGTTATGGACCTTAAGGGGGAATTAACTGAGATCGGGCCGGACCCAAAATCTGGATTGGGCCTGAGGCCCAAAGCCAAGCGTCGCGCGACACTCCAGAACCGTCGCGCGAGGGTATGAAGTTAGGGCTTGGGTCTGGAGAGGCCCAGACCCGGCCCAAACCCGTTCCAAACGTTTAAATCATCGCGGGGACGTTACAGAAACTGTTCACAGCAGTTTTAAAACTCTGAAACCCTCTCCAACTCTCGTCTCTCCTCTCAAATCCCTCTCAAACCTTCTCAAATTTTGATTCCACTCATAAAACCCTACGAACCCACCCTTGATCGGACGGATAGATCGTTGATCAACCGGAGGATCGAGGAGGTCCAACGAGCATCGAAACAAGGGATCAGGCACCGGCGGAGGCCACCGCAGGGGCCGGTGCAGTGGTTGCAGGCGGCGGAGACGGCGAAGAGGGCCACGAGCAGGTGACTGGCGGCGGCGAGCACAGTCGCGCGACAGAGCCAGAGGCTCGCGCGACTGGGGGAACTGAGGAAGTAGAGGCTGCTGTCGAGCCATCGGGGTCGAGCATGGCAGAGGAAGGCTCGGTGGTGACCGTAGGAAGGTCTGGTGATGTAGAAAACGTAGGTGGAGAAGAGCAGCCTCGCGCGACAGGGGAGGTGCCTCGCGCGAGGGTTGAATCCGGGGAAGGCAGTGGTAGTGGTGGAGGAAATGACACCGTTGAGCCGTCCGGGTCCCCGCCGAGGGATTCGGCGAAGGGCAAGAGTGTTGTAGACACAGAGGCGGAGGTCACAGAGACTCCGGTTGAGGTCCGAGAGGAGGACATTTTGTTTCGGCCCGAATCGACCGCGGCCACGTCGTCGAGACACGCGCCGATTACGAAGTACGATGTCGCCGAACATCTTCCAGACGAAATGTTGGCGAAACTGTTGGAGGATAACCCCTTGGTCGGGGAAATAGTTTTGAGAGCCAAGGAGGACCGGGCAAGGGCCGTCGCTGCATCGGAGGCGGCAGAGCGATCCGAGAGAGAGAGACTGGAGAGAGAGGAGCTTCTGAGGGACGCAGAGGCTGAGGAGAGAGCCCGAGTTGAGGCGCAGGGGCCTAGGGTCACGGCCGTGGAGGAGGCGAAGAACACGAGTCGGCCGGGCTTTTCAGCGGAGGCATACGTGCTTCCCACGCCGCACCTTTTCGTTCCGTCGGGCGTCGCAGCCCGTGCACCGTCGCGGAGGGATTACGACGACGAGTTGGTGTTGAGGGATCCCCGGGTCCACCTTGCGGCGACATGGATGGAGGTATATTTCCAGAAAACACCCTTTGTAATTTGATTTCAATATTCTTGCTTTGATAGTTCACATTCGATACTTGCTTAGAACTTGATTGCACTTTTAGAATTTGCATGAACGATCTTGCGAACCATAGCATGCTAAATCCACGTATTTCTGTAGTAGAGGCCCAATGCGTAATAACTTGAACCAATCATCTGTTGTAGGCTTCATTGATTACCTAGAACTTGAGAATGAACTTCCCGAGTACTGACGAACCATTTGCTGCTTGTCTTTGTATCTGAAACAGGCTGGAGCTGAACAGAGAGACCTTCGCGGCTTCGGGGGCGCGTGCGCGTCTTTGCAGCTGTACGAGGGGCTGCCAGAGAGAGTGAGGCGGCTGGTAGACGAGGCGGGCTTTGGGGAGTTTGTGCGGACCTTGACCCCAGCGAGGATTGACCATGCCGTCCTCGTTGCACTTGCTGAGAGGTGGAGGGATACCACCAATACCTTCCACCTACCTCCTGGGGAGATGACAGTGACGCCTGCTGACTTTGCAGCGATCACCGGGCTGAGGGTCGGGGGCGAGCCCATCCCGTTTGACTCAGGGATCCAGGAGGATCGAGCTGCTTTGGAGTGGTTTCTGGGCAGAGCGCCCAAGGTAGAGGGGGGGATGGCGAGGTACGACCAGTTCAAGGGCTACCTGAAAAAGGAGGTGTCGAGTGACCGGGAGGCGGAGCAGATGGCCCGGGCGTTTCTGCTGTACTTGTTTGGTGCCACACTGTACCCGAACAGGCGGAGCAACGTGCACCTGTCCTACTTGCCGGCGTTGAGGGACTTGAGGACAGCCTCGCGCTTTGACTGGGGCGGAGCGGCTCTTGGGACGGCCTACCTCTTTTTTGGCGACTCGTCGAGGACGGGAAAGAGCACAGCCGGCTACTGGAGGGTCTGGGAGGTATGATTCTAATCCCTTTAAGCACAACTTGAACATGCTTGTCCAATGCTTAGCCTGCTTGATTGTTTTGATTTCCACTGCTGTATGCCTTGACTGACGTTTGAACCTGTCTAAACCCTGCAGCTCTGGGCCTACGAGGTTTTGCGGATGTACCCGCCAGAATGCAAGCATCCAGACCTGAGCACTCTCCCTCGCGCGTTGAAGTGGAGCAAGGAGAACACCGGGAAGAAGGAAGGGAGAGGCGGGCTCAACGCCTTCAGGCTGTACTTGGACGAGCTCAGGGCCTCACAGGTATGAATACGTAATCCTAATCATTAGAGATGTATTCATTTCCTTGTTTTAATGCTGTCGCTGATCAATTGCTTGCATTGCCTGTTTGCTTTGACTTGCAGGTCAATTGGGATCCCTGGAGAAGGGCGGGGCCAGAGCCAGAGTACTTGGCCAGGAGTAGAGTTGTCACGGCCAGCAGGGCGTTGTTAGAGTCTGCCTTTGGCTGGCAGTGGTACTTAGGAGACCGAGTGACGCGCCAGTCGCTTGGTTATCCTGAGTTCTGGGTGCCAGGGCCGCTACCGGCTCGAGCTTCACACACAGGAGAGTACACGCGGGCCGAGCTGGAGAGGTACACGAGGCCGGACGCCGGGCTTGAGCGATACCTGCGTCCTGGTAAGGACTATGCAGCCTACCAGCGAGACTTCCTGGCGGGTCCATTGGGGGTCCGTGGCCGGAGAGAGGCGCGAGGCCAGGCCGCAGGGGCTGCTGAGGAGAGGAGAGCAGCCGGAGAGGGACGGAGAGGAGGTGAGAGCCGGGCCAGGCGATCCCCTAGCGGACCAGCAGTTGGTGGACTCCCTACGCTGCTTTGGAGGATTCCTGTGGTTGATAGTCAGGGGAATCCTGCAGAGTTTCAGTTAGCGCCTGCGAGGACAGAGCCTGTTCCTGTGACCGTGTCGGTAAGAATCAGCTTCCAATATTGCTTTTGAACTTTAAGTGCTTGAATTATCTGCTGAACAGTCTGATGAACTTGAATTGCATGCAGGTGCCAATTGAGTGGGTGAACGAAGCCGTTCGACGCATGCTGGCGTTAGAGAATGCAGTGAGAAAGGCAGCGAGCGGCACGCCACTGGAGTTGCAGTACCAGGTACTGACGTCACAGCTGACTCAGCCAGCCGTCGTTCAGAGGACTCAGGTATGGAACGATACATTTCAGCTTTCGATACATTCCTGCTTTCAATGCATTCCTGCTTTCGATACGTTCCTGCTTTGATAGCCTGATAGATGTACCTGTTTTCAATACAGAAATACAACATGTGCAATAGATACTGATGCTTTGAAATGCAATGATAATGCAGGTGGAGGGGAAGAGGAACCCTAGGAGGAAGAGTGTGCAAGATCCGCCACCGAAGAAGGTGGTGGCACAGAAATCCGCGCCTCCGGTTACCGCCACGCGGCGACAGACGAGGGGTTTACAGACAGCGCGTGCACGCGAGGAGGAGGCCAAGCAGGC